>CP106727.1:130934827-131534827 GCA_025506655.1 Gossypium rotundifolium
GAGAAAATAAGAGGAAAACTAAAACTAAAAATGTGAAGCGCACACACCATAATACCGAAAACCACTACACATTAGCAACCTGATCACCCAAAATTCGGCACCCCCAGCCCCCAACCAAAATTGATTCCTCCTCCACTAAGACTTTGAAATTTGGCCAACACCTCCAATAGTCATCAACTCCCCTTTTTGCTCCTACTTTTCCTCCCTTCTACTCATTTGTATTAGAAGACCAATTCAAAATTTCTACCATTATCTCTTAGCCACATTCCAAATTCTAAGTCTCTATCTACTAACCACCCTGAAAAGTCCAAATGGAAGCCATCTCCTCAGCCTCCTGATGCAAAAAAAAAAATCTAAAGGCTGTCAACGTGCCTTGAACCCTGGACCTCCTTCCTACCTGTGGCGTCATTCCCTTGCATCCTGTATGGCGTTCCCTTGCCACCCTTCCACTGCACTTCTTTGTGCCACCAAACATGAACTAAAATCCCCTTAAGTCCTATTCTAACTAGCTCTCCCCTGAAAGTGCCTAAAAAGAAAATTTTAGCCTGGCTTCTGCCTTTTCCTAAGTCATTCTTAGACCCTACAGCACCCTAAATTAGCATGATAAACATAGCATTCACACATAAACACATACAATGCAAAGACCCCAACTCAGGATGTTACACAATGTACAAAGATAGATAAACAATTATGTAATAATAAAATCAAAAGAGAAGGGGAGAAGTAACACTTCCTGAATTTTTGGATGAAGTCTATGAAAAGAAACCGGATAAGATTAGAGGTGAACGTGGGGAAGCGTCCCGAACCATTTGAAATTGAATCCTTAAAGTAGCCGGCTTGGTTTTATTGTATCCTAAGCTAAATCTAAATATCATAAAAAATAAGAAGAAAATAAAATAAAATAAAGTAAAAAAATAATGATGAAATAAAATAGAAACAAAAATAAATAATGGAAAATGAAAGACAACTAGAAAAATGGGGAATGAGGTTTAAATAAAGATGTAGCCCATGTTTTGGGATTTTGAATTTTGAACGCATTCAGGGTGTTCGGGCATGGCCGTGGGTGTCGTGGCATTCCCGTGTCTTTCTTCACACGATCATTCAATACAGGCGTGCTCCTCCAGTGTTTGATAAGTCAGAATGTTGGCATGGTTGGGAGGCACGGTCGTGTTTATCCCATGCTTGACAAGTCGGTAACCTCAAGACGGGCGTCGGCAAAGTGGACTAATATCATGACCGTGTTAGAGCAAGAAATTTATTCCCTATTAGGTACACGACTAATGACACGCCCATGGTTTAGCCCTAGCTTCCACACGCCCACGGCACGCGCTGTGTGTAGGGCCGTGTGGCCTAGAAATCTGCTCTTTGGTTAGTTTATGGTTAGGTGCTAAAAAGAAAAAGAAAAGAAAAAATAAAAAATAAAAAATGTAAAAATGGGGTTAGTGCTCTGGTTGCCTCCCAAGAAGCGCTCGTTTATTGTCTTAGCTAGACTTTACCTCTCATTCGTATGGTTATGGTGGTTTGAGGAGGTGGAAATCCTTTCTCATTCGATCAACTCAGTTATGGATATAAAGTTTAAGTCGAGTAATGTTTACCTCAAAAGTGTTGAATTTAGGATTGCTTACCTCGACTGTGCCGTATAGGAAGACATTAAGTATCTCAAAAGTGAGTTCTTCATTTGCCTTGAGTTCTGAATTGGTGATTCGAGGGTCTTCCTTATTCAACAATACCTGATCCTCTATTTTGATGTGATTTGTTGTTCCTATCAGCTCGTCTAGGGTTTCTTTCAGTTTCACTTCGTGTGGTTTTGGTTCCTCATGTAATTCTTCTTTATTAGTACGAGGTCTATGATCCGGCTCAAGTTTGTAGCTTTGTGGTGTTTCCTGCAATGAAGGTTGAACAAGTTGGTTATCAACTGAATTTACTTTCTCACCTTTATCACTTGATGTTACGCCGAGTCAAGAGCTTGAAAAGTGACTATCTAAATCACCTACACAAGTATGAGTTCTCTATATAGATATCAATTTTAGCTCGACAATTGCTAAAAAGGGTCTTCCTAAAATTAAGGGGATCGTGTTGTCCTCATCCATGTATAAAACGACAAAGTCTACTGAGAATATGAATTTATCAATTTTGATTAGAACATTTTCTATTATACCCCTAGGAATTCTTGTAGTTTTATCAGTTAATTGAATGCTCATCCTAGTTTGTCTGGGTTTCCCTAGACCTAGTTGTTTAAATATTTTGTAAGGCATAACATTGATGCTTGCCCCTAAATTCGCTAACGCATTATCAATAGATAAACTACCAATTAAACATAGAATTGTAAAACTCCCTGGATCTTTTAATTTTCGTGGCAGTTTATTTTGTAGAATTGCTGAGCACATTACGTTTAGCTCCACGTGGTGCTCTTCGTCTAATTTGTGTTTGTTGGTCAAGAGTTGTCTTAAAAATTTCCTCGAGTCTGGTATCTGAAAAAGAGCTTCAAGGAGAGGGAAGTTAATATGTAATTTCTTTAAGAGTTTAAGAAACTTACCGAACTGTTCTTCTGAATTGTCTCTTTTCATTGCTTTGGGATAATGTATGCGAGGTTGGTACTCATTAATTACCGATTTTTGCTGTTCTTGTGTCACCTCTATCTTACCTTTATGTACCTTTTTTTCTTGTATTGAGTTTGGTTCACCTAACCCCTTACTGTCTTGAGCTAAGATGGCTTGAATTTGCTCCTTTGGGTTAACCTTGGTGTTACTTGGTAGACGTCCTAGCGGTCGTATTAGCTTTGCGAGATGTCCCACTGACCTAGTAAGTTCTCCAACTTGATTCTCGATCCCTTTGATCGATTTTTGTTGTTCATCAAGTGCTACTTCAGTCTTTTGGAGACGAGAATCTGTGGCTGCCATGAAATTCGTGACATCTCTTCAAGATTCGGCTCCTCTTCTTATTGGTGAGGTGGTTGTTGAAAATTTGGAGGAAGTTTTGATCTTTGGCTATTTTGATAATTCCACGAAAAATTGGGATGGTAATTCCAACCTGAATTATAAGTGTCACTATAAAAATTATTTTGATATCTAGAATAGTTACCTGTATAGTGAGCTTGATCGTTTTCCATGCCATATCCGTAGGGTGGGTACTCAGGATTCGCCATGCCTCCTAGATTCAAATCATATTGTATTTTTGGGTGTACTTGAGAGGGACTATACCAATCATCAATCTTTTTATTCATCATCTCTAACTGATTAGATAACCTGGTGACCACGTCGAGGTTGAAAACACTGGTTGCTTTAGTAGGAATTGCCCCCATGCCTTGCCATTGATAATTATTCAGTGCCATCTTTTCCATAGACTAAAATTTTCTGCTAAAAGAAAAATAGAGGAAAAAATTAGCAAAGTAAAAAGAAATAATAATAAAGAATAATATAATAATAATAAATTGCAAATAAAAAAATTTGGCTAAAGTAATAGAAATAGAGTTTTCTTAATATTTTAGTGTTCCCCGGCAACGGCGCCAAAAACTTGATCATGTCAAACAGTCGAGTTTTAATATTTATAAAGAATGATCGAACCTGTAGACTGACTGCGACAATAATAGAGTCAAGTGCACCTATCGAACAATAGTATAGCTCAGGCAAGAATATCTTATCGAACCCAAGGGAACCTAAAAGTACTACTACTCACTTTCTTTCTATTATTTAGCCTAAAATATGGAGTGATCGGATTATTAAACTAACGAAATACTTAAACTAATTGTAAAGACAAAAGAATGAATTGGAGAAAGACTTTAAGAAAACTCGGTTGATAAAGATGATACCCTCAGGAAGAATCCACCTATGACTTCACTTATAATTTATTCCCCAAACATATGATTTCTTTACTTAGTGTGATCCGTGAGACTCCCTAACCTATATTAAACTCTCTCTCGAGGTGAATAATGTCTAACCTTAGGTTAATTAGTGGAACTCTCGTTCTCTTATAATAACCCCCTAAGGAAGCAGTAAATCGATCAATAGATTCCTATATTAGGTTTCACCCTAATTCGGCAAAATCTCGTAACCCTATCTCTAGGTGCCCAATCAACTCCACTCAATTATGCTAGATCTACTCTTAGGCGGGGTCTATTCCTCCTCCACCTAAGCACATTAGATTAAATTAAGCAACATAATTAAGAACAAACTAAGTATTTATCATATAATTTAGAAATCAAATAACAAAATACATCATAGGTTTCATCCCCTTCAGGTATCTGAAGGGTTTAGTGCATAACTAAATATGAAAACATCTCAAGAGTAAAAAATAAACAAAACATAAGAAATCTCTAAAACCCCCTGAAAGAATTGAAGGAGAGATCCTCCGTCTTGAATGGAGTTTCGGCTTCTTGAGATGGATCAACTGGCTATCTTCAAGGGACTCCGTAAAAGATGAAAGCTTCGGCCTCAAAGCCTCTGCCAAAAAGTCGTCCTATTTTGGCTTCTACCAAACTCCCTTTTTAGTTGCTACCTTGGGTGTTTATATAGGCTTTGAGATGCTTTACTTGGCTCCTAAGTATCCTAATTCAAGAGAATTCCTCCTAGGATGTTTAAGTAGACTTAGGAATGTGTTTCTTTTCCTCCAAGCATCCAAATTCGAGTGAAATTGCTCTTTCCTGCGGTAGGGTCACACCCATGGCACACGCCCGTGTAAGTCGTCTTCAGGTCATGTCTCGATTCTGTCGATTGGGGCACGACCGTGTAAATTGTGGCATGGCCGTGTGAAGTAAATGGCAAGGCATGGCCATATGGCTTGAAGTCTAGGCCGTGTCAATTTCTTGGATTGGCCCAATTTGGTCTGTTTTAAGCCCGTTTTACGTTCTTTTTATCCATAGGTGCTTTCCTGAGCATAAGACATGAAAAGAAAGGATTAAGAGCACCTTTTTACATAAATCAAGGATAAATCATCCAAAAGCATACTAAATGTGGGATTAAAATATGTTACTTTTACGGTTTATCAATAATGCCTCAACATAATTCATAGATAATTTATACATGGATAATTCAACTCAAAGAGTCCTAAAAATTCAAACAATCAAAGTCATGAGTTTTTAGCATGAAAACGTAGGTGTTTCCCCTTACCTAAATAATCACCTTTAATTTAAAATCGACAAAAGTTGATTCCTCACTAAAGATTCACTCAAATCACTCAAGGTGTTTAAGGTTCAAAAATTAAGCACTCAAAAGTCGAACATGAAAAGTTATTGCCATAGGCTTGCTTGAAAATAAAATCTCCACCACTGTAAAATGAGATGATACACAAATCAAAAGTTCTTTAAAAAGGGTTGAACAGGGCTTAGGTTAATGGTGTGGATAAAGGCTGAATTAGAAGGGTTAGAATCGAGATTGAATTGACAAATTACCTAACTAAAAAAATGACTAATAAGCTGAATAATTGAAAACTTGTAATACTAATAATACGACCTTCTTTTTCAAGGTGTTGAAATTAAACGTATAAGCTCGCTCAATCACATGACTAACTTTGAATTTTTTGATTGATTTTTTTAAGAACAAATCAAATATTTAATAGAACTTTTACAACTGAAATAATCTAATTAGGCAACTAATCAAAACAAGTCTCGATAGAAGGGTAATCAAAAGGAATGGTGATAACAAATACGAGATGGGTTTCGATTTAATATTAGTGGGTTGAGTAAAAAAGAAAAGGGTTGTTAGGATCAAAGGGGTTTACTAGGGGTCAATTATGAGGGTAGGCTTTTTGGTGGAATAAGTGGGTTGAATCCTAGGTGCCTTAATCATCTCTGTATATCAAATCAATAGTGTGGTCTCGACATGTATAATCGAAGCAAGTTCTAGAATAACAAATCAATGTTGTCACACTCATAATCAATAAAGTGAGCACGAGAAGAATGTATGCTCTAAAGGCTCAAAATCTCACAAAAATTATGGGTATTTTGATGTCAACCTCGTAAATTTCAAACTTCAAGGTAACAACTTAGATTCAGGTAGACAACCTAATAGAATTTTAATTTTTGAAAATAGACTCATCATGCTTGATTCTCTAGTATCTTAAAGTTTAAATTATCATTGCACAATTATCAATGACTTAATCTAAAACATATCAATGAAAATCATGAATCAACAAGAATTTCATTCTAATTAGTTATATGAGAAAATTACTTTAAGGCAGAATATCATTCAGGGATTTGAGAATAATGCAAAAAGTTAGGCACCTTTTCTAATAAACTTTCAACCCCCCAACACTTAAGATGCATGTTGCCCTCAATGTACAAAGATAGATAATAATCATAAAATAAGAAAATCAAAAGAGAGGGAGAGAGGTGAAAATTCCTGAATTTTTGGATGGATTCCTTGAGTTGGAAGTGTGGGAACTTGATTCGGAGGTTAAAGATAAGTTGGAGGGAGCGCCTTTAATTCCTATTCTAGATGAAGAAATTGGGTAACTCGTGAAGAATTAGCCATGAAATAATAATAATTTAAATTATACTAATTATATAATTAAAGTAAATAAAGATAACAATAAAGAAAATATGAATTAAAATAAAACTAAGAGAGAAGATGGATAGACTAGAAAGTTCTTATTGGTAGATGGTTCGCGAGGTGGGTGTGATTTCTAAGGCCGTGGTGTGTGATTCCCTAGCAGCCTTTAGAACCTAAAACCAAGAAACTAAAACAAAATAAACTAAATTTAATATATGAAAAATAAAGAAAAGGAAAATAAAGGAGAAGAGAAAAGTAAAATAAAAGTTAAATGGTCTCAAAGACCCTTGGCTTATCGAGTTAATGAAGTGGCCGACATGAACTTATGTTGATTTGTCTTGCACAGGGAGACAGGACTCGGATCTTTCCGTTTCTTCGACATTGTTGAAGCGTAGATTGAGACTTTTATAGAATGAAGAAGGAAGAAAGTGAGGATGAAAGGAAGTGAGGGGTGGATGAGGAATGGATGAGAAGGGAGAGGGGTGTTTTAAATAGAAATTTTTAGTTCTGGTACATCCCCGCGCCCGTGTATCGTAGGCGTGTCATGTCACACGGCCATGTCACATGGCCGTGTGGTGGTTCACTCGCTTCTCCCACGCCTGATATTTAAGTGGCCACGCCTATTTTGGTTTATTAGTGTCGGCCACGGCTATGTCGCACGGCCGTGGTGTTAGGTGAGTCCATGATTCAAAGATATTTTTCCCGTCCTGTCTCGTACTATCTCTGCCATGTCAGTACAAAAATTCGTAGCATCCACACGGCCACGACCACGACTGTGTGTAAGGCCGTGTGATGTGACAATCTGTGCTTCATTAACTTGGTTAGTCTGTAGTTTAGGTGCTAAAAGAAAAAGAAATAAAAATAAATGGGTTAGTGCTCGGGTTGCCTCTCGAGAAGTGCTCGTTTAAAGTCTTAAGCTAGACTTACCTCTCATTCGTACCTTCACGATGGTTTAAGGAGTGAAAAATCCTTTTCCGTGCTATCATCATATAATTTGAGTCGAGTAGAGTTTACCTTAAAAGTACCGAAAGTAGAATTACTTAGCTCGACTGTTCCATAAGGGAAAACATTAAGTACAGTAAAAGGGGATTTCTTTGGTTATCTTCAGGTTTGATGTGGCGATCCGCGGGTCTGTCCTATCTAATAGTACCTAATCTCCTATTTTGAAGTGATTTGATGTCCTTTTAAATTCTTTTGGGGTTTCCTTTGGTTTCACTTCGTGTGGGTTTGATTCCTCCTTGAGATGTGTCTCCCACTCATCTAGCTCATTGGTCTGAAGTTGTCGTTCCTAATGAGATATTACCTTGTTGGTACGAGCTATAGGATCTTGCTCTGTAGTATAATCCCGTGGTGTTTCCTGAAAAGGAAGTTTAACTGAGTGCTTATCAACAAAATTTACGTCCTCACCTTTCTCACTCGATGTCCTAACTAAATCGAAAGCTTGAAGACTGATTGATTCATCACCTACACGAAGTATGAGTTCACCTATGCTAACATCAATTTTAGATTAGGTAGTTGCTTGAAAAGGTCTTCCTAAGATTAAAGGGATACTGTTGTCTTCATCCATATCTAAAACAACAAAGTCTACAAGAAATATGAATTTATCAACTTTAACTAGTACATCTTCAATTATAACCTTAGGGATGCGAATAGTTTTATCAGCTAGTTGAATACTCATCCTTGTTTGCTTGGGTTTCCCTAGATCTAGTTGTTTAAACATTTTAGATGGAATAACATTAATGCTTGTCCCTAAATCAGCTAAAGCATTATCAACAAATAAACTACCAATTAAACATGGAAGTCTAAAACTCCCTGGATCTTTTAATTTTCATGGTAATCTATTTTGTAACATTGCTGAGCATACTGCGTTTAGTTCCACATATGACTTCTCGTCTAACTTTCTTTTGTTTGTTAAGAGCTCTTTTAAAAATTTCCTTGAATCTAGCATCTGTGAAATAACTTTAAGGAACGGTAAGTTAATATGTAATTTCTTTAAGAGTTTAAGGAACTTATGAACTGTTCTCCTGTGTCATCTTCCTTTATTGCATTGGGGTAAGGTATACGAGGTTTGTATTCTTTAACTACCGGTTTTGGCTTTTCTTGGCTTTCATCGACCTTACCTCCACTTACCACAGGTTCTTGCCTTGGCTCAAATTTAGATTCTGCTAACCCTTCACTGTCATGAGCTGATATGGCTTGAATTTTCTCTTTTGGATTAGTCACAGTGTTTCTTGGAAAGCTACCTAATGGTCGTTTGGAGATCAGCTTTGCAAGTTGCCCTAACTAGTTCTTGATTCCTTTAATCGATGCTTGTTGATTTTTAAGTGTTGTCTCGGTGTTTTGAAAGTGAGTTTCAGACACCTCTATGAATTTTGTCAGCATCTTCTTTTCCTATGGGTAGGGCTATTGTTGGAAGTTTGGAGGGGGTGGTTGTTGTCTCTAATTTCCTTGGCCACCCCATGAGAAATTGGGGTGGTTCCTCCAACCTAGACTATAAGTATTACTATAGGGGTTATTTTGAGGTCTAAAATTGTTACCCATATAGTTTAATTGTTCGCTTTCCATGCCCGGATTATAGGGTGGGTACTCAGGATTCGCCACGCCTCCTAGGTTCGAGTCACATTGCATTACTGGGTGTACCTACAAAGAACCACACAAACCATCAATCTTTTTATTCATCATCTCTACTAGATTTGATAGCATGGTGACTGCGTCGAGATTGAAAACTTTGGCTGCTTTAGTTGTCTTTGTCCTCGTAACTTGCCATTGATAGTTATTCAGTGACATCTCCTCTATAAACTCATAAGCCGCTTCAGGAGTTTTGCTATTAAGGGTCCCGCCGGCTGCTGAGTCAATTAACTGCTGGGTTGAGCGGTTCACACTATTGTAAAAAGTTTAGACCTACAACCACAAGGGTAAACCATGGTGTGGTCACCTTCTCAACAAATCTTTGTATCTCTCCCATGCTTCGTATAATGTTTCTAAATCCATCTGCACAAAAGAAGAGATATCATTCCTTAATTTGGTCGTTTTGGACAGTGGAAAATATTTTAATAAAAAATTTTCAGTCATTGGGTCCCATGTAGTGATTGATCCTCGTGGAAGAGAATGTAACCACTGTTTGGCTTTATTTTTCAAGGAAAAAAGAAATAACTGAAGGCGAATGGCATCATCAGAAACACTATTTATTTTGAAGGTATCACAGAATTCTAGGAAATTAGATAAATGAGTATTTGGGTCTTCTTCCTGCAAACCATCAAATTGAACAAACTGTTGAATCATTTGTATAGTGTTATGTTTTAATTCAAAATTGTTAGTGGCTATAGTAGGCCTAACAATACTCGATTCAGCTCCTGTTAAATTAGGTTTAGCATAATCATACATAGTTCGAGGAGCATGATGGTCGACCATATCTTGATGTGGCGGATTGTTCTCAGCCATCCTTTCGGTGGTATTGGTTTTGTCCTCTTACTCTCCTTGTATGTAATTTAAGCCTCGCCTTACTTCTCAATGATTTCTGCGTGCGATTCCTTCAATATCACTATCGTAAAGTAGTGGTCCTGTCGGGTTCCTTCTAGTCATAAACTAGAGGTACCTGCTAGAAAAGGAGAGAAAAATAAAAATAAAATTTAGAATGGTAAAAATAAAATTTAATTGCAAAAATAATAAAATATAATATGGCTAAAGTAATAAAAATTAAGCGTTCTTAATATTTTAATTCCCCGGCAACGGCGCCAAAAACTTGATCGTGTCTGTCGAGTCTTAAAAATTTATAAAAAGAATGATCGAACCTGAAAACTAACTAAGACAATGATGGAGGCAAGTGCACCTATCGAACAGTAGTATAGTTAGCGGCAAGACTAGATTGTCGAACCCAAAGGAACCAAAAGTATAATATTAACTCTCTTTCTATTATTTAGCCTGCGAATTAAGTGGATTTTTATCTAATCTAAAATTAACTATTCAACTAAACTAAAGATGTGAAGACAAAGAAGAAATTAGGAAAAAGACTTGAGAGAAAATCAATTGACTTGGACAATACCTGAGGAAGAATCCACCTAGACTTCACTTGTTATCTATCTCTAAACCGGACGATTTATTCATTTGACCTGATCCACAGGATTCCCTAAGTTATATTAATCCCTCTCTTCAAGGATATTAACATCTAATCCTAGGTTGATTAATTGATATCTATTTCTAATTAAAACCCCTAGAATTGCATTAATTCGATCTATGGACTCCCATATTAGGTTTAACCCTAATCCGGTAGATTTTCATCACCTTATCTCTAGGCGCACGAGCAACTCTGCTTAACTATGCTAGATCTACTCTTAGACAGGGTCTCTTCCTCCTCTGCCTAAGCGCATCACACTTGATTTAATGTCCCGAAAATACCAAAACAGGGATTAAGAACACATAGTTAAGAACAAATCAAATATTTATCATATAGCTCAGATAACAATAACAAGATTCATCTTAGGTTTCATCCCCCTCAAGTATTTGAGGGTTTAGTTCATAATTGTAAAAGAAAACATCTCAGAAGAAAAGATAAAACAAAACATAAGAAATTCTTAAAACCCCCTGAAGGAATTGAAGGAGAGATCCTCCGTCTTGAGTATGATTCTAGCTTCTTGAGATGGATCAACTGGCTTTCTTTGAGTAAATCCCTAAAATTAACTGCTCTGGCTCGACTCTTTGGCCTAGTTGAGCGCCCCCCTAAAGGTTGGCCTCTGGGGTCTTTATATAGGCTTTTGGTATATGTTTCTTTGCCTCTAAGTACCCTAATCTGAATAGAATTCTTATTTCCTGCAGCAGAGGCACGCCAATGGCACACGCCCATGTAAGTCATGGCTAGGCCGTGGTCAATCCTGTTGATGAGGCACGGCTATGTTTTTCGGGGTCCAGGCCGTGGTCGACTTTTCTCACAGGCACGACCGTGTGGTCTTAGGCCCAGGCCGTGTGGATTTCGTGCTTTGGCCCATTTACTCTATTTTCTGCCAGTTATTCGTTCTTTTCATCCTCCGGTGCTCTACTAGGTATAAAACATGAAAACAAAGGATTAGGAGCATCTATTTCCATAATTAAAGGGAAAAATCATCCAAAAGTATGCTAAATGTGGGATTAAAATATGTTACTATTTTGGTTTATCAATGGCCTTAAACACCACACCCACCTCACGAACCATCTACCAATAAGGGCTTTCTAGTCCATTTATCTTTTCTTTTAGTTTTATTTTAATTCATATTTTCTTTCTTGTTATCTTTATTTACTTTAATTATATAATTAGTATAATTTAAATTATTATTACTGTTTCATGGCTAATTCCTCACGAGTTACCCAATTTCTTCATCTAGCACCGGAATTAGAGGCGCTCCCTCCAACTTATCTTTAACCCCCGAATCAAGTTTCCACACTTCCAACTCAAGGAATCTATCCAAAAATTCAGAAAGTTTCACCTCTCTCCTCTCTTTTTATTTTCTTATTATATGATTGTTATCTATCTTTGTACATTTAGGGCAATGTACATCTTAAGTGTGGGGGGGTTGAAAGTTTTGTAACAGCCCGATTTAGAGGCTAGTAGGAATAGTGATCTCGGGATCACTAATCTAAGACCTGAGAAATTATTTTCATGATATTTTATGAGTCAGAACATGATAGCATGGGAGCATTAAAATTTTGGTATTTTAATTTTAGCGATTTCATGTTTAATCGTGAAAAAGGACTAAATTGCATAACGTGCGAAAGTTCCATTCTTTTTGTTAAAAGTACCAAATAGCCATGGAATATTAAAGGAAGTCTTTAAAAGGCAATTTAGCCTTTGGAAGAAGCTTGGTCGGCCATAGGAGAACATGGGAGACAAGATTTGTCAATTTTAGTCAAAGTTAGTAGTAGTAGGTGGACTAATTTGACTTGTATTAATAAAATAAGGAGAAAAAAAAGTTTTCAACTATTCTCCTATCATCTTCCACCGAAAATTAACAGAAAATAAAGGGTAGAAGCTTCAAAAAATTTCAGCAAGCTTTCATCTATTCAAGTAAGTGTTCTAGTGAACTTTTCTTGAAAATAATTGTACTTTTGAGACCCCTAAAGCTTAAGCTTTCAAATGAGGGGACTATTGTGCAATGTTGTGAAAGGTGTAGAGTTCTACCATGAGAGCTACCTTAGTTAATTGCTGCATTTTTTTGTGGAAGAACTTAGTTGTTAGATGAACAACTTTTAAAAAGGGTGTTAGCATGAGAACACCAAATAGGACCTTAATGAAAAGGCTATAAATTTTGTAGTAAGTATGTGAAATATTGATTTTTGATGATAGCTTTAAGAGCATTAAATGTTTGCCTATGCTTGTTGAGGATAAAAATGTGATTAGAATCAATTTTCGAGCCTAGAGGCAAAATGGTCATTTTGCCAAAATCTAGGGTAAAAATGGTAAATTTGCTTAAGCATGATTTTGATATGCTTATGTTAATATGATGATTAAAATGAGTTAATTTGCTATTATAGAGAAAGAGGAGATGAGAATTCGCCTCGATCAGGGAAAGGATAAAGTCATGGACTAAACCGAAGAACTAGCTCATTTTAAAAATGAGGTAAGTTGTATGTGATTTAATGTAATATTATACTAGCATGATTGAGAATGCTTGATGACATATTGATGCATGATACTTCAATAAATTGAGAAACTTATGTGGATATTATATTGAAGTCCTGGTGGACTATGATGAATACGAAAAATGCTACCGTATTATGAGGGTCAGTGTAAGACCATGTTTGGAACATGGCATCGGTCGTATTATGAGGTCAGTGTAAGACCATGTTTGGAACATGGCATCGGCCATATTATGAGGGTCAGTGTAAGACCATGTTTGGAACGTGGCATCGGCTGTATTATGAGGGTTAGTGTAAGACCATGTTTGGAACATGGCATCGACCATATTATGAGGGTCAATGTAAGACCATGTCTGAGACATGGCAGCGGCCCCATTATGAATGCTAGTATAAGACCATGTTTGGAACATGGCATCGGTGTTGATACGTGTGCCAGTGTAAGACCATGTTTGGAACATGGCATCGGAACTAAGACAAGAGCTGGTATAAGACCATATCCGAGATATGGCATTAGCACATAGAGGAAATTCCCTATAAGACCATGTCCAGGACATGGCATCGGTACCTAGAGGAGACTCCATGTAAGACCACCTAGAAAATGTGGCATTGGCTTTATACTTATCGTAATGATTATAAAAACATGTCTTTGATTATTTCCAGTAAATGGTGGGATAAGCAGATGAATTTAAAAGTAGAGGTGTGAATGAATACAAGTGTTAATGAATGAGTCACGAGAAATTGGCAATGTTAGGTAAGGACAATTGTAAGTAAGTATTGTCAAGAAGTCTTGACTTGTGTACGAGTAGCTAATGTCATGGATGAATTATTCGTTTATGAGTATTATGATTGCTATTTATTTCCATGCAACTTATTAAGCTAAATGCTTACCCTTTTTCATTGCCCATCTTTCTTATAGTATTGCCAAGATAACTCGAGGATCGTAGACGCAGGGGTTCGGGAATCACACTATCAACAACACTTTGGTATAACAATTTTAGACTTGTTTTGAATATGGCATGTATAGGATGTGGGAATTTTGTCAAGTTGTAATTGTTAGTTAAAGTGTTGGTCGTAAGTCATTTCATAAAGGGTCTCTTGAGTTAGGCAAATATTTGGCAAACTCTTTATTTTTCAATGATATTAATGAAATGTATGCCTCTTTTAATTATCCTTTTGTATTTGGTTAGGTGATTTGCTAATTTTTTTCTATGTATGTATGTTCATCGAGGTCAATGAAGCATGTAGTATTACTTATGAAAAATCTATTGGATTGATCTTGATTTCAAGGTGGAAAATGGCTTGGTAAATAGCCTCCAAGTGCCCACACGGCTAGGCACACGAGCGTGTGTCTAGGCTGTGCGCACCCTGCACCTTATTATTTTTAGTCAGAGTAGACCTTGGGTAAGTTCCAAGGCCGTGTGCATGAGCCGTGTAGGACACACGGTTTTGGGCATGGGCGTGTGCCTAGGCCGTGTGGATCAAGTTAGTAACTCCCCACGGTTGAAAGACACAGGCGTGTCGAGACCGTGTGAATATAGTCAGTAACTCCCCATGGTTAGAAGGTATGGGCATGTCAAGGGGTGCACGAGCGTGTCCCAAGCCACATAGGCGTGTGACCCCTGCTTCTAAGAAAGGTTTTCGATCAAATTCCGAAAGTTTTTAGAGTTATGCTTAAGGCCTCGTACGCCCATAAATTATATGATTAGACTAAAAAGAGAAGTTGTTAAGTCGAACGAAATTTCTTCAGCTTGTAAGTGTATGTCTAAGTGAGTTCAAGCATGGAACGTCTCATATCTAGACCTAGCATCGGACTTGGGTATGGGGTGTTACATTTATTGGTATTAGAGATACGGTTTAGTTAGTTCTAGGACTAACGTAGCATAAGTACGAGTCTAGCTATACATGCCGCATGTAAGAGTGTCTGAGCAATGAGAGTGTGATTGCCCCTAATGTATAAAATTGTGTTTTATATAGTAGATGGATTTAGATCCGGACCGAACTGTAACTGATGATGCTGTGAGTAATGCGCCAACTCCCGTTCAAGGGACCGCACCAGCTAATAGTAGACCCGAGACCTTAGGTCAGGGAGATGAAGCTCGAGAAGCTTTTCTCCACATGATGAGCAACTGGTATACTGAGTATACCCGAGCAAATCCCAATGCTCAGCCCCCTCCGCCCCCACCTATTCCTCAACCCGTTCTAGTAGTTCCTCAAGTGTTTGAGGTAGCAAGGAGAGAAAGGCCTCCAGTGGATAAGATCCAAAATAGGAGCTGAGGAATTTCGGGAAAATAAGGATGATGACCCAAAGAAAGCAGAATTCTGGCTCAGGAACACTATCCGATTATTTGATGAGTTATCCTGCACGCCTGAGGAGTGCTTAAAATATGCGGTATCTCTCTTGAGAGACTCAGCCTACTGATGGTGGAGCACCTTGGTGTCGGTAGTGTTAAGGGAGAGAGTTAGTTTGGAATTCTTCCAAGAGGAATACCAAAAGAAGTATATTAGCCAGAGGTTCATCGACCACAAGAGAAAGGAGTTCTTGGAACTGAAGCAAGGCCGTATGTCAGTGACTGACTACGAACGGGAATTTGTAAGGCTTAGCAAGTATGCAAGAGAGTGCGTGTCTACCGAGGCCATCATGTGTAAGAGATTCAAGGACAGATTAAATGAAGATATCTTTCTATACGTGGGAGTTCTCGAATTAAAGGAGTTTGTAGTGTTGGTGGATAAGGCTTGTAAAGCCAAAAAGTTGGCCAGAGATAAGAGAAAGGCTGAGTAGGAATCACGTGACTCGATGAAGAGACAACTGAACAAGTTTCACCAATCCTCATCTAAGAAATTGAGGGATTTCACTACTCGAACGGCCACTTCAGCGGGGTTTTCAACCTGAAATAAGGGCGGGCAATTTTCAGGATCAAAAGGGCAAACTACATCAGTTGCTAGTGTGGGCAACGTCTGTCCGAACAGACCGAAATGCCCTCAGTGTGGTGGACACCATTTTGGTGAATGTCGAGCTAATGAGAAAGGTTGTTTCAGATGTGGGTCATTGGACCATTTTACCAGAAACTACCCCGAGGTAGACGTGAAAGGAAGGCCTCAGAATGTGAGATCAGGAAGTACCACAAAGGGTAGACCATTGAAAAATCCAGGGAGTGAGATGGGAAACAAGAATCCATATAAAAAATGAGCTATTACAGTTGAGGGTAGAGCACCGGCGAGAACATATGCCATCCGTGCTCGTGAAGAGGCATCTTCCCCTGACGTAATCACGGGTATCTTCTCCCTCCATAATACTTGTGTTATAGCTTTAATTGACCCGGGATCTACACTCTCGTACATATGCATGAAATTAGTCTCTAGAATGAGTATGCCTATAGAGTCTACTAAATTCATTATAAGAGTGTCAAATCCCCTAGGTAAGAGTGTGTTGGTTGATAGAATTTGTAAAGGGTGTCCTTTAATAATTAAGGGTCATTGTTTCCCTGTTGATCTTATGTTATTACCGTTTGCCGAGTTTGATGTCATTCTTGGGATGGATTGGTTAGTTAATCATAATGTAATTGTAAATTGTAGGAGGAAGCATATCGAGTTGAGAGATGAAAATGGTAATCTTATTTGTGTTGAATTAGATAAATCGGGTAGTTCACCAATAGTGATATCAACCATGTCAGCTCAGAGATACCTAAGGAAGGGGTATGAGGTTTATCTTGCCTTTGTGTTGAACACTAAAGAGATCAAATTGAAAATTGAGTCAGTACCCATAGTATATGTAACAGCCCAATTTTAGGGCTAGTCGGAACAGTGGTCTTGGGACCAGTAATCTCGAGGTTGAAGAAAATTATTTTAGTATTATTTTATGCGTTATGGTATTAATATATGGCTATATGGAAATTTTGGTGCTTTAATTTACCAATAGCATGCTTAATTGTGAAAAAGGACTAAATCGCATAAAGCGCAAAAGTTTTATTTTATAAGGTAGAGGTACCTAATAGCTATAAAATGTAAATTTGGAGGATTTTAAAGTGCAATTGGACCATTCATCTAGTGATGGCCGGCCATAGGAAGCTAGGGGGGACAAGAGCATTAATTTTTAGTCAAATTTGGTGATAGTTGTTGACTAGTTGACTAAAATATGATAAAATAAGGGAAGGCCATCATCTTTTTTTTTCTTTTTTCTCTTATCTTCCTCTTCCACCAATTTTTACACTCAAAAGAAGGGTTTTGAAAGCCTTGAGATTTCAGCAACTTGTCCTCACCCAAATCAAGAAGAGCGCGGAATCAACCTTTACCATGGGAAAGGCAAGGTGATTGAGTAAATCGCTAGCTAACACGTTTTGCATCGAGGTAAGTTTATGTGTAAGCAATATATATATTTTCGTAAACATTATGTTGCTAATTAGTGTATGGCATGATTGAGAACATATGTGGTTCTAGTGGACTGAATGTGATAGTCTTTGAATAATTATTGTATGAATGACGAAATAATCGTATGAATGTGTATTGACAATATTTGATGGTGGGCTATGTGCGATACCACCTTGTTGCTTAATTACGATGGGCTATGTGTGATACCATCGTCTATATATCTTTTTGGTAGGCTATGTGCGATACCACCGTAACTAATCTTTTGGTGGGCTATGTACGATACCACCTTAATCAATCTTTTTGGTGGGCTATGTGCGAGACCATCCTAATAAAGGCTGATGGTGGGCTACGTGCCACCAAGTAATTTGACTATGAGAAATGAAATTAGAGATAGTGATGTGTTGTACTATGTGATATTGTGATGCTAAGTGCAGGAGAACTTGTTAATGAATGCATGCATTAAGCTTGTGATATGGTTGCAATGTGAGAATGGAGAAATTGAGTAAGCATGATCATAAATATAGATTGTTTCTCGCTTTGTATGTAATGCTATGTAATTATTTAATACATGTTATAATGTTATATTTTTTACATGTAAACTTACTAAGCTTAAAGCTTACTCCCCCTTCTCTTTTTCCCTTGTTTTATAGAGTTTAAAAGTCGAGCAGGGATACGTCGATAATAAAGAGGTCGCCCACACTATCTGCTCACCTCAGTATATTCAAATTTAGTGATTTTGTGTATGGAATTGATAAACCGTAAAAGTAACATATTTTAATCCCACATTTAGTATGTTTTTGGATGAATTTATCCTTTATTTATGTAAAAAGGTGCTCTTAATCGTTTCTTTTCGTGTCTTATACTCAAGAAAGCACCCAAGGATAAAAAGAACGCAAAACGGGCTTAAAACAAACCAAAGTGGGCCAACCCAAGAAGACAGCACAGCCTGGACTTCATGCCACACGGACGCGCCTCGATAGTCATCTAGGCCACAGCCTTACCCCGATTCACACAGCTATTTTTCCCATCGATAAAGTCCACGCACGGGCGTGCCTAGTGATCTACATGGCCGTTCCCAAAATGGCAGAATCGAAGCATGGCCTCTACCCATATATTGCACGGGCGTGTCATAGTCTGCCTAAATTGATAGGATGGAGACACAGGCTAGACCATGATTTACACAGGCGTGTCAAGGCCGTGCCCCTGCCACGCAGAAAAGAGCAATTTCACTCGAAATTGGGTGCTTGGAGCCCAAGAAACGCAATCCTAAGTCCACTCAAACACTTAGGACGAATTATACCTAAATTACGAGTACTTAGGAGCGAAGTAAAGCATCCTAAATGTCTATATAAACAAATCAAAGGCAGCAATTCAAGGGTGTCAGGTTTTAGTAGAGTTTTCTGCCAGAGCTTTACTCGTTTAGGGAATTACCCGAAGATAGCCAATTGATCCATCTCGAAGAGCCAAAATTCTACTCAAAACGAAGGATCTCCTCTTCAATTCCTTTAGGGGGTTTTAAGGATTTCCTATGTTTTGTTTTATCTTCTCTCTTGAGATGTTTTCTTGTTTAATCATGAACTAAACCCTTCAGATACTTGAAGGGGATGAAACTTATGATGGATTTTGTTATTTAATCCCTTCGGTTTATATGATAAATACTTAGTTTGTTCTTAATTATGTTGCTTAAATTTATCTGATGTGCTTAGGTGGAGGAGGAATAAACCCTGCCTAAGAGTAGATCTAGCATAATTAAGCGTAGTTGATTGGGCGCTTAGAGATAGGGTTACGAGATTTTGCCGGATTAGGGTGAAACCTAATATGGGAGTCTATTGATCGATTTACTGCTTCCTTAGGGGATTATAAGAGAACGAGAGTTTCACTAATTAACCTAAGGTTAGACGTTATTCACTTCGAGAGAAGGTTTAATATAGGTTAAGGAGTCTCACGGATCAAGCTAAGTAAAAAAAAATCATATGAATTGGAAGTTAGATAATAAGTGAAGTCATAGGTGGATTCTTTCCGAAGGTATCGTCTTTATCGATTGAGTTTTCTTCAAAGTCTTTTCCCAAAGTTTCGTTTCTTTTGTCTTTGCAATTAGTTTAATTATTTCATTTGTTTAATAAACCAATCACTCCATATTTTAGGCTAAATAATAGAAAGA
The DNA here is from genome assembly GCA_025506655.1 of Gossypium rotundifolium. NCBI lineage: Eukaryota > Viridiplantae > Streptophyta > Magnoliopsida > Malvales > Malvaceae > Gossypium > Gossypium rotundifolium. The sequence continues at coordinate 130,954,445 of CP106727.1, forward strand.
AAGTGAGTAATAGTACTTTTAGGTTCCTTGGGTTCGATAAAGATACTCTTGCCTGAGCTATACTACTGTTCGATAGGTGCACTTACCTATATCGTTGTCACAGTCAGTCTACAGGTTCGATCACTCTTTTATAAATATTAAAACTAAACTATTTTGCAGTGATCAAGTTTTTGGCACCGTTGCCGGGGAAACTCTAAAATATTCTGAAAGCTCTATTTTTGTTACTTTAGCCATTATTATTAATTTTACTTTGCTAAATTTTCTTTTATTTTATAGATAATTCTAGTTTTTCAAAGGAACGGCACTGAATAATTATCAGTGGCAAGGCATGGGAATAATTCCTACTGAAGCAACTAGTGTCTTCAACCTCGACGTGGTCACCAGGTTATCTAATCAGTTCGAAATAATGAATAAAAAGATTGATGGTTTGAATAATCTCTCATAGGTACTCCCAGAAATGCAATATAACTCGAATTTGAGAAGCGTGGCGAATCTTGAATACCCACCCTATGGATATGGCATGAAAAACGAACAAGTCCACTATATAGGAACTACACTAGATGTAAAAATAATTTTTATAGTGACACTTATAATGCAGGATGGGGGTACCATCCCGACATCTGGTGGAATGATCAAAGACAGGATTTTCCTCCAAATTTTCAACAACTTTATCCACAGGAAAGGGAATCAAACCTCAAAGAGATTATGACAAAATTGGTGACAGCTACAAACTCTCGTCTTCAAAAGGCTGAAGAAACACTCGATGATCAATAAAGATCAATCGAGGGAATCAAGATTCCGGTACAAGAAATCATCACATCAGTTGGACTACTTATTGAAACATTATGTGAAATAAGGACAGAGATTTTCTCAAAAGATGCACAGCAGGTAAAAGCAGTTACACTAAGGAGTGGCAAAGAGTTAATTGAACCACAAAGAAAGACACCACATGAAATTACCTGGAAAAAGAGTGTAGAAGGTGAGAACGATAATCCATTGCCTATAGAGAATAAACCACAATTTCCATATCCAGTAAAATTGAAGAAGGAACAATTGGATGCTCAATACGGTAAGTTCCTCGAACTCTTTACACAAATACATATTAACTTACCTTTCGTTGAAGCTATTTCATATATGCCGAAGTATGCAAAATTCTTAAAGGAACTTCTTACGAACAAAAGGAAGCTTGAGGAAGTATCCATGGTGGAGCTTAACGAAGAATGTTCATCCCTTCTCCAAAATAGACTACCACGGAAGTTAAAAGATCAAGGGAGTTTCACTATTCCTTGCTTAATCGGTGGTTTAAACATCAAGAAAGCATTAGCAGACCTAGACGCTAGTATTAATTTAATGCCTTACAAATTATTTAAACAGCTAAATCTTAGGGAACCAAATCCCATTAGGATGAGCATTCAATTAGCCGATAGATCTATTAAATATCCTAGGGGAATTATTGAAGATGTCTTGGTCAAAATTGATAAATTTATTTTTCCTATTGATTTCGTTGTGTTAGACATGGATGAAGACATTAATGTTCCTTTAATCTTAGGACGTCCTTTTTTAGCCACTACTAGTGCTATTATTGATGTAGGTAATGGTAAACTAGCTCTAAGAATAGGTGATGAAGAAATTATCTTTCAACTCTGTGATGCCATGCGATATTCTCTGAAACAAAATGATTTACATTATTTTGTCGACACTCTTGATCATATTATAGAGAATTCATTACAGGAAATTATACAAGTGACACATTCGAATTGTGTCCAACTCAAGAAAAGGGGGAAAAGGATGAAGACAATGAGTTGAATTTGAAAATGTCATCATATGAAAAACAGAAAGAAGAAAGCATCGAGAATAATAATGAAATTAAACTAAAACCCTCCATCGTAGAACCACCCAAATTAGAACTCAAACAGTTACCAAAACACATTGAATACGCATTCCTTGGGGACAATTCTACACTACTAGTAATCATCTCCTCAAAATTAGAATCCAAAGAGAAGGAGGAACTAATAAAAGTACTAAAAGAACACAAGAAAGTCATAGCTTGGAAAATTTCCAATATCAAAGGAATAAGCCCCACATTTGCACCCACAAAATTTTGATGGAAGAAGAATATAAACCATGTGTGCAACCATGAGACGTTTAAACCCCAACATGAAAGAAGTGGTCAAAGTGAGGTAATTAAACTTCTAGATGCAGAATAATTTATCCTATTTACGACACCACTTGGGTAAGTCACTGCGGTAGTCCCAAAGAAAGGAGGAATGACGGTAGTACCCAATGAAAAAATGAGTTAATTCCCACACGACGATTCTGAGGATGGAGAGTCTGCATAGACTATAGAAAGTTGAATGATACCACCAGAAAAGATCATTTTCCTTTGCCTTTCATAGATCAAATGCTAGAAAGATTATCCGGGCATATGTATTACTGCTTCCTGGATGGACTCTCTGGCTACTTTCAAATCCCCATAGCTCCTAAAGACCAAGAAAAAACAACATTTACATGCCCATATGGTACGTTTGCTTATCGTAGAATGCCTTTTGGATTATGTAATGCTCCTACTACTTTTCAGCGTTGCATGTTGGCAATCTTCGACGAACTCGTGGAGGACATCATGGAGGTATTTACGGATGATTTCTTGGTATTCAGTAATTCTTTCAATCTTTGCCTTATAAATTTAAAACTAGTTCTAACGAGATGTGAAGAAACAAATCTTGTTTTAAATTGGGAGAAATGCCATTTTATGGTTAGAGAAGGGATTGTATTAGGACATAAGATTTCTAGTAAAGGGATTGAGGTAGATAAAGCAAAAGTTGAAACCATAGAAAAATTACCTCCCCCTAGCTCAGTCAAGGCTATTAGAAGTTTTTTAGGACACGCGGGTTTTTATAGAAGATTTATTAAGGATTTTTCTAAAATAGCTAAGCCTTTGACAAAATTACTAGAAAAAGATGTTCCTTTTAATTTCAATCAGGAATGTTTAGATGCATTCAATATCCTTAAGGATAAATTAGTAAATGCACCGATTATAATTGCACCTGATTGGAACTTACCCTTTGAATTAATGTGTGATGCAAGTGACTTTGCGATGAGGTGCGATTTGGGACAATGAAGAGACAAGCATTTTCACCAATCTACTATGCTAGCGAAACATTAACACCGCAAGAAAATTACACCACGGTCGAGAAAGAGTTGCTAGTGTAGTTTTGCTTTTGACAAATTTAGACAATATATAATATTGTCTAAAGTTGTTGTTTACACTAATCATTCAGCTCTTCGTTATCTTTTAAACAAACTTGATGCAAAACCTAGACTAATACGATGGATTTTACTCTTACAGAGTTTGATTTGGAAATCTGAGGATAAGAGGGGCCGAGAATCTCATGCGAGATCATCTTTCAAGACTCGAAACTTCACATACCAAGGAGCTTGATGAACATGAAATAAATGATTCGTTTCAAGAAGAACGACTCTTTTCTATAACACATTCTGAAGTACCCTAGTTTGCAAATATTGCAAACTATCTAGCAGCTAACATCCTACCAAAAAATTTACACATCACCAAAAGAAGCGATTCTTTGCTGATGTGAAAAATTATTTTTGGGAAGATCCCTTTCTTTTCCGCATATATGCGGTCGGGTAATTTGAAGATGCGTTACAAGGACGAGAGCAAGCAAAATCTCGGAACATTGTCATTCGGGACCATCGGGAGGACACTATAGTGGTATTAAGGCGACACACAAAATACTCGAATCGGGGTTTTCTTGGCCCACTCTATTTAAAGATGCCAACAAGTATGTTACCTAGTGTGACAAATGCCAAAGAACGTAATATCTCTAAACGTGATGAAATGCCTCAAACATATATCTTTGTCATGTGAAATATTTGATGTATGGGGTATAGATTTTATGGGACCATTCCTAGTTCCTTTGGACATAAATACATCTTAGTAGCGATTGATTACATGTCAAAATGGGTAGAAGCGGAAGCCTTACCTACCAATGATGCTAGGGTAGTAGTTAAATTTCCCAAGAAACTATTTTCCCGATTCAGAACACCCAAAGCCATCATCAGTGATAGGGGTACTCATTTCTATAATACACAATTTGAAAAAGTTCTAAGGAAATATGGAGTATACCACAAAACAGCCACCCCATATCATCCTCAAACTAGTGGGCAAGTTGAGGTAGCAAACCGATAGCTTAAGCGCATTCTAGAAAAAACGGTGGTATCAAATAGAAAAGATTGGGCAGTTAAAGTAGATGATGCTTTATAGGCTTATAGAACGACATTCAAAACACCTCTAGGAACATCCCCTACAAGCTCAGATCACGGAAAAGTCATCATCTACCATTCGAGTTAGAACACAAAGCTTTCTGGGCAACAAAATTTTTAAATACTGACCTAAAACTTACAGGAAAAAAATGAATGATGCAGATAAACGAGCTGGCTAAAGGGAGAACGAAAGCCTATGAGAACTCAAAGCTATACAAGGAAGCAATAAAGCGACGTCACGATGCTTACCTCAAGAGATCAAAACATTTTGAAGTAGGGGACCTAGTCCTACTATACAATTCAAGGCTTAAACTATTCCCTGTGAAGCTAAAATCCAGATGGTCAGGACCATTCATGATCAAAATAATATTTCCATATGGAACCATTGAGGTAACTCATCCCACTAAAAGTACGTTCAAGGTAAATGGTCACCGACTTAAAATTTATAATGGTGCAGATTTTGGAGATACGAGAGAGGAGTTTATGCTCCATGAGCCTTCCTTTAGAACTGAAAACAGGGAGGGTCTAGCTTAAGACTATAAACAAGCGCTTGTCGGGAGGCAACCCGAACGCTAACTGCATTAACATTGTTTTGTAAAAGTCTAAACAAAATGCGGGGATCCTTAACACGACACGTAACACAAGGCGTCTGATGACTGTGTACAAATAGGGAAAACCTCTCTTCTTCAACACGAGCTACGACAAAAAGACACGGCCGTGCCTCATAACCATGTGAGGCTACTAACATATCGAGCACGGCTGGACCACGGGCATGCAAAGTGACCGTGTGAACATACTGACTTATCGAGAACGGGCGTGTCAAATTATCACATAGGCGTGCTAAAAACCCTGAATCGCGCCCAATTCTAGGTAATCATGAAAAGCACGTGCATTTCAAAATTCACACGGCCGTGTCAGGTGGCCGTGTGATACTCCCTTATATAAGGAAATTAATCAAAAACCCCCCATTTTAAACCCTAAACACAACTCTCAACCTCCTTCCCCAAAAATTTCCACCATACCCACACCCTCCACCACCTAAAACTATCTCTCCCTAACTTCCCAAAGCATAACCAATCAAAACCACGATGCACGGCCACAACACAACCGTGCTACCACACGCTACACCGCTGCCACCGCCGTGCCCCACCCGTGTTCGTCACATACAACCAACCCTGGAAATATGTCATCATGACGTACAAAAAGGGACGTTCCAAGCAAAAAGAGGAAAGGGCCTGGATCATCATCCAGAGCTGCCGAAACTAAACTTTGACATCCCTTTCTCAATTTTTCCCAAGCCACACAAGAAGAGCATTACATGCAAATCAGAAAGAGACCTATTGGTACCGGTAGGTGCATTGATTGGGATGCCCTGAAGCAAGTCAGACTTGATGGGGATGTTCGAGCTCTCATCTCAACATAACCATGGGAGAGATTTTTTTACGATCATAGAGCCCACATACTTGGAACTCACTCTCGAGTTTTGTACCACATTCACCTTACAGATGGTCATGACACAATTCGATGACCCCGGCACAATCCAGTTCCGCCTAGGAGCAATGTATGTCAACTGAGTGTGCCTCAATTCGAATCGGCACTTGGACTCTATATGCCAGAATTTATAGAGGAAAACCCACTGGACGACTTGAACCGAGAGCTCCACTGTACCCCTATCACATGTTGGCGCAGCCTAAAACTAGCCAAACACGATTACAATCCGAGTCACTCCAAAACGACTGCCCTCATCCCCGCTCTCAGGTACCTTCATGCCATTCTTGCTCATACTATTATAGGTCGCAAAGATAGCACCGGTGTCGTCAACAAACAAGATGTTTATTTCTTGTCATGCATGTCTGAGGGACATGTCTTCGACATAGCATATTTTATTGCATGCGTAATGCAGCATCAAACAGAGTAGCATTGAAAAGGAATCCTGTCAATGGGCCCTTACATCACGAGACTAGCTTGGCATTTCAATCTCCTATACACCGAATTGCACCTCTCAAACTGATAGGGAATATGGCACCACAAGGCATCCAGCTGATGCTCCACATGAAGATGATCAAGCACTAGAGAGGCACCGATCCCCCTCAATACCGATTAGTGACACCTACAGCAGAAGAGGAAGCCGAGGACATTCCTGATAATGTCCCACCACCATCGGAAGAAGCACAAACTCAGCACCACCAATATCAAGCAACACATTCACTTTCAGACATAAATGCTCGCCTCGACCAGTTCGAATCTTATTTTGTTGAGAATGTTCGGCGCCTAGATAGAATGGATGCCACCCTTCAACAAATCTGTCATCACTTTCACATATCACCACCAGCACCACCACAGGATCCGGCTACTGATGAGGACCTTTGAGTTCCTCCTAGTACATAACATTTAACATTTATTCACCATTTCGTTTTGTTTTTATCCTTATTTTTATTTTTATTTTTATTTTTAGACATATTTTTTTATGTTTTAAATTAGAATTGCTCTTTATAGCATATTATCTTCAATTGGTTATCTAATCTTCGAGTGTGCCTAATTTACATTTCATGACAACACTAAGTTATTTCAATAACGACTTCAAAGCTATAAACACACACTCCACCTACATAGCATTAGGAGTAAATCACTACTCTCAAAAATCACCAATGCTAAATATCGGAGCCATCCAAAAATTTAGGAAAGTGTCACTTCCCCCCTTCTCTTTTGATTTATCCCATTAATTTCATTATCTATCTTTGTACATTGAGGGCAATGTACATCTTAAGTGTGGGGGTAATAGTGCCTAACTTTTTACATAATTCTCAAAACCCTAAAATTAGTCTTGATCTTAAGAATTATTCTCATATTATTAATTAGGATGAAATTTCTAATGACTTATGATTCTTATTGAAATATTTTAGAGTAAGTCATAGTTAATTGTGCATTGATGATTAAATTTGAAGAATACTAGAGAATCAAGTATGATAAGTCTATTTTTCAAAAATAAAAATTGATAGGTTGTCGAACTAAATATGAGTATTACTTTGAAATTTGAAATCTATAGGGATTGATGTCAAAAACACCCATAATTTTTGGTGAGATTTTGAGCCATATAGAGCATATATTCTTTTTCTTGCTCACTTTATTGATTATGAGTGTGTCAACTTTGAACTGTTATTCTAGAACTTGCCTCGTTTATACATGTCGAGACCACAATAATGATTTGATAAACTGAAATGATAAAGGCACCTAGTTTAACCCATTCACTCCACTAAAAAGCCTACCTTCACAAATTAACCCCTAATGAACCCCGTTGAATCCTAATAACCTTTTTATTGACTCACCCACTAATATCAACCAAAATCCCTTTATATTTGTTATCACCATTCTTTTGACTACCCTTTAATCGAGGTTCGATTTGATTAAATTACCGAATTATATTAGTTCCGTAGTTACATTTATCATTTATGATGTAATATTTTAGTTTATTCTAAAAAAATCAATCAAAGTTTAGAGCTCATGTATCTAAATTCCAATTGTAGAAGAAGAGCTCGTGTTGAGGTATTATAGTATTCCTATTAGCTTTTAATTGATGTAAGTACTTATATTAGTTCATTGTTTCTAGTTAGGTAATTGGTTAATTCAATCTCGATTCTAACCTTCTAATTCAGCCTTTATCCACACCTTTAACCCTAGCCCCGTTACACCCCTAATAAAGACCTTTTGATCTGTTTATCATCTCATATACAGCGGTGGAGATTTGATTTTGAGGCAAGCCTATGGGATTAACTTTTCAAGTTCGACTTAGAGTGCTTATTCTTGAACCTTAAACACTTTTCGAGTGATTTCAGTGAATCTTTAGTAAGGATGTCGGTCCTTGTCGATTTTGAATCAAAGGTAATTACTTAGATAAGGGGAGACACCTAGGTTCCAGGCTGTAAAGGTATGACTTATCGTAATTGAAACTTTAGGGCACTTCCAGTTAAATCATCCATGTATAAATTATCTATGAATTATGATGAGACAATATCGATAGGAATTATGAATTATGAAAAGTTCATTTTAATTGTAAGTTGAGAATTTTGCTTGAGGACAAGCAAAAGCTTAAGTGTGGGGGTATTTGATAAATCGTAAAAGTAACATATTTTAATCCCACATTTAATATGCTTTTGGATGACTTTATCCTTAATTTATCTAAAAGGTGCTCTTAATACTTTCTTTTCATGTCTTATACTTAGGAAAGCACCCAAGGATAAAAAGAATGCAAAACGGGCTTAAAACAAACCAAAGTGGGCCGACCCAAGAAGACAGCATGGCCTGGACTTCATGCCACACGGCCGTGCCTCGATAGTTATCTAGACAACGGCCTTACCCGATTCACACAACCGTTTTTCCCATCGATAAAGTCCACGCACGGGCGTGCCTAGTGATCTACACGGCCATTCCCAAAATGGCAGAATCGAAGCACGGCCTCTACCGATATATTGCACAGGTGTGTCATAGCCGTGCCTAAATCGATAGGATGGAGACACGGGCTAGACCACGATTTAAACGGGCATGTCAAGGCCATGCCCCTGCTGTAGAAAAGAGCAATTTCACTCAGAATTGGATGCTTGGAGCCAAAGAAATGCAATCCTAAGTCCACTCAAACACTTAGGTCGAATTATACCTGAATTAAGAGTACTTAGGAGCGAAGTAAAGCATCCCAAACGTCTATATAAACAAATCAAAGGCAGTAATTCAAGGGCGTCAGGTTTTAGTAGAGTTTTCTGCCAAAGCTTTACTCGTTTAGGGAATTACCCAAAGATAGTCATTTGATCTATCTCGAAGAGCCGGAATTCTACTCAAGATGGAGGATCTCCTCTTCAATTCCTTTAGGGGGTTTTAAGGATTTCCTATGTTTTGTTTTATCTTCTCTCTTGAGATGTTTTCTTGTTTAATAATGAACTAAACCCCCCAGATACGTGAAGGGGATGAAACCTATGATGGATTTTGTTATTTAATTCTTTCGGTTTATATGATAAATACTTAGTTTGTCCTTAATTATGTTGCTTAAATTTATCTGATGTGCTTAGATGGAGGAGGAATAGACCCTGCCTATGAGTAGATCTAGCATAATTAAGAGGAGTTGATCGGTGCCTAGAGATAGGGTTACGAGATTTTGTCGGATTAGGGTAAACCTAAAATGGGAGTCCATTGATCGATTTACTGCTTCCTTAGGGAGTTATTATAAGAGAACGAGAGTTCCACTAATTAACCTAAGGTTAGACGTTATTCACTTCGAGAGAATGTTAATATAGGTTAGGGAGTCTCACGGATCAAGCTAAGTAAAAGAAATCATATGAATTGGAAGTTAGATAATAAGTGAAGTCAAAGGTGGATTCTTCCCGAAGGTATCGTCTTTATCGATTGAGTTTTCTTCAAAGTATTTCCCAAAGTTTTGTTTCTTTTGTCTTTGCAATTAGTTTAATTATTTCATTTGTTTAATAAACCAATCACTCCATATTTTAGGCTAAATAATAGAAAGAAAGTGAGCAATACTACTTTTAGGTTCCTTGGGTTCGATAAAGATACTCTTACCTGAGCTATACTACTATTTGATAGGTGCGTTTGCCTCTATCGTTGTCATGATCGATCTCTGAGTTCGATCACTCTTTTATAAATATTAAAACTAGACTGTTTTGCAGCGATCAGGCATGTATAGGGGCTAGACTAGATAGATTATTTTGTTATTTTGGCCACAGGTGTATTGGCTTTTGCTAAGACATTAATTTTGTAAATTTCCAAGAATGATGGCACATTTTATCATTTATGAAATTTCAAAGTTATCAATGTGAGTGCATGTTGAATTATGAGATGTTTATTAGTTGGTTGAATGAACTCATGTAGTGTAAGATATAGGGTGCTAGAAGCTTGGCAAATGACCTTGTTACATCCACATGGGTAGGCACCCGGGCGTGTGTCTAGACCATGTGTGACACACGGTCAACCCACGGGTGTGTGACTTGGCCTTGTGTCCCCTGCATGTTAACATTTTAAGTTAGAATAGACCACAGATTGTCCACACGGGTGTGTCCAGGCCGTGTTAAATTAGTCAGTAACTCCCCACGGTTTAAAGCCACAGGTATGTTATGAGGGTACACGGGCGTGTTCCATTTCACATGGGCGTGTGCCCTAGCCGTGGGAGTTTTGGCAGAATGTTGGGGTTTTTGGGCACGGTGTGAGCATATGGGCATGTGAGACTACACACGGGCGTGTGTGTCTTCTAACACGGGTGTGTACTCCCTGTTTAGTTGAGAAAAAAATTTTATGGATCGTAAGAGTTTTTGATATAGTCCCGAGAGCCCTCGTATGTACGAGTGAGGTCTCGTAAGTTAAAAATAAAGTTGTTGTAGTGACTCAAGTAGAGTAGTAGCATGAGCCTAAGTGGCGATCAAGTAGTTTTGTACAATAACGCTTCATGCCCGATTTCGGCGGGGATTGTGGGTAAAGGGTGTTACAGTATGTGAATACCTAGATGTATTCCCAGAAGAGTTGCTAGGGCTACCTCCAGAGAGGGAAATTGTATTTGGAATTGATCTAGTTTCGGGCACTGCCCCTATTTCTATTGCCCCGTATAGAATGGCTCCAACCGAGCTAAAAGAAATAAAAGCACAGTTGCAAGAATTAACGGATAAGGGTTTTGTGAGGCCGATTTTTTCTCCATGGGGCGCTCTCGTTCTATTCGTAAAGAAGAAAGATGGTTTCATGAGACTATATATAGACTATCGGTAACTCAATAAGGTGACAGTGAAGAATAAGTACCTGTTGGAAAGGATCGACGATCTATTTGACCAATTGAAGGGAGCTACGGTATTTTCCAAAATAGATTTGAGGTCAGGGTACTATCAAAAGTTAAGGGTTCGGATATGCCAAAGACCGCATTTAGAACTAGGTACGGCCACTATGAATTTTTGGTCATGCCTTTTGGTCTAACGAATGCCCCCGCTATCTTCATGGTTTTGATGAACCGTATTTTTTACCGTATTTGGATAGATTTGTTGTGGTCTTTATTGATGACATACTGATCTACACTCGAGATGAGAATGATCATGCTGAGCACTTGAATTTAGTTCTACAAGTTTTGAGAGAGAAACAATTGTATGCCAAATTCAGTAAGAGTGAATTTTGGCTCAATGAAGTGGGATTTCTGGGGAACATTGTTTCTGGAGATGGGATTAAAGTCGATTTAAGTAAAATCTCGACAATTGTTGAATGGAAACTACCGAGGAACGTAACTGAAGTACAGAGTTTTCTAGGCGTAGCAGGCTAATATAGACGTTTTGTCAAGGGATTTTCCATGATAGTCACTCCAATGACAAGACTTCTGCAGAAACATGTGAAGTTTGTTTGGACAGAGAAATGTCAACAGAGTTTCGAGAAATTGAAGACACTATTGACTAAGGCTCCTGTTTTGGTACAACTTGAGCTGGGAAGAGAATTCATAGTTTACAGTGACGCGTCCTTGAGCTATTTAGGCTGTGTACTTATGCAAGAGGGTAAAGTTATTGCATACGCCTTTAGACAATTGAAGCCGCATGAGAAGAATTACCCGACTTATGATTAGAGTTGGCCGCAATCGTGTTTGCGTTGAAAATTTGGAGGCATCATTTATGTGGTGAAAGGTGTCAGATTTTTGCTGACCACAAAAGCCTAAAATGTTTGATGACTCAAAAGGAACTAAATTTGAGGCAACGAAGATGGTTAGAGTTGATTAAAGATTATGAGCTAGTAATTGACTACAATCCGGGTAAGGCAAATGTAGTAGCAGACGCTTTGAGCAGAAAATCATTGTTTGCACTAAAAGCTATGAGCACCGGAAGAATCAAAATTTACGATTATCTGAGAAAAAGATCGAGAAAAAGCGAGGCCAAAGAGAAAATACAAAGAGAAGAAAATGAGGATACAAATAGCGAAGCTTGGGATAGTCTTTACTTGCTCAAGTAATAAGGGCTCGTGTTAATAACCCAATCAATTCTTAGAAAATATATTATATTACCTTCACTGACTTGTTAGATGATGGTTTCGTATTAGCCGAGTTGAGGGCTAAACCATTGTTCCTCCAAGAGATTTGTGAAGTTTAGAAGGATGATAATAGTTTGCAAGATAAAAGAGCTTTATGTGAGTCGAGCGTTGAGTCAGACTTTCAAGTAAATCCTGATGGATGTCTGACATTTTGAGATCTGGTCTGTGTACCCAGGAATGATGAGCTTATTCACAAAATTTTGCAGGAAGCACATAATAGATGTTTGAGTGTGCATCCAAGCAGCACAAAGATGTACCAAGAATTGAAGAAATGGTACTGGTGGATAGGTATGAAGAAGGATATTTCTGAGTTTGTATCAAAATGCCTGATTTGTCAGCAAGTGAAGGCTGAGCATCAAGTACCTTCAAGTGTACTTCAGCCTATTATGGTTCCTATTATGGTTCCTGAGTGAAAGTGGGACCGTATTACTATGGATTTCATGACGGGTTTACCGTTGACTCCCAAGAAGAGAGATGCAATTTGGGTAGTGGTCGATAGACTCACTAAGTCAGCCCACTTTATACCAGTGCGAGTCGACTACTCACTCAATAAATTGATAGACTTGTACATGTCTGAGATAGTGAGACTTCACGGTGTACCATTGTCAATCATTTCAGGTAAAGATCTGAGACTTACGTCATGATTTTGGAAAAAACTGCATGAAGCCTTGGGCATGAAATTAAGTTTCAGTACTGCCTTCCATCCCCAAACCGACGGGCAATCAGAGAGAATGATTCAGATACTAGAAGACATGCTTAGAGGTTGTGTTTTGGAATTCCATGGTAGTTGGGAAAAATTCTTACCATTGGTGGAATTCGCCTACAACAACAGTTTTCAGTCAAGTTTGAAAATGGCGCCTTATGAGGCATTATATGAACATAAGTATCGAACGCCCTTGTATTGGTCAGAACTTAGAGAGAAAAAGATACACGGGGTTGATTTTGTTAAAGAAACTGAAGAGAAAGTAGAAGTGATACGTAACTGCCTAAAAGCCGCCTTAGATAGACAGAAGTCCTATTCGGATTTAAAGATGTAACATCCTGAATTTTTGGGCCTATGCGTTTAATGGGTGAGAAAGTGTAATGAGTTAATTTAAGTGATAGGGGTCCAAATTGGGCTCAAAATTAGGCAAAGGCCTTGGTTAAATTATTAGATTGGGCATTATAGAGTTAAAAGGTGGTAATTATGCTTAAAATGCCAACATGGGCTTGTGGCCCAACAATAAGTGGCACTGTAAGGGAATTAGAAGTGATGCCACACACAAGGGATTTAGGGGCCCAAAATTTTAGTTTAATGAAGCCCAAATCTTTTAATTTAAGTGAGTTAAATTTCGGCAGTTAGGTTTAATGAAGTGGACGGCTACAAGGCTTAAAAATAGGAGAAATTATATGGATTTTATAAGTGATAATATCATAGATAAAAATGAGAAAATTTAGGAGCTTATCTTCAAGGGAAGTGTTGGCTGAAAATCCACTACCTAGAGGAGTGTAAAATTCGGCTATTGCATGGTAAAGAGGGTGCCGAATTTCCCCTCTCTTTTAGCTTGAATTCAAGGGAGTTTTTGATTTTTAGCAGTAGGTGGCAAAATATCTATAAATAGGAGGGGCTAGCTCCTTGTTTACGACAATCGAAAACCCTAAATTCCTCTCCCATTGTGCCAAATTTCCTAGCTTCTCCTCTCTAATTTCTTTTCTCCAATTTCTTCAAAAGCGAACTCTTCTCCACTTTTTCCTCCTTGTGCGATTTCTCTAAAAAGCGAAGCATCCATAGTCTTCTCTTTATTCATCTTATTTGAGAATTAGTTACGTACTTACGGCATTTAAATCTTCCATTGGCATTGCGAATCCTCTTTCTAGTGCTAGCGAATCTCCTATGCTAAGGTAAGTGTCGATTTTTGATTAGTTCTCATGATCTATTCCCAGTTTTTGAAAGGCAAAAGTCGAAAGCTAATAGTTTAACGGTTTTATGATGGGTGGCAATTCAGGATTTGAAGGAAGCTTGGTCAATTAGATCTAAAAGCCGAAAATAGCTAGTCTCCACTTTCGGGATTTTTAAGTAAGAAGATTTCCCTAGATTTCTATTAGATTTGATCATTATATGCAAGATCTTAAGGTTATAATGAGAATTAACGATTAAATATTGTGATAGTAGTTCTGATAAGGACTTGTGATGGAATTAAATATGGATCAGGCAAAGGACAGAATCTCTAAGTTTAAGAAACGAGCGGTATCTGCCGTTCGGGATTGGCCACTTGGTTGTGGATCGGCTTCTGAACAACACCTTAGGCAGATAGTAGTTGTGTCGACTACGGATAGCGTCGACATAGAAAGTATCATTTTATCAGTAATCAAGTGTGTAGATCCTTAACACATAAGTTTTGTTTGTATTATATGTTATGGGCTAAAAGCTGGAAAAAGGTGTGTAGATCTCTAACACACTAATTAATCTGTACTAAATATATGTTATGGGCTAAAAGCCGAAAAAAGGTGTGTAGATCTCTATCACACTAAATAATCTTAAGAAATCTGTGATATATATTTTATGGGCTAAAAGCCGAAAAAAGGTGTGTAGATAAATAATCCTAATAAATCTGTCATACATATGTTATGGGCTAAAAGCCGAAAAAAGGTGTGTAAATCTCTATCACACTAAATAATCCTAATAAATCTGTGATATATATGTTATGGGCTAAAAGCTGGAAAAAGGTGTGTAGATCTCTAACACACTCTAATAAACCTGTATGTATGTCTATTTATATATGTTATGGGCAAAAAAGTCGAATGAGGCTGTATAGATAGTCGAATGGAACCTTAAAAGGATTAGGCAAGGATGTCAGGTACGTAAACATAGAACTCTCTATGTGTATCGATGTATGTGAAAGTCTGAGATCGGTTTAAATGGCTTGATGTTTTGATTCTTGCATGTGTGTATGCATGGGATGGGATTGATTGATTGATTTATGGAAAGGGAGCAGGTCGCGAGGCGATCGGTGGCTTTGCCACATAGGTCACATAGTGATCAGTCTTTATGACAGGCAGCATAGCTGTCGAAATACTATAATGTATTTTCTGAGGTTCGCATAAGCGATCGGTGGCTTTGCCACATAGGTCACATAATGATCGATATGGTGTGTCGCGGATGGAGGGTTGATTGTAGAAATCCCCATAGTGTGATGGTTGGTACGGGGGTGTGTAGAGGATGGACTCTTAGGTTTGGGATGGGCCATGTTGCATGAAATATTTTGTTACCATTGTGTATGGGCCAAGGCCCATAATGTGTTTGTGGGCCCAAGACTTTTATGTGATTTCGAGATTTGCACACTAAGTCTTTGTGACTCACCCTTTTATTTTTCCTAACTTTTCAGATGAGCAGTAGATCGTGGACACGGGAGCCGAGGAGGACTCGAGGGGCCATCAAGTTTATTATTATTTACATAGGTTATTTACAATTTCTTTTTCTTTAAGTTTTATTTCTACAAATTATTTTGGGGTTTCTTTAAGTTTATTTTATTTTTATTTGGGATTTTTTTAATAAGGCCCCTAGTTTTTATTCAACTAAGAAGTTTTCAACGTTATGCAACTTATGAATTCATGACAAGGTTTATTTCCAAAAAGTCACTTCTTTATTCAAATTTTAAATAATTACCTTGTGTTTTCAAAATCCGATAAAGTGTTATGTGTTCCATAACACCGCCAGATCTGGTCAAAACACATGGGCCGAGTTTGGGAGGAAAGAGATAGAATATGAAGTCGGTGATAAAGTGTTCTTGAAAGTATCACCTTGGAGAAATGTCCTCAGATTTGGTCGGAAGGGCAAATTGAGTCAGTGCTTTATCAGACCTTATGAAGTTACCGAAAGGATAGGACCAGTGGCTTATCGGCTAGCTTTACCGCCTGGATTAGAAAAGATTCATGATGTTTTCCATGTATCTATGTTGCGTCGATACCGTTCAGACCCTTCACATGTTATAGAGCAGACAGAGGTAGAGATACAATCAGATTTGACTTATAGTAAAGAACCAGTTAAAATATTGGCTCGTGAGGTCAAGCAGTAAAGAAATAAAAGCATAGCCTTAGTGAAAGTCCTATCGCAAAGGCACGGCATAGTAGAGGCCACCAGGAGTCCGAAGAGACGATGAGAAACCAATACCCCAATCTTTTCACTAGTAAGATTTTCGAGGACGAAAATCCTTAAGGGGAGAAAATTGTAACAGCCTGGTTTAGGAGCTAGTCAGAATAGTGATCTCAGGATCACTAATTCGAGACCTAAGAAATTATTTTCATGATATATTATGAGTTAGAACATGATAGCATGTTAGCATTAAAATTTTAGTACTTTAATTTTAGTGATTTCATGTTTAATCGTGAAAAAGGACTAAATCGCATAACGTGTGAAAGTTCCATTCTTTTGTTAAGAGTACCAAATGGCCATGAAATATTAATGGGAGGTCTTTAAAAGACAATTTAGCCTTTGGAAGAAGCTTGGCCGGCAATAGGAGAACATGGGAGACAAGATTTGTCAATATTAGTCAAAGTTAGTAGTAGTAGGTGGACTAATTTGACTTGTATTAATAAAATAAGGAGAGAAAAGTTATCATCTTTTCTCCTATCATCTTCCACCAAAAATTAACAGCAAATAAGGGGTAGAAACCTTCAAAAATTTCAGCAAGCTCTCATCTATTCAAGTAAGTGTTCTAGTGAACTTTTCTTGAAAATAATTGTACTTTTGAGACCCCTAGAGCTTAAGCTTTCAAATGAGGGGACTATTGTGCAATGTTGTGAAATGTTTAGAGTTCTACCATGAGAGCTACCTTAGTTATTTGTTACATTTTTATAAAAGAACTTGAGTCTTAGTTGTTAGATGAACAACTTTTGAAATGGGTGTTAGTATGAGAACACCTAATAGGACCTTAATGAAAAGGTTATAAATTTTGTAGTAAGTATGTGAAATATTGATTTTTGATGATAACTTTAAGATCATTAAATGTTTGCCTAGGCTTGTTAAGGATAAAAATGTGATTAGAATCAATTTTTGAGCCTAGAGGCAAAATGGTCATTTTGTTAAAATCTAGGGGTAAAAATGGTAATTTCGCTTAAGCATGATTTTGATATGCTTATGTTAATATGACGATAAAAATGAGTTAATTTGCCATTATAGAGCAAGAGGAGACGAGAATCTGCCTCGATTGGGGAAAGGATAAAGTCGTGGACTAAACCGAAGAACTAGCTTATTTTGAAAACGAGGTAAGTTGTATATGATTTAATGCAATATTATATTAGCATGATTGAGAATGCTTGATGTATTATTGATACATGATACTTCAATAAATTGAGAAACTTATGTGAATATTATATTGAAGTCCTGATAGACTGTGATGAATACGAAAAATGCTATCGCATTATGAGGGTCAATGTAAGACCATGTTTGGAACATGGCATCGGCCGTATTATGAGGGTCAGTGTATGACCATGTTTGGAACATGGCATCCGCCATATTATGAGGGTCAGTGTAAGACCATGTTTGGAACATGGCATCGGCTGTATTATGAGGGTCAGTGTAAGACCATGTTTGGAACATGGCATCGACCATATTATGAGGGTCAGTATAAGACCATGTTTGGAACATGGCATCGGTCATATTATGAGGGTCAGTGCAAGACCATGTCTGGGACATGGCAGCGGCCCCATTATGAATGCCAGTGTAAGACCATGTTTGGAACATGGAATCGGCATTGAGAAAAGAGCTGGTATAAGACCATATCCGGGATATGGCATTAGCATATAGAGGAAATTCCCTATAAGACCATGTCCGAGACATGGCATCAGTACCTAGAGGAGACTCCATGTAAGACCACCTAGAGAATGTGGCATTGGCTTTATACTTATTGTAATGATTATAAAAACATGTCTTTGATTATTTCCAGTGTATGGTGGGATAAGCAGATGAATTTAAAAGTAGAGGTGTAAATGAATACAAGTGCTAATGAATGAGTCACGAGAAATTGGCAATGTTAGGTAAGGGCAATTGTAAGTAAGTATTGCCAAGAAGTCTTGACTTGTGTACGAGTAGCTAATGTCATGGATGAATTATTCGTTTATGAGTATTATGATTGCTATTTATTTCCATGCAACTTACTAAGCTAATTGCTTACCCTTTTTCATTGCCCATCTTTCTTATAGTATTGCCAAGATAACTCGAGGATCATAGACGCAGGGTTCGGGAATCACTCTATCAACAACACTTTGGTATAACAATTTTAGACTTGTTTTGAATATGGCATGTATAGGACGTGGTAATTTTGTAAGTTGTAATTGTTAGTTAAAGTGTTGGCCGTAAGTCATTTTGTAAAGGGTCTCTTAAGTTAGGCAAATATTTGGAAAACTCTTTATTTTTCAATGATATTAATGAAGTGTATGCCTCTTTTAATTATTCTTTTGTATTTGGTTAAGTGATTTGCCAATTTTTTTCCATGTATGTATTTTCATCGAGGTCAATGAAGCATGTAGTCTTACTTATGAAAAATGTATTGGATTGATCTTGATTTCAGGGTGGCAAATGGCTTGGTAAATAGCCTCTAAGTGCCCACATGGCTATGCACACGGATGTGTGTCTAGGCCGTGTGCACCCTACAGCTTATTATTTTTAGTCAGAATAGACCTTGCGTAAATTCCACGGCAATGTGCATTAGCCGTGTAGAATACACGGTTTTGGGCATAGGTGTGTGCCCAGGCCGTGTGGATCAAGTCAGTAACTCCCCACGGTTGGAAGACATGGCGTGTCGAGACCGTGTGAATATAGTCAGTAACTCCCCACGGTTAGAAGGCATAGGCATGTCAAGGGGTACACGGGCATGTCCCAAGCCACATGGGCGTGTGACCCCTGCTTCTAAGAAAGGTTTTCGATCAATTTTTGATATTTTTCAGAGTTATGCTTAAGGCCTCGTACACCCATAAATTATATGATTAGACTAAGAAAGAGAAGTTGTTAAGTCGGAACGAAATGTCTTCAGCTTGTAAGTGTATGTCTAATTGAGTTCAAGCGTGGTAACGTCTCATATCTAGACCTAGCATCAGACTTGGGTATGGGGTGTTACAAGTTTAGTTTTACAAGTTTAGAATCGATTCTAACCCTTCTAATTCAGCCTTTATCCACACCTTTAACCTAAGCCCCATTCCAACCCTTTTTAAAGACCTTTTGATTTGTGTATCATCTCATTTTACAGTGGTGGAGATTTGATTTTCAAGCAAGCCTATGGTAATAACTTTTCATGTTTGACTTTTGAGAGCTTAATTTTTGAACCTTAAACACCTTGAGTGATTTGAGTGAATATTTATTGAGGATGTCAACTTTTGTCGATTTTGAATTAAAGGTGATTATTTAGGTAAGGGGAAACACCTATGTTTTCATGCTAAAAACTCATGACTTTGATTGTTTAAATCTTTAGGACTCTTTAAGTTGAATCATCCATGTATAAATTATCTATGAATTATGATAAGGCATTGTTGATGAATATTATGAATTGAGGAAGTTCGTTTTAATTATGACTTGAGAATTTTTCTTGAGGACAAGCAAAAACTTAAGTTTGGGGGTATTTGATAAACTGAAATAGTAACATATTTTAATCCCACATTTAGCATGTTTTTGGATGATTTTTCCCTTTAATTATGGAAATAGGTGCTCTTAATCCTTTGTTTTCATGTTTTATACTCAGTAAAGCACCGAAGGGTGAAAAGAACTAATAACGGGCTGAAAATAGAGAAAATTGGCCAAAGCATGAAATCTACACGGCCTGGGTACAATACCACACGGCCGTGCCTCGTGAGAAAAGTCAACCACGACCTGGATCCTGAAATACATGGTCGTGCCTCATCAACAGGATCGACCAAAGCCTGGCTACGATTTACATGGGCGTGTGCCATGAGCGTGTCTCTGCCGCAGGAAATAAGAATTCTATTCGGATTAGGGTGCTTAGAGGCAAAGAAACGTATTTCGAAAGCCTATATAAAGACCCTAGAGGCCAAACTTTTGGGGGCGTTTAGCTAGCCAAAGAGCCGAGCCAGAGCAGTTAAATTCAGGGATTTACTCGAAGAAAGCCAGTTGATTCATCTCAATAAGCCAGAATCATACTCAAGACGGAGGATCTCTCCTTAAATTCTTTCAGGGGGTTTTAGGGATTTCTTATGTTTTGTTTTATCTTTTCTTATGAGATGTTTTCTTTTATTATTATGAACTAAACCCTCAGATACTTGAGGGGGATAAAACCTAAGACAGATATTGTTATTGTTATCTGAACTGAATGATAAATATTTAATTTGTTCTTAACTATGTGTTATTAATTCTTATTTTGGTATTTCTGGGATATTGAATCAAGTGTGATGTGCTTAGGCAGAGGAGGAAGAGACTCTGT
The DNA here is from genome assembly GCA_025506655.1 of Gossypium rotundifolium. NCBI lineage: Eukaryota > Viridiplantae > Streptophyta > Magnoliopsida > Malvales > Malvaceae > Gossypium > Gossypium rotundifolium. The sequence continues at coordinate 130,975,180 of CP106727.1, forward strand.
CTAAGAGTAGATCTAGCATAACTAAGCAGAGTTGCTCGCGTGCCTAGAGATAGGGTGACGAAAATCTGTCGGATTAGGGTCAAACCTAATATGGGAGTCCATAGATCGAATTAATGCAATTCTAGGGGTTTTAACTAGAAAGAGATTTCAATTAATCAACCTAGGGTTAGACTTTAGTAGCCTTGAAGAGAGGAATTAATATAAATTAGGGAATCCTACGGATCAAGTCAAATAAATAAATCGTCCGGTTCAGAGTTAGATAACAAGTGAAGTCTAGGTGGATTTTTCCTCAGGTATTGTCTAAATCAATTGGTTTTCCCTCGAGTCCTTCCCCAATTTCTTCTTTGTCTTAGCACCTTTAGCTTAGTTAATTACTTAATTTTGGATTACATAAAAAATTCCCATAATTAATAGCTAAATAATAGAAAGAGAGTTAATATTAGTACTTTTGGTTCCTTTGGGTTCGACAATCCGGTCTTGCCGCTAACTATACTATTGTTCGATAGGTGCACTTGCCTTCATCGTTGTCTTAGTTAGTTTCTAGGTTCGATCATTCTTTTTATAAATTTTTAAGACTCGACAGACACGATGAGTGACCTCTGTAATATAGAAAAGTTTTAAATTTTGAGAACTTTCATATGTGTTCGGTTTAGTTCCGACCCTATTCTGAAGCGTGATTAAGGTCTTGTTGACCTATAAAAAAGGACACTTGGTTGTGAATGATGATTTGTATTATTAAAATGTCTGTAAAAGTTTTTGATCTGTCCGATAACATCTTTAACCCTATTCCGGTGACGGATACGGGTTAGGGGTGTTACAAAAATGCCCCCAATAAAGACTTACTTCCTCTTCTTCCATTTGATCAAACCACAGTTGTGCCTCTCTTAATAGATGGAATACAACTAAGCCTACTTTGTTTTTTCATTAGTCCGTTGATTGTCAAAAAAAATTTCGCATCCTTTCAGCAACCCAAAAGGATCTCCAACCCTATCATAAGTGGGAAATTCCATCTTAGCGTATCGTGGCACCATGGACCCACCTTGTTGTGAGTTTGAATTCCCCCTTTTGCCTCCATTGTTGCCCTGCTCTTTACTATTTTTCTTTGTATACCCTTTCGTTGTCTTTTGGATTGAAAGAGATAACTCAACCATCTGCTCCTCTAATGCTCGTTGTCTTGTAGTCATTTGTTCCATGAAAACACCCATCTTGGCTTCCAAAGTCTCCTCGTTACCCATGACAGAAGCCTCTGATACCAAGATGTTATGAGCCTTGACTTAGGATCTAGTCACAGGTCTAGGTGTGAGAGAATTCTTGCTTCGACTTATGGCTAATTAGAGAGGTAGATTCGTCCTTGACTAAACCCCCTCCAGGAATAACTTTATAATAAAATAATTGGTTGTTCCTTCTTTATTCAATATTGGCATCCTTTTGTAAATTTTTAATGATAAAGGAAAAAGTCCTAGTTAACATAAAGTAAAGATCCCTAACTTACAAGATATTTACTACCAAGACAAAAGTTTATAAAGGAAACACAAATAAAAATATAATATAATAGAAGAAATAAATAAAATTTTAATTTCTTCTCGTCTCTATTTCTATTCCTTCCTTCTCTGATATTAATTTCCAATTAAGGCATCCACATCAACACTATGATAGAAAAATCTAGTTTCTTTAAGGTATTTATGGTTTGCACTTTCTAGCCCTTTTTGGTACTTGGGATGGTAAGAATAGGATTTTTGGATGGATTTTGAATCCATTTATTCTAAATGAAACGTTTTTTTTTTTTTTGAAAAGTGGATGTGAAGTAGAGTTTGGTCTATCAATATCAAGAAAAGTTTTGATGTACTTTAAATTCTAATAGTAATTAGAAGTAGATCTCTACTTCATTTATACTTCTTATGCCTATAAATAAAGACTTTGGAGAAGCATTGTACATATTCCCATTGATCAATAAAATATGCTTTCTCTTTACTCTCCCATTCTCTTTGTTCTTTATTCTTTGTCTTTTATTTTATAATATGTTATCAGCACGATTCTCTTTTAATTGTTTTTCTCCATAAGTCACAAAATACCCCAAAATTTGCTATTGTCGGTTGCCTCCTAGAGTTACTGCTATTTCAATTAAGGCCTGCGCGCTATAGGTAATCATTAGAGCCTTTAACCACTAAGCCAGGGTGATAACGATGACGTTAAAGAATCTCAGGTATATTTTACTATAAATTATTTATCATATCATGTTTATTATAATTGGAGACTAATCATGACAACATGAATAGATAGATTTTGATTTGAAATCCATGCATGTTTTGCAATGATGATTATGAAATAAAGAAGCAATGGAGGCATTTAGAAGTCTGTCCTATAAGATTTGTTGCATTCCCTGAAGTGAATGCAAACATAAAAAAAATAAAAGATATAATCATCAACCACTAAAAGTGGGAACATAGTAATAAATAAGAGAACAATGAGAGTTCCCAAGATAACTCTTCAAAGGATAAATATAATATATGTTATCAATGTGATGTGAAAGATTATTGGCCACATATGTGGTGTATGCCCAAATATTTTGTTTACATTAATGTTTTTCAATAAAGGATATGAGAATGTAGTAATGAATTCTATCATTACAAATAGAAAATATTTATCTTATTTGGTACTGAAATAAATAAATATTAGTCCAATATTTGATAGTACAAAATTAGTCGAAAGCTCAAAAGGGCTAATATATCAATATCTAAAAAGCAAAAAATTTATGATGGTTAATGCATTAGTTTTAAAAGATATTCATTATAATGGATATCATATTGACATTATTACTACAATTGAAATGCATATTAAAGTAAACGAGAAGTTTACTGATACAAATACATTTACTACTTGACATGACCAGTTAGACCATTCTGGATCATATATGATGTCAAAATTAATTAATAATTCATATGGGCATTCAATAAAGAACCAGAAGATTCTTTAATTTAAAGAATTCTCATTTGTTACTTGTTCTCAATGAAAATCGCTTATTAGAAACTCATTAGCTAAAGCGAAGATTTAATGTCTTTCATTTCAGAAATGAATATGGGCCCGTTCATCCACCATGTGATGGTTTTGATACTATATGATTTTGGTAGATGCATCTACAAAATAGTCACATATGTGTTACCAATTTGCAACCATTCGTTTGCAAGATTGCTTGTTTAAATAATTAAATTTATATCATAAATTAAGACAATTCATCTTGCTAATACTGATGAGTTTATATATCAGTCTTTTATTGATTTAGCTTGAAAAAATTTTGTAAAAGTTTGCTATTTATGTGCATAATGGTTTAAAGAAATAATTGATTGAACGCCTTTGATTAATATCTAAACCATTACTTATGAGAACTAAATTTCCTATCTCAACATGAGATTATATTGATTTACGTGTTGTACGCATCAGACCAATAAATTATAAATACTCCCCATTACAATTGGTTTTTAGTCAAGAGATAATTATTTCTCATCTTTGAATTTTTTTTATGTGTTTATATGTTCCAATTGCTCCACTACAACGCACAAAGATGAGTGAATACTCAAAGAAAGTTGGGGATATATATTAATTATGAGTCCTTTTGTATTATTATATGTTTTAAATGTATTGGAGAATCAATTATGACATTATTTGTGATTACTATTTTGATTTGATAGTTTTCCCGATATTAGGGGAAGAGAAATAATAACTTGCAATGAGTTAGGCGGAGCAATTTGAACCTGAAGTTCAACAATGAGTTATATACCATCTAATATTATAATTTGAATCAAAGTCCCAATAGGACAATCGATTAGAATAAATAATAGATTGATTGGTTCTAAAGGTGAAATTTTTTCTAGATGGACATATAGTAGAGGCAGGTGTTTCAGAAGAGACCCAAGACATAATTAATAAGTAAAACTATAGAAGAGATTCAGGTACCTAAAACTAAAGATTAAAATAGTGAAAATAAGATATCTCGATAAGTTATGTCAATTTGAGAAAATGTAGAACTGATAATAAAAGTGGTTGACAATGGTTTTGCATGCAATATTATTGTTAAAATAATGAAATAAAAGGAAGATCTTGAATAAACCTATTGAGATATATAGATATTGTAACACCTCTTACTCGTGTCCGCTGATGGGACCGGATGTGAGGCATTACCATGCTTAACCTTACTTGAACGTATAGTAACGGGCTATAACATATCATTCAAAACCCATTTCTTGCTCATTCTTGGCCTACGTGACCCTAAAAATACCTCCAAGTGATTTCGAGATTTAACCGAGGACTTTTACGAACTTGGAAAACTTTTCATCAAAACAGGGGCCACACGCTCGTGTTAAACTAGGGACACGCCCGTGTGCCCCTAAAACATGCCCGTGTCTTCCACCCGTGGTCGACACTGACTAATTTCACAAAGCCTTGACACGCCTGTGGCCCTGGCCCGTGTGCCAAACCTTGTCATACTGACTTATCCACACTGCCTATACATACAACCGTGTGCTTCAGTCGTGTGGCAATTTAAATTCAAATGCAAGGTGTAGACTTCACACGACCTGGGCATACGCCCATGTGCTAACCATGCCTCCCACACGGCCTAGACACACGCCTGTATGTCTACTCATGTGGACAATTAGCAAGCTATCTACCAAGCCATTTTGCCATCCTACATTGCACACATGCAACTCCAATTCAAATCATTCCAATTTAAAAGATGACCAATGAATATCTCTAGAAATTTTAGATATTGCGATATACACAAGAGTATACACTTCATGAAATTTACTTTCATTGATCAAAGGGATTTTCCAAGTATTGGCCTAACTCAAGACCATTTACAAAATGACTCTAGTAACATACATAGCCAACTCTTTAGCTAACAATTACAACTTAACAAAATACTCGAGTCCTATACATGCCATACTCAAAATAAGTCTGAATTGTTATACCAAAGTGATGTCGATAGTGTGATTCCGAGCTCTGATGTCCAATGATCCTCGAGCTAACTTGGCGAAACTACAAGGAAAAGGGAAGAGAGAGGGGTAAGCATATAGCTTAGTAAGTTTGCATGAAACTCTAGAATGAAAATTTACTCAAACTATAATCATTCATATCATGAAACAATGGAGACATAGCACCAATGAATAAGAGTACTTATTCGTACTTATTCACACTTACTCTTACTTACTTTTACCCATATCACTTCAATATGATCTGGTAACTTTTACTTACTCAAGATCCCTGTATCACTGATTCATGTAGTTTAGCACATTTGCTAACATAACCATAAACTCATATCCTTATCATTCATACGATAAACATCACTCAAGGCCATCCACAAATAGACTTGGATCTAGGCCAACTCACATACTTAACTCTTTTGCTTATGAATAAATCGGATTGTCATGAACCATTCAGGCTTAACATACATAAGATTTGATGCCAATGCCATATCCCAGATATGGTCTTACATGGGATCATTCCTTAGTGCCGACGCCATATCCCAGATATGGTCTTATACGAGATCTTATAACTCGATGTTGATGCCATGTCCCAAACATGGTCTTATACGAGATTGTACTTAGATGTCAATGCCATATCCCAGATATGGTCTTACACAATATTATTCTTTAGTGTCTAAGCCATACCCCAGATATGGTCTTATACGGGACCTTTCCTTTCTCATATGCATACATAGGTAATACACTTATTCTGAAACTATAACCGGAGCTACAATTTAACTTGATCTCATCGTTTACTCATCGAGACTTTATTGCTTGATTTTGTTCACCATAACATACATTAACATAATAATGAAAAATTTCAAATATTGAACATTATGAAATACTAATTTCATACAAACTTACCCCGAATCTCAAAATGTGTCTCGGTGCTCGATTTAGTCTTCAACTTTGTTCTTGCCTCGGTTTCGATCCGGGCCTCATGTTTCTTGATCTATAATAATAAATTTCTCTTTTTAAACACATGCATTGACTAAATCGACTCATAATTCATATTTTGGCAAAATTATGATTTTGCCCTTAAACTTTCACATAATTGCACTTTCGCCCCTAGGCTCGTAAAATGATTTTCATTCAACTTTCTTGCATTTCAAGCCTAGCCGCATCATTTTCTCAACTATAGCAACATTAAATTCCACTATTTCACTCATGTATGACCATTTCTATAACTTTACAAATTGGTCCTTTTCATGCATCTTTCATGAAAATCACTTAGAAAAAGATGTTTATCATACATCAAACTTTCATATTCTTCCATAAAACATCAAAATACATGCATGTCATACATGGGTAAATTTTTTTAACATGAACCCTAGCTCAACATATGGCTAGAAATAGCTAAACCGAGCTACGAGGGTTTCAAAAATACGAAGAACATTAAAAACGGGGCCAGGATGCACTTACTTTAATCTTGAAAATGAACAAAACCCTAGCTATGGAGTCCTTGCAAATTTCGGCACCATGGGAAGAAGATGGACATGATTTTTGGCTTATTTTCCCTTTTTATTCTTTAATTAACCAAATGACCAAAATGCCCTTAATGAACCTTTCTTAAGATTTTTCCTTCCCATGTACATTTTTGTCCATCATAAAATATAATGGTCTAATTGCTAAATAAGGACCTCTAGGATTTTTCATAATTCTATTTCATACTTGAACCTTCTAGAATCTCGCATTTTCTATTCTTTGCAATTTGGTCCTAATGGACAATTTATTCACTAATTAATAAATTTTCTTCATGTGACTTTCACACAATCATACAAATACCTCATAAGCCTTATAAAATCATTTAAACACATATTTTATACTTTGGATTTGTGGTCTTGCACCACTATTCTAACTAAGCCCTAAATCGGGCTGTTACAATTCTCCCTCATTAGGGATTTTTATCCCAGAAAATCTTACCAGTAAAGAGATTCGGATATTGGTTCTTCATAGTCTCCTCGGGCTCCCATGTAGCCTCTTCTACCCCGTGTCTCTGCCACAACACTTTCACAAGGGGTATACTTTTATTTCTTAACTGCTTGACTTCTCGGGCTAGAATCTTAACTGGTTCTTCATCATGTGTCATGTCAGATTGAATCTCAACCTCAGTTGGTGTAATCACATGCGAAAGGTCTGATCGGTAGCGTCGCAACATAGACACATAGAACACATCATAAATCTTCTTTAACTCAGATGGCAAAGCCAATCAATAGGCTACCGGCCCTACTCTCTCAGTGATCTCATATGGTCTGATAAAACGAGGACTCAACTTGCCTTTCCGGCCAAATCTAAGAACTTTCCTCCATGGCGAAACTTTTAAAAATACTTTATCACTGACTTGATATTCAATCTCTTTCCTTTTTAGATCCGAGTAAGATTTCTGCCTGTCAGAAGCAGCTTTTAAACAGTCTCGAATCACCTTTACTTTTTCTTTAGTTTCTCTAACCAAGTCAACCCCGTAAATCTGGTTTTCTTTAAGCTCAGTCCAGTATAAAGGCATTCGACACTTACACCCATACAAAGCCTCATAAGGTTCCATTTTTAAAATTGACTGAAACTATTATTGTAGGCAAAATTCTACCAACGGTAGATACTTTTCCCAACTACCTTGAAATTCAAGAACACAGCACCAAAGCATATCCTCAAGTACTTGTATTAACCTCTCCGACTGTCCGTCGGTTTGGGGTGAAACGCCGTACTAAATCTCAACTTTGTGCCCAGGGCCTCTTGCAACTTTTTCCAAAATCTGGAAGTGAATCTCAGATCTCTATCTGATATAATTGATAAGGGCACTCCGTGCAGCCTCATAATCTAAGAGATATACAAGTTTGTCAACTTGTCTAGTGAGTAATCGACACGCACCGGCATGAAATGGGCTGACTTTGTAAGTCTATTGACTACGACCCATATAGCATCTTTCTTTCTCGGTGTCAACGACAAACCTGTTACAAAATCCATAGTGACTTGATCTCATTTCCACTCGGGTACCATTATAGGTTGTAACAAACCCAAGGGTACTTGATGTTCGGCTTTCACTTGCTGACAAATTAAACATCTTAAAACAAACTCAGAATTATCTTTCTTCATACTCGACTTCCAATACTGTTGTTTCAAGTCATTATACATCTAGGTGCTACCCGGAGGCACAGATAAGCATCCATTATGTGCTTCATGCAAAACTTTACAAATGAGTTCATTATTTCTCGGTACACAAATTTGGTCCCTGAACATCAAACATCCGACCGAATTGATCCAAAAATCAGACTTGACACCTGACTCGCATTAAGTCTTTTTGGTCTGTAAGTCACTATCATCCTTTTGAGCTTCGTAGATCTCTTGGAATAACATCGGTCTAGCCATCTACTCTGCTAGAATGGAACCATTCTCTAATACAGTCATCTGGGTATTCATAGCCCCCAAGGCAAAGAAAGATTTTCTACTTAAAGCGTCGGCAACTACATTTGCCTTTCCCAAATGGTAATCAATGACTAGCTTATAGTCTTTTATCAACTCCATCCACTTTCGTTGCCTTAAGTTCAATTCTTTCTGAGTCATCAAATACTTTAAACTCTTGTGATCTGTGAATATCCTACATCTTTCACCATACAAATGGTGCCTCTAAATCTTCAATGCGAAAATAATGGCAGCCAATTCTAAATCATGCATCGGATAGTTCTTCTCGTGTGGCTTGAGCTGTCTGGAAGCATATGCTATCACCTTGCCTTCTTGCATAAGTACACAGCCCAATCCGTTTAAAAATGCATCATTGTAAATTACAAATTCTTTTCCCGGTCCAGGTTGCACTAGAACTGGAGCCTCTATCAACATGGCTTTTAATCTCTCAAAACTCTGTTAGCACTTTTTCGTCCACTCAAACTTTACAATATTTTGTAATAATCTCGTCATCGGTGTAGCAATCGTGGAAAATCCTTTGATGAACCGTCGATAATAGCCAGCTAGGCCCAGAAAACTTCTAACCACAAACACATTTTTCGACGATTTTCAGTCAACAATAGATGAGATTTTGCCTGGGTCAACTCGAACCCCATCTCTCGAGACAATGTGTCCCAAGAATCCAACTTCCTTTAGCAAAAACTCATTTTTACTAAACTTGGCATACAGCTGATTATCTCGCAAAATCTGTAAAACTATCTTTAAGTGTTCAGCATGCGCATATTCATCCTGGGAGTATATTAGTATATCATCAACAAATTTCACAACAAACTTGTCTAATAATGGTCAAAAAATGCGGTTCATTAGATCCATGAACACCGTAGGGGCATTTTTCAAACCGAATGGCATGACTAGAAATTCATAATGCCCATACCTCATTCGAAAAATAGCCTTAGGCACGTCTGAGTCCTTCACTCTCAATTGGTAATATCCCGATCTCAAGTCTATCTTGGAAAACATGGTGGCTCTCTTCAATTGATCGAACAAGTCATCTATCCTTGGCAAAGGGTACTTGTTCTTCACAGTTACTTTATTAAGCTGACAATAATCTATGCATAATCTCATGGAACCATCTTTCTTTTTCACAAATAGCACTGGAGCACCCCATAGAGAACTACTCAGTCTTGCAAAACCTTTATCTGTCAACTCTTGCAACTGTGCCTTTAATTCTTTAGCTCAGTTGGAGCCATTCTATAAGGTGCAATTAATATGGACGCAGTGCTGTGAGCTAATTCGATGCCAAATTCAACCTTTCTAACCGGAGGTAACCCTGGCAACTCTTCTGGAAATACATCTGGGTACTCACATACTACCGGAACTGATTAACTCTTTAATTCCATTTCTTTAGCATTCATTACAAAAGCTAGATAAGCCTCATACCCTTTCCTTACATACCTTTGGGCCGACATGTGAGATATCACTACCGGTGACCTGTCTTGATCATCTGATTCAACATAAAGAGTGTCCCCATTTTCACATCTCAATTCAATATATTTCTTTCCACAATTTACTGTCACATCATGAGTGGTTAACCAGTCCATACCACGAATAACATCAAATTCATCAAATGGAAATATCATCAGATTTGCCTTAGAATAGTGACCTCTAATCATTAATAGGCAATATTTACATACTTTATCAATAAACACACATTTGCCTAAAGGATTAGACACCTTTATCACAAATTCTATAGACTCTATGAGCATACTCATTCTAGATACTAATTTCATGCATATATATGAATGGGTAGATCTCGGATCTATTAAAGCAATAAATTTAGTATCATAGAGAGAAAAGGTACCCATAATCATGTCAGGAGACGATGCTTCTTCGCGAGCGCGAATGGCGTAAGTTCTCGCGGGTGCTCGGCCCTCAGGTCTCGCAGCCTACTTCTTGTGAGTAATCTTACTACTTGCCCCGCATCCCGGGTTTCTCTATGATCTCCCTCTAGTAGTGCCTCCCGGTCTTGCCTCTTGAGGCTTCTCTTTCTCATCCACTTCTGGACAATCTCTAATAAAATGGTCTAAAGACCCACACCTGAAGCAGGCTTTTTCATTTCCTCGACATTCACCGGAGTGACGTCTGCCACACTTTGGGCACTCCAGTCTACTGGGTCGGGGGTTGCCAATACTAGCAACTATGTAGTCTAGGCTTTAGGCCCTGAGTACTGTTTCCTCTTACTCTTATTTGAAAACTCGGTTGAAGTAGCTGATTGGGCTGAGAAGTCTCTTGACTTCTTAGATGATGATTGAAATGTTTTGCTCATCTGTCTCTTTCTCGAGTCACGAGACTCCATCTCAACCTTTCTTTTCTCCTTAACTAGGTCTTTAGCCATACAGGCTCTGTCTACTAACACAACAAATTCTTTCAGTTCAAGGACACCAACGAAAAACTTTATATCTTCATTTAGCCCGTCCTCAAACCTCTTACACATAATGGCTTCCGAGGACACACACTCTCGAGCGTACTTACTGAGTCTCACAAACTCACGCTTGTATTCAGTTACTGTCATCTTTTGTAACACCCCTCACCCGGTTCTGTCGCAGGAATAGGGTACGAGGCATTATCGGACATGATTCAAGCAATTATACAAAATTTAAAATGTAAAATCCAAATAAATTAAAACTTTTCCATACATAGTCATCACACTCTCATTCGACCAATTCAAGCATTATCATAAACATATAACTTGATTAATATTGAACATTATCAATACCCATAGGCAAAATAGACCAACAAAATTTTTAAAAGCCAGTATTTTAGCCCAATTCGTTATTACAAGTAACAAAACGATTAAGCCTTCTATACATGCCATAATTCCCAAAGTATTGTTTTCAAAATACCAAAAAAATGTTGATAGTGTGGATGGATCTCCGACGATCACCGAATCCCGATCTAGCTTGATGACACTATAGGACAAGGAAAAGAAAAGAGAGTAAGCATATAGCTTAGTAAGTATATAAATAATAAATAATTGATTTAACATGTTTACAAAATAACACAATCATATCTACATTCAAATTCACTATTTATTCAAGTTCGGAGCAAGTTGTCTATTCGAGTCACAGTCACTAAATTATTTTTATCTGGAGCTAATAAACTAAAAATTAAGATCCATAATTTTTTCATGAAACTAGACTCATTTATATTCTTACCATAAAATTTTCAGAATTTTTGGTCTTGCCAATTAGTACAGTTTATTCATTAAAATTTCCCATGTTTCACTGTTCTACTATTCTGACCTCTCTTCACTACGAATAAATTTTCTATTGGTACAGAATTCAGATGACCTTCTTGTTTAGTTAATTTAAAACTAGATTCATTCAGGATTTCATGCATATAAATTATATCCCATAACTATTTTTTGAAAATTTTTAATAATTTTTCTAAGGCAAAACAAGGGAACACATAATCATTCTGAACCAGTCTCACAAAAATTTAAATATCTCAAAATATACAAATCATTTTCTTTCTCTGTTTCTTTTATATGAAAATAGACTCAATAAAATTTAAATCAATATCTCATACAACTTATAATTCAATTTCTAAATTTTTTTTGTGATTTTTCAAATTCTCATCACTGCTGCTATCCAAAACAGTTTTATTGTAAATTTTTGCTCTCTCTCACTTTAGTTGTATGCATTACTTACCTATAACAATCTTTCCAATTTCTAATTATATATCGAGCATATTGCTCATATGTTACACATGCATATACATATAGTTATCACTACAAAGTCTCACATAATTTCACTTAGTCGATTTTCTCGTTGAACGCTTCGAAATAATAACGAATACGCGGTGGTTTCGCACACAGCCCACCTTTATAGTCGAAGCTCTCTTGTACACTTAGTGGCCTTCACTCAGTACCACTCATGTGACCTAGCTCAATAGTACTCATAATTCTAGCTCTCTTGTACATATAGTTTCCTTCACCTAGCACCACTCATATGACCTAGCCTTCTTGTACTTCTCTTGTACACATAGTGGCTCACACTATATACCACACATGTGACCTAGCTACGTATAGCTTTCTTGTACACATGGTGTACTCTCGGTACTACACATGTGACCTAGCTACGTATATGTATATCTCTTGTAGCTCTCTTGTGCATAAAGTGGCCTACACTTAGTACCACTCATGTGACCTAGCTACATACCAATTACATCTTCCGATTCCAAAGGTTCAAACGGGAAGTATCTCACTTTTTAATACTTTATTTCATTCCTTCAATAGTCATTTATGATTCAAAAATCAGCTACAATGCATAAAACATGCTGAAATATAAAAAAAATCAATAATGATAATGAATTATTTACATACTACTTACCTCGGTGCAAAATATGGCAAAATTTGCAATTTAGTCCGTAACCTTGCCTTCGTTCAAGGTCGATTCCACGTTCTTCTCAATCTATAATAACACATTTAGCTTATTTAATATTTATACTATTTAATTCAGTCCAAAATTTATATTATGGAAAAATTACATTTTTGCCCCCTAACTTTCACAAAATTAAGAAGTTTCCCCTAGGCTCGAAAATTAAACTTCATCCTATTTTCTTATATTTTATGACATGCTGAACATTTTTCCCTTCTATGGCAACATCAAATTCTCACTTTAACATGTACTTATGAACATTAGGTATTTTTACCGATTATGTCGTTTTACTCGTTTTCACGTAAAATCACTTAGCAAAAGTTGTTTAACATAATTTCAGCCTTCATATTCTATCATAAAACATCAAAATAAACATATTTCACCTATGGGTGTTTTTCCAAATATGAACCTTAGATTAAAATATTGCTAGAAAAAGCTAAACCAAGTTACCGGGATTCCAAAAACGTAAAGAACATGAAAAACGGGGCTTGGATTGACTTACTATAGAGCTTGGAAGCTTGGAAACCCTAGCTATGGAGTCCCCCCTTGAAGTTTCGGCCTAAGGAAGAAGATGACAACCTTTTTCCATCTTTTTCCCATTTAATTTCTTTTTTTGACATTTTACTAAAATACCCTTCATTAAAATTTTAGTTATTTCTACCTATGCTTGTCCATCTTTGTCCATGAAAATATAATGGTCTAATTACCATTTAAGGACCCCTACTTTAGATATGCACTTCAATTTAATCCTTTAGCATCTAGAACTCTCATTTAACTTTTACAATTAAGCCCTAATAAGTAAATTAGACATGAAATTCATAAAATTTTCTATCGATACTCTAACACATGCATCCAATCAATCGGTAAATCATAAAATTAATCAAAATAAACTTTTCTATCTCGGATTCGTGGTTTCGCAACCACTATTCCGTTTAGGCCCTATTTCGAGATGTTACATCTTTCCTTGCTTCAGTTCAAGGAATTCCTATCTCTTCTGGTCAATAAATCTTTGACTTATATATTTCTTTCGAAACTCTTCTTGAAAGAACTCCCATGTGATCCTTTCCCTTGGTACCACCGACACAAGGGTATTCCACCACTGGTAAGTGGAAACTCTCAAAAGGGAAACTAAAAACTTCATGCACTCTTCAGGTGTGCACGATAGCTCACCAAACACCCGAATGGTGTTTTCGAGCCAGAACTCTACTCTTTCTGGATCATTATCCTTACTAGCCCTGAATTCCTCAACTCCTTGCATCTAGCTCCTATCAACCATAGGCTTTTCTCTTCTTACAACTTCTACTACTTGGGGAGCTACATGAGTAGGTTGAGGAATAGGCGGGGACGGGGGAGGTGGAGCATTCAAATTTGCTCGAACATACTCTATGTTCCAATTACTCATCATTCGGAGAAAGGCTTCTCCGGCCTATTCCCCCTGACCCAAAGTCTCGGGTCTACTTTCAACTGGCGCGATCCCTTGTATGAGAACCGGCGCATTACTTGCAGAATCATCAGCTGTAGCTTGATCAGGATCAGGATCCATTAACTATATCAAATATAATTTAAAATGTTAGGAGTCGTCACACTACCATTACACAATCACTCTTACGTATGGCATGTGCAACTAGACTTATACTCACACTACGTTAGTTTGAGAATCGACTAAATCGTAGCTCTGATACCACTAAATGTAACACCCCTTACCCGTGTCCGACGACGGGATAGGATGCGAGGCATTACCATGCTTAACCTTACTTGGACGTATAGTAACGGGCTATAACATATCGTTCAAAACCCATTTCTTGCTCATTTTTAGCCTACATGGCCCTAAAAATACCTCTAAGTGATTTTGAGATTTAACAGAGGAATTTTACAAACTTGGAAAACTTTTCATCAAAAAAGGGGCCACAAGCCCATGTTGAACTAGGGACACGCCCGTGTGCCCATAAAACATGCCCCTGCCTTCCACCTGTGGTTGACACTGACTAATTTCACACGGCTTTGACACACCCGTGGCCCTAGCCCGTGTGCCAAACCTTGTCATACTGACTTATCCACACGGTCTATACATACGACCATGTGCTTCAGTCGTGTGGCAATTTAAATTCCAAATGCTAGGAGTAGACTTCACACGGTCTGGGCATACGCCAATGTGCTAGCCGTGGCTGAAACACCCCAAACCCGGCCCACAAGCCCTGACCGAATCTGGCATGCTTCTAGGGAAAAACCATTCAAAACTGATTTGGACTTTGCCAAAATCTTGTGTGTTTTTGAAGAACCATTGATTTGGGTTGGGTTTAAAATTAATAACGGTGTTGATTAGGTGTCAAAACATTTAAAATTTATATTTAAGAAAAGTTAACTTTAAACTTTAATTTGATAATAATCGTATCATACTAAATTAATTGAAATGCATGCATAAGCAGTTCAAATACTTATGGCCTTATTACATCAAAACAAAACCCAAAATAATTCAAAATACTTAAGTATGGAAATTATAAAATTAAACAAATTCGAAATGAGCATGGCCACCATTGAGCTCCTGCCGACCCGGTCCATCACCGTGTGTCACCCGAAAAATAATCCCTAGCAGGGTGAGTCAAACGGACTCGGTGTATAACCATCAACACAAAGTCTCAATCAATTTAGGCATGTCAAATCATACATATGGAACATATATATTAAATGATGCAAATCGAACCCAAACCTAGATAACCATCCGCTACACATCACTGTACCAACCATCACACCGTGGGACCGCTAAGTCGACCCTCCATCCGCTACATATCATCGAAGGCGTTCATTGCAGGGCGACATGCTCATCGCCTTATAATTTAGTGGCATAGCCACCAGATAAGATTTTGTGACATAAGTCACCACATTCGATTTCGTGACATAAGTCACCACATTCGAGATATTGTGGTATAAAACCACCAAATCACTTCCCCTTTCATAATCACCCATGTGCCCCATGTCATACAAATCATGCAAAGATTATGCCACATTCTTTATTTCACATTCTTACCAATATTCACATATGTGTATTAACAGGTATTCGTAACATTGTTAACATAGTTTTAGAGAATAACGTACCTGAATATGCCGTACCATTGAATGGTACCTTAAGCCATATCTTTCACATTCTTATTAACACATATATTAAATTAAATTCGTAAATCTATTAAGATTCAGTGTGGGTTACACACCTGCTATTAACGCTTTCACTAAATCCCGAAAATCTACCAAAATCAATTGCACTCCTTCCTAATACCCATAGTTAAATTCGGTTAGGCATTAATACTAAAATATGGCCTATGGCCGAATGTTACATGCACTTACCTTGTGAATCTTAGATCCTGAAATTAATCCTTAAACCGTCAGCTACAAGAGAAATCCCGGAATCACCTTCATGGTTTCGGCCAAAGAACATAAAGGATTAGAGTCTTAATTTTCGATGGTCTGAGAAAGAAAAGAACAAGAGTTTGATCAAGAGATCCTTACCAAATAGAATGATCAAAACGTAATTGGCTCACCAACTCAAAGTGTCAACAAGAGGGAGGAAGTGTTTGAGTTTGACTTTTAATGTATATGATCAAATCGGCTCAAGAGAAAAGAATGGAGAAAAGGTTTGGCTTTTAAAGAAATTGGAGAGGAGAGGCTAAAGAATTCGGCATAAAGAATAAAGAGAATTAGGGTTTTTTTTAAATGTCGAATCAATAAGATATCCTCCCTATTTATAGAAATTTGGCACCTATTGTTCAAACCCGAAACGCCCTTCACGATAACTAAAAGTTAAGCTAAAAGAAAAGGAAAATTCGGTATCCATATATACTAAAATAAATAGATAAATAGAATAAACCTACACTCCTAATCAACTCAAACTTATCACTAATCAAATTCCTTTATTATCTTCAAAATTTATCCTCATCAAAAGTCCTTTTATTTAGCCCAAAAATTCAATTTGAATTTCATTCAAATAGCTTCCCGATCAGCAGCCATCTTTTGGAATTTTGGTCCAATTCAAACACCTTCCACGCCAGCAGCAAAATTTCAAGCTATTGCGCACAAGATAACTCGAACCCGAGACCTCTAAGCACAACCACACGCTACCAGCCACTGCACCAGAACCTTTCTTGTGATATATTCCGTTGTCAACTTCTTTTAAAGTATAGTTTCCAGCGGCCGAATCATCCAAAGAAATCCAAAATATTAACCAACACCTGGATTCGAACCTCCGCCCTTTTCACTATAAGGCACGTCCCTTGCCACTGCGCCACCCGTTTCATTTGAGTCATAATTCCTTCCCAATTAATTATCAACCTTTATTCCATGCTCCAGGTTTATTTAAAAAAGAAACCCAACATTTTGTGCACAACAGGACTAGAACCTTGTTCCCCCCTCCTGCTCCTAAAGCCTTTGCCACTGGGCCAGGCGTTTCCTTATGTCATGAAACAGCCCCAACAAATTATAAGGCCTAAACTCTGGCCTTCATACTAACATATGCAAAATAATTTTTTTTTTTGCCATACCCAAGACTTGAACCTTTGACCTCCAGCTTATTGAGAACGCCCCAAGCCACCAGACCACCTACTTCTTTGTGATATCTTTTAACCCAACAATATTTTAAAAGCCTTATGACTACCACCAACCTCCCTAAAAAAACAACATTTTTGCTAAAGCCCTAGATCGAGCCTAGGACTTTTCCAACACTACCAACCCTTCCTAAACCTCCTAAGAATTAAACTAAACATGAAATAATAATTTTTTAAAAAAAAATGTCCATTCAAACTTTTCATGATAAAATAATTTATTTCATTTTGAATAATATTTTAAGAAAAATTAACTATTTAAATGTATTAGTGACATTATAAAAGTAGAGGGACAAACTATGTAAAAAATAAAGCATATAAATCAAATCCCACATTTTAGCATAATCTGAGGGTCAATTAAAATTGACCATTATCTTATTTTAGTATAAACCACATATTAATTTTTTTACGACAAAATCCATTCTCTCGACACACGAAACCCATTTATTTTAGGCCCAAATTTAGGATGTTACAGTGGCTCCTACACAGCCTGACACACGCCCGTGTGTCTACTCATATGGACAATTAGCAAGTTATCTACCAAGCCATTTTGCCACCCTACATCGCCTACACGCAACTCCAATTCAAATCATTCTAATTTAAAAGATGACCAATGAATATCTCTAGAAATTTTAGAAATTGAGATATACACAAGAGCATACACTTCATGAAATTTACCTTCATTGAGTAAAGGGAATTTCCAAGTATTAGCCTCACTCAAGACCATTTACAAAATGACTCAAGTAACATACATAGCCAACACTTTGGTTAACAATTACAACTTAACAAAATACTCGAGTCCTATACATGCCATACTTAAAATAAGTCTGAATTGTTTATACCAAAATGATGTCAATAATGTGATTCCGAGCTCTGATGTCCAATGATCCTCGAGCTAACTTGGCAAAACTACAAAGAAAAGGGAAGAGAGAGGGGTAAGCATATAGCTTAGTAAGTTTGCATGAAACTCTAGAATGACAGTTTACTCAAACTATAATCATTCATATCATGAAATAATGGAGACATAGCACCAATGAATAAGAGTACTTATTCGTACTTATTCACACTTACTCTTACTTACTCTTACCCATCTCACGTCAATATGATCTGGTAACTTTTACTAACTCGAGATACCTGTATCACTGATTCATGTAGTTTAGCACATTTGCTAACATAACCATAAACTCACATCCTTATCATTCATACCATGAACATCACTCAAGGCCATCCATAAATAGACTTGGATCTAGGCCAACTCACATACTTAACTCTTTTGCTTATGAATAAATTGGATCATCATGAACCATTCAGGCTTAACATACATAAGATTTGATGCCAACGCCATATCCCAGATATGGTCTTACATGGGATCATTCCTTAGTGCCGACACTATATCCCAGATATGGTCTTATACGGGATCTCATAACTCGATGTCGATGCTATGTCCCAGATATGGTCTTATACGAGATCGTACTTAGATGTCGATGCCATATCCCGGATATGGTCTTACACTAGATCATTCTTTGGTGCCGAAGCCATATCCCAGATATGGTCTTATACGGGACCTTTCCTTTCTCATATGCATACGTAGGTAATATACTTATTCCAGAACTATAATCGGAACTACAATTTAACCTATTCTCATCGTTTACTCATCGAGACTTTATTGCTCGATTTCGTTCACCATAACATACATTAACATAATAATGAACGATTTCAAATATCGAACATTATGAAATACTAATTTCATACAAACTTACCTCGAATCTCAAAATGTGTCTCGGTGCTCGATTTAGTCTTCAACTTTGTTCTTACCTCGGTTTCAATCTGAGCTTCATGTTTCGTGATCTATAATACTAAATTTCTCTTGTTAAACACATGCATTGACTAAATTGACTCATAATTTATATTTTGGCAAAATTATGATTTTGCCCTTAAACTTTTACATAATCACACTTTCGCCCTTAGGCTCGTAAAATGATTTTCATTCAACTTTCTTGCATTTCAAGCCTAGCCACATCATTTTCTCAACTATAGCAACATTAGATTCCCACTATTTCACTCATGTATGACCATTTCTATAACTTTACAAATTGGTCATTTTCATGCATCTTTCATGAAAATCACTTAGAAAAAGATGTTTATCATACATCAAACTTTCATATTCTTCCATAAAACATCAAAATACATGCATGTCATACATGGGTAAATTTTTAACATGAACCCTAGCTCAACATATGGCTAGATATAGCTAAACCGAGCTACGAGGGTTTCAAAAATACGAAGAACATTAAAAACAGGGCTAGGATGCACTTACTTTAAGCTTAAAAATGAACAAAACCCTAGCTATGGAGTCCTTGCAAATTTCAGCACCATGGGGAAGAAGATGGACATGATTTTTGGCTTATTTTTCCTTTTTATTCTTTAATTAACCAAATGACCAAAATGCCCTTAATGACCATTTCTTAAGATTTTTCCTTCTCAAGTACATTTTTGTCCATCATCAAATATAATGGTCTAATTGTTAAATAAGGAACTATAGAATTTTTCATAATTCTATTTCATACTTGAACCTTCTAGAATCTCGCATTTTCTATTCTTTGCAACTTAGTCCTAATGGACAATTTATTCACTAATTAATAAAATTTCTTCATGTGACTTTCACACAATCATGCAAATACCTCATAAGCCTTATAAAATCATTTAAACACATATTTTCTACTTCAAATTTATGGTCTCGCACCACTATTCTAACTTAGCCATAAATCGGGTTGTTACAGATATGGAATAAATTGATCAAAATAGAAAGACGCAACTCAAGTAGAATTAAATTTGTGGAGTTTTTAGACCAATAGTCCAAATATCTAAAGGAATAAAACCAGTGACGGTGCAAATGAAGTAGTTTTGCAAAATGGAATAAAATATAAAGTTTTTCGCTAAGTCTTGGTATTAATTATGAAAAGATATGGATGCAATAACCTTTAGATATATTATTTTGACAATTCATAAAAGATTTAACTTGCATATAATGGCTTGTAACACCCCAAACCCGGCCTAGAAGACTAGATTGAATTCAGAATGCTACATTGATCACCGAAGTGATCGTAAGAAAATTTTACAAAATAATTTATCTCAGTAAACCGAAATCATTTAATATATGTGACTAAAACATAAATCGAAAACTATACCACAACATTATAAATCCTTACGGTTTAAAATTTACCAGAATAACAAATAGAACCAAAATAAATAAATAAAAAACTCATAGTTTAACCACCAAAACTGTCCAAGACCTCTACATACCGAGTCCAGCATCAGAAAACGGAGTGGTACCTGAAAGGGGAAACAGAAGAGGGGATGAGCTACTCGAGCTCAGTGTGAGATCAAGACCAATAAAGCTACAGAAACGAAAATAGAACAGAAATAGAAAGGCTAAGAAGCAGTTCAAGTTTAGTGGCGATGCAGAACCAACCTACCGAACTCAACAAACCGGACGATATATACATATAAAGCAAACCTTACCTTCATATGACAGTTGAGCTTATTCACCAATAATCAACATAACCCATATGTAACTTTATAGTCATATGGCCCAATCAAACACAGTAGCGGAAACTCTCAATAATTAAAGACTGGGTCTAAGCCCTTTTTAGAATCAGAATCAGTTTGGGCTTAGCCCATACGAACGTCTTTCAGTCGAATAATACAATCAGACATTTCAGTCAATCAGACAATCAAATGTTTTAGTCAAACAGACAATCTGATATTACAGTCACAGTATCACATTTAGTCATAGTGTCAATCAGATGCATATAAGTGCAAATGAGTTATAAAATAACCCACCCATCCAGCTAATACACCATCTCCGTCCAACCCTACACTTACTGTGGGGATTTAATCAACTCACCCATCCCTACATTCCGAATAGGACCTCAAAAAGCCCATCCAACCTTATACCCCATAAGATGTCATCCTAGGTTGCCCGGCAACAATGATCATCAGTATTGTCCTTGACTCTCAGGGAATTGGGACCGCCCTCGACCCTCTGGGAATTGGGCTATCAGAATGCAGATAAACTGCCAAATCGTAAATTACGCAAGAAAGCTAGCGTATAAGTTGTACTATGTAATACGATAATCCGTGGTACAGACGTGTAGTAGGAAATGCCAGATCAGATAATGATACGTAGCATAGCTAACATACATGCGGTACAGTGCAATGCGATAATCTGCTATATCGATAAGTTACAGTAAAATTGCCAGATCAGATAGTGGTACTAGCATAGCTAACGTACATGCAGTACAGTGCAATGCGGTAATCTGCTATACCATTATGATGTCATCTCGAGTTTCCCAGTAACGATGATCATCCGCATTGTCCATGACCCTCAAGGTATTGGAATTATCAGAATGTAGATAAACTGTCAAATCATAAATCTCCCTTCTCTTCAACATCCCACCCAAAATAATTTTATGCAAATGTATGAATGCATATGTATGTATGCAGTCTGATGAACACAATTAGAACACCAGTTACAGATAGTTAATCAAAAGCAGACACTCACCTCCAATCAGTCAACTATAGAATCAGATATGAGTACATTCATAACTCAAGTTTGGTATCAAGCTTATCACACAACCAACCACAATTAACACACATAAATCGAAGTCAGAGCAGATTCATAACTACCCTTGCTAAAGCTTAGCTAAGGGTTGAAACACACAAGGCCACGACGGCATTTGATTTGCCCTAAAAATTAGAATTTGGCGAGTTAGGGCCACACGCTCGTGTTCTCCAGCTGTGTGGAGCAATCCAGGCTGTGTGGGGATCCAAACGTCCGTATGATGAGTTCCACATAGCCGTGTGATAGAGGCACAAGCCCGTGTGACGCAGGGACACGGCCGTGCGAATAGGCCATGTAACTCATTGTCTAATTTCACTAACTTAAGGTGCAGAGCCGACACGGCCATGTGAAGGTGTCATACGCCCGTGTGGCCATCAGACACGGCCGCGTGTCCTATAACACACGCCCGTGTGGAATTCCTAGGCCCCAACTCAATCACACAGCCATGTGTCCGAAACACATGCTCGTGTAGAAGCCCTAATTTTCCCAAATCAGCTACACAGCCATACGGCCAGGCCGTGTGACCCCAAAACTCAGAAGCTCTAATTTCTAAATCCACACGCCATTGTGCCCTAATGACACGGTCGTGTGAAAATTGATAAAATCTCTAAAATCGATCACACGCCCGTGTAACTAGGCCGTATGGCACCCAAAATCGGTCGAAAACTCTAATTCATAAATCCACACGACCATGTGCCTCGGCACACACCCCTGTGGCCATCGGGGAGGCTACTAGACCACCCTAACTTAGCCCAAAAAAATGCCATTTTGGCCACCAAAACCGTCCCTAACCTATGCCCTATCAAAGTATATTAGAATTCAATGATTTCCCTTCACTTCTATCATCTAAAAACTCAAAATCGAGGGGGTAACACATAGATACGAAAACCGAAAGGAAAAGGGATTCACAAAACAAAATAGCAATTAATAAGGAAAGAGTAGACAAGATCCGAATCCCACGCCTTAATTCGACAACGGAGGAGGCGACAGAGGAGCAGAAATCCCAAAACCTGTAACATCCTGAATTTTTGGGCCTATGCGTTTAGTGTGTGTATATGTTTAAAGTGTTAATTTAACTATTAAGGGTCTAAATTGGGCTCAGGCTTAGGTAGAGGCCTTGATTAAAATTTTCTGTTTGGGCATTATAGGACTTAAAAGGTAGTACCTGTGTTTAAAATATCAAAATGGGCTTGTGGCCCAGTGGTCAGTAGTGCCACTTAGGGAATAAGGAGGTGACGCCACACCAGGGAGTTAGGGGCCCAAATTTAAGTTTCAAGGAGCCCAATTCCTTGGATTCAAGTTAGCTAATTTTCGGCATTAGGGTTAGGTGGAGTGGACGGCTACAAGGCTCAAAAATAGGAGGATTTATGTAAATGGGATAATGTAGATAATATAGTTGATAATATGGAAGATAAAAGGAGAAAAATTAGGAGCTATCTGCTGAGAGTAGAGTTGGCCAAAATTTCATCACCTAGAGGAGTAAAGAAATCGGTTTCTAATAGCCATAGGGGGTGCCGAATTTTCTATAAATAAGGGGAATAGCTCACCAATTTCGACATTTGAACCCTACTTTTTCTTCATTCTTTGTGCCGAAATTCTCAGTCTCTCCCCTCACAATTTCTGTCAACTTTCTTTTAAAAAGCCGAAAATCACCACTTCCTTCACCCTTTCTTCTTTCTTTGAAATTTCCTATTAGCCGAATCTTCTAATCTCCATTATTATTCTTCTCCTATTCACTAAAAGTCGAAACTACACTCTTGCTTGTTCTTGTAGCCAAAATCTTCCTCTTGTTCATCTTTTTCAAGATTTTCTTAAAAGTTGAAATTATTAGATCTCTAATCTTCTACGCTTCGATCTTCTGCTGTGATTGCCGAATCTTCCTGCAAGGGGTAGCTGAAACCATTTGTAAAGATAAGTGTCGATTCGTGAGATTTCAATCTTTTTTCGGCTTTTAGAGATCTTAGTCGAATGGCATATGGTTAACTAATCGGGTGTTTTCTCTCATTTTCGGCATTTCAGGATTTGAAGAGGAGTCTATCGCATAGATCTCTAAGCCATAGTTTAGTAACACTCGAATCGTGTTACTTTCGAGATTTCAAGGTAAGGAGATCTATTGATTTTAATGTGTAAATTCGGGTATTTATTAATCCTTGGCCAAATGTAGGGGAGCCCAAATCTTCGTGTTTTTCTGGCTTTTGAGCAAGGTTTTAGACTAAGGGTTGTAGATCCAGATAGTAAGGATATTGACTAAGGGTGTAAAACTATGCGATATCAGGTGTGTAACACTTCCACACTATTTAGATTGCCTGATTAAATCTGTTATAAATCTGTAATATTCTGTAAAATGTCGAAATATCGACAAGGCTGTTGAAAACCCGAGGAGGGTAAAAGCGAATCACTAGGTTAGTGATCCCTATCATTCTAAGTGAATGTTCTGATTAAATGATATGAGTATGCCGATTTTCTGTGATTGCATGGGGTTGGGTTTGATGAAAGGGGAAGTATTCTGTTGTAGCGGCTTTTGCCGTGACCTGTTGTAGCGACTTTCACCGTGACCTGTTGTAGTGGCTTTTGCCATGACCTGTTGTAGTGGCTACGGCCATGATCTAACGATGAGCAGCATGACTGTCATCAATGGCGTGTAGAAATCCCTAATGGTGTGAATGGCAGGTAAGGGTGGCGTGTAGCGGATGGAAACCTAGGATTTAGGTTGGGCTTGCATAATTTTGTTATATATATTAATCATTATTACGCTTACGTGGGGCTAAGGCCCAAATCTAATGGTGCATGAGGGTTGCTGCGAGTCTCGCGACTCAACCTATTATTTAACATTTTCGGTAGCACCTAGTGCTTTGGACCGGTGGAGAGAGAGCGCAAGGTGGCCATGCAAAAGAACATTTGGATTCGAAAAAGAAAAGACTTTAGTTTATTATTTTATATCTTTATTTAATGGGTTTTAAATTTCAATGTAATAAGGCCACGAAACATTAGCTTTATATTTCGGTTCGCTTTTAATTTTGGGCTTTTATTATTATTATCGACATTTTAAGTTTACATTTTTTCTAAGGCATGTATTTAAGTTTCGGTTTTTTAATTCATTAAAACATCTCATAGAATTTATAGCTTATCTAAATTAACAACCTATTAATTTTTCCCGAATAAAAGGTTAAACTCAAGGAAAATATTTTCCAAAAGTGCGACATGTTTTATTAAATTTTCTTAATGATATACCAGATTCGGTCGTGGTGTTTGGACCGGGTTTCGGGTGTTACAAAATCGCAGTTAAAAACGTTAGAGAAATAGGAGAAAGCAAAAGAAAGAAAACAGAGAGGAGAAGGGAGAAGAAACGTCCAATCGAAAATTAAAAGTAAAAATAATAATAATAATTTTACTTATAAAAAAAGAAATATCAAATAATTATTATAGTAAAATAATAACTAAATGACATAAATAAAAAGTCCACAAAATATCTCCCTAGCTCACGCAGGGATTCGATCATAAGACCTCCATCCCCTAGCACTCCACTTATCCACCAGACCAGCAGGTCTGTTCTTGTCATTAAATTGTACAATTAGACACCTATATGCAATCTCCCTACTATCCGTATGCTCAAAGCTCCAAACTTTTAGGCCCAAAATTCGGGGCGTTACATTGTTGTTGTTATAACCTTTTATGAACCACTATATAGTAAATTTTATATTAAAATCCTTGAAAGATTTAGGATGCTAGAAGCATATTGAAATTCTCGGGAAATTGTTCATATGAACTGAAATTATTTGAACATATGTGGTAAATTTGACTTAGTCAATAGTAGTTGAAAGAGGATTATAAAATGATTCAAAATACCTATTTGTATTTTTATAAAGGGATCATGATTAAAGTTTGTTATGATTATTGTTGGAACTCCTAAAGAGATCAAAATATATTTTCCCCAAAATTTTCCGTCACTCATGACTTTCAAAAGAATGTTGATATAAATGCTTAGCAAATACATTCAAATGGTCATTTAAAAAGCTAGTATTCAAGATTGAATACATAGAATATGAGATATTATGTGTCCCATTAGGTTTTCCTGGTAAGATTTCTAATGAGGCAGCGATATTATGCGTATTATAGATATGTGTACTTTTTTTTCTTTCACTAGGAACTTTTTTCCCCACAGAGTTTTTATATAGTAAGGTTTTAACGAGACACATTATCTACTAATGGACATCTAAGGGGGAGAGGAGTGTTATGAATATCTTATTAAATGGATGTTCATCAAGATCGAAATAAGTTTTAATGTACTTTAAATTCTAATAGTGATTAGAAGTAGATCTCTACTTCATTTATACCTCTTATGCCTATAAATAGAGACTTTGGAGAAGTATTATAAATATTCTCATTGATCAATAAAATACGTTCTCTTTTTACTCTCTCATTCTTTTTGTTCTTTATTATCTACCTTTTATTTTATAACAGTAATGGATTTGACAACATCTATCATTGTCTCACTCCATTACCATCTCTAAGTCTTTCTATTATAGGGATCATATCAAATTAGTCCTTTTACAAATCAATTTAGTCCTTATAAAATTAAAAGGAATCAAATAAGGACAAATTTCAACAAAGCTAACATTCTCTATTTAACAAATGTCATTATTGTTTAACAAAATTATATCCTAAATTTTTTATGATTTTGTAAATCAAATATTTTTATTTAGAGTTGAATTACGAGATAGAAAAGATAATTTTCATGTCATTTAAACAAATTTAAATGATAATATGATAAGATATTAGAATACCACGTTATCGAATTTGAAAAGTGGAAGTGATCTATGAGGATCGAGGATCAAGCTGCTACATTGCCCTTAAACATACTTAATATCCAACTTTTTATCACCGAATAAAATATCATATTTCCATCAAGTTAATGCATTATATATATATATATATATATATATATATATATTTTATATACTCATGCATTGGGTTGTATGTATTAATTAAATTACTTTTTAATTATTTTTAAATTTTTAATAAATGTTGTAATGTTTTATTAATAATATGGTTATGAAGTTAAAACATAATAATAAATAAGTTTAGTTTTAAAAATATGATAATTGATATTAAATTAAATTTAAATAAATAACATTTTAGACTTTTTTAAATATAAATATCATAGATTGTGTGAAATTCTAGTTTTATGTACAGTTTCTAACTTAATTTATTGTAACACTATAACTATTTCAATTTTGATAGTGTATTTAATTTGTAAAAATAGTGATGAATTTAAAAATATTAAAAAAGTTTTAAAATTATCGATAATTTATTATGTAAAACTATAAATTTAAGTGTTAAATATAAATAAATTGAAATGACCTTGCAAATTTCTCCTCCACCAATATTTATTTTCTTCCCTTGTTCGATGTTAAAATTTTAAAACCTTGTAATAATATAAATGTATATTTTGGGTTTATTTTTAAGATATTTTGAGAGATTTGGGTATGAATGATTTGTTTTTATGTTAATGAAACTGAATTGAATCGCTAATGTATTGTGATTAGAATTCCAAAACTGTTAAGAAGAAAATGAGTCCTTATCTTCATTTGAGCAACTATGTTTTGGAGCCACTAAATAATAGTCTCTCGCTGCATTATTCTCCATATTTTCTATCCTACTCCTACTAAATAATGTATTAGATTTCATAAAAACAAAAACTAGATCAATATAAATAACGAGCTTAAATATTATCAATGAATTGCAACATTGGTTGAGTATTTTAAATCTATTCCAATACAAGTGATTAAACAATTTATAAAATATAAAGTGTAAAAATTTGTGATTACTCAAACACAATCAAATTTTATTTTTATTTAATTTATAAATAATTTAATTTTTATAAGGTAAAATAAATATTTTACATTTCAAATACTAAAATAAATTTTATATAACAATATTTAAAAAAATCTTTTGAAATTATTGATTATTATTATCATTTATTTTTAAAAAACTTTATTAAATTTATTTATTAAAAAATCAAAATTTACCTAAGCATAAAACAAAGCTTACAGGCTAAATTAAGGTTATATGTCGGAAAAAGATAGTTGGCAATACATGCTCTCTCTTTTTTTTTTTTTAATTAAGGTAATAAGTCAATTTTGAAGAGAGTATAGTGAACACGTTTTATAGGACAATATCGTTAGCAAGCGAATAATTATAAATATTTATATTAAATACAATATCTGAATAAATAATATAAACACATATTTATATTTATGTCAAACACCGTATCTAAAACAAAACAAATTAAATAAATATTTATATTTATTTAAAATATCATATTTTAAACAATTAAATAAACAAGATTTTTGAAAAACGAGAAATGGAATAAGGGAATCAAATTTTACTAGATGTTGAGGCATGTTTTCACAATCTCCTTAAGACAGTCTCGGCCGCTTCTATGGTACTTGGAGAAACATTGGTCATCTGTCTCCCAAGATACAACAACAAAATGATCGCTACAGTAGTACCTTTACGATGAGTGAAAAATCCGTTGTGTGTATGTGTCTAAAGAATTCCGTAGTATTCTTTTGGCTTTTATAGGCTTTCAATATAGAGGAATTTTGGAAATTTCCATGAATAAAGATACAAATTT
The DNA here is from genome assembly GCA_025506655.1 of Gossypium rotundifolium. NCBI lineage: Eukaryota > Viridiplantae > Streptophyta > Magnoliopsida > Malvales > Malvaceae > Gossypium > Gossypium rotundifolium. The sequence continues at coordinate 131,003,883 of CP106727.1, forward strand.
GCATTAAATGAGCCTTTAAATCAATTTGAATAAAATCAAATCAAATTGGTTTTCAATTTAATTGGAATAAAATCAAATAGAGATATTTGTTCTTTTAAAACAGATTCTGTATAATATCTGTTGAGAGAAAAAAATAAATTTTGTATTGGGCTACAAGCCCTTTTTGGCTTGCCCGACATTTCGTGTCGCCCATGTTGTACTAGTGTGCCCCAACCTCGATAGGTTTGGATCTGCATCCTTTCACGCGCGAGGCAAAGTTTTAAGCTTTAGTCATTCATTAACTCTCAAGTGGGTTCTCATATATATATACATATCTCACACTTGATATTTAACCAATGTGGGATCTAAGTTTTTCTTTTCTCAACAAATATTCACAAGTAACTTACTTTGAGTATCAATTTCCCATTCATCACTCAATCATTTTGAGCATATGATATATCGTTGTAAAGGTCTCATGGAGTAGATACAAAAACATAATTTTATTATTCAACTCCCACCTTTACCAATCAATAATATGCCTTAAAGTTTTCAAAATTTTCAAATTTTCCAACACGCTTTCTGCACCGTTGGCAGGAAAGCGCATCTAGCTAGGCATGCTTTTTTCCAATGGTCAAATTTGCTAATGATAAAATTATAAATTGCCCAACGGTAACTTTTTTTTCCTATATATACCCATGTCATTTTCCACTCTTTTGACTCAAATTCAATTCTCTCTTTTCTCTCAAAATTAATTCCAAAATTTTCAATAAATTTGTATAAAAATATTCTAGTTTTACTTTATTATTTCGTAAATTATTCATTTTAATTAAATTTCTACTAATGAAAAATTCTCTTATTCATTTTGATGACAAACACAATTCCATCGGGCAATTGACAATGGTAAGAATTTTTTTATTTTTATTAATTTTAAATAAGTAAATTTTAAAATTTCTAATTTTTTAAAATTATTTTTGTTGATATAAATAGGCTAATCAGATTTTGGAGGGATTCATACACAATTTATGAAAGAGTGCACCCAATGCAATTCATCTTCATTTGTAAGATGCGAGATTCTTACATGCATGTTGTATGTTCGAGGGTTGTAAATCGGATTCCACACTTATCAGCGCGTTGGTGGAAAGATGGAGACTTGAGATACACACATTTCGTCTTTCATGCGGTGAATGTACAATCACACTCGAGGAAGTAGTTTTATAACTCGATTTACCGGTAGATGAGTCAATCGTTACAGAAGCAGTGATCATTTTTTTATAAAGAGGACCTTTGCGAGACATTTTTAAGGAAGGTGCTGAACAAGTTTCAAGGTGATCGGATAGAGATGAAATGGTTGGAAAATAATTTCAATGAACTTGATGAGCATTCGACTGTCCTCAAAAAAGAACAATATGTTTGAGCATTCATCTTGAAGTTTATTGGGGCATTTTAATGCCCGATAAATCTTGAAATTTTGTAAACATAAGGTGACTACTACAGCTGGGTGCGCTTTCTTGCCAATTATAGAAAAAATTCGTCCAACTAGACGTGCTTTCACATATTCTCTTCAAAATCGATTAATTTCTCTTATTTAAAAAATAATATATTTTTCCAATTTCTTTCTGGCATATATGCCTAATTTAGTGAATCTTATATGCAAAACAAAACCAAAAAAAAAAAAAAAAAAATCAAATCTCAAAATTAATATTGAAAAAACTATATTGAATTATAACTATTTAAAAATTGGACTAAACCTAAGATGTACAAAGTAATGTTTTGTTTAGGGATGATCATGGATAAGTGAGCATGGTCATTAAAAAAAATGGGAGGTTAAAAAATATAGGTAAAAATCTAGAAAATGAGGCTTTAAAAATGGGCAGCCTCGTAAAATTTCTTATTACCAAATCATTAAAGGTAAAAAAATATATTTTTAAATATTATTTTCTTATTGTTTTCTCTTTATTTTGCTACCATTTTACTATTATGTTTCTATTATTTTGTTGTTATTGTTTAGATATTATATAAAACTTATTTTATTGTTAATTTTGTTATTATTTTAAAGACATTTGTTAATTTTATTATTATTTTAGAGTTTTCTTGTTAAGTTCTATTTTAGTGTTATTTAAGTCTACATTTTTAAAATTTATTTTCAATTTGTTGAAAATATTTATTTGATTTTTAATATTTTGATGTATTATATATATTTAAAATTATATAAAATAATATAAAAATTAATATGGTTAAATGTAATTTAATATTTTATATGTAAACTTGGGTAAAATTTAGGCCCATTTTTGGGCTGCCCGCATGAACGGGCCTAAATTTTAGTTGGGCCGACCAACCAAGCCCGCCCGCCCATGCTCACCTCTAATCATGGATAATGCATGATTTTTAATTTCATTAAATGAGAAATAAACGGCCAGTGACCTTCCACGTAGCAGTACAAATCTTTTGCCGCCAAGATTATTTCCCGCCCAAACCCTCCAATCATCATAAACCCAATATAACCACAATCACCGTGAGCATTAGTCATTGGACACAGCCCCCAAAAAAACCTCCCAAAGAAAAACCCTTCTTCCTCTCTTCACTCCTGCTGCAAAGTTCTTTTGTCTATCATGGCGTCTCAGAAACTAACAGAGTATGAACGTCAAAGGCTCGAAAACATAAAGAGAAACGCCGAAATGGTGGCTGCACTCAAGCTCCACTCAAAAGCAGCCACTCTTTCAGCCGCCACCGCCAAACGCCACAGGTAAAACAACATAAATCCCATTTTCTTTTTTTTTTCTTTTCCCCATCTATTTTTTTGCTACAATATTTGATGTAAAAGAGATTTTGAATTGCAGGACGAAAACGTATAAAGCGAGTCCAGAGAAAAAACCCAAGACGGAAACCCCTATCGTAATTCGACGGTCGTTGAGGACGAGAGGTATGCCGCCGGATTCAAAAGGTTTGCCTGATGACTATCCTGACAATTTCGATAAAACCCCAAAATCCGTAAGCGTTATAAAGCCGCAATCGCCTCGTGTTATGGGTCCTATTAGTATGGTAGATGCTTTTAGTGGAGATGATGAAACGGAGTCTAACAAAATGCTGGTTGGGACAATTTTGAGTATTGCAAAGGAGACCCAAGTTGGTGTGTCGGTTAAGGATGTTAAAGATGAGATTTTTAGTGAGAAAGGAGCTTTGGGTTCTTGCAAAAGTGAGGGTTTTGAATCACTAGGTACAGAAAAGGTTGATGAGAGTTTGAGTGGAAAAAGGAAGTTGGTCAAGGGTGTGGTTAAAAATGAGTATTTGGATGGTTTAGTTAAGATTGAGAAGAGTGATCAATGGCTGGAATCATTGGATTTGAAACCGGAAAATGTAGCACGGCTTTTGCCTGGAAGGATTATGGTGGTTAAGTTTTTCCCTTGCAGTAGTGTGAGGATGATTGCAGCTGGGAACAAATTTGGGAATATTGCATTTTGGAATGTGGATTCTAACAATGAAAAGGAAGATGGCATATATCTTTATCGCCCGCATACTGGCCCCATTTCTGGGATTTTGATTCATCAACATTCGATGTCAAAGGTACTTTGGGTTTCAAAAATCTATGTATTAGACCGAGATTTAAAAATTTGTTAAAGGGTGTGCATATATGATGTTTTCTCTATCTTTATTGCTTTTGGATGCAGATTTATAGCAGCTGCTATGATGGCTTTATTCGATTAATGGATGCTGAGAAGGAAGTTTTTGATCTGGTGCATTCTTGTGATGATACCATATTTTCCCTCTCTCAACAGCCTAATAATTCGGAGACCTTATACTTCGCTGAGGGTCGTGGAGGATTGAAGGTCTGGGATATTCGGACTAGGAAGTCCAGTAAAAACTGGATGCTTCATGAAGATAGGATCAACACTATAAACTTCAACTCACAAAATCCCAACATAATGGCAACCAGTTCAACGGATGGAACTGCTTGCATTTGGGATTTAAGGAGTATGTGTGCCCATAAACTGAAAACCTTAAAGACTGTGAGCCATAGTAGGGCTGTTCATTCTGCTTACTTCTCTCCCTCTGGAAGCTCTCTTGCGACCACAAGGTATTTAGTCTTTTCTTAACCCTATATTCATTGATGCTTTTTGTTAACTTCCACACCGGTTAAGCAACTTGCTTTGCAGTACATACTTTATTATATATCATGTTATGATTGACTTGAATGGATGCCCTCTATGTTGAGATGTGTAGCTTCTAGTGTTTTGAGGATGTCTTTGGTAGTAGGTGGTTCTAAGATGTTACCTTATTTATTAATTGTGTCCTTTTGGCAATGCTAAACATTGCTTGCTTTAATTGGTGATTTCTGGATAAATGGAAAAAATCGTTGCATGTGGTGTTAAAATAAATGCTGCATAATAGAGTGGGAGGCCAGCCCCTGCTCATCTGGAGGTGCACATCCATTTAGGGACATATACAAAGGGGTAAAGAAAGAAGTTGTGGACAACTGCCAATGAATATAAGAGGATGCCTCTGAGAGGGTCTCAACCTTTCTCAAACAAACTTCCAAGAATGACTGCTAAACATAAAAGGTTTTCTATCATAAATATAAACATGTATGAACCAGAACTAGGGGTCGGCCAAGAAATGCCCAAAGACTCCCATGCCTTCCCTGGTTGGACCAACCCAACCGACTTTCGGTTCTTGAGTGTGTTGGGAGATTAGGCAGGAGTAGGCAGTTTCGGTTAGCACTGTTGTGTTGGTTGACAACCAAGTTCCCCAACAGCAGCTTAGCTTAGTAGCTTAACTGTTCCTACTGGCACGGTGCTGCTGGATGCCAGTCATTGGTTTATATGTTCCTCTTAGTATCTACTCTAGGAATAATTTTTTTCCCTATATTTTTTTTTGAGAACCGTCTAAAGTTCAACTAAAAAAACTGAAATGGTTTTGAATTATCTCAATTGAAGTAATGAGCCTCCCAGTAGAACTTTGATTTGATTGCAAACAATTGAATTATTTGGCATAGGATAGGAAAGCAAGGCTAGTTTCAGAGTTTTAAATTATCGGTTGATTTATGTAATAATTAAAATTCAATTTTTATATTTCTTTATATAGTTTCCACTGCTTTTGCGGTTATTTTGTCCCGATACAAAATTTGTTCTTAGTTCATGCATTATTGATTCTTCACCTGCTGATAAGAATAATTGAAACCAGAAGCTAAAATGCTCTCTTAAAAAATAAAAGAAATGACATTGGCTTATTTTCATGACTTTGCCATATCTTTTTCTTCCATTTTTATTTTTTTTTGTTTCTTCCTTAATGTGTTTCGATGGTGATTTGACCTGGGATGTTCAAGACCTAAGCTAAACAAAAGCAATCGCAGAGATATTGCGGGGCAGGATTTAAGCTTTCATAGGCCCAGATAAATGGTTCAAAACAGCTAATGTATTGTAGCTTAAAATGAAGATATGGACAAACCAGAAATACATATTCTTCTGGTTGCATAGAATCTTCTACAATTTAACTTAATGTAATCTGTATTTTACTTGATTTTCCCCCTATTAAACTAACATTGTTTTGTTTTTATATAGTTTGGACAACAAGGTGGGTATAATAAGTGGAGTTAATTTTGAGGACGCTTGTATGATATACCATGATAATTGGACTGGGAGGTGGCTTTCCAGTTTCAGGTTGGCTTTTTTTGCATGTCTTTCAAGCCCCACTCTTTGTTCTTCTTAAATGATCTGCTTGATGGTTTAATTTTTTATATCATGTATATATATTTGTAAGCAGAGGTATATGGGGGTGGGATGATTCATACATCTTCATTGGCAACATGAAAAGAGGTGTTGATGTAATCTCTCCATCCCAAAAGAGAAGTGTTATGACTTTGCAGAGTCCAGAAATGTCTGCAATTCCATGCAGATTTGATGCGCACCCATATGAAATTGGGATGTTAGCAGGAGCCACCAGTGGGGGTCAAGTTTATCTATGGACACCATGTTAAAAAATCTGAATCTTTCAAGGAATTTGTGCTTTGTACTTGCTAGCAAGGTATTTTTTGGTCAGACTTAGTAGCCAATGTGCATCACATATCCGATCCTTGAATCTCATTTGTTATTGACAATTCTAGTAACCAATGCTTACATTTTATGATATCATTATCACGTAAAAAATTGTTAGAAACAACAGAAGCACAACTGATTTGGCTTGACTTACAGTCAGACGGTCATACCGTATTCAATGTTGGCTTTATGCTTAAATTTCAATGTATGGGGCTTTGGTTTCTTCGTTTTCAATTTTAAATCTAACGAGTGAGAGTCGTCATTGTCCTCACATTATCAGTTGTACAATGTAAACAATGGTAAAAGTAGGGGTATGCACATTTCTAGTAAAATTGAATTAATTCGGTTAATTTGGTTAATCAATTTAATCGTTCGGTTAATCGAATTAATTCGGTTAGGGGTCAGTCAATTATTTTTTGAAAGTTCATTTAACAGTTAATTCGGTTTAAAATCGGTCAATTAATCGAATTAATTGAATTTAATAAATAATATTATAATATATAAATATTTGGTTGGGTTGGTTAATTTTTTTGAAATATAAATTAATCGGTCGGTTAAGTTTAATTTTTGATATGTTTTATACTTGTTTTAATTAAAAATAAAAATTTATAAATTTCGTTTAATTCGGTTAACTGATCAAATTAATTGAAAAAGTTCGACTCGATTAATTTTTTTTTTTAAAAATTCGGTTCGGTTAATGGTTAAGGGTTTAAAAGGGTCGATTAATTCGGTTAATGGTAGTTCAGGTCAGTTAACCGATTGAACATCTTTAGGTAAAAGGATTATGTATGGATTATAGTTAGGTCAAAGAGTAAATTAGTTTTTTTTGTTAAAAATTGATATTTATACATCAACATAAGGTAAATATGGCACCTTATGTGTTACTTTTTGAATTTTTGTCACGTTAATTTTTAATAGTACAAATAAATAAAAATTTTAATAGAAAAGATTAATTTATATTTTAGGGACTAATTTATTAATGTTTCTAGAGAATGCAAATGCAATTTGAATCTTATTATTGTTTTATACAAATATGAAAAGTTTAATTAGATTAAATTTTGATTAAAATTTATTATAAGTCTGTGTACCGAATCAAAAGTTGATTTCTTTTTAGGTGTAAATCAAAGAGTTGATTTTATTTTATTTTATTTTGGTGAGAAATACAATGCAAAAGAAAACTAACTTAGATCATCAAAAGTTAGAAAACCATTAACTCTATCAGCACATAAAACAATTCCAAGCTGTTCAGAGGTGTCTTCAAAGACTTGCACTTCATTTTTCATTTCGGAAGCTTAGTAATGTAGTCAGCCACTTGATTTTCCTTTCTTGGGATGTGTTTGATATTCCATCGGTCAAAAGTTTGTAATACCTAATAACACCTTATCATTAAAGTTGATGCTGAATCTACCAAATGCCTATCCTAGAAAGTGTTAGCCACCTTAAGATTGTTCATCGAGAATACCCCAAAGCTCTTCATCAAAAGTTGAACAATCCCCTAAATAATGGTTGAACTCAAAGATCCAATCTCCAAACTGATTTCACACTACACCACTAGCAGCAGCAAAACCTACAACAGCTTTAACGGATCTATCAGTGTGTAAAAAAATCTAGTCACTTGATAGAGGAAGGTTAAACACATTAACTAAAAAAATCTAGTCACTTGATAGAGGAAGGTTAGACACATTAACCATTTGTCTGGGTGGCTCTTTGTTGTAAGCTAAATCAAACTGCTTGGCCAAGCTCACGGATGTTCTAATAGTTTTAAAGGAACTCCCAGATAATCCTTCAAACACAAAAAGGTTTTTGTTCTTCCATATGTGCCAGACAACTAAGCCAAAAGGTTAGACCAAGTAATCCCCATGCTCAACATCTTTAAAGGATTACTTAAATTGGACTCCATCCAATCAAAAAGGCTAGAGGAGAAAAAATATAGTTGATTATTTGTTGGAACAAGACGTGACCGGACTTCCTTGGCAGCAAAGCAATCCCTGAATACATACAATATGTCCTTAGATTCATGATTACACAGAGAACAAGCACCATCATTGCCGATGCCCCTCCTTATCCTATCCATGTTAGTCAGAAGACGTTTAAACACAAGCCATAAGAAAAATCGAGCACGATGATGACCTTTAAATTTCTAGACGATTTTTTACCACCTATCCCTTGGATTCCACGTGTTCTCCTTAAGAGACCAATATGCACTTTTAACTGAGAAAGATCTAGTAGAGGTACAAAGCCAATTAAGTCAGTCTGCTCTTGCTGAGGGATGGGGAGGAGGAATGCCCACAATTTTTTAACAATATTTTTTGACAGCTAAATTTTGAATAGATCAAGATTCGACATACCTTCCTCTGTTACCATATCATTGAGAGTACAATCAGAAAAAAAATTATTCTGAACAGGCATATAATTATACAACAACCCAATATACAGAATCTAATGATCCCTCCAACATGAAATAGAATTCCCATTTCCCACCAACCAAAATAAAATCCCACGCAATAGATGTAACAACCCAGTTTAGACCCTAGTCGAAATAGTGGTTTCGAGACCACAAATCCAAGGTCAGAAAAACATTTTAATATTATTTTTGGTGTTTACAGTATGTGATTAAGCATATGTGAAAATTCTGTGTGAAAATTTTATTGTTTGTGTACTGAATTGTGAAAAAGGACTTAATCTCGTAGAATGTAAAAGCTATGTGCTAGTTGTTAAAGTGCTTATCTGGCATGGCTTTTTAAATGGTAAGTCCTTATGTTGTAATTAGACCTTTCATAGTGGAGATGGACATAAATGACCATTATATGAATGAATATATAATGTTTTAATTAAGGGTAAAATGGTAAATGGCATATTAATGTTATTATAGTTAAAACAAAAGAAATTAAAGGCCATTTCTCATCTTCTTTTGCCGAAAATCACAAGAAAAAGAAAGAAAAAGACTAAGCTAGGGTTCGGCCATTTTTGTCTTTGATTGAGGTATGTTTCAAGCTTGGTTTTTAATGATTTCTACGTTTTTACGATCGTTGCTTTATGCTTTATCAAGCCCATGTCTTAATTTTGGAATTTGATGATGATTTTGAAATATGCCATTGATGAATGTTTGAGCTTTATGATGGTTGATGATGAAATATCAAAGATATGTGAAAGATTAACATATTTTGTCTTTGGATTTTTGATGAATTTGAGTAATTTAGGCTAAATTGAGAAAATGAAAAATTGAAGGACTAAAATGTGAAATAAATAAAATATGTGGGCTTGTATGAATATTAGAAAAATTTAGCTAAGCATGAGCATAGTGTAATTATGTGTATTTTGTGATTTTATGAAATAGGGACTAAAATGTCAAAATGTTCAAATTTGAGGGCTAACATGTAAGATGCCTTAACTATGTGTTGTGAATTGGTTTGGATGAAAATGTGATTGAATGAGTTGAGTTTAATATCATATAGATCAAGAAAAGAGAGATTCGGATCGATATCGAGGCAAAGACAAAGTGCTCTATTGATCGACTTGTCTCGTTATTTCTACGTCTGAGGTAAGTTCGTATATAATACAAATTGTTTAAATCGTGTTCATATTTTATGTGATGAATAAATAAATGTGATTGATGAGTTAGTAATTCTATATGTGGCTTTGAGTATTGTGGCACTAAGTGTGCGAAATAGAATTGATATAGTAATGAACGGCACTGTGTGTGCGAAATAAAGAAAGTATCGACTATACTGATTGGCACTGTGTGTGTGATACTGAGTCAAATTCGGTTTAATGTAAAGGCACTAAGTGTGCGATGATATTAAAGCTTCGGCTAAGAAATTGGCACTAAGTGTGCGAGTAAATCGAATGATTAATGAAGATTGAAGGAAATGTGATATTGAGCATTGGGTAGCAAAAGTGATCGTTAACTAAGTGTTGGCACAGGTATGTATGGAACCTATGTGGTTGATGATATCGTATGTGGATAAATGGAGAATTAAGTGAGTAATGACTATGAATGAGATTGTATATCATTGTGAATTGAACAATGTGATAGTTTATTTTGTATATTGAATTCGAATAGTTAAGTTAAATGTGTTATATGACGAACTTACTAAGCTTTCAAGCTTACTGAGTGAAGTGTTTCTCTATTTTACAGTGTCATTAAAGCTAGCTCGGATCCAGGGATCTTCAGTGACATAATCACACTATCGGCTATCTATTTTGATACTTTTGGAAGTTGTATATATTTGGTATATGGCATGTATAGGCTAGTGAATATGGTATGTTTTGAAAGTGAATAGATCTTGCCATGTGATATGGCTTGATAGTTTAATGGTTTTGGTACATTTTTTTGGATAAGTGAAAAGAATGGTTAATATGTGTAGGTGTGTTTTATGTGAATGATCAATATGGTATGAATTTAGTAAAATGGAAATGGTATGTTTCATGCTTAAATTTGGTAAGGATTAAATGATGAAGGGATCACATGATTTGGATGTGAAAAGGATAATTTAGATTGGTATGATTGAGTTGGATTTGAATATGAAATGAATAACGATGTTAAGAGAAAAAATTGTACATGTTGTAGTATGTTGGGATGCCATTTGGGGTATGAAATTATGTGGTTTGATGCTTGTAGGTGTGACCCAAAGTGTGGGTGGCAAATTGGCCTTGCAAATGGCCTATATTTGCCCACACGGTTGAGCACACGGGCGTGTGGCTCGACCGTGTCTCTTAAGTTTTCAAATTGTAACAAGTCTAACTCACACACGGGTTGGACACACGGGCGTGTGACTGGTCGTGTGATGCAAGTTAGTGTCGACCAAATGTAAAGCACACGGGCGTGTCTTCGACTGTGTGGACAAGTCAATATATTCCATGTTTTGCCACGGCTTGGGCACATGGGTGTGTCTGAGGCCGTGTGAGGCACATAGCCTACCCACACGGGCGTGTGACCTCTGTAGCTTTAAAAAATGTTAAGTTTTTGAAAAATTTTGTATGAGCTTGGTTTAGTCCCGACCCTTTCTAACGCGTGTTTAGGGCCTTGTAGACCTTATTAAGGGACTTAGTGATATTGTTTGATTATGATTTAATGATGTTTGAATAATGAAGGTTAAATGTTATGATTTGATTGGTAATGCCTCTTAACCCTATTTCGGCAACGATATGGGTTAGGGGTGTTACAATAAAGGCCAAATCTTGGTAAGGGCTCTCTAAACAAAAGAATAGTTTCCACGTGCTATGCTAACAAGAAGCCTTTTCTTTATCCTACACTTTGACAGAAGAACACGAAACCAAAAAGCATCCTCCTTTGAAGCAAGGTTAAACCCCAACTTTAAAAGAAAAGAAGTATTTTGGTCCCCCAAATGTTTTAATCCCAAACTACCATAGCCACATAGTTGAAAAACTGAATCCCAATCCACTAACAACATCTTCTTCCTACCGTTTAAAAACATGGTGTGACCTTTCCTAAGGTTTAAGGTAAAATTGCACCATATAGAAAGTAATGTGAGAGAAGGGATTCAAACACAAGTCATCAAGGATAGCTCCACAACTACTCAACCACTATACTTGATACTTATATATTACCAAATGAGTAAAAGATCATAAAAAAAATTGGACATGACCACTTTCGGTTTATTAACCAAATTTCTACTAACTCGATTTTTGGGATGTGACATGGAGACTTTAGAGGAGCCATGTCAAAAAGAGCACACTTGATTTCCTCATTCGAAATCCCCTTCTCCAAAAATCCCTTATCACAATGATCAAGATGCGGGAAGGGATTAGAAGGTAGATCTCCATATTGAGTCGGCAACTCTCCATAAAATTTCTGAAAAAATTTGACCACCTTAAGTTGGAGTTCATCCAGGTCGAAAATCCAATCCTAGCCTGATTTCTCAAAGGGTTAATGCGATTAAACTTCTTCAAAGTGTGTGACTATGAAAGAATCTAGTATTGTTGGGAAATATGCCCATATTGTAGTAAACATGTAACTATTTTCTATTTATTTGAACGATGATTAAATAAATAAAGTTTTTCGAAACCATTTTTTTTTATTTTGAAAAAATGGGGGTCAACTTTAAAAACAAAAATGGAGTCGCCACCAATCTTTTTTCGAGGTGTGATCGGGTCACCTTGAGATTAATCATTTTAATAAAACACTTTGATTTATTAAAATAATGATTTTGGTCTACAAAAATCGAAAAAAGGGGCTTGGGAGTCGGTTACGCACGAGGAAGGATTAGCACCCTCGTAACGCCCAAAAATTGGTACCTAATTGATTAATTAATGTCCTAATGTCAAAAATTTGAAAAGATTTTAAAACACGATCCTTTTGATTTTTAAAACTTATGTCCTTTAATTTTAAATGGACATTCAATTATTTGGATTTTAAAAGAAAAAAATCAAAACTCAGTAAGTTAGAGCACGATCTTTCAAATTTTCCAAACACCGAATATCCTTTGCTTTTTAGAAATCCTTGCCTCGAGATGACAAAAAGTCGCATCCAGTAAGTTAGGACACAACATCTTAAATTCCCGAGAATAGGTTTTTTATTTAAAAGTTCATATGTTTTAATTTCAAAAAGGGTACTCAATCATTTTGACTTAATGAGAAAAATCGAAACCCAGTAAGTTAGGGCACGATTTTCTCAAAACTCCCAAATATCGAATATTGCCTTATTTTTAAATTTAAAAAAAAATCATGGATTTTGAAATATGAAGGTATATTTGCCAAATTAATAAATAAAGATTAATGAATTTTAAAAATAAAAATAAAAATCTAAAAACAAATAAAAAACAAAATGTACCAAGCTTTCAAATAATAATGGACAATGTTAAAACAAATAATGTGAAAGAAAAGGATTTTGAAATCAACAATAAAAAGAAATTTAAAATAAATTCATGTATAAAAATTTTAAAGTAGGTAATATATGTAAAAGTTTAAAATAAATCAAAAAAAAGATAAAAATAAATAATATATGAAATAGTAATATATAAATGAATTTTAAAATAAATATTATATAAGAAGTAAGTTTAAATAAGTAATATATAAAACAATATATATATCAATCTAAATAAATAATATACAAAATGACTTAAAGAAAATGATATGTGACAAATCCTAAAAGATACGTATAAGTTTAAAATAAATAATATATGAAAACTTAAAATAGATAATATAAAACAATTTAAAATGATATAAAATAAAACCACTTTAAAATAATCGTTAAATGAATGATATATAAGATAATTTAAAGTAATAATATAAAAAACTTAATCGAAATAAAACTATTTAAAATAAGTAATATAAAAATAATAAAATAAAACAACTTGAAATAAATACCACATAAAAATTTGGAATAAATAAATAAAATAAAAATTTGCAAAAGTGTGAAAATAAATCTCTATACGAAATAGTAAATAAACGAATAAAATAAAAAAGAATAATTAATAATTAAACAATTAAATGGATAAATAAAAAGGTTGAAAAAACGAAGATGAATGAAGAATAAAATAAGAAAAAACCATAGAAAATAAGAACGCAATAGGGAGAGAAATTTGAGTGAATGCTCTCAAGAATTCTTATTGCTTCCCCAAAACTCAAGTGTGTTTTACAATGAAGAGAGGGGCCTCTATTTATAGTTGAGCCTCCCAAAATCCAACGGTACAGAACAATTACATTAACGATTAAGATTAAAATGTATCTACAAATTAAATCTCTAAGATTACAAAATTATATCTTCTAAGATTGCATACCATATCTTCTAAGATTGTATATCATATTTAAGATTTGCATATCACATCTAAGATTGCATACCATATCTTCTAGGATTGCATATCATATCTAAGACTACATACCATATGTTCTAGGATTGCATATCATATCTAAGATTTGCATATCCTTGAAGATTGTGTTCTCATATACGTCAAGCTTGTAGATGGACCTTCAATCTTTTAATGGGTCATTCCGATCGGGCCAAATGATATATTTTGGATTGGACTTGGACTTTGTTTTATTATTTTGGGTTTATTATTTTTGTATGGGCCCTGCTAAATTGGCCTATTATACCGCCCTCTTTGCTCATTGTCGTGTAACGAGAATGAATCAAAGACTATAAAAGGACCAATTTGCCCGGTCTTACCGAATCTTGACCTCTTGGCCCTCTTCTTCTCCAAATGGCTTCCAACCCAACTGCAACTTCAGGGGTATTGGAACATAAGTTTGACGACTTCAATTTGCTTCACTGCAACTTCAGGGATGCAATATCCACTATCTTTAGTTTGCTCCATTGCAACTCAGAGAAACGAGACTAGTGTCCTCGATCTTACTCCACTACAACTTCAAGGAGACAAGACTAATGTCTTCGATCTGCTTTTTGCAACTTCACGAATGCCAAATCTGCTATCTTCAATCTGCTCCACTGTAAACTTAGGGAGATAAGACCTGATGTCTTCGATCTGCTTCCTGCAACTTTAGGAATGCTAGATCTGCTATTTTACTCTACTCCACTGCAACTTTAGGGAGATAAGACTTGTGACTTCAACCTGCTCCACTGCAACTTCAGGGAGATAAGGTTGGTGGCTTCAATCTGCTTCACTGCAACTTTAAGAAGATAAAATTTGCCATTTTCAGTCTGCTCCACTGCAACTTCAGGGAGATGAGACTTTCTATGGAAAATTCAATTCGACCTACTGCAACTTCAGAGGTATAGGATTCATCATTTTAATCCGCTCCACTGCAACTTCAAGGAGATGGATTAACTATCTTCAGTTTGCTCCATTGCCGATACATGGGAGATAAGACTTGTGACTAAAATCTGCTCCCTTGCTACATCAAGAAGATAAGATTCGCCAAATTTGATATGCTCCGCTACCGCTTAGGGAGATAAGATCTACAATCTTCAGTCTGCCCCACTACTATCTCGAGGGACAAAATCTGAACTTTTCAGTCTGCTTTCTTACTATCTCAGGAAAACTTCAATCTTCAGTCTACTCCACTACCATCTCGAGGGAACAAAATCTGAACTTTCCAATTTGCTTCCTTACTATCTCAGGAAGACTTCAATCTTCAATCTGCTCCACTACCATCTCGAGGGAAAAAATCTGAACTTTCCAATTTGCTTCCTTACTATCTCATGAAGACTTCAATTTTCAGTCTGCTCCACTACCATCTCGAGGGAACAAAATTTAAATTTTCAATTTGCTTCCTTACTATCTTAGGAAGACTTCAATCTTCAGTCTGCTCCACTACCATCTCGAGGGAGATAAGACTGATGGCTTAAATCTACTCCTCTGCTTCATGGAGATAAAATTTATCGTTTGATCTTGTTCCACTACTGCTTAGGGTGACAAGATCTACAATCTTCGACTTATTCCCCTGCTGGTCAGGGAGATAAGACTGGTGAATTCACCGTTGTTGCTACACCGTCCTCTGGGGGACATGTCCTGTAGACTCGAATGTATTATGGACGACATTTGCATGAATGCAGAATGTCATGAGAATGATCCCTTTTTTAAATGTAAAATGATTAGGATACAATGATCAAAATGAATTAAATGCTCCTAACTAAATGATATTATGGATGACATTTGCATGAATGCAGAACGTTATGAGAATGATCGCCTTCTTTTTCTCTTTTTTTTTAATGTACAATGACTAGTATACAATGATTGGAATGAATCAAATGCTCTTAATTGGAAGTGTATGAATAATATTTACATAAATGCATGAGAATGATCCCTTTTTAATGTTTGGGTTGTCATTGCTCATAGTTCATCAAGGTTCTATCACTGACGCGTTACCATGTTTTC
This sequence comes from Gossypium rotundifolium, assembly GCA_025506655.1. Classification (NCBI taxonomy): domain Eukaryota; kingdom Viridiplantae; phylum Streptophyta; class Magnoliopsida; order Malvales; family Malvaceae; genus Gossypium; species Gossypium rotundifolium. The sequence continues at coordinate 131,019,688 of CP106727.1, forward strand.
TCGTTCAGCTGGTATCTTTGACAGAAAACCCAAAAAAATTTGATCATATTTTTCTCAGCAAGCTTGCCTAGTTGTAATTTGGGAGTCTCTTCCACTGTGCCTTCTAGGACATAAAATTGGTACTTCCCACTACAACTTTAAGGGAATAACATTTGGTTTCTTCCATCCATCCTGTTACCACTCAGAGGTATGGAATTTGTATCAATTTGATCAAGTTGATCTGTTACACCATTCCCTGGGTGTAATGACCCAATGCATGTGCCTGAAATTTGTATGAATGTAGGGTATCTTTTTCTTTTCTCGAGAATAATCCCCTTCTACACTTGGGTTGACATTGCTCGTCATTTGTCGAGATGGTATCACTTGAAAAAATGTCTTGTCTTTTTGTCCAACCAATAAAAATCCAAAAGAGATAATCATCTTTCAATATTTCCAAACTCTTAGGCTTGGTGAGCTCTAAACAATAGTCTTATTTTAGATTCTCATATTATTTAGAAGCTTCCAGAGTAATATGCGAAACTCCTTTTATGAAAGTATTATTAGCCTAATAATCATTATTTCAATATAAAATGCTTGAAAAAGATCACAACAATGGACGTAAAAGGAATTAATCAGGAGCATAGCTCGAAACAAATAAGCTAATCAAAGATAACCAAGGAAATAAAAGAGAATTGATTGGTGTATCTTAAAAAGAATAAAGTAAGCAAAGAAAGCCAAGGCTATAAAAGAAAATTGATTGGGGTGTATCTTTGAAAAGAATAAAGTAATCAAAGATAGCAAATTTAAAATGGGTAAGATAGAAGCTAGGTGCCCCAGATATCGAGCCTGAGCGTCTCTGTACAAACTCCTGGAGGACCATTTTGAGCTCAATACGTGTTTAGGGGATTCGGAGTACTTTGTCAATGCCCAAGACGTAGCATACTTCCTCATTGTTAATTCAGGCATAGCAAGACTACCACATGCCCTATCTTTGATCAAAATTTGAGCCGCCCTTTTCGGGTTTTCAGCTCAAAATCCCTTTGGTCTCAAAGCGCCATTTGCAGGTTTTCGCCTTAGCCTCTCCTTTTTCTTTTCTTTTTTTTTTTTTTTTGAATGAATTTGAGCTCAAGTCGCCTTTTGCGGGTTTTCACCTTAGCCCTTCCCTTTTCAAGTAAAATCCTTCTTGACTGAACCTGAATTCTCTAGATTAGGTAAGTCTTTGGCATCCATCTCGGTCAATATCAATACTCCTCTAGAACAGGCTCCTTCTTACTACATAAGGTCTTTCCCAGTTTGGCATCTGCTTTCCTCTGAAGATCTTTTGTATAAGAAGGATTTTCCTCAACATCAAATTCCCCTCGTGGAATTCTCTAGGATGAAGCTCTTTTTCGTAAGCTTGCATCATCTAACCGTGACGGATAGTTTTTAACCTTTTCTTCGATTAGGTTCAATTGGAAAAACTATTTCTATTCCAATGTGTTGCCTAAGTGAAAGTTCTAGCCGACGTACGATAAGACGGAGGGTAAATGGTAACTTATTTATACCAATCTTTACAAGTCCCAATCATCTTTTCCACAATCCTTTTTTTTTTGGTCAGGGAAAAAACCTTTGCTGCACTGTGATATGTTGCCTGATCTTTAAGCAAACTGTAATCTTTGACATTGTACAGTTATGCGTTATTAAACATGATCCTTTCTGGCATTCTTTGCTAGCATCTGATCCTCTTTTTTTTTTTTAATTTTGATTTTGATGATTGTCAACTTTGCAATATTGGCATATGAAGCTACTTCCACCCTCTTAGTGAAGTAAACGATGACCACGACGATGCATCGATATTGGCTAAAAGCTTTTGACGAGATTGACCCCATCACATCCATGCCCCACATATGGAAAATTTGTGAAGAAAATGGAAAAGTCACATGAATCTCATTTTCTTTAATTCAGTATTTACGGTATAACTGATGCAATCCCCTTCCATGGTAAACCAGCAGTGCCCGATCCTCATGTTTAGCCCGCGTCTTATTAGCCTAGGCATGTCCTCTTTTCTAGGCTCATAATGTCCAATGACCCTTTGTAGAGTAGGGTCTACTTTTCATCTTGTTATACTTTTCTTAACAAATCAGAAGATAGGTTACAATCTCTGTCATCTTCAAAGTCCTGAGATCCTTCTAAACACATATATTACTTGAAAGGAAACTCTGAGTCAGTAGCAGCATTGCTCACATCATTAATATCTAGAGACCTATTGTAGGTTCGAAGGAAAATTTCAAAGAATAAATGATTGAAAGAATGATCATTTGTATGGTCATAAATGGAGAATGAAATAATACTTGAAAGAAACAAAAGAATGTACAATATAAAATGTAAAGAATGAAACAATATTTGCTTAAAAAAATGCATTTTATTGAAATAAAAATTCTAGACATAAGCCTATTTCATAAAAGGATTCTTATTGTCTCTAGGCTTAAGGCAACAAGCATGTTTTGAATATTACTCTATATCAGCTCTAAAAATACAGGGATCTCTTACACAGTCCCATTATTTTCAAAACACTCCCAAGTATGCAAGGGCGCAAACCTGATTCCCTCTTCGCTTTTGACTTCTTCAAGGAGTCACAACATTCTTGTCTCCTTCTTTAATTATCGCATTTACTGCCCCGTTAAAGTGATTAGGTTTTGATGAATCGTTGAACTTCACAATTCTCATTTTAATGAACCTTTCGACCAACTTTTTAAACGTAGTACAATTTTCAATTGAGTGACTCGTTATTCCCACATAGTAGTCACATTGAGCGTTCGAGTCATACCATTTAGGATATGGGGGCTATAACGACTTTAGATAAAATAAGGACACCACATGCGCGTCAAATAAACTTTGATATAGCTCTTTATACATCATTGGGATTGGCGTAAATTGGAGCTTTTTTGAATTCTGCCTTGCGTCTGATTCTTGTCTTGTCGACACTTGTTGCCCAGATGTAATTACTTTTGGCTGGATAACAGTAATTTCCTTCAAGTACCCTTTGTTGTATGTACTCGTATTATTCACCTCGTCATCCTTTTTTCTAGGAGCAAACCTTTTAGCGGTTTCCCCTACTTCAATCTTGCCACCTCTTATGGCATTTTTAATCATTTCCCCTGCCATTATTATATCTGCAAAGCTTTTGGTAGTACTTCCTATCATATGAGTGATGAATGGAGCTTTCAAGGTATTGATAAAGAGCATTGTGGTTTCCTTTTCTAAGAGTGGTGGCTGAACTTGCATGGCAACCTCCCTCCATCTTTGCGCATACTGCCTGAAGCTTTCATTTGACTTCTTCTCCATGTTTTGCAAGGTGATTCTGTCAGGCGTCATTTCTTTGACATGATTGTATTGCTTCATGAAGGCTTGGGCCAGATCTCTCCAGGAGCTAATCCTGGCAAGGCTAAGTTGATTGTACCACCTAGACGCTGCCCCTACCAAACTGTCTTGGAAACATTAAATCAATAGTTGATCATTATTAACATAGCCGATCATCTGTCTACAGAACATGGTAATATGGGCTTTAGAGCAGCTGGTCCTATTGTCCTTATCAAATTTTGGCATCTTGAACTTATGAGGAAGCACCAAATCTGGAACCAAACTCAAGTCTTTAGCGTCAATACCTGTAACAGCCCGATTTAGGGCCTAGTCAGAATAGTGGTGCGAGACCACAAATCCGAAGTAGTAACATGAGTTCTTAAGGTATTGAGATGTTTGCATGATATTATGACAGCATTATGTAGAAATTTGATGGAAATTTCCATTAAAAGGTCCATTAGGACTAAATTGCAAAAGTTGCAAAATATGAGTTTCTAGAAGCTTTTTGTATGGAATTACTTTAGAATATTAATTGGAAGTCCTTAGATAGCAATTTCCCAAATTATAATTTTTGGACAAAAATGGACATGATTTAGTAAATGGTGAAATTTTAAAGAGAAAGGCATTTTGGTCATTTATCAATTAAATGATTAATAAGGGAAAAGATGACAAAAATCATTCTCATCTTCTTCCCCAAGTGCCGAAAATTGAAGGAAGCCATATCTAGGGTTCTTCAATTTTTCAAGCTTGCTAGTAAGTTCATCTTAGCCCCGTTTTTAATATTCTTTGTATTTTTTGAGTCCTCGTAACATGAATTAGCTATTTTTAGCTATAAGATGAGCTAAGATGCATGTTCAAAAATCTACACATGTATGAAATGTTTGTAAAATGATGTTTTAAGAGATAATATGAGAGTTTGATGTTAGATAAACATCTTCTCCTAAATGAATTTCATGAAAAATACTAGTAAGGACTAGTTTGTAATAGTTGTGAAATTTGCCATACATGGTAGAAATAGTAAGAATTGGTTATTGCTATAGTTGAGACAATGAATCGGTTGAGCATGAAGTATTAGAAAGTTTAATGAAAATCACTTTACGAGCCTAGGGGCAAAAGTGTAATTATGAGAAAGTTTAGAGGCAAAATAATAATTTTTCCAAAGTATGAGTTAAGAGTCAATTTAGTCAACGTGAGTATTAAATGATCTAAATTATTATTATAGATCAAGAAAAACGAAGCCCGAGTCAAAACCAAGGTAAGAACAAAGTCGAGGACTAAATTGCATATCTACATACATTTTGTATATCAAGGTAAGTTTGTATGATTTCTAAGCTTTATGATTACTATCATTGATTTGCTTAGTATAATGTACATTATTATCATAGAAATGTTTAATGCTATGTTAAGTAAAGAAATCAATGAGATTAAGCATGAGAAAGTCTCGATTGAAGTTGAAATACTTAGGATACTCAATCTACCACATGAGATAAGAGAGTCCATATGAGACCAAGCCAAGGCATGGCATTGACAATCAAGCAAGTTATCATGTAAGACCAAGACAAGTCTTGTCATTGAAGAGTTATTATGAGATGAAACCCATATAAGTCTAAGCCAAGGCATGACATTGGTGAGTCTCCAAACAAAGATGTCATGTAAGTCCAAGACAAGTCTTGGCATTAAAAAGCTATCATGAGATAGAGATCCCATGTAAGTCCAAGCCAAGGCATGGCATTGGTGAGTATCAAGGAAGATTTCATGTAAGTCCAAGCCAAGGCTTGGCATTGACCAATTCATGAGTAAAGATACCAAATAAGACCATATCAAGACATGGAAATGGTAAGTTCCCAAGGGAACACACAAGGAAGACTTTGAGTAAGTCCATGTCAAGACATGGCTTCTGAAACACCCCACACCCGGCCCACGAGCCTGAACTGGGTCTGGTATGTTCCTCGATGTAACCCGGTTCAAAATTCTTTCGAACACTTTGAAAACTGTGTGTTTTGAAGATAGTTTGTTTGTGGGTTGGGCTCGAGTTGAAAACAAGTTTATTTTTATATTGAAAACCCATTTATTTCAGGTGACAAAATATTTAAAGTTTATTTTAAATTAAATTGACTTAATCTTTAAATAACATAAATACGTAACATAGTAATTAAAACATCAATAAAATCATCACTATGGCCTTATTACATAAAATAAAACCCAAAATAAAATTGTAGAGTACTTAAATAAAATAAAAAGTCCAAATTGAATAAAACTTTCAGCTAAGCATGGCCACCACAAGTTCTGCCGTCTCGGTCCATCACTGTTCATCACCTGAAACATGTTCCCACAATGGGGTGAGTCAACAGACTCAATGTGTAACCAACACCAAAATTTAATAGAATTATGCATACCATACAAATCATGTTCATATAATAATTCAAGATAATGATGCAATCCCGAGCCCAAACCTATATGCCATCCGCTACACTCCACTCATACCATCCTGCACACTGTGGGGACGACTAAGTCAACCCTCCATCCGCTACACACCATCAAAGGCAATCGCTGAAGTCGACGTGCTCATCACCCATATAAAATTCGTGGCATAGCCACTCAGATAATTGTGTCATGAGACACCACATTCGATAATGTAACCGGTTACCACATTCGGATAATGTGACCAAGTCACCACATTCGAGATAGTGAGACCAAGTCACCACATTCACTTCCCTTTCTCATATAACCCGAATGCCCCATATTATTCATATCATGCATATCATACTTAAATTCACATTCATGTCACTTTTCACATGTTAAGTATAACATATTTCGTAATCCTAGTAGGAGTAGGAAAACGTGCTGAGTACTTTGTACCATAACATGGTACTTTAGCCACATTCTTACACTTTCATATTAACACATATATCAAGTTAAAGCCATAAATCTATTAAGATTAGTGTGGGTACACACCGATTTGTTAGCGGTTCACTTAAATCCGAAAAGCTTGATCTAATGCCTTAGATCTCAATTCCTACATTCTGCCAACAAGGTAATATTTAGAAAAGGCCTATTCGGCCATAAAACCAAATCCTAGTAGGATTTGTATACTAAAACCTACCTTGTTGCCGATTGAATTAAAAATTCAAATCCCGAAAACTTGTATTCTTCCCCTTGAAATCGGCTACTCACTAGATCCCTTGAATCGGTTAGTTTTCGATTAGAACAAATAGATCTAAGTACTTAAGATAGGCCTTGGCCCAATATGTAAGTACACTTACCTTGAAATTCTCAAATCCCGAAACTTTGCTTCTGCTCCTTCTTGTATTCGGCCAACTTCAGATCCTTTTAACATATTAGTTTTCGGCTTTTAAGATAATAAAAGATAGATCCAAAAAAATAAGCCTTTGGCCGAATGTACATATATGTACTTACCTTGTTTTTAAATCCCGAATGATCCTTAGTAATAATCGACTATGGCTCTCATATGTATTACAAAGTTTCGGCTTTTGTAACTATGAAGAAATTGGCTAGGGCTTTGCTTATTTTCGGCTTTTGAGGCTATGAAGAATTTGGCTTGAGAGGAAGAAAATATTGAGAGGAGAGGAGGAAGAAATTCGGCAGAAGAGAAGAGAATTTTCTTAAGAAATTCGGCAAAGGAAAAATGAATGAATGAATGGCCTTATTTTCCTTCTATTGCCGAAATTCCTAGGCTAGAGTCCCCTACTTGGCCACCACTCTTCTATTTTGATAGCTTTATCTCTTATTTAGCGAAATTTAAAGGAATAAAACTCTTCCCTTAAGAGTCCCTATTGCCGTCCATTGCTTCCTCTCTAAGTAATTAAATAAAAAAATCACTTAAAGTTTTAGCTAGATGCCGTCCACCCCTTCCCTTGTTGAGCCGAATTTTAACTTGTTCTATTGGACTCCTTGTGGCCTTACGAGGCCCAAATTATCCACCTAAGTGGCGTCACTCACTGGGCTTTAAGTGGTATCTTCAGGCCACTTTTCCAAGCCTGTTTGGGTGTCAAATTCTTCCTATTAATTTTCTTAAGGCCACCTAGCCTTAGTTTCCTCCTTTAAACTTTTAAAACTCGTCATTTCTAAGTCATTTCTAAGTTTCCAAAAATTTTCGTTTGGCTCTTTAAACTTGACATTTCCTTGCATTTCCAAGTTTCCAAAAATGTTTACTTTCCTCTTTTGAATCATTTCCAAATCATTTCCTTATATTTCTTAGTTTCCAAAAATGTTCACTTTCCTCTTTTAACTTAACATTACCAAGTTTCCAAAATGTTCACTTTCCTCTTTTTGAGACTTAACATTTCTAGATCATTTCTTACATTTCCAAGTTTCCAAAAAAGTTCACAATGCATTCATAACACAATAGACATGTCATTTCGTACAATTAAACCGAAAATGCATAGGCCCTTTTCAGGATGTTACAGTTCTACCCCCTTAAAATAATTTCGTCCCCGAAATTTTCCTAGCTAAAATAATTAAGGGTATTGTTGTCGCATTGCCTTTTCTGGTTCCCACGAAGCTTCTTCCGATCCATGATTGTGCCATAACACTTTGACTAGAGGAACTGACTTCCTCCGTAACACTTTCACGTCACGTTCCAAAATCTGAATCTGCTCTTCCTCGTAGGATAAGTTTGGCCTTAGCTCCACTTCTTCAACTGGTACCACGTGAGAGGGATCCGATCGGTAGCGACGTAGCATGGATACATGGAATACGTCTTGCATCTGCTGCAACTCTGGTGGCAACTCTAATTGGTATGCCACTGGTCCCACTCGCTTTAGTACCCGATAGGGCCCTATAAACCTTGGGCTTAACTTCCCTTTCTGACCAAACCTCATCACCTTCTTCCAAGGCGAGACTTTCAGAAACACTTGGTCTCCCACTTCAAACTTTATTTCCTTCCGTTTGAGGTCGACATATGACTTCTGCCTATCAGAGGCTTCCTTTAACCGTGCTCGAATTATCTCAACCTTCTCTTCAGTTTCTGCCACCATCTCTGGTCCCAAAACTTGACGTTCTCCTAACTCAGTCCAACAAGTAGGAGTTCGGCACTTCCGATCGTACAATGCTTCATATGGTGCCATCCGAATGCTAACCTGGTAACTGTTGTTGTAGGCGAACTCTGCTAAAGGCAAGTAATCCTCCCAACTTCCTCGGAAATCCATCACACAGCCTCTCAACATATCCTCCAACACTTGTATTACTCGCTCAGACTGCCCGTCTGATTATGGATGAAAGGCCGTAGTGAAGTCCTACTTAGTGCCTAAAGCTTGATGAAGTGCCCTCCAAAATCGAGACGTAAATCTTGGGTCTCTATCTGAAATGATAGACACCGGTACTCCGTGTAACCTATAATCTCTGCCATGTATAATTTGGCTAACTTCTGAAGGGAATAATCCACTCTTACCGGGATGAAATGTGCAGACTTAGTCAAACGGTCCACTATTACCCATACCGAGTCCTTCTTAGTAGGCGTAGGGAAGCCCACTAACGAAGTCCATGGTAATTCTTTCCCACTTCCATCGCAGAATCTGGATTGGTCAAGCAATCCGATGGAACTTGGTGTTCAAATTTAACTTGTTGACACGCCGCATTTTCCCATGAATTCGTAACTTCCCGCTTAAGATCGTGCCACCAAAATTATTCTCTTAAATCTCAGACAACTTAATGCCTCCGGGATGCATAACATAAGGGCTACTATGCACTTCCCAAAGAATCCTCCGTCTTAACTCCTTGTCCCCAAGATACGGACCTTTCCTTTGAAGTACAACATTCCTCATCACTAATCTCATAGTCCTCTAACTCTCCGTCCTACGCTTGTTGTAACTTAACACTTAAATCCTTATCAACCAACTGTCCCTCTTTCACCTCCTTCAACCACGTTGGCTTGACTTGTAACTCAGCCAATAGGCTTCCATCCTCATACAAACTTAAATGGGTAAACATTGCCCTCAGATCCGACACCACCTTCCGACTTAAGGCATCCGCTACTACATTCGCTTTGCTCGGGTGGTATTCTATCGAACAGTCATAGTCTTTCAGTAATTCCACCCACCTTCGCTGCCTCAAGTTTAACTCCTTCTGAGTTAACAGGTACTTGAAACTCTTGTGGTCTGTGTAGATCGTTGACTTTTCGCCATAAAGGTAGTGCCTCCATACCTTAAGAGCGAAGACCACTGCTGCCAATTCCAAGTCATGGGTTGGGTAGTTCACCTCATGCGGCCTTAACTGCCGAGACGCGTAAGCGACTACTTTTCCATCTTGCATTAGAACACATCCTAATCCCGTATGTGAAGCGTCATAGTATACCACAAAATCCTTTCCCGTCTCCGGCTGAATCAACACTAGAGCTTCCGTCAATACTTTCTTAAGTTTTTCAAAACTCTCCTGTTGCTTATCCGTCCACACAAAGGGTACTTCCTTCCTCAACAACTTTATTAATGGCACGGCACGAAAATCCTTCCAAGAACCTTCTGTAATAGCCTGCCAATCCTAAGAAACTACGAATCTCCGCCACCGACTTAGGTGGTTTCCAATCCAACATAGCTTCAATTTTCTTAGGATCCACCCTTATTCCTTCGGCAGACACCACGTGTCCTAAGAAAGCAACTTCCTTAAGCCAAAATTCACACTTGCTGAATTTGGCATAAAGCTTCTTCTCCCTCAATACTTGCAACACAATCCGAGATGCTCATCATGCTCCTCTTCAGACTTAGAGTATACCAAAATATCGTCGATGAACACTACGACGAACCTATCTAAGTAGGGTTGAAACACCCGGTTCATCATATCCATGAACGCGGCTGGAGCGTTCGTCAATCCAAACGGCATTACTACAAACTCAAGATGGCCGTATCTTGTCCTAAAAGCTGTCTTATGGATATCCGCCTCCTTCACCTTCAGCATGTAGTATTTGACTAAGTATGTATGTTTATTGATATCAATGAAGCATGTAGTATTGTTCATGAAAGATATAGTATTTGAGTTGTTGAATTGAGAATGAGTTTGATCTTGATTTTAGGGTGGTAATTGGCTTGGTAAATTGCCTCTAAGTGTCCCCTGCACCTTAGTACCTTAAGTCAGAATAGGCTACGGGTAAATCCCATGGCCATTTGTTTAGGACGTGTGTTACACATGGCCAGAACATGGGCGTGTGCCCCAGGCCGTGTGAATAAGTCAGTATATCAAGGTATAGCACACGTTATAAGTCCATGGGCGTGTCAAGGCCGTGTGAAATTAGTCAGTGTCAACCACGGTTGGAGGACACGGGCATGTCTTAGGGATACACGGTGTGTCCCAAGCCACATGGGTGTGTGACCCCTGTTTCGAGGAAAAGTTCCTGTTTGAATTTTGAAAGTTCCTAGATATGTGTTTAAGGCCTCATAAGCCCATGGAATGTACATTTTGTCTAAGAAAGAAGAGTTTCTAATTCAAAACAAAATTTTATAGCCCGTAGGTACATGTTTAAGTGAGTTCAAGCATGAAATGTCTCGTATCTAGTCTTAGCCTCGAACTCGGGTATAGGGTGTTACAATACCATGGTGATTATCGGCATTCTCCAAGGCCTTGAATTTCTCTTCCAACCATCTGCAACGATCTTCCAACTGTCTTGAAGATTCAGTTCTTATCCTCTCTCTCTGCTATGTCTAAGTCAGGGATAACAGGATTAGAAGGGTTATCTCTTGGGTTGGATCATGTGCCAACTTGGAAGTTCATGGGTGCTATAGTATCAACTTGCCCTTGTTGAGTCCTAATCCTGAAAGATGGCATTCGGGGATACTCATCTTGTTGTGTTTGCACATACGGTGGGGTGAAACCTCGAGGAAAGTCCTCATTATCTTCAGGATTAACTATGGGACCTTTTCCTTTGTCCATTTCCCCATTCAGCATCTGGGCCATTTGTGCCATCATGTTTCTTTGAGCTTCCAGCATTTGATCTCTCATTTCCTGTTGGAGCTTTGCCAGTTGCTCTTGCATTTGGCCTTGCATGTCTCTCTGGAATGGTTCAAGTCTTTGATCCATTTTCTTTTTCTTGACATGTATACCGTATTGATGTTCAATTTCCAGATTTTCCTCCTCTCTCTATCTCTCTTTCTGTGATAATTTCAACTAATTAGGCTCTCTCTATGGACTTAAATGCATATGATGTGATGCAATGCAAATGCATGAAATGCAATGCAAAGGAATGAAATGCAAAAAGAGAGGCGTTAATTCTGAATCCAATTCCATTAGAAAAACTTTTCTAGAAAATAAATTTCTTTACACAAAACGGATTACATATGCATCTTTGTCCTCATAGTCTAGGTGAAGACACCAATCCTTTTCTTTGTATCCGGATGTTATGGTCGTGCCCCATGAACTTTCCCAATAGATGCCTCTTCTAGCTCCTTGTTGCTTGATCCAGGCCGTGACTCTTCACTCACTTATTTTCATAAAGCTTGTTAGCCTCTTCAAGAAAGCCAGGACATGGTGATTCTCGAATAGTCTTAGTCAGCTTGAATCCTTGGGCAATAAAATCTTGTATTCCTTCATGGACTATCAATGTTCTCTCATCGTGTTTACTTGAACCATATTTGGACGACCGTATTATAATCCACTTTATCAAGAAATCCATTTCTTATGAAAAACTCTTCTATTTACCAATTGAATTTGAATCAACACCTCTTTTCTATGATGTGAATGCAATACAATCAAAACAAAAGAAAACACGTTAGCACGAAAGAAATAAATAACAGAATAGGGCACCTATTTGGGTGACCACTAGGGTTTGACGTAGTTCTACCAAGGGTAAGCCCTTAGGTTTTCTACATGAGGTTTAGCTCTAAAGTTGAGGTACCCAAACTAGCAGATTCCTCGATCTTCACCCATTATAAGCTCATACAGATCGAGTTCAGTTCAGGGGAATACATTTCCCTATGGCTGCACGGAGATGAAAATCTCACGAAGACATAGGTACGGATGTATCCCGAAAGCGATTCACTATCTTGTACTGAGGTGAAAACCTCACGAAGGAGTAGCTTCTCACTCTCACTTAAAAGGGTGTGACCACAACGGTCATGCAATGCAATGCAAAGATATTTTATAAAATTAGAACCACATGCAATAAAAAGGATCATAGTTTTTCAAAACAAAGTTTTAAATTTGGACAAAAGGACAGGAAATAATCAATTTTACGGCTTGACTCTCTTATTGTCCCCAGTGGAGTCGCCAAGCTGTCAAAACCATTTTTTTTTTATTTTGAAAAAATGGGGTTCGACTTTAAAAACGAAAATGGAGTCGCCACCAATCTTTTTTCGAGGTGTGATCGGGTCACCTTGAGATTAATCATTTTAATAAAACACTTTGATTTATTAAAATAATGATTTTGGTCTACAAAATTTGAGAAAACAGGCTCGGGAGTCGGTAATGCACAAGGAAGGATTAGCACCCTCGTAACGCCCAAAAATTGGTACCTAATTGATTAATTAATGTCCTAAAGTCAAAATTTTGAAAAGATTTTAAAATACGATCCTTTTGATTTTTAAAACTTATGTCCTTTAATTTTAAATGGACATTCAATTATTTGGATTTTAAAAGAAAAATCGAAACTCAGTAAGTTAGAGAACGATCTTTCGAATTTTCCAAACACCGAATATCCTTTGCTTTTTAGAAATCCTTGCCTCGAGATGACAAAACGTCTCATCCAGTAAGTTAAGACACAACATCTTAAATTCTCGAGAATAGGTTTTTTATTTAAAAATTCATATGTTTTAATTTCAAAAAGGGTACTCAATCATTTTGACTTAATGAGAAAAATCGAAACCCAGTAAGTTAGGGCACGATTTTCTCAAAACTCCCAAATATCGAATATTGCCTTACTTTTAAATTTAAAAAAATCATGGATTTTAAAATATGAAGGTATATTTGGCCACATTAATAAATAAAGGTTAATGAATTTTTTAAAAAATAACAAATCTAAAAACATAAAAAACAAAATGTACCAAGCTTTCAAATAATAATGGACAATGTTAAAACAAATAATGTGAAAGAAAAGGATTTTGAAATTGATAATAAAAAGCAATTTAAAATAAATTCATGTATAAAAATTTTAAAGTAGGTAATATATATAAAATTTGAAATAAATCCAAAAAAGGATAAAAATAAATAATATATGAAATAGTAATATATAAATGAATTTTAAAATAAATATTATATAAGAAGTAAGTTTAAATAAGTAATATATAAAACAATATATATGAATCTAAATAAATAATATACAAAATGACTTAAAGAAAATGATATGTGACAAATCCTAAAAGATACGTATAAGTTTAAAATAAACAATATATGAAAACTTAAAATAGATAATATAAAACAATTTAAAATGGTATAAAATATAACCACTTTAAAATAATCGTTAAATGAATTATATATAAGATAATTTAAAGTAATAATATAAAAAAACTTAATTGAAATAAAACTATTTAAAATAAGTAATATAAAAATAATAAAATAAAAAGCTTGAAATAAATACCACATAAAAATTTGGAATAAATAAATAAAATATAAATTTGCAAAAGTGTGAAAATAAAATAAATCTCTATACGAACTAATAATTAAACGAATAAAATAAAAAGAATAATTAATAATTAAACAATTAAATGGATAAATAAAAAGGTTGAAAAAACGAAGATGAATGAAGAATAAAATAAGAAAAAAACCATAGAAAATAAGAACGCAAGAGGGAGAGAAATTTGAGTGAATGCTCTCAAGAATTCTTATTGCTTTCCCAAAACTTAAGTGTGTTTTACAATGAAAGAAGAGGCCTCTATTTATAGTTGAGCCTCCCCAAATCCAACGGTACAGATCAATTACATCAACAGCTAAGATTAAAAGGTATCTACAAATTAAATCTCTAAGATTACAAAATCATATCTTCTAAGATTGCATATCATATCTAAGATTTGCCTATCATATCTAAGATTGCATACCATATCTTCTAGGATTGCATATCATATCTAAGATTTGCATATCATATCTAAGATTGCATACCATATCTTCTAGGATTGCATTTCATATCTAAGATTTGCATATCATATCTAAGATTGCAAATCCTTGAAGATTGTGTTCCCATATACGTCAAGCTTGTAGATGGACCTTCAATCTTTTAATGGGTCATTCTGATCAGGCCAAATGATATATTTTGGACTGGACTTGGATTTTGTTTTATTATTTTAGGTTTATTATTTTTTGTATGGGCCCGGGCTAAATTGGCCTATTACAAAGTTAATTTCACATTTCAATATTATGTCTTTTGTATTTATATCTTTTTTATTTTCCATGCATAGTGAAATTGTGACAAGCAAATATTAGCTCATTGATTGTCTAAAGTTCAAACTGAAGATAAGTAGCACTGTAAAAAATGTTTACATTGCGAGAAAGACAACTTACTTAAGTAGATAATCTAAATGAGTCTGTAATCTCGTAAAAAAATCAAAGTGAGCATTTGATTCAAATATTGAGAAGGATTCTTATGTCATCTATAATCCCAATTGGGGAGATAACTAATCTTGGCTATCGAAGTAGTTGACTCCACGAGTAGAGACATAGATGTATTCATTGGTAGAATGATACATTGGATTGGACCCAAGATGAATTAATTTTGAATCCATTTGTGAATTAATTCACTTTTGACGTTCATGGTGTGATTTATCTATGTAATGACCCAATAGTCGGGTAATTGAAATGTGCATTTTGGGTCACTATTTTCGTAAAATGAATTCGTAAATATTTATTAGAAATATTTACGAAGTTAGTTGTGAGGTTAATTAGATTTTGGCTAGGTGAATTAGCTTGAATTAAGGTTAATTTATGTAAGGACTAGATTGAATATAGGGTAAAATTTGAATTATAGAATCAAGAAAAGTTGAAGTGTAACGACCAATTTGGAACTAGTAGAATTGGGCCCATTTGGCCTTAGGCGTGGGAGCATTTAAAATTTTTGAGAACATAAGAGCGGCATTAATGCAAGTTAGACCTATTAGATGAGTGATTTTAGAAGGTTAGGGGGTTCTATGAAATCTCGGGATCAAACTTGGGCTTTAGGAAAATTTTGGTTTTAGGTGGGTAAAACCCTGAGAGTTAGTAGGTAGGCTTAAGAATAAAATGTGGAGAAAAAGAGCACAAAAAGAGTTGTGGTGTAGTGGCAAAGTGACGCCAATTAGGGGGCAAGGGAATGATGCCACAAGGAAGCAAGGGGTCCAAGGTTCAAGCCTTGGCGCTTGCATTTCATTTTGATTTATTTTTAAGTGAACTTGGACTTTGGCCCATAGATTTATATTTAGTTGTGCATGATTTTAGACATAAGAGGAGCTGGTGGCTTAGTGGCAAGTGGCGTGAATTGGCTGATCGGAGAGCTTGGGTTCGAATCTCATGACAAGCAAGGGAGTATTTATTTTGAGAATTGGACAGCCAGAGTTGTGTTGGATTTAAACTCTATTGAAGGAGGGATCCCACATCGAAAAGCTAGCAAGAGGGAGGGTGAGAAGCTGGCTATAAATGGAGCTGTCTGTGAGGAGAAGAATCATACCTTGGTGGGCATTTAGGCATAGGAGCATTCGTAGCGCGGACTAGCTTCAGACTTCTATCAGGTGTGTATTTCGCCCTACTCTAGCTGTAGAGCAGCAAATGTCGAAATGCCAGTCACACAGAAATGGTAGCCACACGAGCGTGCGAGCGCGCGTGTAGGAGCTTCAATGCGATAGTTGAGGCCACCATGAGTATTCTTGTGGGTTGATGCTGTTTGGGGCACGATGGGCGAGGGGGCCAAGTGGGCCCGTGGGACCGTATGAATAAGTTGTATGATTAGGTAGTAGATGTTGGAATAGACTATGGGAATCTCGTATCTGTGGCTAGATTTGGGCTGAGAATGGGCCCTAGGCCCAATCGCATCGTTATCTCATTTCTTCCATTTAGAGTTAATTGTGTGTTATGTTTGGTATAGGTGACGACGATCGTGAGTGTCTAGTACTGTACGTGATCAGGTGTGTAATCTCACACTCCTCTGAATGATTGCATATTATATTTTGCAAATCGGCCAAAAACTGAAAAGACAAAAATCGGCATCTGTACCCACTCGAGCGTGCGAGCGTTCGTAGTGGTAAATCAGAGTTTGAGTAATGATGGTAAGACATGGAGAGTGTCAAAGCATTCCCGCGAAGATGGGGCTGTAATAGGCCTAACCGAGCCGAAAGAAGCTTAACAGGCCCAATAGGCTATTTGGCCCACATGTGCAAAAGTGATGGAAAGTTGTAAAGAGGTAAGACGGATGTGAAATATAGAAATCTGATACTGAAACATTGCGGATTGGGTCACACGAGCGTGTGGGCCCGTTTGGGCCTAAAATAGATTTTAGGCCCAATAGCTCTGTAGAGACCCAAAAAGGGGCTCGTGTCACTCAAGGTGACAAAAGGCCTTTGGAATGGCCGTTAGATGGTAAAAATTACCAAAATACCCTTGGTGGGTAAATTACCAAATACCCTTGGTGGGTAAATTACTGAAATACCCTTGGTGGGTGAATTACTGTTATACCCTTAGGTGTAGGTTTAGCATGATTATGTGCATTCGGTTTATCTGTTATGTTAGTACATTTTTGCATACACTAAATTATTATGTCACGACATTTTGCATGGGATTAGTCTATTGATGATCGGAGGAAGTGTAATTTAGTGGCTCTGCCACAATCTGTATAGTGGCTATGCCACGTGTATTCTGTTATTCTGGTGGCTTCGCCACAAATTCTGCGATGAGCAGCTTGACTGCCATTGAGGTGTGTAGCGGATGGACGGGTTGATTTAGAAACCCCACAAGTGTGTTGGACTGGTACGGGTGGTCTGTAGCGGATGGATTATTAGGCTGGGTTGCATTTCATTATCTGCTTTACCATGCCAATAAGGCTAAGGACCAGTCTGTTTCTGTATAGGCTTCAGCCCAGTTTGCTTTCGTATAGGCTAAGGCCCAGTTTGTATATGTATGGGCTCGGGCCCAGTAAATTTTCGATTAGGGGATTACACACTGAGTTCTCATAACTCACCCCTCTGCTTAATCTTGCAGGTGATCCCCAGCGTTGATGATTTGGAGCTGTAGAGTACTTCGTGGTGGCCATACATCGTAACCTTAGTAAATTTTAGTTTTTACTTTATTTCGAGATTTATTTTCACTTGGGTATAATTTTATGTAATAAGGCCATTGGACTTAATTTTTCTTTTACGGTTATTTACGATCTTTAAATGGTTAAACTCAGGATTTTGCTTAAAACTACAACAACAATTCTTCCAAAATATCACTGAATCTGACTTCTATTATAAACAAGTTTTCAGAAATAATAACAATAAGGATTTTGCAAGAAAGCCATAAAAACAAAAATCGGGTTTTCACAAACAACAGAGCTCGGAGTTTTAAAAAGAATACAAAGTTTTTAATCGAACGCGCAGTTTTAAACAACCCTTCTATGTGACATGCTAGATCTGGTCGTAACGTTTAGGCCGGGTTTGGGGTGTTATATAAAGGACTAAATTAGTAATTAAGCCATAGGAGCCAAATGTATGGTAAAAATTAAATACATGTGTAATAAATATTATACATACATTTGTAATACATGTATGTATTCACTTATTATTTAAGTTAATAATAAATATTACTAAAATATAATATAATAATGTAATAAAACATAACATAAAATAAAAGAAAGTAAAAGAAATAAAAATAAAGAAAGAATAGAGAAGTGAAACGAAAAATAGAGAAAGAAAAAGGAAAGAAAAAGAAAGGGGAAATTAGGGTTCTAGGGATTCAAAGTTAATTTGGTAAGTCAATTTAGCCATTTTTCTTATAATTTTGATGTTTTTGGAATCCTAGAACAAAATATTACTTGATTTATGTGGAAATTTTGAAAGTTACTTGATTTTTAGATGTGGGTTATGTTGAATTAATTGAGGAATTATGGTTTGAATTGATAAAATTTCAAGTTAGAATTGAGAAAAGGATTGAGTTGTAAAGTAAATCATAAGTTTTATATAGTAGGGACTAAATTGAAATAAATTCAAAACTAAGGTTTTATGGTGAAATTAGAGAGTTAAATTTAGTTTTAAGTGATAAATTGAATGAAAAATAAAGAAAAAATTTAAAGAAATAAAGTTAGTATTGGTTAGTGATTAAATTGAAAACTATGCAAGAATTGAATATAAATTGAAATGTTCAATTTGAAATTGTAGTGTATTGATAAATTTTAATTGTTTTAATTCCGTAGCTAACGTTGAGCCGGAAGCCTCGACTAGGAAAGGAAAAGAGAAAGTCAACGAGGATTACCTCGAAAAATATGGTTTGTATTTCTATAATCCGAAAACTAAAATTATTTGTCGTATTTATTATTATGTATGGTAAGTGAAATTGAAGTGAGTTTGATATATTGACATTGAATTGAATTATTTTGTGAAAGTATGTGTATGTTTGAAAAGTGTATTGAATTGGAATTGATTGAAATTGTATATTGAAACACCCTATTAACAATGTCGGGCTAAGTCAGATATAATTGGCATGCCATAGGATTAGAAGTGTTCAGGGATACTTTGACTTTGAGTCGATGAGGCACTATGTGTCGTATTATTATTGCTTCGGATAAATTCGATGAGGTACTGAGTATTGTATTGTTTTACTTCGGCATGGCCGATGAGGCACTGAGTGTCGTACTGGTGTGTTTAGGTTGGATCCGCATATCTGTCGGAGTCCGAGTCGTGTTAATAGGGATATATGAATGTATTGAATAAGAAATGAATATTGATATTGAAATTGAAATTAAGAAATTTATTGTGAAATTGATTATTTATTGAATGATTTTTATTATGTATGACTATGTATTTAAACATTATAATTTTTTTATTAATAAGTATTTGGATTATAGAAATACCACTGAGTTTATACTCAGCATACGGTTGTTTCCATGCACAGGTTAGGTAAAGTTCAATCGTTGAATCAGCATCCAAAGCCAATCCCGAACTCAAATCACGTGGTGAAGTATTTTTACTTTTGAAAATGGCATGTACCTAGGTTATTGTTTGATGTCATTTAGATATGTGAATATTAATGCTGTATAAGTTGATAATGGTTGATCTATATATATAAACATATGTCATATAATATAGTTATTTATATGATTTTAATTTGAATTGGTTGAATGGTATTTAAATGAATTGATTTGATAATTTATGTTAGATATCTTTGAACATACATGAGTTAGATCTTTATATTGATAGTTTTGACATGTTTTAGATGTGTTTAATCATGTTTTGGACTAGTTGAAAGATTGGATTTTGAGTTGCTTGTTGTTCAAGGTTTGCAGGGTTGGTAGACTTGTTGTATAAGGCTTATTTTGAGTCCACATGGCTTGGCACACGGGCGTGTGGCCAGATCGTGTGAGACACACGACTTACACATGGGTGTGTGGATAGGGCGTGTGTCCCCTGCACCTTAAAAATGCAAAATAGAGTGCTCAGAAAATTGTACATGGGCAAAGACACAGGCGTGTGTCTCGGTCGTGTTAGGCACACGGGCATGTGGCTAGCCGTGTGGCCTAAATCAAAGAGTTACACGAGGTAGGACACGGGCTGAAGCACGGGCATGTTTAAGGTCACACGGGCGTGTCCCTAAACCACACGAGCGTGTAAGCACTGCATTTAGGAAAAATTTTAAAATTTCATGAAAATTTTCTAAGCTTTTGATTAAGTCCCAATTAGTTCCGAACACGTGTTTTGGACCTCGGGAGCCCATAAATGGGACAATATGATTAATTTATGATATGTTTGCTATTTAACTTGTTTGTTGTTCACAGTTGATCTAAATAGTCCGGTAATGCCTTGTAACCCTGTTCTAGCGATGGACAAGGGTTAGGGGGTGTTACATTTAGTGGTATCGAGCTATTCAAGTTTAGCCGATTCTCAGACTAAATTGGTCTTGAAATTGAGTCTAGAGGTACATGCCATAATTGAGTCAAAATTGAGTCGAGATTTGATGCTGAAATTTGTTTGTTTTATTTTATAGTGAAAATGTTGGATGAGTACATAGATAATACTGATCAAGAAATGTATAATGAGGATGATGAATCTCGAGAATTAGATGAAATCGAGTCAGCAACACCAAGTGTAAATCCAATGGGAAATCAATCGCCTAATGTTAGAAGAGGTAATGTAGGAGAAAGAGATAATTCTGAATTACTTAAAGTGATAGCTGATGCTCTCCAACGAGTAGCAAAAACTGCCACTACAACAACATCTGCTCCTACTACTCGTGGAGCACCAATTAAAGAACTACATAAGTATGGTGCCATTGAATTTTAGGGTTTAAAAGGGGTTGATCCCTCTACTACTGAAAATTGGATAGAATCAACAAAAAGGATTTTGAAACAACTTGAATGCACTCCCCGAGAAAGTTTAATGTGTGATGTTTCTTTGTTACAAGGGGAAGCTTATGTATGGTTGGAAACGCTAACCCGACGTGTTCCAGAAGAACAAGTAAACTGGGATTTCTTTCAAAGAGAATTTTAGAAGAAATATGTGGGTGAACTGTATATTGAAGATAGAAAACAAGAATTCTTGATACTAAAACAAGGTGAAATGTCAGTAGTGGATTATGAATGAGAATTTTTAAGACTCAACAGATATGCTGTGGAATATGTGCGAACTGAAGCCGATAGTTGTAAGAGATTTTTAAGAGGTTTACGTGACGAACTACGAGTGTAATTGGTGTCTCTTAAAATTACAGAATTGGCAAATCTAGTGGAGAGAGCAAAAATGGTTGAACAAGTATTGGGTCTAGATAAAAAGCCTGAAATTACTCGCTTACCTGGGAAGCGTACCGGAACTACTAGTTCAACTCCGCAACCTAAAAGATCTAAAGAATTACGTGGTAGATGGAGACCGAGTTTTAGGACAGAAAGAAGTGATAAAAATCATGGAAGACAGATGACAGTTTCTACTGGTAGTATTAGAGGTCCCTCTCGGAATACAGAACTTCTGGAATGTGAACACTGTGGGAATAGGCATCAAGGTGAGTGCTGGAAATTGACTTGGGGTTGTTTTCATTGTGGGTCTACTGAGCATTATGTAAAGGACTGTCCAAAGAATAAAAATGTTGTACCAGTTACATTACAGAGGTTCGAATCTGCTTCTAGAGGTCGAGGATCAAGCCGAGGTGGTTCAGTTATTAGAGGAGGTGCTAGAAGAGGAAGTGATATTGCCACCCATCAATTAGAAGCTAGAGTACCAGTGCGAGCATATGTGTACGGACTCGTGAAGAGGGGAATGTTTACGATATGGTAACAAGTAAATTTTTATTGTATTCAGAACCAGTTTATGTTTTAATAGATCCAAGATCATCACACTCATATGTTAATACAAAATTGAATGAATCGGGAAATTTAAAAACTGAAATGTCTAAAATATCTATAGCAGTGTCTAGTCCATTGGGGCAAACTATGTTAGTGAATCAAGTCTGTAGGAGATGTCCAGTAATGATACAAGATAAAATTTTCTCTATTGATTTGTTGATTATGCCATTTGGTGACTTTGATATAATTTTGGGAATGGATTGGCTATCAAAGCATGGAGTGATTTTAGACTGTTGTAAAAAGAAGTTCACTGTTCATAATGAGAGTGGTGATAAGATTGAAGTTAATGGTATTCAAAGCAGTGGGTCAGCTCGTATTATTTTAGTAATTCAAGCTAATAAATTAATTCATTAGGGTTGTACAGCTTTCTTGGCTTCTGTTATTAATTCAGATTTAGTTAAAAGTCAATGCAGTAAAATTCGGACAGTCTGTGAATTTCTTGATGTTTTTTCTTGAAGAGTTGCCAGGATTACCACCTGATAGGGAAGTTGAGTTCTCAATTGAAGTTTATCCGGGTACAGTTCCAATATCAATACCCTCATATCGTATGTCTCCTATGGAATTAAAAGAATTGAAAGTGCAGTTGTAGGATTTACTGGATCATGGATTTATACATCCAAGTACTTCACCGTGGGGAGATCCAATGTTGTTTACTAAAAAGAAAGATGGTTTGATGCAGTTATGCATTGATTATCGACAACTAAACAAGGTGACAATCAAGAATAAATATCTGCTACCTTGTATTGACGATTTATTTGATCAGTCGAAAGGAGCTTCTCTGTTTTCAAAGATAGATTTGAGATCGGGTTACTATCAATTAAAGGTGAAAGAAAATGATGTATCAAAGACATCATTCCAAACAAGGTATGGGCATTATGATTTTTTGGTGATGCCATTTGGTTTGACAAATGCCCCAACCACTTTTATGGATCTTATGAACCGCATCTTTCAACCTTATTTGGACCAGTTTGTGGTGGTTTTTATTGATGATATTTTGGTTTATTCAAAGTCTGAGATTGAACATGAGCAACATCTCAGAATCATTTTGCAAATATTACGGGAGAAGCAATTATATGGAAAATTGAGTAAATGTGAATTTTGGTTGTCCGAGGTTGTATTTTTGGGAAATGTGGTATAGGCAGAAGGAATTGGAGTTGATCCAAAGAAGATTGAAGCAATTGTTGAATGGAAAGCACCAAGAAATGTGTCAGAGGTACGCAGTTTTCTGGGATTGGCTGGATTTTCTAAGATAGCTCTACCAATGACAAAGTTGTTACAAAAGAATGTTCCATTTGTTTGGGATGATCAGTGTCAAGAAAGTTTTGATAAGTTGAAGCAAATGTTGACTGAGGCACCACTTCTGACATTGCCAGAGTTAGGAAGAGATTTTTTCATTTACAGTGACACTTCATTGAATGGTCTCGGGTGTGTCTTGATGCAAAATGGAAAAGTGATAGCTTATGCTTCTCTCCAATTGAAACCGCATGAACGTAATTATCTGACACATAATATGGAGCTTGCTACTGTGATTTTTACTTTGAAAATATGGAGACATTATTTGTATGGTGAAAAATGTTACATTTATACAGATCATAAAAGTCTCAAATATCTTTTTTCACAAAAGGAATTAAATTTGAGACAACGTCGGTGGATAGAACTTCTGAAAGATTATGATTGTGTCATTGACTATCACCCTGGTAAAGCTAATGTAGTAGCTAATACATTAAGTAGAAAAGTAGTAATTGAATTACGAACAATGTTTTCACAGCTCAGTATCAGTGATGATGGAAGTTTATTGGCAGAATTAAAAGTTAAACCAGTGATGTTTTACCGAATCAAGTCAGCTCAGTTAGAAGACGACAAGTTGATGAAGAAAAGAGAAATGGTTCAAAATGGCATGGCAAAGAATTTTAGCATTGATGATCATGATTGCTTGAGATTTCGTAATCGAATCTGTGTTCCAAATGTTTCAGAATTGAAAGAATTGATACTTCAGGAAGCACATGATAGTCTTTTTGCATTGCATCCGGGAGGAACAAAAATGTATCATAATCTACGGGAATTATATTGGTGGTCAGGTATGAAGAAAGATATTGTGGAATATGTGGCTAAATTTTTGACATATCAGCGAGTAAAAGTAGAGCATGAGGTTCCTACTGGATTACTTTAGCCTATTAACATTCCTGAATGGAAATGGGACAACATTACAATGGATTTTGTAACATCCCGAAATTGGGCCTAGTAGAATTGGGCCCAATGGGCCTTGGGCGTAGTAGCATTTAAAATTTTTGAGAACAAGAGAACGGCTTAAGTGCAATTTGGATCTAGTAGGTGAGTGATTTTGGAAGGTTAGGGGGCTTCTATAAAGTCATGGGTTCAAGTTAGGCCTTAGGAAAAAAATTGGTTTTTGGTGAATAAAACTCTGGGAGTTAGTAGGTAGGCTTTAAGAATAAAATGTGGAGAAAAATGTCACAAGTGGAGTGTGTGGTGTAGTGGCAAAGTGACGCCACTTAGGGAGCAAGGGAGTGACGCCTCAAGGAAATAAGGGGTCCAGGGTTCAAGTATTGGCACTTGCATTTTGGTTTTCTTTTTAAGTGAACTTGGAATTTGGCCATAGGTTTATATTTAGTTGCGCATGATTTTAGACAAGAAGGAGCTAGTTGGTAAAGTGGCTAGCGACGTGGATTATGTTACAAGGGAGCCTGGGTTCGAATCTCATGACAAACAAGGGAGTATTTATTTTGTGGATTGGACGGCAAGAGTTTGAGTTGGATTTAAACTCTACTGACGGAGGGATCCCACATCGAAAAGATACAAAGAAGGAAGGTGAGAAGCTAGCTCTATATATAGAGCTGTCTAGGAGGAGGAGAGTAAGCATACCTGGTTGGCGTTGGGCATAGGAGTGCTCGGAGCGCAGTTTAGTAGCTACAAATTCCTATCAGGTGTGTATCTCGCCCTACTCTAGCTGTAAAGCTGCAAATGCCGAAATGCCACCACATCAGAATGGCGACCACACAGTGAAAAGGCGAAAGACGTGGGAAGCTTCGACGCGATAGTCGAGGCCACTATGAGTATTCTTGTGGGTGTGGGCTGAATGGGCTACACGAGTGTGTGGGCCCACTTAGGCCGAGAATGGGCCTTAGGCCCATTCGCATCATTATATCTGTTTAGAATACTTGAGTCATTCGAGGCGACAGTGGACCTTCTGTTGGGTCGTTAATACCCTGATTTGTAAAATGACCAAAATACCACTGGTTTGTAAAATTACTAAAATACCCCTGGTTTGTAAAATTACCGCAATACCCCTGGTTTGTAAATTATCGCAATACCCCTAGTTTACAAAATTATCGAAATATCCCTGGTTTACAAAATTACCAAAATAACCTTGGTTTGTAAAATTACCGAAACACCCCCGATTTGTGAAATTATTGAAATACCCCCGATTTGTAAAATTATCAAAATACCCCTAATTTTTAAAATTACCAAAATACCTCAGTTTGAGAAATTACCGAAATACTCCCGATTTGTGAAATTACTGTTTTACCCCTAAACGACAAAATGACCGTTGTACCCTCGTGGTAGTACTAGCATTTTATGTGTTAATTGTATGATTGATTATGTTTGAGATACACTACATACAGGAATTAGTTATGAGTAGAATTACCGAACTACCCTTGAAGGGTAGGATTATTGGAATACCCTTACAGGGTAAAATGACTGATTTACCCTTGTAGGTAAGTGATTGGCTTGTGCTATGATATGACCGATTTGACTATGCTTGAATGACTGATATGCTTTTATTACACGTTTAAATGATTGTTACTGAACATGGCCATTCTGCATATACGTGTAAAGATTGAGCATGACATACACGACATATTGCATAGGGTTGGGATATTGATGATCAGGGAAGTATATATCGGTGGCTCTGCCACATTGTTTCGATGGCTTGGTGCCACATATATCGGTGACTCTGTCACATTATATCGACTTTGAGTAGCATGACTTTCAGCATGACTGCCAATGAGGAGTGTAGCAGATGGAGGGTTGATTGTAGAAATCCCCACAGGTGTGTTGAGGTTGGACATATGGAGTGGAGTGTAGAGGATGGAATACTAGGTTGGGTTGGGTTGCATTGCATTCACTATTTATGCCATTTTGTTAGGGTTACGGCCCAGTTTGCCTCGTATGGGCTTCGGCCAAATTCATTAATGTAAGAGCTAAGGCTCAATGTGCTTCTGTGGGCTTAGGCCAGTTATCGTTCGTATAGGGGATTACACACTGAGTTCTCGTAACTCACTCCTCTACTTAATTTTGCAGGTAATTCCTAGCTTTGCGAATTTGGAGCCGAGGTGAACTCTGTGGTGGCCATACATCGTAGCTTAATAAATTCCATTTTGCGGTACTATAGATTTTATTTAAATTTGGGTTTTTCTTTTGTAATAAGGCCTTTGGTATTTTGTTTTGGTTTTAGCTTTTAATTCGGTTACTGCTTATTAATTTTGAATGCTCAATTTGGGATTTTCTAAAAAATTAATAACAGTTTTTCTGTAATATTAATACACGGTTTACAAACTCTAATGGATAAAACTCTAGATTTTCTTAACGTTGATAACTCTTTTCAAAATATCGCATGTCTACAATAATTTAAATGTCATTTTTCTAAAACTCATTGAGTTGGATTAATTATAAACAAGATCATCGGAAATAGCAACGAAAATGTTTTTGTAAAGATAACTATAAAACAAATTGGATTTTTCACAAGTAACAAAACTTGATATTTTTAACGAACGCGTAGATTCTTTAACAACCTTTCCATGTGACATGCCAGATTTGGCCGTAACGTCTAGGCCGGGTTTGGGGTGTTACAAATTTTGTAATGGGGTTACCATTGTCAGCGAGTAAAAAAATGCTATTTGGGTAATTGTCAATCGGCTTACAAAGTTAGCTCATTTTATAGCAGTCAAAACTGATTAGTCAATCCAGAAACTTGCTGAAGTGTACATTTGGGAGATTGTAAGATTGCATGGTATTCTGGTATCGATAATTTCTGATTGGGATCCACGATTCACATCGAGATTTCGGAGGCAGTTGCATGAATCTCTTGGCACTTGACTCCACTTTAGTACAAAATTTTATCCACAGACTGATGGGCAATCAGAGTGAGTTATTCAGATTTTAGAAGATATGATTCGAGTCTATGTCATTGATTTTGAATCAGGTTGAGAATATTATTTACCATTGGATGAATTTGTATATAATAATAGTTTCCAATCAAGTATTCAGATGGCTCTATATGAAGCTCTGTATGGACGTAGATGTCAATCACCTATATTCTGGATAGAATTGAATGAAAGAAAAATGATTGGGCCAGAATTAATTCAAGAAATATAGGATACTATCAAGAAGATTCGGGGTAGACTGAAAATAGCTTTTGATAGATAAAAATCATATGCAGACTTAAAATGTCAGTATATCGAATATTCTGTTGGTGATAAGGTATTTCTTAAAGTATCACCTTGAAAAAAAATATTGAGATTTGGTCGAAAAGGAAAATTGAGCTCTCATTTTATTGGGCCATATGAGATTATAGAGAGAGTTGGGCCAGTTGCATATCGTTTGGCTTTGCCTCCAAAATTACAGAAGATTCATGATGTTTTTCATGTTTCTATGATCAGCAGTTATCGATCAGATCCCTCTTATGTTATTACTACAGAGGATATTGAAATCCAACCTGATTTGTCATATGAAGAAGAACTGATTAAGATATTGGCTCGAGAAGTGAAGGAATTGAGTAATAAGCGGGTTCCTTTAGTAAAAGTATTGTCACGAAGTCATAGTATTAAGGAAGCAACTTGGAAACCAGAAGAGACTATGAGATCATAGTATCCCTATCTTTTTTCAGGTAAATTTCAAGGACGAAATTTATTAAGGGGGAGAAATGTAATGACCCGATAGTCGGGTAATTGAAAAGTGCATTTTCAGGTTACTGTTTTCGTAAAATGAATTCGTAAATATTTATTAGAAATATTTATGAAGTTAGTTGTAAGGTTAATTAGATTTTGGCTAGGTGAATTAGCTTGAATTAAGGTTAATTTAGTGTAAGGACTAGATTGAATATAGGGTAAAAGTTAAATTATAGAATCAAGAAAAGTTGAAGGACTAAATTAGCAATTAAGCCATAGGTCCCAAATGTATGGTAAAA
Organism: Gossypium rotundifolium; assembly: GCA_025506655.1. Taxonomy (NCBI): domain Eukaryota; kingdom Viridiplantae; phylum Streptophyta; class Magnoliopsida; order Malvales; family Malvaceae; genus Gossypium; species Gossypium rotundifolium. The sequence goes on from CP106727.1 coordinate 131,047,629, forward strand.
ATTAAATACATGTGTAATAAATATTATACATACATTTGTAATACTTGTATGTATTTACTTATTATTTAAGTTAATAATAATTATTACTAAAATATAATATAATAATATAATAAAACATAACATAAAAGAAAAGAAAGTAAAAGAGATAAAAAGAAAGAAAGAATAGAGAAGTGAAACAAAAAGAGAGAAAGAAAAAAGAAAGAAAAAGAAAGGGGAAATTAGGGTTCTAGGGATTCAAAGTTAATTTGGTAAGTTAATTTAGCCATTTTTCTTATAATTTTGATGTTTTTGGAATCCTAGAACAAAATATTACTTGATTTATGTGGAAATTTTGAAAGTTACTTGATTTTTAGATGTGGGTTATGTTGAATTAATTGAGGAATTATGGTTTGAATTGATAAAATTTCAAGTTAGAATTGAGAAAAGGATTGAATTGTAAAGTAAATCATAAGTTTTATATAGTAGGGACTAAATTGAAAAAAATTCAAAACTAAGGTTTTATGGTGAAATTAGAGAGTTAAATTTAGTTTTAAGTGATAAATTGAATGAAAAACAAAGAATAAATCTTAAAGAAATAAAGTTAGTATTGGTTAGTGATTAAATTGAAAACTATGCAAGAATTGAGTATAAATTGAAATGTTCAATTTGAAATTGTAGTGTATTGATAAATTTTAATTGTTTTAACTCCATAGCTAACGTTGAGCCGGAAGCTTTGACTAGGAAAAGAAAAGAGAAAGTCAACAAGGATTAGCTTGGAAAATACGGTTTGTATTTCTATAATCCGAAAACTAAAATCATTTGTTGTATTTATTATTTTGTATGGTAAGTGAAATTGAGGTGAGTTTGATATATTGACATTGAATTGAATTTTTTTGTAAAAGTATGTGTGTGATTGAAAAGTGTATTGAATTGGAATTGATTGAAATCGTATATTGATTGGAAATTGAATTATGTATTAATACACCCTACTAACAATGTTGGGCTAGGTCGAATATAGTTAGCATGCCATAGGATTGGAAGTGTTCAGGGATACTTCGACTTCGAGTCGATGAGGCACTATGTGTCGTATTATTATTGCTTCAGGTAAATCCAATAAGGTATTGAGTACCGTATTGTTTTACTTCGGCATGGCCGATGAGGCACTGAGTGTCGTACTGGTGTTTGGGTTGGATCCGTGTATCCGTCAGAGTCCAAGTCTTGTTAATAGAGATATATGAATGAAATTGAATAAGAAATGAATATTGATATTGAAATTGAAATTGAGAAATTTATTGTGAAATTGATTATTTATTAAATGATTTTTATTATGTATGATTATGTATTTAAACATTATAAATTTTTTATTAATAAGTATTCAGATTATAGAAATACCACTGAGTTTATACTCAGCGTACGGTTGTTTCCATGCGAAGGTTAGGTAAAGTTCAATCGTTGATACAACATCTAAAGCCATTTCCGAACTCAAATCACGTGTGAAGTATTTTTACTTTTGAAAATGGCATTTAGATATGTGAATTTTAATGGTGTATAAGTTGATATTGGTTGATCTATATATATAAACATATGTCTTATAATATAGTTATTTATATGATTTTAGTTTGAATTGGTTGAATGGTATTTAAATGAATTTATTAGATAATTTATGTTAGATATCTTTGAACATACATGAGTTAGATCTTTATATTGATAGTTCTGACATGTTTTAGATGTGTTTAATCATGTTTTGGACTGATTGAAAGATTGGATTTTGAGTTGCTTGTCGTTTAAGGTTTGCAGGGTTGGTAAACTTTTTGTATAAAGTACATTTTGAGTCCACATGGCCTGGCACACAGGCGTGTGGCCAAACCGTGTGAGACACACGGCTTACACATGGGTATGTGGATAGGTCGTGTGTCCCCTGCACCTTAAAAATGCAAAACATAATGCTCAAAAAATTGCACACGGGCTTTGCACACAGGCATGTGGTTGGCCGTGTGGCCTAAATTAGAGAGTTACATGAGGTAGGACACGGTCTGAAGCACGGTCGTGTTTAGGGTCAAACGGATGTGTCCCTGAACCACACAGAGTGTAAGCCCTGCATCTAAGAAAAATTTTAAAATTTCATGGAAAATTTTCTAAGCTTTTGATTAAGTCCCGATTAGTTCTGAACACGTGTTTTGGAACTTGAGAGCCCATAAAAGGGACAATATGATTAATTTATGATGTGTTTTGCTATTTAACTTGTTTATTGTTTATAATTGATTTGAATAGTCCGGTAATGCTTCGTAACCCTATTCCAGCGACGGATAAGGGTTAGGGGTGTTACAATCTAAATTCTGAGTTAGTACTAACCATGCGTAGGCAACTCATGTGCTTTGATATAAGTGGAGGCTTATGCTCTAAAGATGATCGAGCCCATAACTGATATGTTGGGTACATGACTTGTTTATGGCATGGCTTTACTAGCAAGCGTGGAATTCTATAACGCCCCAAATTTTGGGCCTAGAAGTTTTAGGTTATGAGCAAGGGTACAGTTTGGAGGTTACACATAAATATTTTATTGTTTAAGGAGATGGCACAAATTGCTTGTTTGTTTTAGTGGCTAAGTGATTTAGGAAGAGTTGGGAGTGTTGGAGAAGTCCTGGGTTCAAACCTGGGCTTTAACAAAATTTTTTATTTTTGCTCTTAAGTGAATCTTGGCCTTAGCTTGAAGGCTTTATAAATATTTTTGGTGAAATCATGACACAAGGAATCTGTTGGTAAATGTGGAAAGTGGCGTGTGGAGTGTGCTAGTGGTCTAAGATTCGAATCCCTACTTATGCAAATGGAGATTATTTTTACTGATGGCTATGGGAGGAGGTTGTGTTTGACCGAAACACCAGAAGTTTGAACAGATTTGAATGGGGTTGTTGTTAGCCGAATTTGGGGAGTGACAAGGGGGATTTTCGATTGTTGAGGTTTGTGAACAGGATGGATTTTAGGAGGAAAGAGGGGAATTCAAATTTGGTGGGAATAATGGTACTGAAGTGGGATTCTTCTCAACCATTCGGTTGCCTTTGGAGCCTCTAGCCATTCGGTCATGTTTTTCCCCTGAGGTCTTTTTCCTGAATCTATTTGTTTTGCTACTCTCTCGAATTCTTCTCTTCTTCTCCACTTTTCTTCCTCTAACATCTATTTTTTCTTCCGTTTGCTCTTTTTGTCAATTTCTAGTAAGTCAGGTGCCTTTCTGTACCTTTCGGGTCTTTTTCTCTTCTATTCTCTTTTTGCCGAAAGGTGTCAATTGCTGAAACCTCTCATTTTCTTTTCTCATTTCCATATTCCCCTTTTTCCAAAATTAATATTTTCCTCTTAATTCTCCTTTATCTTCCCATTTTAGCGAATATAGTTTCCGTTTTTCCCTAATTATTTCAATCTTTCTTTCGGTCTTCTCTGAGCCGACCATTCCTTCTTCTCTCTTTCAGTTTCTTGTCTGCCATTAGGTGTTTGGTGGATTGTTTCAGTGCACTAGGGTGTGGTGGTTTCGGTCTCATAAGAATCTTGACAATCGATAAGTACCCATAAGATCCCCCTTTTGCTATTTGGTTATTTCAGTAGGTGTTCAACCTGTTATTGAAACTTTTTTATTAGGGGAAGCTGAATGTTGTGTTTTCCTCTTATATTTTCTAACTTTGATTCTTATTCTTTCTTTGCAGTACAATATACGATGGTTCTGGGGATCTCAGTGGAGTAAGGTGATCTTGTAGCTACAGAAATCTTTCTGTCTCTCATCTTTCATTAAGTAATCGCTAGGTGCAAGGGATTGATTTTGGCCGACGATTTTGGAGGGATTAATTCCAGATCATCTAATCGTGGTAGGTGGTGATCGTTACATTGTGGTTTCATTCTTGAGAATGTTAACAGTTGGAGGACTGACTATTTTTCGTAGGCTTTCGGAAAAAGGTGTGTAACTATTTTTCGTAAATGATAGTCGGTTTAAAAGCTGAAAAGGGTGTGTAATCGTATACCTTATTTCTGTTGATCAGCTTAAAGTCGAAAGTGTTTGTACATACACACCACTCCAATTGTAAATCGAAAAATGTCGAAATGTCAAAATGTCGAAATGCTAAAAAGCCAAAAATACGGCAACAGTTACCATACGAGCGCATGAACGCTCATGTGGGAAAGTCGATACAATGACGGAGGCCACCATGAGTGATCTTATGGTCTTGGGCCTCTTTTGGGTCAAATGGGCCCAAATGGGCCGTGTGGGCCTAACGGGCTCATGGGCCCTATATGGGCCAACTTCATGAACTTATGTGAAATAATGAGCTCGACCATGTCGTTCACATGGCTAAGGGCAATTTTGGGCTTAGTGCGCCACACAAGCATGTGGGCCTCACTTGGGCCATACTTTGGGCTTTGGGCCCAACTATACCTTTTGATTGCTAAAGGTTGCACAAGTCGTGCGGATCAACTATGGATCAATTGATGAGTTGATACACATACTTGGACCCCAGTGTGAAAAACAACCGTAATGCCCCTATAGGGTAAAATGACCTTAATGCCCCTGTAGGGTAAAATGATCGTAATACCCCTATAGAGTAAAATGACCGTAATGCCCCTGTAAGATAAATGACTATTTTGCCCCTTGAGAGTAAATGACTGACTTGTGCTATGATTTGACTGATTTGATTGTGATTGTATGACTATGATTTGATTGACTTAACTGTGAATGATATGATGATTTGTGGGCCAGACATTCTGCATACATGACATACTGCATGGGGTTGGGATATTGGTTATGGAGGAAGTACTATTCTGATAGGGTCGCACGGGTCGCACAAGACGACTGTGGATCCAGTAATGATCTGTTAAGGTCGCACGGGTCACACGAGATGACTTTGAACCTACCAATGGCTTTAAGCCAGTTAATCTGATTATGGCTCTGTGCCAACCTAATTATGGCTCTGATCCGTCTTGATTATGACTTTATGTCGATCATATTTATCCATGGCTGTGTCCCGATCGTAATTATTGATGACTTTGTGTTGATCATACTCACCAATGGCTGTGTGTCGGTTATATTACCGTAGATGATGGCTATGTACCGATCTTATTACAGTTACCGATGGGTATGTGCCAATTATGAGACCATTACTGAAGGCTTAAAGCCACATATATACTAGCAGCTTTGCTGCGATTTCGATTAGTACTGCAACCGGTGCTAACACTGTAAGTGTAGGGATGGCGTGGGTGATTTATTCCCCACATGTAGTGCAGGGTTGGACGAAGGCAAGTGCAGGGTTGGATGGGTTTGCATACATCATGCATCATTCATACTGAGGCTGTTACTGTGATGGGCTAGGCCCAATTGATTCTATTATGGGCTGTGACCCAAATGATATTGTTTTGGGCTTTGGCCCACATATACTCTGAACTAAACTGTACTATTACTGTTAAAGGGCTCGAGCCCAGCATCGATTCTGCTTACAGATATCGATTGTTTTTTATTAAGGGGATTACACACTAAGTTTTCTTAAACTCACCCCATTTTTAACCTTTCAGGTAATCCCTAATGTTAGATGGTTCGAAGCTGCAAGAGACTCGGAGAGGGCTACACAACTGCACATGTTTTATTCTATTTTGCTCATTTACTTAAGCACTTTGATTTTGTTTCGGGTTGTAATAAGGCCTCTATAATTTCTGGATTTTAAATTTTGGATTTTATTGATTGTGATTTATATCTGCTAGAAGTAGAACACGGTTTTCCAAAATAATAACTATTTTCCAACTCTACGTTTTCGTAACTCAATTTTTAAATATCACATTTTCGTAAATGATTTGTTTTAAATTAAGCTTTCGCAACAAATAAGGTTTTAAAGGTAATAACATTTTAAAAGGGAATAAATTTTTAATAAACGTAACGCCCCAGAATTTGGGCATAGAAGTATTGGGCCTTAAGCAAGGGAACGGTTAGGAAACTGTGCAGAAAATTTTATGTGAGCTAGGAGATGACATAATTAAATTTCTGCTCAAGTGGTTTAGGGTCCTGAGAGGAGTTGAAAAAGTCCTAGGTTCAAACCTGGGCTTTAGCAAAAATTTTGGTTTTAAGTGGATAAAACCTTGAAGGCTTGGATGTAGGCTTGTTAAATTATTGTGTTAAAAAATTGAAACAAGGAAGCATGTGGTCTAGTGGTTGTGGCATTATTAAGGTTGCAAGGGAGCTTGGGTTCAAGTCTTGGCTCTTGCAATTTATTTTGGTTTTTTTTTTAAAGGAACTTGGACTTTGGCCTTTAGACCTTTTAATTAATTGAAGATAAAATGTGACACAAAAGAGCTTGTAGCAAGGAGGCAAGTGGCGTGTTGAGCTATTGAGGGGGGCTTGGGTTCAATCCCATTGCAAGCAAAAAGGATATTTATTTTGCTAGCATGAGGCGGCATGAGTTTTAGGTGGTTTCAAACTCTGTTGGGTGAGAGTTTGAATGGGTCTTGGAGGGTGTTATGAAGGATATCAAGGAGAGATAAGGGGAGAGATTTTAGGAGAAAGTTAAGGAATTCAAATTAGGGAGTGTTGTAGCCGATTGGGAGACTGGTTTGTGCAATTCGGCTAAGGGGGTCTTTGGGTATGCTTTTTCAGCAGTTTGTGAGTGAATAGGTGCCGAATTTCCTCTCTGTCATTTGGGGTTTTTGTTCTTTTTGGCGATTCTGGCTTCTTTTCTCCTGTCAATTTTGCAAGTTACCTTTAGTGCTCTTTCGAGATTTGATTAGTGTAAGTTTTAGTGCTAAAATCCCTATTCTCAACTTCCTTTCTTCTACTTTTTTTGCAGAATCACACTACCCTTTTTCCTTTTACTGCTTTGTGACCGATTCTCCCCTCCTTACCTCTTCACTTAGTTTTGGTTTAGTGGTTCTTCTCTGGTAATCGCTTTGACAAGTGGCCGACTGCTTCATTGTTCTATCGTTCCTATCAGTTGATTTGGTGTGCTCAAATCCTTCTTTTGGCATTCAATCGTTTTAGGAGTAAGTGGTGTTGGCTGAATACTCTATGACTTAATATTGGGACTTTAAGCCATATTCTTGATAATAGTTTTGCCTAATAAGGTTCGTTGCTTAAGCAGATAATCATCGAGATTGATCCTTAGTCAGCGTTAAGAGCAACAAAGCCTTTTTCGCTCATTCAGGGTAAGGGTAAAGGGTTGGTTTAGGATTGTATGTTTAGGAATCCTAATGTTTGGAAGACTAACAATATAATTTGATGGAAAATAAGCTTTGGAGCACGTGGACGATTTGTATGTTTCACAATCAGGTGTGTAACCGTACGCCCAATTTCGTGACTGTCAAACACGGGATAAAGGTGTGTATTCACACCCCTGTCTATCTGTGAATCGACAAAAGTCGATAAGCTGAAATGCTGGAACCTCGGCATTCGAGGCCTCATTAGCATACGAACGCACATGGGGCAAACCGAGCCCCAAATCATGGGTAGCAGACTGCAGAGGCCACCACATGAGTTTTCGTGGACTGGGGCCGTTATGGGCCTCGACGGGTTGAAATGGGTCGCGTGGGCCCATGGGCTTGTGGCCCTACACGGGAAAAATCCTCGGTAGGTTATCATTGATAGGTTGGTTTATGAGGCTCATGATGCCGTATGTGAATCTGGACTGAATGGGCCACACGAGTGGGTGGGCCCACTTGGGCCCAATAGCGGGTTTTGGGCCCATATACACTGTTCTGGCCGTGTAGGTTATCTGACTTGCTCGAAATGACGATAGACCTTTTAGGAGGTCGTAATAAGTATCGAGACCCCAATAATTGTAAATTATCGAAATACCCCTATAGGGCTTGTGGGTAAATGACTGACTTAGACTATGAATTTGACTGATTTCACTGTGATTGTATGACTGTGTTTTAACTGACTTGACTATGGTCGTGTGACTGAAATGCTTTTAATATATGTTTAAATGACTGTTACTGAGCATGGTCATTCTGCATACACCCGTGATGATTGAGCATGACATACACGACATTTTGCATGGGGTTAGGACATTGTTACGGAGGAAGTGTACGGCCTGTTGCCGTTCTGTACAAGGCTTTCAGCCTTTCTGTGATATTTATGGCTTTTAGCCATTCTGTTAACCGGTAGTGGTGCTGCGATATTTATGGCTTTTAGCCGTTCTTTCTACGGTGCTGAGCCGTTCTGTTGGCTTAGTGTCGCAACCGGTGCTAAGCTTGGTGTGTTGGTTGGGTGGGTTGATTTTATCCCCACATGGTGTGTTGGTTGGTACAGGTGGTGTATTGGTTGGATTGGGTTGGATTTACATGCGCATATCTGCAATGATACTAATTTCAGAGTGGGCTTAGGTCCACTGTTACGTTAATGAGCTAAGGCCCACCTGATACTGTGTCTGTGATGGGCTTAGGCCTAGTCTGTTTCTACATACTTTATATCTGACTGTTAGTATTATAAAGGATTACACACTGAGTTTTTGCAAACTCACCCTTCTGTCTAAATGTATAGGTAATCCCCAACCTTAGGCGATTTGGAGCCATGAGAGATTCGGAGGTGTCCACACGACCGCTAATGCTCTCCTGTAGACTTTTTATTTGAATTTTATATTTTGGGTTTTAACTCTGTTATAAGGCCTTTGAGGGATTAAATTTTTTAAATGGGCTTTAGATTTCCTTATTTAAAACTGCTAAATACGAATTTTCAAAATTAACAACTATTTTCAAAAACACAAAACAAACGTTTTTATATTTCAAACTTTAGTAGCTACCGCGATTGGAATAACCTAAAGTATCAATGCCAGACATTAAGTAAACGTTTTTGACGAGATGATTTGCTAAACTCGAGCAAAAGGATTTAAACATAGAAATGAACTTTTAATGACAAACTCAGGTTTTAAACGACGCTTTGGTGTGACATGCCAGATTTAGCCATAACATCTGGGCCGAGTTTGGGGTGTTACAATAAACCACGATCGAAAATAAACAAACGCAAATTGAGGTTTTGTACAAGTTTTTAATGGCAAGAAGTTTTAAATTTCAAGAAGGGTTTTCAATGAAAATATGGTTTTCAAAAAACACTTCAATGTGACACGCCAGATTCGGCCATAACGTCTAGGTCGGGTTTGGGGTGTTACAAATTCATAGCTCAATTAAAGAGTTAATGATATCCTCTCATTGGCATTGTGTGGATTGATAAATATGGAACGTGGCCACAGGTTGCTTGTTCTCGAGTGAGCAATTTATCACAACCATTTGTTGACAATGATCATATTAATCTTTAAAAAGACACAATGATGACAATGAGATAAAATAGAATTGTATTGAGTAAACAGATTTAACTCAAAGGAATCAAGGATATCATATGAGGGTAACACATACATGACGAGGTAATTGGACAAAGCAGTTGGATGAATTGCTTTCGTAAAGAGTATACAATAAGGAGTTTTCAATCATGGTACTTCTTGTGGACTGACTACATGATTATGTAATTGCGAATTATCAGAACGATCGCAATCACTAGAGCCTAATTGTATATGTCTGTTTAGTCCCTTCGCTAGTTCAAAAAAAGCTCGATCGGACTGCATTTGAATCAGAAGAAAATTCTACGACTTTGGGAATAGTTTAATTGAGTCAATTTATTTGATGTGGAAGTAAATTATTTGGTCGTGAGAATTGTTTTCAACTCGAGAATTTGATTAAATAATTTCTTAATAAATTAATTTGGAATATCTAAGTGATTTTTGGAAAAATTATTTTGATCAAGTAAAATTAAGTTAATCAAATTAATTAAAATTAATATGATATTTTTGGAAGGTAATTTTCAAGTCAGACAATTGGGCCAATGGGTAATTGAACTTGAAAATTGGACCTAAGATCGTAAATTGGGCCTAAGAGCCCAAAATCGAGACCAAGACCTAAAAACTGATCGAATTGGGCACAGTATGTGAAATCGGGCCGACGGACCAACTGGTGGCTAGATCAGATCGGTCTGGTCATCATTGACCTAAACCGAACTAATAGCAGCCGAACCGACTCAGGGTGTCGTAAGGGTGTCGCACCTGCATCACCGAACATGACGATGTCGGTGGCTGCGACGGCGGCATCCTGGTGGTCGGCGGTGGTTGGTAATCAGTGGTTGAACAGTGGAAGAGTTACACTCCTACTGGGACTGTACCAGAGAATTTAATTTCAAATTAATTATTCCAAAAATAATATTATTTTAATAGTTAATATTAAATTAAATTTAATCCTTATTTTAATAATATTTTAATAATATAATATTAAACTTATTATCTTAATATTAAATTTAATTTAATGTTTATCTTGTAGGTAAACATTATATCATTTTAATAAGATTTAATATTAAACTTAATCTAATATTTATCTTGATAAATATTATATTAATTTAATACTAAAGTGATTAAGTTTAATCATAATTGAACTCTTTAAACTCTCCTATATAAATAGAGCATTGGGTCATTATTTACACACACTTGAATTGAAGAGAAAGTTGTAGAGAGAAAACTCTCTAAAGAGATTGTTCTAGAAAATTTCTAGATATATTTTTATGATTTACAACTTAACCCAGAAGTTTAGAGAAATTGCAAAATTACCCACTTGTAATTTCTGTGAAAATTTTTTTGATTCGAAGCGAGCCTACACTCGCAGACGTGAGCTTGAGGATAGCAGAGAAGACTACTCGGTCGAAGCGCTCATCCTAGACGAATTGAAAAGGTACAATTTTGACTAAGTGTTTATTACTTTTGATATCACAACCAAGATCTTGTTTTGGAAAAATTTTTAAAACTCTAGTTTTTCCCTAAATTTATTTTTCGCTGCGTTTTCCTCTCCAACAATTGGTATCATGAGCCAGGTTGTGTTCTATCTATAAGTATAAACAGATAACCAGAATAAATTTTTCTTCTTCTTGAATGATTTGATTACATAGAAAGTGACATTGTTTAGATCTTATGCATGTTTTGAGTTATATATGGGAATGGATGCGATATTATATATTTGTTATATAATTGTTTTTTGCCGTGGTTGTGGTTCTTAGGAAACAAATAGTGGATTATCATCTCCACGTAGGTTTATTTTTTTAAAAAAATCATAGAATTCTTGTGAGCCAGAAATAAATATAAGACTTAAATGAAATTTTTCCAAAATGAGTACATGATGAGTAAAAGATATGATGGCAGTTGAAGACCTAAGGAATGCCTTGTGGTGAAAAATTATGTAATTTTATTTTTCCATTTATTTTGTAGAAATAGAACTATGGAAACCTTGGCTGTCAAATTTTTTTAATTACCTATCTCATTATATATCTGTTTTATAATTTTTTATAATATTATATAATGTTATAATTGTGATATATATATGAGATGATCCATAGTTGATCGATTAAAAATAAGAAGTGTGGTAATGAGAAAATACATGTCTAGGATTGACTCTAGCTAGGAAAGACTTGGTTTTTAAGCGATCAAATTTGACTCACCTCCTTTTCCTAGAACCCTACTTGGTGCACGGTTCTCATTCACTTCTTCAATTTTTCCCTTAAAAGAAAAACTATGGAGAATCAAAATTATTTTTTTTTTAAATTGATTGATTCTTATGAATGAATATTATAAAATTCTCATAGCATGCCATGTATATATTGGAAACATGTCCTTTAGATTAGGTAAGAATGCCACTAGGAATATTTTATGATCATTCTTGAAATTTGGGATAAAAAAAACCCGAGGCAAACTTAGTTGTGGGTCCTTTGTCCTCTAAGGGGAAACAGAAAGCTAAAGGAAAGAAGAAACCGACTAAGGGCTAGTTTGGATGGGTGGTGTGTTTACCTCCGGTGAGGTTAAAAACAGCGGTGGCGGTGAGATTAGTTCTTGATGGCGGTGAGATTGGACAACATGAAAGCGTGAGATTAAAAACAATGATGGAGTGTGTGTTTGGATTCAAACGCAGCTTGTAGCGGTGAGGTGAAAATAAAAATGACCATTAAGGACATCATATTAGAATTGATATATAATAGTTGTTTTAAATTATTTTACTTATGTAAATTTATTAAAGTATGTGAATTTATGAAATCATTTAATAAAATATTAAAATGTATCTTCCAATATTTTATTATAAATATTTTAATAAATTATATAATCAATTTAAATTATTTATTAGATAAAATAAAATTATTTTTAATTTTTATAGTTAAATATATTTTATAACAATGATAAATATTATTTTCGCAAATAGTAACATTATACTTGGATCAAATTTTGAAGTATCTAACCAATGATTTTAATAAAAAAAATATAGTAACATAAGACATAACAAGTTTCATTATTGATAGAAATTAAGTTATGATACAAAATTGTTTTTACAAATATTGATTCATTAAACTATTTGCAATGGTTTCCCTTAACATTGTAATTTCAAGGTCACTTTCATTGTTAGAAGAACTTGATTCACCTCTATCAAAATGGCCTGAAGAGATTGGCACGTCGGGTATATTCTCAAATTGTCGAAAATCCTCATCATTTGACCAAGCATGTCTTCGAATGTAATTATGCAAAACCATTGTTGCAATAACTATTAAAACTTGCTTGTCGAATGAATAGCTTGGAATATCTCTTAATATTGGCCATTTTTTTCCACACTCTAAATGTTCGCTCAATCACGAGAGCGTAACGAAGAATGGGCATGATTAAAGATTTCTTTTTCTAGATGCTCGATGATTACCTCGATGAAAGTTTGGTAAATGATATCGTTCCCCCCTATATGGACCTAGAAAACCTGCCATTTGCGGATATCCTGAATCCACAAGATAATATTTTCCTACAAAAAAATTAAAACATAATATCAAGTTTAAAAATAAAATAAAAATTTTAATATTTTTATGTAAAGATTAATTAAAAAAATTAAAGTTCGACTGATGGAGGTGTGGAAACTTTAACTCTTGTTTTCTAAGTGCTTGCAAAAAATTCTCTTGTCATGTCTTGTTCCTTCCCAACCGTGAAATGCAAAATGAAGCACATGTTGAAGTCACAAACCGCCATAATATTTTGAGTTGGTTCACCTTTCCGTCCGATATAAGGTATTTGAGAAGAAGGCGAAATGCATGATTTTATGTGTGTTCCATCTATGGCCCCAATACAATCCTTTAAAATAAAAACAAGTGATGAGATAAAAGTTAGAAATAATTTATATTTTAAAAATATAAAGATTGTGTAATTTTACCTTAAAGTGAGGCCAATATCTTGTATCATGTCGAATATGGTTCGTACTTCCTCGAATTGACCTTCGATGGGTTTAATCGTGTCTATTCCCATTCGAGCAAATATATGCAACATATCAAGAAAAATTCAACTAACAGCTTTCCCAGGATCGTTGAAATCGCTCACGCATTTGAATTTGATTCTCTATTTCCAAGTGATAATGCCAACTTCTCCATCGCAGATACCTTCCCATGCTTTAAGCCATAATTTCTTTGCAAATCATGCAATAAGTCATGAAATATATTTTGGCATCCTAAAACTATTCATGCAACGATCATCATGCCCATTTAATACTTCGTCCACCCACATTTGACCAGATAATTTGAATTCATACACTGTTGCATAGTGAAATAAGTTCCGTGGTGTACCAATACACTCTTAACACTTGTTCTTCCTCTTCATGATAATTGTTGTGCTCAACTTGTGTAACAATTGTGGCTATTCTTCGTTGAGCTTCTTCACTTAATTCATGGGTATCATAATTCATATAAAAGTATTATACATATTGTTAAATTCATCCATAACCTAAAACCTAATAAAATGAAAATAAATTAATAACTTGTGACATTATATACAACACAACAAAATTGAATAAAAGCATGGCATAAAAATACCAAATATAAAAAACATCATACATTAATTTTACTATAAAAAGTAGATCATACATTAGTTTTGTATATAAAAAGTAGATCATACATTAGTTTTACATATAAAAGAGTTGTCTAGTTATATTACAATAATAAAGCTAAGGAGCTCATGGTGGAGGTTGTGGATGGTATGGTTGGAAGGAAATGAGGATGTTGCTACCAAGGACAAAATGATGCAATTGGATTTTGTTCAAGATACTCACGTCGAAGCCACCAAACCCTAACATCTGGATCTAAGTTCAAAACACTTCTCGTTTCACCCAGATCTGGAACATTTTGATGGCAAAATAATACAGCTTCATCTTTTTTGAATTTCATCTTCCAAATCACGCAAAGCATCCATTGCACTTGAAATAGTATATTGAGAGTGAGGAAAATAATTTAAACCGACTTCCTTGGACTAGCCATACTCTCACACAATTTCTCAATATGAGTAGCTAATGAATTTTGGATGATTTTCTACTTGAACTTGATTTTTTCCTTTACCATGTACAACCCCAAGTGTTTCCTTTCTTGATTAGGAGTTTCATGAGAAGGGTTTGATGGTACCTCATTAGTAGGAATATCTTCATTCTCATTACTATTTTCATCCGAATCACCAAATCCCTCATTAGGTGTATCATCTCCCATAGGAACCCCACTTGGAAGAACACTGCACGAAGGTGCCCATGCATTCTCTCCAGTGGCTACAATGCCACCAAACATTTGCCACATTAAATCATTCAATCGTGGCTCAATTCCTTTCTTCTTAAATCCTTTAAAATCTGGATTTTCCTACATAACATGTTAAATGTTAAATGTTATACTAAGATTTTGATATTTGTAAATTATTAATTTCAATAAAATTTATGCATTAAATTAATGATAAAGTTAACACTAACCTGTATTTTTTCAGCCCACCATTCTTCTAGTAGCATCAACTGCCTTTTAGATGGACACCATCCAATACCTGTAGATTCCTTAAGCAACTCCCTCCATAACCTCCATTCCTTTTTTAATGTATCCCACTTATTTTTCAATTGAGGTTTCCCATAATTTTTTTGTGTCTTTGCTTGAAAAAGAGCAATGACATTTTCCCATCCTTTTGAGTTTAGATGAGTTGTCGGTCTATTACCAGCATTGACTTCATTCACGCAAAGTTCACAAAATATCAACGTCAGCTCATCATCCCAAATAGCTTTTGTTGCTAAGGTACTTTCTCCTTCCACAAATTTTCGTGTCTTTACCATCTATTATATACAGAAAGATTGAACAACTCAAACTTAAAAGCTGAAAATTTTATACTGTAAATTACTTAACAAGATAAAAATATTTTGTGCTTGTCTTATTCTTTATGGTGTCATATTCTTTCTCAATTGTTCTTAGTCCTTATAACATAGTTACTGTTTCTTTGCTTTATTCTCCACTATTTGCAGCATTTAATCTCCCTTTCTTTTTTGTTTCTCCCTTTCTAGGACTTGAAGTTACAGGACTTAGTGAGCATATCATTCTTTCCTAATAAGCTAGCAAGTTCACTGCTTCTTTTTCCTCTTATATGTTTCAAGTTTCAAGCATTCAACTACAGACTCATGGATTTCATCTTTAGCATTCAAATGCTTCAGACATGGATTAAGTAGAAGTTCTGAATTCAGATTCAAATAGTAGTTTGAGTGAAGCTGACACCATAAGAGGAAATTTGAAGAAATACAATATAATGGAATGATATTTGCTAATTCTCATTTGCAGTTTACCATAAAAATAAACATGAAGTATTAGCGAGAACAAAAAGAAAAGAAAAAGGAACAAGACCAAAGAATAAAGAAAAAATTAGTAACCAAATCAAAATAAGCAAACAAGAGATAATCAAAGCAAAAGAGTGAGATATTTTTCAAAGGACTAGAAACCTAAGAACATCATACCGAAAATGAGAAACCATTACCGGAAAAAAAAGAAAAATATATAAAGATTCAATTAAAACCCCATTAGTAATGTGAACTTACCGCCAAATTTTGCAGATGTAAGTATGACCAAACAAAGGCCAAATAAAAGTACCCAAATAGAAGTGAAAGCTTCAAGCAAGAAAGCAAGAAGGACGGAGAAAGCAAGAAAGAGGGAGAAATCGCTGATTTTTCCCTAATCAAAACAAATAAGGTTGGGAAAGAAAATAGTTAAACTTTCAAGGATAAATTCTAGTAGGTGCTTTCATCGGTTTAGTCATCGACATTAAATGTCGCTTGGATCTAACATGGTTCCATTTTAAACACGTATGGTTGGATTAATAAATATTAGCATTTAATGCCAAAGCTAATGGCCATCTTGACAAAAGCACCGATTAGATTAGAACTATACTTTAGTTTGTGGATTCAATTAGAATGTTTTGAAGTTTAGGGACCAATTTAGAACTTCACTATAGTTTGGGATTAGATTAGAACTTCAGTCAATTAGATTAGAACTATACTTTAGTTCCATAAATACATTATAGCCATAAAAATGAAAGAGAGTGCTAGAGGAATCCAACCCCTTACGAGATCTTGTAAATAGATGCCGAGATGTAAAGCGGTTCCATCGATCCAAAAATCACTAAGAATGCAATCGCAATAGCTATCCTTTGCTTCCAAACGATTATCATCACCAATGCCATCAAGCGTGTTGTCACAAACATAACTATTGTGACCGCCAAACCTACACACCGATCAAAACAATCCAAGTTCATTTGTGCACAATGATCTAAGATGATTGAACAATATTGTATGCATATAATCTGTGAATACCATATGCATGACCCATCATGTTGGTGTCTCTCAATCCTATTGTCACAAACTAAACAAAGACACATTAATATCCAATTGACCTCTGGGATATATATACGCCCATATATTTTACTCAAGTATGAATGATTTTCACAAAGGGAAGCAATTCAATGCACAACACCGGCTTATAATGGAGAACGTGGCGATATTACGACTTGACTTCCAACAACAATGACAAAAGTTGCCACAATGAACACCGCCAAAAAACAACTTCGCATGGAAAATAGAATTAAAAGACATTATTATGGCAAGCAAGCATGATGGTCTCGATTGCATACTTGTCTTAGCTCTTGCCCGGTATGGCTTTATAAAAGCTTCTCGGATATCTTCATGGTGTTTAGAGAGAAAGCGACCTCTCCCATGTATGTAAGAACCAAGCGTGGATATACCAAAAATGAGAAAGTTACAGGATGTTAATTATATATGTGCTAGATCTCATTAGATTAAGTTTGAATGAAGCTAGAACAAGGCATCTTGATTAACTAATAGTTGGAGCTGGTTTATCAACTAAAAGTTTAAAGTTTACCCTTATTGACAAAGTGAAGAGAAATGGCCCAAATCAGCAAAATTGTCTCCACACCGAGCCAATTCAATAGATGTTTGTTACTGACTTTCTAGGATTCAGTTTTGAAGTAAGTAAACCATAGTAATTACATGATTGATGAACCACTCCTCCTAATGAGATCCATCCTTCTATGCCCGTCCTATTAAGGAACTTCAACATGTAAACCGGAGAAAGTGCATGAAATATGTGGATTCCATCTAAATATGTTATATATACCAATATTGCTAATGCACGAAGCCATGCTACGACAATCGAGCAAACATGAAAGCAACTCGTTAGTTCCGTGATGTCAAGTGAGAAAAACATTTCACAATGATGACGCATGAGATCAAAACAACATAATCTGGAAGAAAAGCGAATAACATGAACATTAAGAGATTGTAATTGTTTTACAAAATAAAAACTTTTAAACAAAGTAAGAGGCGGGGCGTACTCTCATGCAAAGGTCTTGTGATCTTAAGTCCGACTCAAACTAGTGAAAGAACCGAAAGAAGGAATGCAAACAAATCCATGTAAGAGTATCCATATAAGAAGTAAGAAATGATAAGAGTGAAATTTCAAATAATTTGGTAGAATACAAGATCTCACTGCGGTTGGAATCACAAATTCAGTTTTAGAGGTGCAAGACCGATGAAGTAGATTTATAGTTGAGATAAAGTGGCTAAACAACACCTCGGCTACGATATTGTAGGTGTAAGTACTCCATCGCCTATTGCCATACAGTCCCAAGAAGAACCAAAATGAACAAGCCAAGACGAAATCTAAGGTGTTTCTCAAAGAATGACTTGAGAGTAGAGCTCTGCCATGTCTCCACAGATCCATGTGTTGCATATGCAGACAAAGCAGACAAAGTAGTAATTCAAGGTGTTTCTTGAAAAAGGTTAATAAAAATTTTATGGGATGGTCATCAGGAGATCACCTCAGAGGGAAGGAGTCTATAAGGATGAGCACTAGAGAGAGGAATTGGCAGCAAAAAAGTACAAACAATACAAGAGGAAGATGCACCTTTTACGGGATTGTAGTATTTTAATTACTTAAGAAAAAAATCAAACCGTTCTCAGAAGTAAAGGAAGTGTGAACAATAGAAGTCTCAATGGAAATAATATATAAAAACTATATATTGTTACCTTAATGTTCTCTGGACCAAGAGTCTCGCATCTAGTTGAATACCATCTGCAGAATTCCAAAGACTTTGGTATTTCTTTTTCTATTTCCTCCAAAGTTACAGATCCTTCTCGTGTTTCTTACGCTTGTCACATTCGAAACCTACCAAAATGCAGACCATGCTAAATGTAAAACAAATAATTTCCTATTCTAGACTAGAAAAGTACATTTGAAAAACTCTGCGCTTCAAGATATAAATAAACTCAACATTCATCTTTTCCTTTGAAAAATAATCTAGAGCTATATGTCATTCCACATTGCAAAAGCGGTCTATGAAGAAAAATAAATGAATAATTCATTCCTTTCCACCTATGTCTTTCAATGATTCTAATTACTTCATCAAGATGTAATATATCTTTGTCACCATGATTATAGCTATCACTACCAAGAAACGCTACGCCTTAAACAAGATAAAAAAACCATGCAACATGTGCTTAAATAGTCACCGAGGTTTACGAAACGAGAAATTGTTACAAGAACTCTATTTATGAATATCGGTGAAACTCCAAAACCATTTCATCCTCAACATATAAACATCCTTGTTTTTTTTAAATACCAACTGTTAAAAGAGAAAAAAGAAGTTCTAAAAGTTGGTACCTTAGTTTGAGACCCTTGAACTGCAGCGATTCCTTTCCTTTGTGCACTATCCGACATAGTATGCATCCCAAGTCCATTATCTATTGTCGCAGACTTCCCTACTTCTGAGCTCCTAGCATAGACTTTTTCATAACCCCGATGCCTTCTGCAGAATCTCCTGGATTGATGAAAATTACAATGAGAAAAACCAATTGATTGCTTAGAGAAACAAAGAAACAATAACAAAAGCAAAAATCTTCCACAACCATCCCCATCAATTTGTTAAGAAAACTAAAAGAAAAGGAGAAGGCTACATGCCTTCAAATCGACCATGGCTTTGGTTAACATCCATGATTCTAAACCGGTTTATGATCAACCACAACTTTTTCTAGATAATTTTAGGTCATTGAGCTATTTCAAAGTTAAAATTTAGAAGGTATATAGAAGAAGATGAAACAACAAAAGCGCTTACTTTCTCATACAATGCTTTAAACTCTGCATGCTATTTCTTCATGTCTTGATTATTAGGCTCTAACCTCGGGCCAAACTCAAGATCTCGCAATCAACTACGTCCACCATATAAGATCTATCAAATTTAAATAGAAGCGGAGAAATAAATCACTTAGGAGTTAATCCAAGAGAGAACTTGCACTCAACATACCTTCAATGGATTCTTTAAGTTTCCCAAATTCTTTTCTAGCCGTTGCTCGACGGGAGTATGCTTTTATGTAGCGATCATCAAGATTTAAGGCCTCCGTACAATCATCCTCAGCCTCTTGAAATCTAAAGAGAGAATAAAAATAACATTCATGTTATTTCCTCATCAAATATATTACTCATGCAGCAAGCCAATCACAAACATTTCGCCATTAAAAGAAAACAATAGAACTACAGGAGGCTACCAATATAAGTGAACATCATGTAAAGAGTGTCGGGCATACTTTACGATCTTAAGATAGGCCATAGCCCTATTTGCATAAGCTACATTTGTTGGAGACAGGCAATGCTTCTTGAGTAGCAATCGATAGCTTCTTTAAATTTCTTTTGCTTAAAATATTCA
The DNA here is from genome assembly GCA_025506655.1 of Gossypium rotundifolium. Taxonomy (NCBI): domain Eukaryota; kingdom Viridiplantae; phylum Streptophyta; class Magnoliopsida; order Malvales; family Malvaceae; genus Gossypium; species Gossypium rotundifolium. The sequence continues at coordinate 131,067,665 of CP106727.1, forward strand.
TTTCCTGCAAAAATTTCAAAGCATTTTACTCTAGTCAACGCCAAATATAGCTCGGACATTGGTCAAAAGGAAAGTGTATAAAACCGAACTTTTCACCGTTCTTTCTCGAAGCGACATCGGGCATATTCTCTTGATCCACAAGGCTAGTTGACAAATTGCTCCATTTATCATAATTCTTCAAATAATCATATTGCTTGGGCGGTAGTTGACGAAGAATTATTCAGGACCTCTTCCTGTTGGCCTTCCTTTCTCGGTGATATTCGTGACAATGAGACCATGTAAGATTCCACAACATTAAATTATCGAACTTTCTTTATCCCTTCACATTAGTCCCATACTTAAACAAAATGTAAGGATTGAAAAGTTACCAATTGTTCTTTACCGTAAGCCCGAGATGTCATTTTCTTGCTTTTGCCTTTGTCCTTGAGCAAAAGTTCCGATCCTGCAAGTCATTTAAAAAGCCTTGGAAATCCTAAAAGGAAGAAGAACACAAAGAGAACCCAGATGATAACTAATAAGAAATAGTATTTTAGGAATCCAAATTCCAAAGGTCAAACCTTTAAGCTTGAATACAAATCAACTCTTCTATCTAATTAACTTAAACAGTCCTCGAGTAAAGCTCAATTTCCATAATGAATTCAACAAACTAAAGCAATAATTGTAAAAAATCATAGAAAACATCTTTGGGGAGCCAAAAAGTACCATCTTTTGGGCTTCATACTGAACCTTTGAATGAAAATGAAAATGAAAATGAAAAAAGAACCCATTAAAAGTAAAAAAAAAAAAAAGAAGTGAAATACCATGGCTTGATCACTGCTGTGCTTGCTTGCCATCGAAAAGATTAGAGGAAAAGTTGGCTAAAAAAGATTCTGGAAGAGTGCGGAATTGCTTTGCTCTGTTATGTTTTCAGTGAGCAAACTCCAGAACCATAGTCGACGAGGCTGACAAAAAAGTTCCCTTTGCATATGGAAAGTATAGGTATTTTTGTCTGAGGGAAACATCAACTGCTCACTGACCTTTAATTGCTGCTTTCACTCCCAGTTGATTTTCAGCAGACCAATGCGGTGGAGATAAATTTTCACTGAACCTTGCCGGTGAACTAAACAGCGATAGCAGTGCGATGAGCAGCAATTATTTAGGCCAATCTCACGACACTGGAGGCAAACGGCCATCCAAAGGAAGCCTAAGTCTTCAGTTCCACCTCATGTGGATAGGAAGAAGGCTAAGAATTCAAAAGATCCTAAAAAGATCAAATGTTTCTTTTGCAATAAGAAAGGAAATTACAAATCAAACTACAATAAGTATTTGGATTACCTAGCCGAAAATGGAAAATTTATGGAACTCTTTGTGGTTGAAGCTTGCTTAGTGGAAGAATCAATTGACAACTGGGTTATTGACTCTGGAGCCACTAACCATGTGTGTCTTTTGAGAAGTCTGTGTGATAGGAGCCTCTCGTTGCAGATCAGATGAGAGCTATGTTTCAACTGAAGTAATAGGAGAAGTTATTTTACACTTTGATAATTTTAGGAAGATTGTTTTAAAGAACGTGTTTTATGTACCTCATTTTAAGTGGAATTTAATTTCTATAGCATGTTTATTTTATGACGATTATACCGTGACATTAAATAAATGGATTACTATTTGCAGAAATAGTTCTTTAATCTGTAATGGATGGATGAAAAACAATCTCTAGTTTATCAAACCAAATAAGTACTTAATGCTTCAAACTGAAATAGTGAATAAAAAGCTTAAAACTTCTCACTTTAATGAGGGGTACCTATGGCACTTAAGACACCAAGAAAGAATCACTAGACTCGTGAAAGATGGTCTCTTAAGTATGCTTAAGGAAGTTAGTCTTCCACAATGTGAATCTTTCTTAGAAGGTAAAATGACTAAGAGGTCTTTTAATGTGAAAGGTACAAGTGCCAACCAACCTTTAGAACTTGTGCACACTGATGTATGTGGTCCCATGAGCATCAGTGCTCGAGGAAGTTACAATTATTACGTGAGTTTTATTGGCAATTATTCTCAATATAGATATGTGTATCTAATGCACTGCAAAAATGAAACCATTTATAAATTTCAAGAGTTTCGTGCGAAAGTTGAAAAATAATTAGGTTTATCCATAAAGAATCTTCAGTTTGACCTAGGTGGGGAATATTTGTCCGATGAGTTCTTAGGATACCTCATAGAGAATGTGATTTTATCCCAATTGACTATATCGAGCACTCCACAACAGAATGGAGTAGCTGAGAGAAGGAATAGAACCTTACTTGACATGGTTAGTTCAACGTTAAGCTATTCACAACTTCATACTTCCTTTTAGGGATATGTGATACAAACGGCTTACTATATTCTAAATGATGTGCCAAACAAGTCTTCTTGTAAGACACCTTATAAACTGTGGCATGGAAAGAAACCCGCTTTAAATCACTTTAAAATATGGGGTTGTCCAGGACACGTTCTGGATAAGGATGCAAAGAAGTTTGATGCACGGATAAAATTGTGCGTGTTTGTAGGATATCCAAAAGGAATAAACGGAGGATTATTCTACAATCCATAAGATAATAGATTAAAGTTTCTACTCATGATGCTTTCCTCAGAAAAGCTACATTGATAACTTTAAGCCTTGACGTAAAGTGGCACTCGAGGAACTTTCAAGAGTGGTAGAACAATCACCGAGTTTAATTCTCGAGAAAGTTGTAGAAAGTCCTACAAATGATCAACAGCATAGGGGAATCCGTCGTAGTGGGAAAGTTTCTAAGAAACTATACTTCTTCATCTATTATGGTAGTATTTATAATAAGGAAGCCAATTATGAGGATGATGATTCACTTACCTACGAGAAGGATATCCAGACATTGATTCCAAGCTCTAGAAACAGGCCATGGATGCCAAGATGGATTCTATGAAATCCAATACGGTGTGGGAACTTGTAGACTTACCGATTGGATTAAACCCATAGGGTGTAAGTGGATCTATAAGAAGAAGATAAATGCGGAAGGGAAAGTGGAAACACACAAAGCTTGACTTGTAGGGAAAGACTACACACATAAAGAGGACACCGATTACTCAAGTCTATCCGCATACTCTTATCCATTGTTGCTTGTAACAGCCCGATTTAGACCCTAGTTGGAACAGTGGTTTCGAGACCATAAATTTGAGGTCAAAAAATATTTTAATATTATTTTTGGTGTTTATAATACGTGATTGAGCATAAGTGAAAGTTGTGTGAATATTTTATCGATTGTGTGTTTAATTATGAAAAAGGACTTAATCCGTAAAATGCAAAAGCTGTGTGCTGATTGTTAATGTGCTTATTTGAGTTGGCTATTGAATATAAAGGCCTTAAAATGAAATTAGGTCATTTTATTAAAGCATGGACGTTAGTAGACTTAAATTTTTAAAGGTTATGTAATGTTTACTAAGGGCAATTATGGAAATAAATATTTAAAATGATAATTTAATGAAACCAAAACATGAAAGTGGTCATCTTTGTTCATATTGGTGCCAAAAATAGCAAAGAAAATAAAATAAAATAAAAAGAACACTAGGGTTCGGCTAGTTTGGAGCTTGATTAAGGTAAGAGTTTTGTTCAATTTTTGATAATTTATATGTTTTTGTGATCGTTGCTTAGTGTACTATCAAACCCATGCATAAATTTTAGAAATTGGTGGTGGTTTTGAGATATTCCATTGATGAATATGTGAGCTTTGTGATAGTTGATGATGAAAAATGAAAAATGGGTGAAAGATTAACATATTTTGTCTTTGAATTTTTAGTGAAATTGAGTAATTTGGGCTTAATTGTGGAAATGAGAAATAGGAGGACTAAAATGTGAAATAAATGAAATGTGTGGACTTGTATTGAGCATAGGATGAAACACCCCACACCCAGCCCACGAGCCTGAACCGGATCTGGTATGTTCCTAAAGTAAACCGGTTTCAAAGATTTTCGTTACTTAGAGAAAATTTGTAAAATTTTAGAAAACTATTATTTTGAGTTGGGCTTAGATTGGAAACCCATTTAATTAATCTTGTAAATCCAATTTTTATTAAGGTGACAAAATAATCTTTAAGGTTTATTAAAAATATATATATATCTCTTAAACTTTGGTCTTAAATAGTTCGCAACGTGATAGTTAAGAGTAAAGCAAAATAAGAAAAATCCACTGGGCTTTATGGCCTTATTACATCAAGTAAAACCCAAAAATAAAATTAAAGGTACTAGAAAGAAATAAAGTCCAAATTACATAAAATCTTCAAATGAAGCATGGCCACCTCAAGGTCTACCGTCCCGGTCCATCACTGTTCATCACCTGAAAATAGTTCCCACAACGGGGTGAGTCAACAGACTCAATGTGCACACAGTACTAACATTCAACAAATCAGGCATACATGTTCATATCAAATTCATATTCATATAAAAATAAATGATGATGATGCAACCCAAACCCAAGCCTATTTGTCCATCCGCTACACACCACCCATACCTGCCAGTCACACCGTGGGGACTACTAAGTCAACCCTCCATCCGCTACACACCATCGAAGGCGATCCATCGCAATCGACGTGCTCATCGCCCATATAATTTGTGTCATTAGACACCATTTTCAAATAATGTAACCGGGTTACCAAATTCGAGATAATGTAACCGAGTTACCATATTCAAATTTTGTGATCGTAGTCACCATATTCCATTGGTGAGACCAAGTCAACACCTTCTTCCCTTTCACATAGATCCCGAATGCCCCATAAATTTTATATCATGCATAACATACTTAATTCCACATTCATATATATATTTTCACATGTTATAAAATAACATATTTCATAATCCTATCAGAAGTAGGAAACGTACCTGAGTATTTTTGTACCACGTTAGGGTACTTAGCCATATTCACATTCTTATGTATAATCATATAGTTAATATTTGCCATATAACGTATTGAAGGTTAGTATGGGTACACACCTGATTTGTTAATAGATTCCTTGAAGTCCCGAAGAACGATCTACCGATCTATATCTTTAACTCCTATATTCGGCCAACCATTAAAACATATTAACAAACCTATTTGTCTTAAAAACCAAATCCTAGTAGGATTTGTATTACTTACCTTGTTGCCGAATTAAAAGATTGTAAATCAAATGCCGGAAATTGATAGTACTCCTTCCTTAAATCGGCTAGCCACTAAATCAGGTAATTATGTCAGTTTCTAACTTTTGAGTAAATGGAAAATAATACCAATATAACCCTAGGCCGATTGGATCTATGTACTTACCTTATAGTTTCCGAATCCCGAAAGTTTCCCTTGTCTTGAATATCTGTCGAAATCCCTATAACTTCATGTCAAATTTATTTTGAGACATAATCAAAACCTTGACCGAATATTTATATTCCTTACCTTAGATCCTTGATCCTTATATTCGATAATTGTAGAAACCTGAGAGATCCTTATAGATTCGGCCATGAAAAAGAATAGGGATTAGGCCATTCTCTTTCGGCAATTAGAAAGAAAGGAAATTGAATAGCTTAACCTTACCTTGATGCCTTTAATCGATTGCTTCCTTGCCTAGAGTCACAGAGATTCGGCTATGGAGTTTTAATCAGAGATCAAAAGAAAAGGGTTTTGGCTTGACAATAGCAAATGAGAGGAGAAGAAAAGATGGAGTTTTGCTTAGGAAAAATTTCGGCAGAGAGAAATAGGGGCTAGGGAATTTTCGACACACTTAGGAAAAAGATGAGAGAATAGCCTAACTCTCCTCCTTTAGCCGAAATTATCAATAGGAGAGTCCCTTACTTGGCCACTACTCCTCATAAGTGATAATATTATCTCTTTTATTTAAAATAAAAGTGTTTAATCCATCACTTATCTCCTCAATTATCTTATTAAAAGAAAATCCTTATTTATCACTTATTAATCATATATTTATGGAATTAAAACACCTCATTTCTAGAAGGCTTGTGCCGTCCACCCTCTTGCTTATGGAAGCAAAAATAAAACCTTCATTATTTGCTTTCCAAGTGACTCGAACTCGTGCCCATTTCTCTTGCATATGGCGCCATTTCTCTAAGCCCTAGGTGACATCTTGAGCCACTTTTCCAAGCTTTGTTTGTGTGTCAAAATTCTCCAACTTTTTCTTTTAAGGCCCTCTTGCCCTTATTTCCTATTTTAAACTTTAAAATTTGACATTTCGCTTCATTTCTAAGTTTCCTAAAATTTTGATCGGCTCAGTAACTTGCCATTTTTCTTACATGTTCAAGTTTCCAAAATGTTCAGTTTCCATTTTGGTTCATTTCCAAAATGTTCGTGTTTCAAAATGTTCAAGTTTCCAAAATGTTCAAGTTTCCAAGATGTTCAAGTTTCCAAAATGTTCGGGTTTCCATTTTCATGCATTTCGTGTTTCCAAAATATCAAAATTTATTCTTAGTGCTTAAACTTGTCATTTCATACAATTAAACCGAAAATGCATAGGCCCTTTTCGAGGATGTTACGATTCTACCCCTTAAACAAAATTTCGTCCCCGAAATTTCCTAACTAAAATAGTTGAGGGTATTGCTATCGCATGGTCTCTTCTGACTCCCACGAAGCTTCTTCCGATCCATGATTGCGCCATAACACTTTGACTAGAGGCACTGTCTTCCTTCGTAGTACTTTCACATCTCGTTTCAAAATCTGAATCGGTTCTTCCTCAAGGATAAGTCTGGCCTTAGCTCCACTTCTTCAATAGATACCATATGTGACGGATCCGATCGGTAGCGACATAGCATGGATACATGAAATACGTCGTGCATCTGCTTGCAATTCGTGGCAACTCTAATTGGTATGCCATCGCCCAACTCGTTTCAAGACTCGATAAGGCCCTATAAACCTTGGGCTTAACTTCCCTTTTCGATCAACCTCATTACCTTCTTCCAAGGCGAGACTTTCAGAATACTTGGTCTCCCACTTCAAACTCTATTTCCTTCCGCTTAAGGTCTGCGTCGACTTACGCCTATCGAGGCTTCCTTCAACTGTGTCTAATTAACTCAACCTTCTCTTGCCGCCACTAATTACGGACCCAAAACTCGTCGTTCTCCTAACTCGGTCCAACAAGTAGGTGTTCTACACTTCCTTCCATACAATGCTTCGTATGGTGCCATCCGAATGCTAGCTTGATAGTCATTGTTGTAGGAGAACTCACTAAAGGCAAGTAATCTTCCCAACTTCCTCGAAAATCCATTACACAGCCTCTCAACATATCCTCTAACACTTGTATAACTCGTTCAGACTACCCGTAGGATTATGGATGAAAAGCCGTAGTGAAGTCTAACTTAGTGCCTAAAGCTTGATGAAGTGCCTTCCAAAATCGAGACGTAAACCTTGGGTCTCTATCAGAGATGATCGACATTGGTACTCCATGTAACCTCACAATCTCTGCCACATATAACTTAGCCAACTTCTGAAGAGAATAATCCATTCTTCTGGGATAAAGTGTGCGGACTTGGTCAACCGGTCCACTATCACCCATACCGAGTCCTTCTTAGTAGGCGTAAGGGAAGCCCACTAACGAAGTCCATGGTAATTCTTTCCCACTTCCATTGGGGAACTTGATTGGTTGAAGCAATCTGATGGGACTTGGTGTTTAGCCTTAACTTGTCGACACGTCAAACATTTCTCCACAAATTCACCACCTCTCGTTTGGATCGGACCACCAAAATTGTTCCTTAGATCTCTATACAACTTGATGCCTCCGGATGCATAGCATAAGGGCTACCATGCGCTTCCAAAGAATCCTTTGTCTCAACTCCTTATCCCTCGGCATACGGACCTTTCCCTTGTAGCACAATACTTCTTCATCGGTGGCGCCATAGTCCTTTAATCCTCCTTCTTTGTACTTGTCAGAACTTAGTACTTAAGTCCTTATCACCAACTGTCTCTCTTTCACCTCCTTCACCATGTGGGCTTGACTTGTAACTCGCCAACAAAGCTTAGTCATCATCTGAGACTTAAATGAGCGAACAAAGCCCTTAGATCGACACAACCTTCCTACTCGGGTATCGGCTACCACATTCGCCTTGCGGATGATATTCTATCGAGCAATCGTAGTCTTTCAACAATTCCACCCACCTTCGTTGCCTCAAGTTCAACTCCTTCGAGTCAATAAATACTTAAAGCTCTTGTGGTGCATGTAGATAACCGACCTTTCTCCATAAAGGTAGTGCCTCCAAACCTTAAGGGCAAAAACCACTCTTGCTAGCTCTAAATCATGGGTTGGGTAGTTAACCTCATGAGGCCTTAGTGCTGTAGTGGCGCGATAAGCGACTACTTTGCCATCTTGCATTAGTACACGCCCTAACCTCGTGTGCGAAGCGTCACGAGACACCACAAAATCTTTTCTTGCCTCCTATTTGAATTAACACTGAGCTTCCACAAGACCTTCTTAAGCTTTTCAAAGCTCTCCTGCTTTATTAGTCCATTCAAAGGGTACTTCCTTCCTTAGCAACTTTGTTAAAGGCGTGCTATTGACGAGAATCCTTCCACAAACCTTCTGTAATAGCCTGCCAAGCCTAGGAAACTTCGAATTTCAGCCATGGACCTAGGTGGTTTCCAATCCAACACTACTTCGATCTTCCTAGGATCCACTCTTATTCCTTCTGCGGATACCACATGTCCTAAGAATGCCACCTCCTTAAGCCAAAACTCACACTTGCTGAATTTGGCATAGAGCTTCTTCTCCCTTAACACTTCCAACACCACTCGGAGATGCTCATCATGCTCCTCCTCCGACTTCGAGTACACCAAAATATTGTCGATGAACACAACGACGAACCTATCCAAGTAGGGTTGGAAAACCCGATTCATCATGTCCATGAACGCGGCTGGAGCGTTCCTCAACCCAAACAGCATCACTACAAACTCAAAATGGCCGTATCTTGTCCTAAAAGTGGTGTTATGGATATCAGCCTCCTTCACCTTCAACTGATGATATCCCGACCTTAAGTCGATCTTTGAAAACACTGCGACTCCCTTCAGTTGATCGAACAGGTCATCGATCCTTGGCAAAGGATACTTGTTCTTAATGGTCAGCTTATTCAACTGACGATAATCTATGCACATACGCATAGTTCCGTCTTTCTTCTTCACAAATAGGACCGGTGCTCCCCACGGAGACACACTGGGTCGGATGAACCCACGATCCAACAGTTCTTGGATTTGAGCCTTGAGCTCCACTAACTCCTTTGGCGCCATTCGGTATGGAGCGATTGACACAGGAGCTGTTCCGGATAGCAAATCAATTCCAAATTCTACCTCCTGTCTAGGGGTATTCTCGGTAATTCCTCTGGAAACACATCCACGAAGTCCCTTACCGTCCTAACTCCATTCATACCTTCTTCCTTTCCACCTATCGCACTTACGAAGGCTAGGAATGCCTTGCAACCTTTCTTAACCATCTTCTCGACCTTGATCGTCAAACTACGTTAGACAAGTAGTTCTTCCTTTCTCCGATCATTACTACCACTTCATCCTCCGGGTTCTTAGTTCCATACGTTTAGTCAAGACAATCCAATACGACACGATGTTCTACTAGCCAATCCATTTCGAGTATAAGTTCAAACTCTCCGAAGGGTAACTCCATCAAGTCTGCCCGAAAGTTCACTCCCTGAATCTCTAGGGGCACATTTCGAAAGATCTTATCTACCACAACAGTTTGGCCTAATGGGCTTACTACAGTCATCTGTCTATCAGAAAGTTTAGAGTCTAGGCCTAGTGTTTCCACTACACTACATGCAACATAGGAATGGGTCGAGCCCACATCAATCAGAGCAAAATAGGGTTTGTCAAAAATAAAGAACGTATCGGTTATTACATCCGGTGCGTCACCATCTTCCTCCGATTTAATCGCATAAACCAAACCGGTTGCCTTGCATCGGTATTACTAGTACCTCGGCCTGTGTTCCACGACCTCTGCCAAGACCACTACCTCGGTTGCGAACCACGACCCGTTGAGGTCTGCTGCCGCCTCTACCACCTGCTAGCATTACGAATCTGCGGTCGGCTCTCATCCGTTGCTTGGGACAATCCTTAAGCATATGGTCCTTGGACCCACACTTGAAACATCCTTCCGTCTTTCTCCAACACTTTCCCATGTGCTTCTTTCCACAATGCTCACAGGGGCGATACTGTCAGCCTGTACCAGCCTGTTGATTTCGTGGCTAATCAATCCTAGGCCTCTTGTGACCCTTTCTAGATGGCCCAAATCCTCTTTTGGCCTTATTCCTATCCATAGTCTGCTTGGTAGCGTCCTTAATCCCCTCGGCCACCTTGGCCTTTTCCACTAAAGTCGAGAATTCCCACTCCTGATGCGGTGCTATTAACAGTCTCAGATCGTCCCTCAGTCCGTCCTCAAAGCAGACCACAGCGTTCATGCTCAGTTGCCACTACCCTCGAGCATAGTGGCTCAACCTCGAAATTCGCCTCATATTCTGCGACGACTTACTCCCTTGTACCAACCTTATAAAAGCCTTCCTTTGTTCATCTCATACACGGTTCCCATATACTTCTTCCGAAATGCCTCTAACATACTCTCGTGTCAAATTTTCACCGTGGTACCATCCCGACAGCTTAACCACCAGCGATACGCTTCATCGCGTAACAATGCCACCATCCTTTCAACTTTTCCTCTGAGTCGATCGAGCTCATCCATGATACGCTCCGTTGCTTCCAACCATCTTTCACCATCTTGGGTGCTACTCAGAACACTCCATTAAAACATTTCCGCTCCATTAGCTTGGAGCCATTCAGTCTGACTTTCGATTTCCCCATTTCCTCCTGCACCACCACCAATTCCAAAACTTCGCGGCCTGACTGCGACACAAAGATCTTCCCCGTCGAGCTGCTTGCTCAACATTAACAGCTGGGGGTGGTGGTGGCGGTGGCATTTCATTGTCGGACCCTTGACCCGATCTAACGGGTTCCGACACGGTCATCCTTCCTCTACCTCGACCACAACGACCACATCCTCTAGAGCTCATTTTCTAGTGTCGAGATCTGATTAAGGAATTTTATGGATTAGTCATTGTTCCACTTATTTACCAGCGAAGGAGTTTTATGAAAAGGGATTTAAGAGTGGTTCTTTCATATTCATACAAACACATAGTCTTTTCCATTCATTCATTCATCCATCGGACAAGTATGAACTTTTGTTCATTCGAGAAACGTTGTAGTTTTTGTTGTTGTTGTTTTCCACTACCGGGGTATTTTCGTAATTTTGTCCTCTGAGGCATTTTCGTAATTTTTAGAAAAAATGTTCCTTGGTGTTTTTGTCAAAATTATTTTGAAAATTTCGAAGTCTAGGGTAATTTGGAAAAATTTTAAAATCCGGAGTATTTGGTAATTTTGACCTCGAGGGTATTTTGGTAATTTTTCACAAATCGGGTAAATTTGTAAATTTAATAAATTAGGGTATTTCAAAAGTTGTAAAACTTTGAGGTTCCTTTCAAAATTATTCCTTCAAAATGGGAATGTTGCAAAATTTTGGAAATCGGGGTCATTTTGGTAATTTTGTAAGTTAGTAGGCGATTTTGTAATTTTCCAAAATCAAGGTATTTTGATATTTTACAAATTAGGGTTTTGAATGTTTATAAAATAATGAAATTTTGGTAAAGCTATTGAGTAGTTGAACATTTTATAAACCAAGGGCATTTTGGTAATTTTACCACCAAGGGCATTTTTGTAATTTTCGCAAATCAGGAGTTTTTCAGAAAATGTTGTAGAAATAATTTTCTCAAATTTAAAAGAAAGTTTGAAAAGTTTGAAAAACTAGGGTTTGTTGTTTTGTTCTCTCTTCTTTTTTTAAAAAAAACATGGCTAGTTCCTTTTCGGGTTTTAGTCATTATGTTTAGCCTATGACCGAGCCCTCTTGGTCAAGGTGAACCAAAGCTACGCACTAGATAGGATTCCTGCGAAGAGGAGGTGAGTCACTAGGACTGCTTAAATACCAGGCTCTTCCGGATCCAATCTTAGACATGCGTACAGGGGTTACCACACCTTAGCTCAGTGACTTAGCCATAGGTTTGTTCAGTGCATTAAGTCTTATGTGGTTTTGTGTTTGAGTAGTCTAATCCTAGGGTTCAAGTTCCTATCATTCTATTCTACGTTCCATGCCTTTTCTACCCTTATACGCCTCATAAATCATGAATCACACATAGAGTTAGGGTACTTACGATGGATCATGGGTTGGAGACTTAGGTGCCATGCCGAAAACCTGCTTATTTTTCAAAGATAATCATTTGGCTCGCTTTGAAAATGTTTTGGGCCTTAGCCCACAGGCCGAGAGTTTAAAACCTGGCTCTGATACCAAGCTAAAACACCCCACACCCTGCCCACGAGCCTGAATCGGATCTGGTATGTTCCTAAAGTAAACCGGTTTCAAAGATTTTCATTACTTAGAGAAAATTTGTAAAATTTTAGAAAACTATTATTTTGAGTTGGGCTTAGATTGGAAACCCATTTAATTAATCTTGTAAATCCAATTTTTATTAAGGTGACAAAATAATCTTTAAGGTTTATTAAAAAAAATATATATCTCTTAAACTTTGGTCTTAAATAGTTCACAACGTGATAGTTAAGAGTAAAGCAAAATAAGAAAAATCCACTGGGCCTTATGGCCTTATTACATCAAGTAAAACCCAAAATAAAATTAAAGGTACTAGAAAGAAATAAAGTCCAAATTACATAAAATCTTCAAATGAAGCATGGCCACCTCAAGGTCTACCGTCCCGTCAAAATCCTTTGTTCATCACCGAAAATAGTTCCCACAATGGGTGAGTCAACAGACTCAATGTGCACACAAGACTAACATTCAACAAATCGTGCATACATGTTCATATCAAATTCATATTCATATAAAAATAAATGATGATGATGCAACCCAAACCCAAGCCTATTTGTCCATCCGCTACACACCACATTGCACTGCCAATGCACCGTCTGGACTACTAAGTCAACCCTCCATCCGCTACACACCATCGAAGGCGTCATTGCAATGACGTGCTCATCGCCCATATAATTTGTGTCATTAGACACCATTTTCAAATAATGTAACCGGTTACCAAATTCAGATAATGTAACCGAGTTACCATATTCAAATTTTGTGACCGTAGTCACCATATTCCGTTGGTGAGACCAAGTCAACACCTTCTTCCCTTTCACATAGATCCCGAATGCCCCATAAATTTTATATCATGCATAACATACTTAATTCCACATTCATATATATATTTTCACATGTTATAAAATAACATATTTCATAATCCTATCGAAGTAGGAAACGTACCTGAGTACTTTTGTACCACGTTAGGGTACTTAGCCATATTCACATTCTTATGTATAATCATATAGTTAATATTTGCCATATAACATATTGAAGGTTAGTATGGGTACACACCTGATTTGCTTAATAGATTCCTTGAAGTCCCGAAGAACGATCTACCGATCTAGATCTTTAACTCCTATATTCGGCCAACCATTAAAACATATTAACAAACCTATTTGTCTTAAAAACCAAATCCTAGTAGGGTTTGTATTACTTACCTTGTTGCCGAATTAAAAGATTGTAAATCAAATGCCGGAAATTGATAGTACTCCTTCCTTAAATCGGCTAGCCACTAAATCAGGTAATTATGTCAGTTTCTAACTTTTGAGTAAATGGAAAATAATACCAATATAACCCTAGGCCGATTGGATCTATGTACTTACCTTATAGTTTCCGAATCCCGAAAGTTTTCCTTGTCTTGAATATCTATCGAAATCCCTATAACTTCATGTCAAATTTATTTTGAGACATAATCAAAACCTTGACCGAATATTTATATTCCTTACCTTAGATCCTTGATCCTTATATTCGGTAATTGTAGAAACCTGAGAGATCCTTGTAGATTCGGCCATGAACAAGAATAAGGATTAGGCCATTCTCTTTCGGCAATTAGAAAAGAAAGGAAATTGACTAGCTTAACCTTACCATGATGCCTTTAATCGATTGCTTCCTTGCCTAGAGTCACAGAGATTCGGCTATGGAGTTTTAATCAGAGATCAAAAGAAAAGGGTTTTGGCTTGACAATAGCAAATGAGAGGAAAAGAAAAGATGGAGTTTTGCTTAGGAAAAATTTCAGCAGAGAGAAATAGGGGCTAGGGAATGTTCAGCACACTTAGGAAAAAGATGAGAGAATAGCCTAACTCTCCTCCTTTAGCCGAAATTATCAATAGGAGAGTCCCTTACTTGGCCACTACTCCTCATAAGTGATAATGTTGTCTCTTTTATTTAAAATAAAAGTGTTTAATCCATCACTTATCTCCTCAATTATCTTATTAAAAGAAAATCCTTATTTATCACTTATTAATCATATATTTATGGAATTAAAACACCTCATTTCTAGAAGGCTTGTGCCGTCCACCCTCTTGCTTATGGAAGCAAAAATAAAACCTTCATTATTTGCTTTCCAAGTGACTCGAACTCAGGCCCATTTCTCTTGCATATGGCGCCATTTCTCTAAGCCCTAGGTGACATCTTGAGCCACTTTTCCAAGCTTTGTTTGTGTGTCAAAATTCTCCAACTTTTTCTTTTAAGGCCCTCTTGCCCTTATTTCCTATTTTAAACTTTAAAATTTGACATTTCTGCTTCATTTCTAAGTTTCCTAAAATTTTCGATCGGCTCTGTAACTTGCCATTTTTCTTACATGTTCAAGTTTCCAAAATGTTCAGTTTCCATTTTGGTTCATTTCCAAAATGTTCGAGTTTCAAAATGTTCAAGTTTCCAAAATGTTCAAGTTTTCAAAATGTTCAAGTTTCCAAAATGTTCGTGTTTCCATTTTATGCATTTCGTGTTTCCAAAAATATCAAAATTTATTCTTAGTGCTTAAACTTGTCATTTCATACAATTAAACTGAAAATGCATAGGCCCTTTTCAGGATGTTACATAGGAATATTCGGCTTGGGTGATAAGGAATTTTGAATATTTTATGATTTTGTTAAATAGGGTCTAAAGTGTCGAAATGTGAAAATGTAAGGTTTATTTTGTAAAATGCCCTAATTATGTGTGTTTGGACTAAATTGAATGAATTAGTGATTGAATGAGCTAAATTTGAATGTGTATAGCCCAAGAAAGGAGGGATTCGGATCGAGATCGAGGCAAAGATAAAGTACTCGACTAATCGGCTAGTTTCGATATTTTGACATCCTAGGTAAGTTCGAATATAATACGTGTACTTAACTATGTTTAAATGTTATGAAATGAATGGTTATGATGTTATTGAATTAAAAATGCTATGTGAGAAATCGAACTATATGGCACTAAGTGTGCATATTTAGAAATGTGACTAAGGTAAATAGCACTGTGTGTGCGACGTAATAGAAGCTTTGACTTTATTGATTGGCACTGTGTGTACGATACCGAATTAAGTTCAGTTTTGTATCGAGGCACTAAGTGTGCGATGTTAATTAAGCTTTGACTATGATTTGGGCACTAAGTGTGCGATTGAGTTGAAAAGATATCGAGCAGTGAATGAGATATGGTATTGAACATTGAATAGTAAGAACGTTTGTTAACTAAGTGTTGGAAAAGGTATGTTTGAATCTATGTGGTTGGTTATAGCTTTAAAGGTTGAATGAATGGATATTTGAGCATTTGGTTGAGGGTGATAATGTGATTATTTCTGCATCTATCTATGTGATGGTTTAATTATGTATTGATGTTGAAATATTGAGAAGTATGTATTATATTACAAACTTACTAAGCTCTTAAGCTTACTTGTGATTTGTTTCTCTGTTTTACAGTGTCAGTAAAGCTAGCTCAGATTCGGGGATCGTCAGCATCTCTATCACACTATCGGCGAACTATTTTGGTACTTTTCAAGGATGTGTATATTTTAAATATGGCATGTATAGGCTTAGTAATGTGTCATGTTTTGTAGTAAATGGTTCTTGTCATGTGATATGGCTTGAGAATTGATTAATGTTGGTATGAATGTGCAGGGCTATATATAAGATGAATATAGTATGTATCATGTTTAAATGGTTGATAAAAGTTGTGGTTTGAATGTGAAATATGGTATGTTATATATGGTGATTAACCTATATGATTGGTATGTGAAATTGGTTGAGTTGGATGGGCATATTTGGGTAGAAATGATGTTTGGTTAGTAAATGGTTTGGATGATGATTAAATAGTGCATATATTGGTATGATTGAGGGTCAATTGTGGTATAAATGCTTTTGAAATGAGGCTTGTAGGTTAACTCAAGTGTGGAAGGCAAGTTTGGCCTTGAAAATGGCCTATAACTGCCCATACGGTTGAGCATACGGGCATGTGGCTCGATCGTGTCGTTTAAGTTTGCTAAGTGAAACAAGTCAAGCTCGACCACGGGCTGGACACACGGACATGTGACTGGCCGTGTGGTGCAAGCCAAGCTTGACCACAGCTGAGGCACACGGGCGTGTCTCAGGCCGTGTGGTCAAGTCAGTAGGTATGTCCTGTTTTGCTACGGCTTGGACACATGGGCGTGTCCGAGGCCGTGTGAGGCACACGGCCTACCCACACGGGCGTGTGACCTTTTGTAGCTTAGAAAAATGTTTGAATTTCAAAAATTTTTGTAAGTGTTTGGTTTAGTCCCGGCCCTATTCTAAAGCATGTTTAAGGTCTCGATGACCTCACTAAGGGACTATATGATTATGTTTGAATATGATTGAATGATAATTGACTTGGTGTCGCAAAATGGATATGAAATGTTTCGATTCTTTGGTAATGCCTCTTAACCCTATTCTGGCGACGATTTTGGGTTAGGGGTGTTACACTGCTACTTTCGATTACGAGACCTGACAAATGGATGTCAAGACAACTTTCTTGAATGGCTATCTTAAAGAGACCATTTACATGGCTCAACCCACTGGTTATGTTGTCAAAGGAAAGGAGCAGAAAGTTTGCAAACTACTAAGATCCATTTATGGACTTAAGCAGGCATCCCGCTCATGGAATAAAAGATTTGATCAAAGGATCATGACTTTTGGATTTGAGCAAAACGCTGATGAACCATATGTTTATAGGCATATAAAGGACAAAAATGTGGTCTTCCTCGTTTTTTATGTCGATAATATTCTACTTATCGGAAACTATGTAGGAGAATTGTCATCGGTTAAATTGTGGTTAGCTTAACAGTTTAGCATGAATGACTTGGGTAAAGGTAGTTATATTATTAGAATTCAAATCCTTAGAGATCGAAAGAATAAAATGATATCACTATCTCAACTTCATATATTGATACGGTACTGGAATATTTTGCAATGATCGATGCAAAGCCAGACATTCAGCTGACTGCATCAGGTTTTAATCTTTTTTAGATGACTATCCTAAGATAGCAGAAGAAAGAGAGCATATGAGTAAGGTTCCAAATGCTTCATCAGTTGGAAGCCTTATGTAACACCCCTGACCCCTAACTGTCGCTGGAACAGGGTTACGTAGCATTACCAAAACTTTCAGAACGTTTTTTAGATAATTCACGCCAATTCTTATTCATTAACCAAGATCATTAGTAACATCCCTTAAATGGACCCTCGAGGCCCAATATGAGCATTAGAATTGAGTCAGGACTTAATTGGAACCTCTAACGATTTTTCACGAAATTACAAAAATTTTCTAAGTTGCAGGGCTCACACACCCGTGTGGTCAGGCCATGTGGTCACACACGCCCATGTCCCTAACCCTTGTAACTCTAACTTACAAAGCATGAAGAAATTGAAGTCACATGCCCATGTGCTAGGCCGTGTAGGAATTTAATTTTCAAAATTAAGGTGCAGTTTTCACACGGTCGTGTAACACACCCGTGTCCAAGGCCGTGTCAACCACACCGCTGAGACACACGCTCGTGTCTCTGCCTGTGTGCCTAATTTTGAGCATTCTGTTTCTCATTTTTAAGATGCATGGGACACAAGTCCAGGCCACATGTCCATGGAGTGGGCCGTGTGTCACACACGGCCTAGACACCTGTGTGGACAAAATAAAGCCATTTCCTAGCCTCATTTGTCACCCAAAACTTACCCCTTTCTTGCACCAAAACTCAATAATATATCCACCAATCGAAACATTAAAACCAAGCCAATTCTAGTACCTAGCATGGTATATTATCACATACAATTCATGTTTATAATTTTATTTACAAGGAACGTACACCTTAAGCATAATCTAATCAACCAACTTAGCACATAGGAATTTAATCATGTAATAACTTTGTAAACATACTAATTAAAACATCACTAGCCATTCCAATGGCTAGATTACAAAACGTCACTTACAAGCCATCATTTGGCCAAATGAGCCTATACATGCCATTATACCAAATTGAGATTTCTATTTATACCAAAATGAGATAGTGGATAGTGTGATTGATGCTCCGACCAACCTCCAACCTTCACGAGCTTACGAGCACTATAAAACAGGGAAAATTTAAAAAGGGTAAGCATTTTCATGCTTAGTAAGTTCGTATAATGGGAAAATAAACTTACCGGTTATATTTATTCATACAAGCATACATAGACGTACCATCAAAAATTTTTGGGTAAATTTACCTAAACATATACACTTAATCAAGTAAGTTAGTCACATAACATCATATGAATATCAAGTAAAAATAGATGAGCTCATCACATTATAAATATCTAGTTAATTTCACCTTTCCGTATTTCAAGAATCTTTCACGTTGAACTATTGAAATTTTAATGGACATTGGGCTAGTATACACAAAGTATGCATATCAACTATTCGTCAATTCATGTTCAAAAGTACCATTTGGCACATGATCATATAACATACTCTCAAGCCACATATTTTATAACAGGATTACCAGTTCAGCCTAAATCCTTTCTGTAATATATGCTCTAAAGAGCTTGATTTGAATTACCTGTCCGGGCTAAATCCAATCTATAGAATATGCTCGAGAGGCTTATTTTAGGATTACCCATGCGGGCTAGATCCTATCTGCAACATAAGCAGTATTATACTCTTTTTGCGAAATCACCTATTTCCATCGAATTTCAACATTCAACTTGGGCATGGCATTTTATCATCATTTTTCTGATTTGTGATTATTTCATAAGGTACATCTTCATATACATATCAACACAATCATACAATTCAATGCAAACACATTAACATACATATTTGGGTTACACGAATTTACCTTAACAGTTATTCGTATTTGAATTTCAACTAATCCGAAACCTTTTGTTTCCCTCGATCTAGTTCGGTAGTTGGTATTTTCGGGTTTATATAAACAAATTTATCTATCAATTTATCACATTTCATATACATTTGCATTCAATTACTTCCTAGGCAAAATTACCATTTTACCCTATACTTTTTATAAATTCCAATTTTGTCCCTAGGCTCAAAAAATGAAATTCATGGAATTTAACCCTCTTTCCAAGCCAAGCCAAATTTATGTACAACTTTTAAAGCACCTGCATTTCAAAAATTTCAGCTTTTTCCATGGGTTTTACCCATTTTTCATTTTAGTCCCTAAACCGAGTTTTCATCAAAAATTACTTTGTAAAAGTTGTTTATCTACCAACAACCTTTCATTTTCTACCATAAATTTCAAATTTCAAGCATATTCATCCATGGAAAAGTTTCTACACTTTGTTATCTTTTCAAATAAATCCCTCAAATAGATAGATTAAACTATCCCGATTCTAAAAATATAAAAATTATTAAAAACGGGACTTGGTTTCATACCTTATTGAGCTTGAAAATTTTTCATCCTCTCTCCTAGGGTTTCCATAGAAATTTTTGGGAAGAAGATGAATAAAAATATGATAATTTCCTTTTTAATTATTTGTCATCTTTTAATTTTAGTGATTTCCAATTTAGTCCTTACCCATTTCTAATTTTCCATGGATGAATCACCATAATCTCTATATACTTTTTATTAATGGTCTAATTACCATATAAGAACCTCAATTTTTGAATTCCATAGCTATTTAATCCTTATAGCTACTAGAATTTAAATTTTCCATTTTATGCGATTTAGTCCTTCTCGTAATTAAGCACATAATCAGTAAAATTTTCTTATCAAAATTTTCACAAGACATCTCTAACGTATTACAGACCATATAATAAAATTAAAATAGATTTTATTTTTGGCTCAGATTTGTGGTCCCGAAACTACTGTTCCAATTTCACCGAAATTAGGCTATTACACCTTATGTATGCGATGTTTTACACACATCTAGATATTTGTTTCGTAGTAGGAATGATTAGTTGATATCAGGCGAATCCAGGTCTCAGGCATTGGTAAGCTGTAAAGCATATATTAAGGTATCTTAAAAGAACTAGGGATTATATGCTTGTGTATTCTGGGGAGGACCTTACTCTTGTGGGATACATAGAATCAGACTTCCAAACCTGTAAACATTCGAGGAAAATGATGTTGGGAAATGTATTCATTCTAGGCTGTAGAGCCATAGTATGGAGAAGTGTAAAATAAACTTTTACTGCTGACTCAACTATGGAGGCCGAGTATGAGGCTGCTTCGGAAGAAGCAATATGGCTTCAAAGTTCTTAACTGAACTTGAAGTTATTCCTGGTATCAAAAAAGCTATAACAATGTATTGTAATAATAGTGCTGCAATAGCAAATACCAAGGAAATGAGAAGCCACAAGAGGATGAAATACATTGATCGAAAGTATCACTTGATATGAGAGGCAGTAGCCGAAGGAATTGTAGAGAATATTTACATTGTAAAGGTTAGCTCATTGATTGTCTAAAGTTCAAACTAAAGATAAGTGGCATTGTAAAGAATGTTTACATTGCGAGAAAGACAACTTACTTCAGTGGATAATTTAAATTAGTCCATAATCCCGTAAAAGAATCAAAGTGAGCATTTGATTCAAATACTGAGAAAGATTATTATGTCATCTACAATTTCAATTGGAGACATGGGTAGTCTTGGCTTTCGGAGTAGTTGACTCCACGAGTAGAGACATAGATCTATTAATTGATAGAATGATACATTGGACTAGACCCAAGATGAATTAATTCTGAATTCATTTGTGAATTAATTTACTTGTGACGTTCATGGTGTGATTTACCTAAATCCTGAGTTAGTCATTGACCATGCATATGCAACTAATGTGCTTTGATATAAGTGGAGGCTTATGCTCTAAAGATGATTGAGCTCATAGCCGGTATGTTGGGTACATGACTTGTGTATGGCATGGCTGTACTAGCAAGAGTGGATTTCATAGCTCAATTAAAGAGTTAATGATATCCTCTCATTGGCATTGTGTGGATTGATAAATATGGAATGTGGCCACGGGTTGCTTATTTTCGAACAAGCAATTTATCACAGCCATTTGTTGATAGTGATCATATTAATTATTAAAAAGACACAATGGTGACAATGAGATAAAATAGGATTGTATTGAGTGAACAGATTTAACTCAAAGGAATCAAGGATATCATATGAGGGTAACACATACATGACGAGGTAATTGGACAAAGTAGTTGGATGAATTACTTTCGTAAAGAGTATACAATAAGGAGTTTTCAATCATGGTACTTCTTGTGGACTGACTACATGATTAAGTAATTGCGAATTATCGGAACGATACTTCTGGACATAATTGCAATCACTAGAGCCTAATTGTATATGCCTGTTTGGTCCATTCGCTAGTTCAACAAAAGTTAGATTGGACTGCATTTTAATCAGAAGAAAATTCTACGAGTTCGGGAATAATTTAATTAAGTCAATCTATTTGATGAGGAAGTAAATTAGTTGGTTGTGAGAATTGTTTTCAACTTGAGAATTTGATTAAATAATTTTCTTAAAAAAATTAATTTGGAATATCTAAGTGATTTTTGGAAAAATTAAATTTGATCAAGTAAAATTAATGTAACACCCCGAACCCGGCCTAGATGTTATGGCCGGATCTGGCGATATCACATTGAAGTGTTTTTCGAAAATGTAGTTTCATTGGAAAACCCGTTCTATCTCTAACTCTTGTTTATGATCTTATTGGGGATTTTAGGGTATCTTGTTCATTTTAAAACTCCAGTTGTTTCTAGCAGAAAATTGATCGTATGAGTTTATTACTATACTTTAAAACAATGTTTGATGCGGAAGCTTTTATAGTATTTTACGAAAACGTGGTGTTTTGAAAAGCCTTCATCTTTTGAAAATTCATGTCCTACTACTATCAGTATTTAAATAATTAAAATCCAAAATTAAAAGTTAAAAATTTAAAGAGACCTTATTCCAAACCAAATACCCAAATAAAATTATTTCAAATAAAAATCGAATATAGAAGCAGGTGCGGTTATGTGGCCACCTCCGAGCCCCTCGCAGCACCGGTCCCTAAGATTGGGGATTACCTGCACAGATAAACAGAGGGGTGAGTTTACAACAACTCAGTGTGTAACCCCATATAGGCAAATAGCCAATGCAATTACAGTTTGGGCCTAAGCCCAAATTAATCACAGTTTAGTTCAGTTGGGCCTTAGCCCGTTACAGTCTCAGTATTAATGTGGGCCTTAGCCCATTATAGTATCAGTATCAATATTAGTGTGGGCCTTAACCCATTACAGTAATAGTACAGTTCAATCATGCAATTAAAAATCCTACCGAACTAGCCTCTACACTCCACTCCGTCCAGCCCAACACTCCATGTAGGGATAAAATCACCCACCCATCCCTACACTCCAAAATTAGCATCGGTTGAGGCACTAAACAGTATTTGCAACAGAGCTGCCAATATAGTACACTTCCTCCAATCATAATAATCCCATCCCAATGCAATATGTCACACATGTATGCAACATATATATATCGTGGCATGCTCATATACAGTCATACATAACATAAGGCGTACAGTCAGATTATATCATAGGGGCATAATGGTTATTTTAAGTCATAGGGGCATAACAGTCATTTCATATTAGGTTAGGGGTCTGGGTCTACTTACTGACCCATCAGTAGGTCCACAGTCGTCTCGGGCGACACGTACAATCTTAACAGTCAATTAGTAAAAATGGGCCCAAGGCCCATAATGCGGGCCTACACGCACGTGTGGCCCACATAGCCCAGAATTGGTCTCGGTCATGAAATTTACACACTTTGGCCCAACATTCTCCATACGTTCATGTGGTTTACCTGTGTGGGGCCCACAAGCCTGTTGGGCCCACACGACCCATTTCGACCAACATGGCCCAAAATAGCCCAAGACTATAAAATCGCTCATGGTGGCCTCAACAGTCGAACGCCCACGTTTCACACGTTCTGGTTACCACACGAGCGAGCGCACGCTCGTGTAGTGTCAATTGTGTCATATTTTCCAGCTTTTGCCGAATTTCGATTTGGGCAGTGTTTACACACACCTGGTTCCGATTCTTTACAAAAGCACTCCTGAGCACCCAAAACCTATCAATTGACCAATATAACACTTTATCAATAACCAATTAACTAAAATTGGAATACATCATCTTAACACCTTAACCGAACTCTTACCTTACGAACACCAAATGTTGCCCTTAACAACTCAGCACCAGCACAACCCGGCACCAGCACAACCCTTCGCTCCAGACTTTCGACTGTTATCACAATCAACAAAATTTCCCAATTACCAACTTAAAAGCCAAATATTAAACATACTTATTAATTGTAACACAGCGATTTAATTAAGACCCCAATACCGAGGGCGATTTAATAAACACGATCCACTTACCCACAATGCGAAAAGAGTACACACTTTGAAGTGTAAGAACTTTATCAGAAAATAGAGAATGATAACCAGAACAACAGAGAAGGGAAGCGGTCAACTGCAAGGGAAAAATTTATCATTAAAAAGAAATGAAGAAGAGGCAAGGAGAGAAAAATGGTGTATTCGGCCAATAGCAAGAAAAGGAGAGAAGAGATGAAAAGAAGAGAAAAGTTATATTTGACCAAAGAAAAAGTTGTCAAAAGTGAAACGGACGATTATGCAAACACCCCTACCATATATGGCACTCAAGCAAAAAGGGAGAAATCACCAAATGCACAGAAAAAACCCGAAATGTGGAGTATACCTCTCTGGCTGAATTTCTTGAGTGCCAGAGTCCATTGTCGGCACAACTCTCCCTCTCCCCTCATCTCCCTTGATTTTCTCCTAAAATCCCTCCTCAAATATCTCCATCTGATCACACCTCCCCTCAACCACTCAATTTGAGTTCTCCTCAACCACTTCAGTGTTTTAGTCAAACTCCAACACCTCCACGGCACAGCAGCAAAATAAATACTCCACTACTCCCACCAAGATTCGAACACCAGTCTTCTGGCATGGGTAACACGCCACTTACCCCCTAGACCAGCAGGCTTTTTATGTCTTGCTTTTACCCACAATAATTTAAAAGCCTACTAACTATAGGCAATGGTTTATTTTCTAAAAACAAAACTTTTTGCACAAGCCCAGGTTTGAACCCAGGACTTCCCAAACACTCCCAAACACACCCAAATCACTTAACCACTAAAGCAAACATGAATTTATTTTACCAACATACAAAAAATGAATACCTAGATTTTGGGGCGTTACAACTCTACCCCCTAAAAAAAATTTCTGCCTCGAAATTTACCAGCCCATCTACTTGGCCTTTTTATTCGGCCTCTGAATGAAACTTGAGGGCTCCGAATCCTTCTTATTCCTACCCTTTTCTCTGTTCAGACGTTCAGTACGCTTCACCTCCTCGACGATCTTCGCCTTATCTACTGGTGTGGCAAAATCTCGCTCCCTCTATGGAGCTATCAAAACTCTTAGACTATCCCTGAGGTCGTCCTCGAAATCATAATCAGTTGCCACCATCCCACGTACATAGTGGCTTGATTGCAAAAATTTAGCTTCATATTCAGCCACTAATTTATCCCCCTGAGTAAGATTTAGAAATTCCCTCCTCCGGGCATCAACATAACTAGCGCCCACATACTTCCCTTGGAAAGCAGTCTTGAAGAATTCTGATGTCAATCGGTCAACCTGAGTACCCTCTTTAACTGTAAGCCACCACTGATAGGCTTCGTCTCATAACAATGACATAGCTCCTTTTAGTTTCTGTTCGGGGGTATAGTCGAGGTCATCCATGATCTTCTCTGTGGCCTCAATCCAATATTCAGCCATGTTAGGGGCAACTCTAGCAATACCCCTAAAAATCTCAACCCCATTAGACCGAAGTCGTTCTATGACTGACCCACGGCCCACAGTACCAGTATTAAGCCAAACGACCTCTCCAAAATTTACAACATAGCTTGGGACAATGCGTCATCCCCAGTCGCTCGATCGTGAGACCCAATCTCAATCACAGGTGAAGCCGATACTTCTCTAGCTTTAGCCTTAGGTATGTGGCCTGATGACGAAGACCTAGCCCGAGCACCTCTACAGCCTCCGCCACGGCCTCTTGTACCCTTTCCATGATACCTCTGGTGCTCATTATCTAACTGCGTAATATCTATTTTTAATAATTTTATGCATCAGTTTACAGCTCCAGTATTGATTAACAGATATCTTATGGAAAGCAATATCAGTATTTAAGAGTTTGTTTTCACAGAACGCAGTGTCTATCAGTGTTTATCGATTTTACTATAGTATCAGTATACACTAACTTAAGTGTTTTAGTATGGTCTATCTATAGTAGTTTTAATACGCGTTATCTATAGTAGTTTCATTTCTAAACAGATAGCAGTTTTAGATGACTTACAGAATCGGCGCCGGAGACTCGGTGTACCACACATTCAATATAAATATTTCAAAATACTTCTAAATCATTTAGAACAGTTCTTTTTGAAAATTTCAAGTTTTAGAAGAAACCTAAAAACAACAGCTGAGTTTTGTAACCTGACTCTGATACCACTAAATGTAACACCCCGAACCCGACCTAGACGTTATGGCTGGATCTAACGATATCACATTGAAGTATTTTTCGAAAATATAGTTTCATTGGAAAACCCGTTCTATTTTTTTCTCTTGTTTATGATCTTATCGGGGATTTTAGGGTATCTTGTTCATTTTAAAACTCTAGTTGTTTCTAGCAAAAAGTTGATCGTATGAGTTTATTACTATACTTTAAAACAATGTTTGATGCTGAAGAGTATTTTACGAAAACGTGGTGTTTTGAAAAGCCTTCATCTCTTGAAAATTTGAATCCTGCTACTATCAGTATGAATTTAAATAATTAAAATCCAAAATTAAAAATTAAAAATTTAAAGAGGCCTTATTACAAACCAAATACTCAAATAAAATTATTTCAAATAAAAATCGAATATAGAAGTAGGTGCAGTTGTGTGGCCACCTCCGAGTCCCTCGTAGCACCGGTCCCTAAGATTGAGGATTACCTGTACAAATAAATAGAGGGGTGAGTTTATGAAAACTCATTGCGTAACCCCATATAGGAAAATAGCCAATGCAATTACAGTCTGGGCCTAAGCCCAAATCAATCACAATTCAGTTCAGTTAGGCCTTAACCCATTACAGTCTCAGTATCAGTGTGGGCCTTAGCCTATTACAGTATCAGTATCAATATCAGTGTGGGCCTTAGCCTATTACAGTGACAGTACAATTTAGTCATGCAATCAGAAATTCTACCGAACCAGCCTCTACACTCCACTCCGTCCAGCCCAACACTCCATGTGTGGATAAAATTACCCACCCATCCCTACACTCCAAAATTAGCACCGGTTACAGCACTAAACAGTATTTGCAGCGGAGCTGCCAGTACAATACACTTCCTCCAATCATAATAATCTCATCCCCATGCAACATATCACACATGTATGCAACATATATATATCATGGCATGCTCATATGCAGTCATACATAACATAAGGCATACAGTCATAATATATCATAGGGACATAATAGTCATTTTAAGTCATAGGGGCATAACAGTCATTTAACATCAGGTTGGGGGTCTGGGCCTACTTACCGACCCATCGGTAGGTCCACAATCTCATCAGTAGGTCCACAGTCATCTCGGACGACCCGTGCAACCTTAACAGTCAATCAGTGAAAATGGGCCCAAGGCCCAAATTACGGGCCCATATAGGCCCACACACACGTGTGGCCCACATAGCCCAGAATTGGTCTCGATCATGAAATTTACACATTTTAGCCTAACATTCTCCACACGTTCATGTGGTTTACCCATGTAGGGCCCACAAGCCCGTTGGGCCCACACGACCCGTTTCGGCCCAACATGGCCTAAAACGGCCCAATACCATGAAATCGCTCATGGTGGCCTCAACAATTGAATGCCCACATTTCATGTGTTCTGATTACCACACGAGCAAGCGCACGCTCGTGTAGTGTCAATTGTCATATTTTCCAGCTTTTGCCGAATTCTAATTTGGGCAGTGTTTACACACACCTGGTTCCGATTCTTTGCAAAAGCACTCCTGAGCACCCAAGACCTATCAATTGACCAATATAGCATTTTATTATACACCTCAATCAATAACCAATTAACTAAAATCGGAAGATATCATCTTAACACCTTAACCGAACTCTTACATTACGAACATCGGACGCTGCCCTTAACAACTTGGCACCAGCACAACCCTTCGCTCCAGACTTTCGACTGTCATCACAATCAACAAAGATTCCCCAATTACCAACTTAAAAGCCGAATATTAAACATACTTATTAATTGTAACACAGCGATTTAATTAAGACCCTAATACCGAGGGCGTTCAATAAACATGATCCACTTACCCACAACGCAAGAAGAGTACCCACTTCGAAGTGTAAGAACTTTATCGAAAAATAGAGAATGATAACTAGAACAACAGAGAAGGGGAAAGCAGTCAACTGCAAGGGAAAGAAATGAATCACTAAAAAGAAATGAAAGGGGAAGGGTGAAAAGAGGGGAAGATTAGGCCAAGGGAAAAGGAAACCGTTTGCTCACCTTTTTCAGAAGAGTAATATCCTGGGAAGTCCAAAAGAGAGAGACCACAATAACTCTTCATGATATAGGATTGATTCAAGCTCCTCCCTAACCTTCTTTTCCCTCTGAGCCAAGTGCACTGAGGTAGACCGTTCCATTTCCCTTTGTAAACCAATTAAGGTATTGACAAACTCTTTTTTACAAGTTCCAATATGCCCATAAACTGCTTGATTCCAATTCCTGATGTTAGACATGAACTTAGAAAGAGAATCAAACATGTTACCATCAAAACTCCACTTTTCCTTGGCAAAGTCAATATAACAGCTTGTTTTTAGTGATATAAAAAATAATGGTTTCGGGATCACAATTCTGACAAGTGAGTGTTTATTTTATTATTATTTTAAGGCTATGGGATTATATTAGGTTCGCATTAAATTTTCGTTTAGAAATTTTGATGTTTGCATGATTAAGTAAAAAGGATTAAATTGTAAAAAGCGTAAAAGTGGAGTTCTATTAGTTAAAAGGCCTAAATAACTATGGAAATGAAATTAAATGGACTTAAATGATAATTAGACCATTTGATGAGTTAATGGATAGTTATGGATATGATTTTGATGAAATTATGATAAATTTTAAAGGTTAAAATGGTAAATGGGTAAATAAAGCTAAAATACCTTAAGAAAATGTGTTCATCTTCTTCATTTTCACATTACTCCACCGAAATTAACCATTGAAGGATAGGGTTGGTTCGGCCAAGCTTCTTTTGGTGCATGTAAGTGATTTTAAGCCCCGTTTTTAATGATTTTTATGTTTTTGAGATCGTTTTAGCTTAATCTAGCTAGCCTGGGGGTTAATTTGTCAAAATATTAAAGGTTGAGGTCATACCATGGATTTTTTGAGTAGGTTTTGATGTTAAATAATAGATTATGAATTTTTGTTGAAAAATAAACAAGTTTTGTTAAGTGATTTTTAATGAATTTTGGAATTTGGGACTAATTTGTTAAATGTGTAAATTCTAGGTTTTTATTGTGAAATGATGGTAAATATGAGTTGTTTCAAGGCCCCTTTCATCTATGGTTAATATGGATTTAGATTAAAATGGTTATATTTTAAGTTATAAGCTTAATGACTAAATTGTGAAAAAGTTAAAATATTTGGGATAAATTGGTAATTTTGCAAAATATGAAATGTGGATTAAATTGAATACTAGAAGTGGTTAATTGATCAAAATTACTTATTTAGATCAAGATAAACCACGTTCAGACTTAGATCGAGAAAAAACTAGAGTTACAAATTAGCTCAATCATATTTCTACGCCCTAACTATCGAGGTAAGTTCGTATGAACGATTATCGTGTTTATGTTTTTAAAATTGAATGTTATTATGTTATTTATAATGTAAATGCATCGATATATACAAATATATCAATGCTATGATGAATTAACGGATATCGAGTCCCGATTGAACCTTAGGAATTCGTAGGATACAAATAACATGTCATTAGGGATTTCATGTTTCTGATGCTGATCTTAAATGTCCTACCGATGACTAAGGTCCTGCATTTGTTACGAGTTCTCCACAGCTCGTGTGAGCAGCATCGTGTAGCTTACATTTCGACCCATAGCTCGTGTGAGCATTGATGGAAAGGAAAGGTTACGGTTATATGTAAAGGCACACTTTGTGTGAGCTTCCTGAGTATCCAAAGTAATTTTAGATGATTCGACGGGCAACAAAAGGGAAAGAAATGGTAAGTATGTTAATGGTTTGAATCATGATTTAATGAAAGGATTGATAAAGTAAATGATGATCTATGTAAAAGGAAAATTTTATATCTCATGAATGATTTCATTTATGTTATGGATGGACATACTAACTTGTGAGTTGGTGATGTTGTATAGGCTTATACTAAGCTTTATGACATTGGTATTGTGTTGTACTTGTTATATGATTGTATTATGGAAATGGTAAGTTATGTTTATGTTTATACGGGCTTACTAAGCACCTGTTGCTTACGTAGTTTCTTTCCATTATTTTATAAATTATCGGAAGCTCGATTTGGTTGGAAGCTCGTCGGAGATCTATCACACTATCTAGCAAGCAATTTGGAAGTTTTTGAGCATTTTGGCCAAGGTTTATAATGGCATGTATAGGGTGATTTTTAATGATATGTTGATGAATGTGTTGGTGCTTTGGCATGTATAAACTTGTGGAAGTTGTTTTGGTTTGGTACCATTTGATGCCTTGTCAAATTGTGTCAATTTGGTTACCTTACTATGCATGTTGGTATGACTCTTTATGGTATGTTTAGAATGGTATGATAATGGTTAAATATGTGGTATGTTTTGGTAAGTAGTTGAATTAGGTTAGAATGCTTGAAATAAGGTAATGTTGACTTGATTTGACATATTATGTTTTGGTATATTTGAGGTGCTTTTGAATGGCATATTGGTTAGGTAAATTAAGTGGTTTGAAATGGCATGTTTAGATACCTTGAATATGTGTTTAAATGGATTGAATGTTTAGGTATGGTTAGGTTGTGAAATGACTTTGATTTTAGGTTAATTTTGGGTTCACATGATTTGAGACACGAGCGTGTGACTCAGCCGTGTAATGCACACGGCTTGGCGACACGGGCATGTGTCATCTGAAGGTTTTAAAGGGTACAAGTCAGTGAGTTACACGACCTACCCTAGCACATGAGCATGTGACATGATCGTGCGACTCTACTCAGTGAGTTACATGGGTAAGGACACGGGTTGGGACACGGTCGTGTGTCCCTATTTCAAAAGTTACACGACCTAGAGTTATGTCACACGGCTCGGCCACACAGCCGTGTGACCCCTATTTTGCAATTTTCACATCTTTTTCCTAAACTTTATGTTTTGTTTCAAATTAGTCCTGAATTGCTCTTAAGCTATTTTTAAGTCCTCGAGGGCTCGATTTAGGAACAATATACATGTGAATAAATAGTTTATGATATTATTAACATGATGAATGATATGATATTTAAATGTTTTTGATTGTATGGTAATGTTTCGTAACCCTAATCCGGCGACAGAGACGAGCTAAGGGTGTTACAATTAGAAAACTTCAAATGTTCAGTCCACCCAACCAAAAATTGAAAGGGTCTCCCCACAAAGTATTAAACTTTAGTTTACAAATAAGACAAAGGGGTCTATGATCTAATTTAATCCATGTTAAATAAGAAACCATGCAGTTTGGAAATTTTTGAACCGAAGCAACATTACCTAAGGCTTGATCAAGTCTTTCAAAAGTTCTCCCTCTTTGCCAAATAAACTAATGACCATTGAACCCCAAATCATACAACTCATTAGACTCCACAAACTTCCCAAAAGAAGGTCACATTTTCCTATAAGATTTACCTCCAGATTTGTCATTTGAAGAGAGAATTGCATTAAAGTCGCCAATAGTCATTCAAGGAATTGACTCAGAAGGAACGTAGGGCCTCAAATCCTCCCAAAGCATTCTCCTTTTCGTCTTACACGACTCCCATATACAAAGGCAAGTAAAATAAATTACGACAGGATACTTCTAAAGACACGTGCCACAATAAATTGTGGATGATTAAGTGCCACTTCTAGCCTAATCAAAATTTTCCACCCAAGCTACATACCACCAGAAAACCCAATAGCTTCAACCTGATGAGAATGCTGAAATCCCAACTTTGCAATAATTTCATCTGCTTTTCCTCTACTCACCCTCTGCTGCAATAAGCTAACAATATCCGACTTATGTTTATTTATATTCCCTAAAAATACTAGGCAACTTTGCGTTCGAACACCCCTGACAATTCTAAAAAAAAAAACTGACAAATTTAAATCCATAAAAAAAATTCCAGATTAAATGAAACGAACTTCATTGTCGAGAGGCATCCTTAGGACCCATCTATTTTCCGGGCTTTTTTGGTCCTTCTTGAGCCGTCTCCTTCTCGATTTGTGAGGTAATAAACTCAACCAAATTGTTAACCGAGTCAGGCAAGGGGATTCGTGAAGTCGAAGATTTAAAAAGGTTCCCTCTGTCTCTAATGGTTTTGCTGAGCTTTCTACCTCTATGACCTCCACCTACTTTTTCTCCATCGATTCGCAAATCAGCCGCCACTCCTTTTCTACCCAAAAAATTCTGCTGAGCAACACTAACAGAACCTGGATTCGGGTGCATGTTCTCCATAAAAGTAACAGCTGAATAGTTTGAGTGATTCAAAACACCTTCTTTCAATTTGACTGACACTTCTAACAACCCTTCATACATTGAATTAAAATGGGAAGAAGAATTGGAATTAAAAGCAGCAGTATGGGACGTACCTGCCACTTTCACAGACTCTAAATTGGAAGGGTTTTTCGCGTGAGAATGGGAAGAAGCAGAACCCCCAGGACTGGGTTCGATTGGGCTATAGCGGCCTGAGTCAAGACGGCTGGGCCATACTGCTCATGGGTCTCCTTAGGTCCTTTCAGCGTTTCGCCCGCCTGCATAAAAATAGTGGATCCCAATTCAGTTCCTTGGATAGCCTTTTTCCTTGAAATTTTGAACCGACCCCACTCTTAGTTGGGCCCACACGCAAAATCCATTTCCTTGGAACCCCCTTCGAGCCCCCCTACCGCTCCAATACTAGACTGGCCCACTCCATCCTTCTTTCCAGACAATGGACGAGCAACCCTATCTTCTCCGCAAAAATTGGCAGAATCCCCATGACGTTTTACCCGGATTCCCTCTTTTCCATTAATGTTGACCAAAGCGTTAAACCTGGATTTGACTACCATATTCCCCTGGTTGTGGCTTCAGTCCCTCGAAAACCATTAAAATTTCGCCTCTTCCTCCGCTCAACAAGCAACCACGGCCATTGGGGTTTGTCTCAGTAGCAACACCGTCTTCCACCATCAAGGTATCCGTTGTATGGGTTCAACCAGCAACTGCAGTTGCGCCATCATCTATACTCGGAACAATTTTCTTTGTTTTGCAAAATTCTTTGACACGTCCGTAACATCCAGCAACACCGTCTTCCACCATCAAGGTATCCGTTGTATGGGTTCAACCAGCAACTGCAGTTGCGCCATCATCTATACTCGGAACAATTTTCTTTGTTTTGCAAAATTCTTTGACAGGTCCGCAACATCCACACGAGAAACAAACCGTAGGCGGATATTCATATTCAATTCTCTGAATAGTTCCATTGATCAATACCTATAAGACCAAAGGCTTGTCCAGATTGACATAGATCGCCATAGCCGCAAATATGCCCCTTGCTTTGTTACTATTATTGAAATCTAGTTTTGCAACCTTACCAACCATCCCTCGGATCTCCCACAAAAATTTCCTCTTGTACATGTGACTCGGAAGCCCCGGAAGATGGATCCACGACATTACAACACAAGGGAAAGGCTTTACATGATCAGATTAATGGACTATGACTGATCCATTAAGTATTGTCCAAAAATGATCTAAGGTCCTTGAGAAAGAACTTTCTCAAAATCATCGGAATTCTGGAACTTAGCTAAAAAATACCCATTCTCTATGTCCATTAGATGAAACGGTTTAGATGGGATACAAAGAGAATACTCTTTATTTTGGAGTGTGGCATACCCAATATTTTAGCCTAGCATCTTAATCACCACCGTATTAGCCATATCATTGACTAATAATTGATTTACTCAATCAGAGATTTCAATAAAAGGAATATTATTAACAAAAGATTTCGTAATATCTCCTTGAAAAAAACAAAGTCATCTTCTGAATTCAAATCTATTCTAAATGAACGGTCTTCGAATTACATTCGTTACCAAACAATCTTTCCTTCCAAGAAGTTTTTGGATCCGAATCCAAATCAACCGTTACTTTCCAATGCCATTGAAGTATCTTTCCAAGCTTCAGTGAAAACAATTCTTAAATTCTTTTTTTTTTTAAAATTAGGATAATTATCAAAGAGTTAATAAAAGAATAAATTATATAAAGATTATCCTAAAAACGAAGTTTTAGACCCCAATAAAATTTCAATCACGTCGTTAAAATTTAAAAATCAAATTATTATTATATATTTATTTATATTTAATTTACTCTCCAACTCTATTTTTTAAATATAAGTAATTAAAATAAAAATAAAAATTTTAAAACTTACACAATTCTTATTTACTGACGATTCAATGCAATATATTTTTACTTTTAAAAATGTATAATATAAAATTATAAAATAGAAAACAACTTAAAATGGAAAAAAAAATTCAGTGTAGAAATTAATTTTTAAAAAAATTGATTGCACAAAATAAAAAAATATTAACTTCGACAAAAATGATTAAAAATTATAAAAAAGTGTTTGTTTATAATTTAAAATTTTAAATATTTTAAATAATTTAAATTAAGATAATTTAATTTAAGTTAAGTTAAAAAGATAATAAATATAGATATATGTATAATAATATTTTATTATCTTTAAAGTTTGATGACATAGTAAAAATTTTATTATTATTATTATTATTATTATTATTTTTGAAATTAAATTAGATTGGGCTTTAATATTAAGAATAAGAAAATACATATGAACCCAAGCCCAACACAAAATGGCCCAGCAAAATAATAAAATAAAGAATTAAAAAAGAAAAACAAAGACCCTAAAAAATCGAATCGTCTCAGGGAAGACTCTAGAAACAATAAATGAAACTGACGAAATTGCAGTCCAATCCCATTATCTGCTCGCCGACCTACTACGTCTAATCCATCATTTCTCATTAATGGCAAATCTCATTTCAAGGGAAGATAAGCTTAGCCGACTGTTGATTTTTCATTTTGAAAACTTCCCTTTGTCCTTCCAGCATTCTCTCCATCTTCAGTCTGGTTCTCTCTCACTGTCGTCTCTTGCCTGGTACTCTGCGTAGCTTGGAATCCCTTCAAACACGTAAACTTCCTCACCCTTTTTCAAAGCTTCTGTTGCTATTATGTGAGCAAGATTGTTGGCCATTCTCGGAGTATATTCAAATCTTAAACTTCTGCATTTTGTCTTCATTCATTGAATATCCTGTATAAAAACCCCAACCTCTGATTTGTCAAGATCTAGGCTGTTGCATTTCTTAATGATAGACAGAGAATCTCCTTCGATAATAACGTCTTCTTTGTTTCTTTCGAGAGCTGTAACGGTTGCTAGACGACAAGCCAGTGCTTCGACTGCAAAGGCCGACTCAACTTCGCTGTGTAATTTTGATTTTGTAAGTAGAATACGACCATTTTGTCCCTGACGACTACACCGGATGCCGCTCGCTTTCTCCTTTCGTCAAACGCTCCATCAAAGTTTATCTTCAGCGTTTGTCCAGGGAGGTGCTTCCATTTCATTTCTGAAAACATGGTTTTTGTTTCACCGTTTTGAGACTATCTAGTTCTACGATATACCCAATAACATACTTGACCATTTTCTGACTAGATCGGCCCCGTTTATTGTAGATACGGGAGTTCCTATCTCCCCAAATGACCCACAACAATCCACAGTAGATTTTGCATTTTCCAAAAGGGAGAAGGACCAATACCTTGGTAAGCCATTCCATAAACTCTGCTTCTGGAAACATCATACATACTGGATCTGACAAATCTCTCCAAACTGCTTTTGACACAGGGCATTCGCGGAAGAGATGATTCATGTCTTCTTCGCTCTGACCACATCTAGGACATAGAGTATTCCTAGTAACCCTCCGAAAAGCCAAGTTGACTTTAGTTGGCAAATAGTTCCAAGATATTTTCCAGATTAGCAACTTAATTTTCAAGGGTAGTTCAATCCGCCATAATTTTTGTAAAATTCTTTGTAGGGGTTTTGTAAAGCGTAAGCTGTAGGATCAAATTTTTGTAATAGTTTATAAGTACTTCGAACTGAGAACTCACCAGACGGTTCGCCATTCCATACTCGAAGATCCTCGTGTGGTTCCAGCACCAGCGGAATTTGGATGATCTGCTCAGCTATTTCTGCTGAAAAGGTATTGACAATTAGATCCCTATCCTATTTTCTGTCATGGCTAATGATTAATTCCGAGACTTTATCAAAATGCAAATTATGATCATCGGTAACAAGATTAACATTAAAACAATTCGAAATCCATGCAACATTCACAACTGAAATATCCCTGCCCGTACCCACTCTCCAGAATATTCATTTTTCCAAAATAGCTTTACTCGACCATAAACTACGCCAAACATAAGATCCCAAATTTCCCAGTCTCGAATTAAGAAAATCCTCAATTGAAAAGTATTTCGCTTTAAACACTTGCGCTACTAAATTTTCCGGAAAAGTTAACATCCGCCACCCTTGCTTGGCCAGTAAAGCAATATTGAATTGGGCCATGTTTTGAAACCCCAAACCACCATCCTCCTCTGACCGAAAAAGATACTTCCAGTGACACCAGTGAACGCCTCTCTTCCCTTTTCTTTTTTTCCACCAGTAATTGGTGATTTTGCTCTCGATCCTCTCACATAAAGCTTTAGGCAGAAGAAAATAGGACATAGCATATGTAGGAATCGACTGTAAAATAGATTTAATAAAGACTTCCTTTCCGCCTTGAGAAAGCAATCTGGTACTCTAGCCATCAATCTTCATCATTATTCTATCAATTAAATTCTGGAAAGACTCTTTCTTCCTTCGACCTACTACATTTGGAAGCCCTAAGTATTTTTTCGGACATGTGGAGCTTCTGACACCAAGTACTAAAGATGTTTCCTCTCACTTCTCATTACTTGTGTTTGAACTATAGAATATAGTAGATTTGTTGAAATTTATGCACTGTCCTGAACAACCCTCGTACTCCTTTAGGATGTTCTTCAAAATCCTTACTCCCTTTTCTGATGCCTCACCAAACAGTATGCAATCGTCTGCAAAAAGTAAATGAGAAATTTCTGGCCCCCTTCTGCTCGCTTTTGCTCCTCTTATTAAACCTTTCTTCTTTGCCATTCTCATCAATGATGAAAGACCTTCACTGTATATAAGAAATAAAAATGGACTTAAAGGGTCACCCTGTCTGAGACCTCTTGTGGGTTTGAAGTTAGTTCCCCTTCCTCCATTAGTAATGACTGAATAAGAAACTGTCGTGATACAATTCATAATGAGATCCACCCAATTCTCTGCAAAACCCATTTTCAACATCATCTTTTTGATAAAATCCCACTCCACCCTGTCATAGGCCTTACTCATATCAAGCTTGACAGCCATATATCCTTTGCGTCCTGTCTTTTTCTTCCTAAATGTATACAGAATTTCGTAAGCTAATAGCACATTATCAGAAATCAATCTTCCCGGGACAAATGCACTCTGAACTTTGTCTATACAGATCCCAATTACCCCTTGCAACCTTTGTTTGCCACTGATTTTGCAACAATTTTGTAAATTACCGTGCAAAGACTAATGGGCCAAAATTTACCATACTTGAAGGATGTGGTACTTTAGGGATAAGTACAATATCTGTATTATTAATTACTTCATCCCCCTTACTTCTATTTAAAATTCCAAGGCAATAGTCCGTTACATCCTTGCCTATTATATGCCAATATCTCTGGTAGAACAGTGCAGGGAATCCATTTGGACCTGGAACCTTTGTGGGTCCCATTTCCTTCAAAGCTTTCCAAATTTCTTCTTCTCGAAATGGTGCAACTAGTTCTGTGTTTATTTCATCCGTAATTTTAGCTTCAATGCCATCTAACACTTTATCCGGATTAGCAACTCCTTTCGAAGTAAATAATTCTTTAAAAAAATCTGTTGCTGTCTCGTTTTTTTAGCCCCTTTGTTGATCTCTTTCCCATCTTCCAAAATTAACTTTGAAATCAAGTTTGCTCTTCTACGAACCATTGCACTTTTATGGAAACAAGTTGTGTTTTTATCTCCAAATTGAAGCCAATTTGCCCTCACCCTTTGCTCCTAATACATTTCATCTTTGTCAATTTCTAGATTCAAATGGATTTTGGTGTCTATAATCTTGGCCATTATCTCATCATCTCTCTCTTCATTCAACAAGGATTCGAGTTCTTTTGCTAACCCCAGCTTTTTTAAGAGAACGTGCCCACGTCTTCAACCTGTATTGAACATATTCCAACTTCTCCATTAGTGACTCCGAATTTGTCTCCCATGCTTCTTTGATTACTTATTCGGAAGATTCCTCCAACGTCCACCAAGATTCAAAGTGGAATTTTTTCTCACCGAAATTTTGAGTTGAGTGGTCTGTACAGATGAGTAAAGGACAATGATCTGACATAGAATATGACAACTGTTGTACGTACCCCGTAGGAAATAAATTGATCCAATCTTCGGTAGTAACTCCTCTATCCGATCTCTCTCAAATATTTGTCTCCAAAGATTTCCTCTCTTCCATGTGAACCAACTCCTAGAATATCCAATATTTATTAATTGACATTCCTCTAAAGTTTCCCTGAAAGCATCAATCCTCCCTTGATCCCTCTGACCTCCTCCCTTCTTTTCGAAACCGAATAAAATCTCGTTAAAATCTCCTGCCACCAGCCATGGCTGGCGATTTTCACGACTTAATTTTTTAAGCAGGTCCCAAACAAAGTTCTTATCTTTCAAATATGGAGACCCATAAAAACCAGTAAACCTTCATTCAGCTTTCCCATTCCCTTCCTTGACCAAAAAATCAATATGCCATTTCGAGTAGCTCTTTACTGTAACATCAATATCCCTTTTCCTTGGCTAAACATAAACCACCCCTAGACCCTTCTGCCTCAATGTCAATCCCATTACTGTAGCCACACCTCAATCGAATCCTCTCCATACGCTTATGATCAAGTTTAGTCTCCATTAAGAAGACCATTTAAGGATGTTGCTGCTTAAGTAAGTAATGCAGCCTCCGACTTGCTCGTGAGCTCCCCAACCCACGAACATTCCAACAAATGGTTTTCATTGCGAGCGATCGGCTTGCCCATTGGCAGCCGCCGATCCAAAAATGTTTGTAGTAGAAACCTGCTCCCTACTGAAATCTGAAATCTCCATACAATCACCTCCTTGACTGACTGATTCCTCATGCTTTGCTCTTTTAATTGGCTCTTTGTCTGCCAGCCCAGAATAATTTGATTCATTAATTTCTGATCTGAAATTTCTTTTACCCATCACACTCTCATTCTTGGTAGTCTCATCACGATTCACTGTCTCTAACCGTTTCCACCTTGTCTTATTAATGGCTATTTCTACTCTTCCCAAATCATCATTACTACTCAGTTGTTTCTCTACTTCTGTGAAGTTACAATTTTCCTTCTAATTCTTAAGCCCCTCCACCCAATTTTCCAGTTTCTTGCCTGTTTGTCTTATTTTCGCCATAACAGTAGATTCAGAACCCTCTACCCCTTCAGGACAATTACTTGACTTTCCTGTGTAAGTAAATTGGGCTCCCATTTTCTTTGCAAACGCATTAAATTTTAAAGACTCTTTCCCTATTACTTTTGATTCTGCTTTTAATGCAATAGAGAAAGGAGGATCTTCTCTAACTTTATTATTTTCTTCAGGTTTAATCTACTGACAATCAGTCAAGCTGTGATCCAACCTACCACAACCAAAACAGAAAACTGGGAGTTTCTCATATTTAAAAGCAATCCATGACTTAACGCCATTATCGGTTGATACAAATAACCCTCTTCTAAGTGGATTCTGAACATCAAAATTAACCCTAATTCTGCAATAATCACCAACTATTTCTGATCTAATAATTCCTCCAAACGTGCATCCTACCGCATGCATTAGATCTTTCTTTTCAAATTCAGGTAATATTGGGCCAATTTTTAACCAAAAAGGCGAAGAAACAAGTTTAATGCTAGCCCTATCGATTGGATTCCGTAATCGTTCAAATAAAATTAAATACTTACGAAACAACTAAGGCCTTCCTTCCATAATGAACTCCATATCGTCTTCCAAGTCAAAGATGACTAAAAATAGATTTTGCCCTGCTGTCTGGATCTCAAACTTTCTCTTTATTTTCCATATACTCCTCAATTGAGCCCTCAGACTATCCGGATTAAAGGATTTCCTTGTCCATACTGAACAGAGAAGAGTCGGTTTATCATCTGGCACCACCATAGATCTTTTGATAGATAACTGAACAAGCTCTTCAGCCAACAGTGAGATCTCCTCACTGCTTTCCCTCTCATCACCACCACCCTCCTCCATCCTAGACTGCGGTAGTTACCACCCTCCCTAGGACTCTTGTGGAAAGCACTCTTAGTTTACAAGAGGGAACTATTTTAGTAAAAATTTTATTAATACTTAAAAATTATCATTTTTAGAATAATCTCAATATGATTTATTTTCATAATTTATTACCTATTATTAAAGGTTTATTGGTTGAAACGTACAGGATTAAAATCTTCCCGCCCAAACCCTCCAATCATGCCCAATAAAACTAGAAAATACCCACAAAACAAAGATGAATCCCCTCCCCCTCCGCCCCCTCTTTCGTATCGTCTCTTTGTCTTCCATGGTGTCTCAGAAACTAACAGAGTATGAACGTAAAAGGCTTGAAAACATCAAGAGAAATGCTGAAATGGTGGCCGCACTCAATATCCACTCAAAAGCAGCTATTCTCTCTGCCGCTACCAAACGCCAAAAGTAACGAAATCCATCTTTGTTTTTCACCCATTTTTGTTACAAAGAAAATAACGTAA
Organism: Gossypium rotundifolium; assembly: GCA_025506655.1. Lineage (NCBI taxonomy): Eukaryota > Viridiplantae > Streptophyta > Magnoliopsida > Malvales > Malvaceae > Gossypium > Gossypium rotundifolium. The sequence goes on from CP106727.1 coordinate 131,108,234, forward strand.
AGATTGTCTTAGTTTTAAATTTTTATGATTGCTTGCAGAACAAAACAAGTGAAGAAACCCAAAATGGAGAAACCGATCGTAACTCGACGGTCACCGAGAACAAGAGTTAAGCCACCGGATTCAAAGGGTTTGTCGGATAAGTTCCTAAAACCTATTAGTATGATAGATGCTTTCATAGGGTATGAAAAAGAATCTAACCAAGTGCTGGTTGATACAATTTTGAGTATTGCTGGGGAAACTCAAGCTGGATTTCCAGAAAATGAAGAGTTTAATGGTGCTAAAGACGTTAAAGATGGGAACTTTAGTGGTTTTAGTGAGAAAGGTACTTTGGATTCTTGCAAAAGTGAAGCTTTTGAATCACCAGTTAAAGAAGAGTTTGATGAGCATTTGGATACTAAGAAGAGTGATCCCTGGCTGAAATCAATGGATTTGAAACCAGAGAATATAGCATGGCCAATGCCCGGAAGGATCATGGAGGTTAAGTTTTTCCCTTGTACCGGTATTAGTATGATTGCAGTGGGGAACAAAGCTAGGAATATAGCATTTTTGAATATGGATTCTGAGGATGAAATTGATGATGGAATATATATTTATGGCCTGCATACTGGTGCTATTTCTGGGATTTCGATTCAAAGATATTCAATGTCAAAGGTACTTTGGGGTTTCAACCAAGATTTTATTTTTAGTTTGTGATTTCAGGCTAACAAATTGCTAAAGGGAATGCATATATAATATGTTTTTCTTCTTTGTTGCATTGGGATGCAGATTTATAGCAGCGGCCATGATGGCTTTATTCGATTAATGGATGCTAAGAAGGAAGTATTTGATGTTGTGCATTATTGTGATAAAACTATACATTGCCTCTCTCAACAGCCTAATGATTTGTGGAGCTTATATTTCTCGGAGGGTCGTGGAGTGTTGATTGAATGGGATGTTCGGACTGGGAAATCCAGCGGAAACTGGATGCTTCATGAAGATACTATCAACAACATAAGCTTCAATCCACAAAACCCCAACATTATGGCAACCAGTTCAACAGATGGAACTGCTTGCATTTGGGATTTAAGGAGCACGAGGTCTCGCAAACCGAAAACAATGAAGACTGTGAGCCATGGTAGGGCTGTTAATTCTGCTTACTTCTCACCCTCTGGAACCGCTCTTGCAACAACAAGGTATTAACTTCTCTTTCTTAATCCAAATTTTTATTTATTTCTCTTGTTGTTGCAGTACAAACTGTATTGTATGTCATATTATGATTGACTTGAATGGATGTACTTTATGTTGAGATACATAGCTTCTATTATTTTGAGGATGTCTTTAGCATTAGGTGGTTCCTAATTTGTTACCTTGTTTATTAACTGTATCCTCCGTTTGGCATGTTTATGTAGATAGATGCTTTTCTAACATTTGTTCAATTGGTTCTAATATTATTTCTCATTTAACATAGTTTGGACAACAATGTTGGTATAATAAGTGGATTCAATTATGAAGACACTTCTATGATATACCATGATAATTCAACAGGAACTTTGAATCTTAGTTTCAGGTAGGCTTTTTGCCTGTCTTTCGTGTTCTTCTCAAAGTAATCTACTTGCTTGATGTTCTGTTGTATATGGTTGGGTGTTTTTCATTTTGGTGTAATCAGAGGTATATGGGGGTGGGATGATTCATGCATATTCATTGGCAACATGAGAAAAGGTATTGATGTAATCTCTCCAGTACAAAGAACAAGTGTAATGACATTACAGAGTCCACAATTGCCTGCAATTCCCTGGAGATTTGATGCACATCCATATGAAGTTGGGATGTTAGCAGCAGCCACCAATGGGAGTGGAGTTTGCCTGTGGACACCATGATAGAAAAATCTGTGCTTTGCAATTGCTACCCAGTGTTTTTGTCTCAACTTGTTAGCCGACTTTATCATAATATATCTGATTTTCTTTTGGGTTTGCGGAGGGGAATGGCAACAGCGGGGTTTGAACCCTGATTTTTGGATGCCAACAAGGAACTTAACTACTCTTATGTTGTTGGCAATATATCTGATTCTTTTATCTTTTTTGTTATTGACAATAGTATGCTAGATTTTGTGAAGGGGACCAAAAAGCAAAGTTAAGCATAGGATTTGGGTTTGCATTTCTTAATTCCTAATTAGTTTAAGGTTTAGAAATATATTGGAATTTCAACCATTATCATGAATGAAAAATATACTAGATGATAATAACAAGTTTTGAATCTTTGTTTTTTGGTAGAAAGAAAATAGAGTCAATTACACTTAACCAGAAACAACATTAGAAATAGATATTAGAGAAGAAATATCTAATCGAATTTGATCAACAACACTAGTAGGAGCAATATCAAACACAAGGGGCCCAAACGGAAACTCTTTCATTTGACCAGTTAGGATATGGAGGGCAAAGTTCGCTTCTCTTGGAATTTGCTTAATGACCACTTGCCAATTATGTCTGTATAATTCTTGGATACGTAATATCAAATCTCTATTTGCATGTTCTTTAAAATCCCCATGAATACCTTTAATGGCCTGAGCGTAGTTAGTCTTAAGAATAATTTCCTTCAAGTTAAAGTCCCATGCAAGGTGAAGACCATCATAAATAGCTCAAAGTTTAGCTTGTTCAACACTTCATCTTCCAATATTTTGTTATGCGCCTTGGCGTAAGATCTAGTCACAGGTCTAGACGAGAAATAATTCTTGCTTTGATCTATGGTTACTCAAAAGGCAGATTCATCTTTGATTGAACCCCCTCTCAAAATGACGTTTCTTTTTTATAGAATAATTGATTATCTCTTTATTTCATATTGACAGCCTTTTATAGACTGTTAATAACAAAGAAAAAGTACTAATAGAATTCCTAACCTAGAATTTATAAAGGAAATAAAAACCTAATATAATAGAGAAAATAAGTAAAACTAAAACTCTTAATAAAACTTGATATAATAAATAAATAAAACTAAAATTCCTATTGCAATAAAAGCGTCCATATCATTACTCCCCTTCTCGGAGTTGAGCTTGTCCTCAAGCTCAAATTCAGAATAAACTTTAGAACTTACCTAAAATCATCTATCTCATCATCATCAAATAACCTTTTACATTTTTGTGCCATGGAATAAGACTCGTTACAATTATAACACAGCCCTTTAGTCCTTTTCGCCATTTCTATCTGTGTCAATATCTTAATAAATGGTGCAGAAGAGCCTATTTTGCCGTTGTTTCCTGTTGGTTCTATTGTTTGTCCCACTCCATTTGCAATGCTTTTAGTTGTTGGAATAACTGAATTGCTGCCAATGTTTTGGGAAGTTGGCCAGTTCAAGATGGCTCGAGATGACAATCTAGAAGAGACATTTTCTTTACGTTCCAATGTTTAAGCCATATTCATTGCAGCTCCAAGGTTTTTCGATTGTTGCATCTTAATATCAATTCTAAGTTCCTTTACTAACTCAACAGTAAAAAGGTTTACTTGTTGTCAAGGTTTAAGATCAGCAGTCCTAGCCAATAGTGATTGAAATTGGCGTTGATATTCCTCTTCTGTCCCAGTTTATTTCAAGTTGGCAAGTTCCCCCAAGGGGTTATTACTCATAAGTGGCCCAGACCTTACATGACAACACTCTTTGAAACACCCCCAATCAAGATTTATCTCCTCTTCTTCCATTTGATCAAACCACAATTGTGCCTCTCCTAAGAGATAGAATGAAGCTATGCCTACTTTGTCTTCTTCGTTAGTTCGTTGATTGCCAAAAAAAAAAAAAAATTGCATCTTTCCAACCACCTTAAAGGATCTTCAACACCATCATAAGTGGGAAATTCCATCTTAGAGTATCGTGGCACCATGCACCCATTGTGTTGTGAGTCTGAGTTCCTTTTCCTACCTCTGTTGCTGCCCTATTCTTTATTATTTTTCTCTAAATCCCTTTCATTATCTTTTGGACCGAAAGAGATAATATCTCCAGTTGCTCCTCTAATACTTGTTACCTTATAGCCATTTGTTCTATGAAAGCCTTCAGTTTGGCTGTCAAATTCTTTTCGTCACCCCTGGCAGTTGGCTCGGATACCAAGTTGTTATGTACCTTGGCGTAGGATCTAGTCACAGGTGTAGACGAGAAAGAATTCTTTATTCGACCTATGGTTACTCAAAAGGTAAATTCATCATTGACTGAACCCCCTCTCAAAATAATGTTTCTTTTTTATAGAATAATTGCTTATCTCTTTATTTCATACTGACAGCCTTTTATAGACTGTTAATAACAAATAAAAGAGTCCTAATAGAATTCCTAACCTAGATTTTATGAAAGAAATAAAAACCTAATATAATAGAGAAAATAAGTAAAACTAAAACTCTTAATAAAACCTGATATAATAAATAAAACTAAAATTCCTATTGCAATAAAAGCGTTCATATCATATTTGTCCCAATTCCCGAAAGCCACCTACCATGTTCATCTCTTGCCACTGCTGTCGAAGTTGCGAAGCCTGAAGACGGATTGCGGGCACCATCGACATTTATTTTGATAGATTTAGTGTGTGATGGGATCCACCTACAATTTCCACTTTGATTACTCCTAGAACCACTTGGTCTGCTAGGCTTCGGCTTAATATAGTTCATCCAACCCCACGCAGATTGTATAACATTGGCAGCATCAGAAGGGGTTCTTGAGAAAATCCTAAGATTCCTTTGTTTCTAAAGCTTCTAGCAGATAATACCAAAGATCAATTGCCACATCACATCCTCATATTCTAGGCCAAAATCATTCCTCAAATTTGCCAAAATCCAATCTTGCAAGGAGTAAAAAAAAATTGAAAAGAGAGGATAGGGGGATAATACTATTCCAAACCTTCCATGTTAGGCAACAGTCTCTTAATACATGAATACAAGATTCCTCAACTTCCCCACAAATCACACAAGAAGGATCCGTCGAAACTCCTCGTTTGCAACATTTCATGTTAGTCAATAGACGTTCCTTGAGAACCAACCAAAGGAACTGACGAACTCCCTGAGGAGCATCCAAGGTCCAAGTAAGCTTCCATTTGTTGTCCAAAGGGTTGAGAGAGTTTTCCAATAGCACACTGTATGTAACAGCCTGATTTAGGGGCTAGTCGATATAGTGATCTTGGGATCACTAATTCGAGACCTAAGAAATTATTTTCATGATATATTATGAGTTAGAGCATGATAACATGTGAGCATTAAAATTTTGGTACTTTAATTTTAGCAATTTCATGTTTAATCGCGAAAAAGGACTAAATCGCATAACGTGTAAAAGTTCCATTCTTTTGTTAAGAGTACCAAATGGCCATGAAATAATAATGGGAGGTCTTTAAAAGGAAATTTAGCCTTTGGAAGAAGCTTGGCCGGCCATAGGAGAACATGGGAGACAAGATTTGTCAATCTTAGTCAAAGTTAGTAGTAGGGGTGAGCGTTCGATCGAATCGAATGAAAAAATTTCGAGTTAATCGAGTTGACGAATCATATTTTATCATCCTAATTTGATTTGAAATTTTCTCGAATCGAGTCGAGTGAGATGGAATTCGAATCGAATCGAATCGAATATATTTGTTCGAGTTAAATTTTAAAAAATAATTTTGGGTCCTTGTAACCACTATCACCCATCGTAATAAAAATTGTCCACCTTAATCAAATTTTTATTAACTTTCATCACCTCATAATTTATTTATTAATCTTTTATATACGAGTTAGCTTCTTTGCTTGCTTAGTTATTTCAATTATCTTCAGATTCTTGTCACTATATATTTTGGAATTAAAATATATATTAAATGTAAAATGTGATTTTTAATAAAAGTTATTTTAAAGATAAAATATGAAATTGATACCAATATAAAATTTTAATACTGAATATTTTATGGCATAATTAATAATTCAATTTTAATATAAATATTCAATATGACTAAACAATTCAATAATATAAATAATATAAAATGTGAAATTTAATTTAATAATATAAATAATAGATATAAATAAAATTATTGCTATTTATGTTTAGTGATTTTTTGGATAATTTTGATTTTTATTTGAGGGTAAAAGGTGAGAAGTAAAAGTTTAGGGGAAAATAAAAGTTTTGGGGAATAAAAGTTTGAGGGAAAGTAAATAGGGAGTAAAATTTTGGAAGGAAAATAAAAAAAAAATTGGGGGATGGGTTTGGGGTAGATGGGGAGTGGGATGAGAAGGAGTAAAAGTTTTAGGGAAAAGTGGGAGGAGTAAAATTTGGGGAGAAATAAAAAGTTTTGAGGGTTTTTGGAGTAAAATTTTGAAAAAAGTAAATGGAAGAGTAAAATTTTGGTGGGAAATGGATTTTGGGTAGATTGGAGGGTTGGGATGGGAGGAATAAAAGTTTTGGGGAAAAGTGGGAAGGAGTAAAAATTTGAGGAAAAGTAAAAGGTTTGGAAGTTTGGGGTAAAAATATAAAATATTTTATTTTAATATTCGAATTATTCGAATTATTCGAATTATTCGAGTTATTCGAATTCGAAAACTCAACTCGATTCGAACTCGAAATTCGAAAAAAAATTTGAGTTGACTCGAATAACTCGATTAACTCGAATAATTTGATTCATTTAACTCGAAATTCGAATTTTTTTATTTTTTCGAGTCGAATCGAGTTTTGCTCACCCCTAGTTAGTAGTAGTAGGTGGATTAATTTGACTTGTATTAATAAAATAAGGAGAGAAAAGTTATCATCCTTTCTCCTATCATCTTCCACCGAAAATTAACAGAACTTTCAAAAACTTCAGCAAGCTCTTATCTATTCAAGTAAGTGTTCTAGTGAACTTTTCTTGAAAATAATTGTACTTTTGAGAACCCTAGAGCTTAAGCTTTCAAATGAGGGGACTATTGTGCAATGTTGTGAAAGGTTTAGAGTTCTACCATGAGAGCTACCTTAGTTATTTGTTGCATTGTTATAGAAGAACTTGAGTCTTAGTTGTTAGATGAACAACTTTTGAAAAGGGTGTTAGTACGAGAACACTAAATAGGACCTTAATGAAAAAGTTATAAATTTTATAGTATGTTTGTGAAATGTTGATTTATGATTATAGTTTTAAGAGCATTAAATGTTTACCTAGGCTTGTTGGGGATAAAAATGTGATTAGAATTGATTTTCGAGCCTAAGGGCAAAAAAGTTATTTCGCCAAAATCTAAGGGTAAAATGGTAACTTTAATTTAGCATGATCATTGAGATGTTTATGTTAATGTGGCGATTAAAATGAGCTAAGAGACGAGGATTCGCCTCAATCGGGAAAAGGATAAGGTCGTAGATTAAACCGAAGAATTGACTCATTTTGAAAACGAGGTAAGTTGTATGTGAATTAATGCAATATTATATTAGCATAATTGAGGATGCTTGATATCATATTGATGCATGATACTTCAATAAATTGAGAAACTTATGTGAATATGATATTGAAGTCTTAATGGACTATGACAAATATGAAGAATGCTATCACCATATTATGAGGGTCAGTGTAAGACCATGTCTGGGACATAGCATCGACCATATTATGAGGGTCAGTGTAAAACCATGTCTGAGACATGGCATCAGCCATATTATGAGGGTCAGTGAAAGACCATGACTGGGACATGGCATCGGCCATATTATGAGGGTTAGTGTAAGACCATGTTTGGGACATGGCATCGGCCATATTATGAGGGTCAGTGTAAGGCCATGTCTGGGACATGGCATCGGCCATATTATGAGGGTCAATGTAAGGCCATGTCTGAGACATGGCATCGGCCATATTATGAGGGTCAGTGTAAGACCATGTCTGAGACATGGCATCGGCCACATTACGAGAGCCAGTGTAAGACCATGTTTGGAATATGGCATCGACATTGAGATGAAAGCTAATGTAAGACCATATCTGGGATATGGCATTAGCACCGAGGGGTAATCCCATATAAAACCATGTCTGGGATATGGTATTATTACCTAGAGGAGTCTCTATGTAAGACCACCTCAAGGGTGTGACAATGGTTTTACACTTATCGTAGTTATTATAAAACACGTATTTGATTATTCCCTGTGCATGATAGGATAAGCGCATGAATTTAAAAGTAGAGATGTGAATGATATTTAGGTCCTGCGAATGAATGAATACAGATACTAATGACTGAGTCACGAGAAATTGGCTCGATATGTGGCAGGGTATGTGCTTGATAAGTGCAATCGTAAGTAAGGTCAAGTAGTTTTGACTTGTGTATGGTCAGCTAATACCATGGATTAATTATTTTTATGAGTATTACAATTGCTATTTATTTCCATGCAACTTACTAAGCTTTATGCTTACCCCTTTTTCATTGCCCTTCTTCTTTGTAGTATTGCCAAGATAACTTGAGGATCATGACTGTAGGAGTTCAGAAATCACACTATCAACGACACTTTGGTATAACAATTTTAGACTTGTTTTGAATATGGCATGTATAAGACTCGAGAATTTTGTTAAGTTTTAATTGTTAGTTAAAGTGTTGGCTGTAAGTCATTTTGTATATGGTTTTATAAGTTAGGCAAATACTTGGAAAACGCTTTCTTTAAATGAAGATGAAATTCATGAAGTGAATGCCTTTTTTTTACTTTGTATGATGGAAATGAGTTCTTAGACTTGCTTATGAGATAGAAATTGATTGTTTTGAGATGAAGTATGAGAGTGTGCATTTTAGGGAAACAATGGCTTGGTATATAGCCTACTAATTTATCCACCTAGTGTGACACACGGGCGTGGGTCAAACCGTGTGAAGGTCACGGCCAACACATGGGCGTGTACCCAGGCTGTGTGAAGTTTGCACCTTGTCCATGAAATTGTAAAATCCTCACGGCTAGGATACACGGGCGTTTGCCCCGATCGTGTGATCAAGTCAATATATAAAGGAATAATACACGGTCTAAGCCCACGGGCGTGTCAAGGCCATGTGAATATAGTCAGTAACTCCCCACGGTTGGAAGACATGGGCGTGTCTAAGGGTACATGGGCGTGTCCCAAGTCACATGGGTGTGTAAACTCTGTTTCAAAGAAAAGTTTTCGATTAAGTTTAGAAAGTTTTCGGATAAGGGCTTAAGGCCTCGTAGGCCCACGAAATGTATGATTAGTTTAAGAAAGAGAAGTTTTTTTTAGTTAAAACAAAGTTTCACAGTCATAAGAGTATGTCTAAGTGAGTTGTATATAGTAATATTTCGTATCCAGTTCTAGCATCGGACTTGGGTATAGGGTGTTACATTTAGTGATATCAGAGCTACAGTTTAGTCGATTTTAGGACTAACGTAGCGTAAGTATGAGTCTAGTTATACATGCCATGTGTAAGTGTGTCCAAGTAATGATAGTGTAATGGCTCTTGACGTATAAAATTGGGTTTTATGTAGTAGATGGATTTTGATCCATACTGAGCTGCAGTTGATGATGCTGCAAGTAATGCGCCGGCTCCCGCTCAAGGGACCGCGCCAACTAATAGTAGACTCGAGACCTTGGGTCAAGGAGATGAAGCTCGAGAAGCTTTTCTCCACATGATGAGCAACTGGTATACTGAGTATAACCGAGCAAATCCCAATGCTCAGCCCCCTCTGCCCCCACCTATTCCTCAACCCGCTCTAGTAGTTCCTCAAGTGGTTGAGGTGGCGAGGAGAGAAAGGCCTCTAGTGGATAAGATCCCAAAATAAGGAGCTGAGGAATTTCGGGTATATAAGGATGATGACCCGAAGAAAGTGAAATTCTGGCTCGAGAACACCATACGAGTATTTGATGAGTTATCCTGCACGCCTAATGAGTGCTTAAAATGTGCGATATCTCTCCTGAGAGACTCAGCCTACCAATGGTAGAGCACCATGGTGTCGGTAGTGCCAAGGGAGAGAGTTAGTTGGGAATTCTTCCAAGAGGAATACCGGAAGAAGTATATTAGCCAGAGATTCATCGACCACAAGAGGAAGGAGTTCTTGGAACTAAAGTAAGGCCGTTTGTCAGTGGCTGACTATGAATGGGAGTTCGTAAGGCTTACCAAGTATGCAAGAGAGTGCATGTCTATCAAGGCCATCATGTGTAAGAGGTTCAAGGATGGATTAAATGAAGATATCTGCCTATACGTGGGATTTCTCGAATTAAAGAAATTCGTAGTGTTGCTGGATAGAGCCTGTAAAGCCGAAAAGTTGGCCAGAGATAAGAGAAGAGCCGAGTACGAGTCTTGTGACTCGAAGAAGAGACAATAGAACAAGTCTCACCAATCCTCATCTAAGAAATCAAGGGATTTTACTATTCAATCGGTCCCTTCAACGAGGTTTTCAACCTGAAATAAGGGCAGGCGATTCTCGGGATCAAAAGGGCAAACTACATCAGTTGCTAGTGTGGGCAATGTTCGACCAAATAGACCGGAATGCCCTCAGTGTGGCGGGCATCATTTTGGCGAGTGCAGAGCTAATGAGAAAGGTTGTTTCAGATGTGGGTCATTGGACAATTTTATTAGAAACTGTCCCGAGGTAGATGAGAAAGGAAGGCCTCAGAATGCGAGATCGGGAAGTACACAAAGGGAAGACCATTGAAAAACCCAGGGATTGAGATAGGAAACAAGAATCCACCTAAAGAGCGAACTGCTAAAATTGAGAGTAGAGCACCAGCGAGGACATATATCATTCGTGCTCGTGAGGAGGCATCTTCCCCCGACATAATCACGGGTATATTTTTTCTCCATAATACTCGTGTTATAGCTTTAATTGACCCAGGATCTACTCACTCGTACATATGCATGAAATTAGTCTCTAGCATGAGCACACCTATAGAGTCTACTAAATTCATTACAAGAGTGTCAAATCCCTTAGGTAAGTGTGTGTTGGTTGACAGAGTTTGTAAACGGTGTCCTTTGATGATTAAAGGTCATTGTTTCCCAGTCGATCTTATGTTATTACCGTTCGACGGGTTTGATGTCATCCTCGGGATGGATTGGTTAGTTACTCATAAGGTAATTGTGAATTGTGGAAAGAAGCATATTGAGTTGAGGGATGAAAACGAAAATTTTACTCGTGTTGAATCAGATAAGCTGGATGGATTACCAATAATGATATCAACCATGTCGACTCAGAGGTACCTATGGAAGAGGTATGAGGCTTATATTACCTTTGTGTTGAACACTAAAGAGATTGAATTGAAAATTGAGTCAGTACCCATAGTATGCGATTACCTAGATGTTTTCCCAGAAGAGTTGCCAAGGCTACCTCCGGAGAGGGAAATTGAATTTAGGATCGAATTAGTTCCAAGTACTGCCCCTATTTCTATTGCTCCCTATAGAATGGCTTCAACTGAGCTAAAAGAGCTAAAATCACAGTTGCAAGGATTAACGGATAAGGGTTTTGTGAGGCCAAGTTTTTCTCCATAGGGCACTCCCATCCTATTCGTGAAGAAGAAATATGGTTCTATGAGACTATGTATAGACTATCGGCAACTCAACAAAGTGACAGTGAAGAATAAGTACCCGTTGTAGAGGATCGATGATCTATTTGACCAATTAAAGGGAGCTACAGTATTTTTCAAGATAGATTTAAGGTCGGGGTACTATCAGTTGAAAGTTAAGGATTTAGATGTGCCGAAGATCGCATTTAGAACTAGGTACGGCTATTATGAATTTTTGGTCATGCCTTTTGGTTTAACGAATGCCCCCGCTATCTTCATGGATTTGATGAACCGCATTTTTCGATCGTATTTGGATAGATTTGTTGTGGTTTTCATTGATGACATACTGATCTACTCTTGAGGTGAGAACGATCATGCTGAGAATTTGAGTATAGTTCTACGAGTTTTGAGAGAGAATCAATTGTATGCCAAATTCAGTAAGAGTGAATTTTGGCTTAGGGAAGTGGGATTTTTGGGGCACATTGTCTCGGGAGATGGGATTAGAGTTGATTCGAGTAAAATCTCGGCAATTGTTGAATGGAAACCGCCTAGGAACGTAACTGAAGTACGAAGTTTTCTAGGCCTAGTAGGCTATTATAGACGTTTTGTCAAGGGATTTTCCATGATAGCCACGCCAATGACAAGACTTCTATAGAAAGATGTGAAGTTCGTTTGGACGGAGAAATGTCAACAGAGTTTCGAGAAATTGAAGACACTGTTGACTAAGGCTCCTATTTTGGTACAACCTGAGCCGGGAAGAGAATTCGTGGTTTACAGTGACGCGTCCTTGAACGATTTAGGCTGTGTACTTATGCAAGAGGGTAAAGTGATTGCATACGCCTCTAGATAGTTGAAGTCGCACGAGAAGAACTACTCGATTCATGAATTAGAGTGGCCGCAATCGTGTTTACGTTGAAAATTTGGAGACATCATTTATATGGTGAAAGGTGTCAGATTTTCACTGACCATAAAAGCCTGAAATATTTGATGACTCAGAAGGAATTGAATTTGAGGCAACGAAGATGGTTAGAGTTGATTAAAGATTATGAGCTGGTAATTGACTACCATCCGGGAAAGGCAAATGTAGTAGCCGACACTTTGAGCAGAAAATCATTATTTGCACTAAAAGCTATGAGCACCCAGATGACCTTGTTAGATGATGGATCCATATTAGCCGAGTTGAGGGCTAAACCATTATTCCTCCAAGAGATTTGCGAAGCTCAGAAGGATGATAACAGTTTGCAAGCCAAAAGAGCTTTATGTGAGTCGAGCGTTAAGTCAGGCTTTCGAGTAAATTCTGATAGATGTTTGACATTTCAAATCGGGTCTGTGTACCCAGGAATGATGAGCTTATTCACAGAATTTTATAGGAAGCACATAACAAATGTTTGAATGTGCATCCAGGCAGCACAAAGATGTACCAAGATTTGAAGAAATGGTACTGGTGGCTAGGTATGAAGAAGGATATTTCTGAGTTTGTATCAAAATGCTTGATTTGTCAGCAAGTGAAGGCTGAACATCAAGTACCTTCAAGTTTACTTCAGCCTATTATGGTTCCTGAGTGGAAGTGGGACCGTGTCACTATGGATTTTGTGACCGGTTTACCGTTGACTTCTAAGAGGAAAGATGCAGTTTGAGTAGTGGTTGACAGACTCAATAAGTCAGCCCACTTTATACCAGTGTGAGTTAACTATTCACTTGATAAATTGGCGGACTTGTACATGTCGGAGATAGTAAGACTTCACGGTGTACCGTTGTCAATCATTTCAGATAGAGATCCGAGATTCACGTCATGGTTCTGGACAAAACTGCAAGAAGCTTTGGGCATGAAATTAAGTTTCAGTACCGCCTTTCATCCTTAGACCGACGGGCAATTAGAAAGAACGATTTAGATACTAGAAGACATGCTTAGATGTTGTGTTTTGGAATTCCACAGTAGTTGGGAGAAATACTTACCATTGGTGGAATTCGCCTACAACAAAAGCTTTCAGTCAAGTTTGAAAATGGTGCCTTATGAGGCATTGTATGGACGTAAGTGTCGAACGCCCTTATATTGGTAAGAACTCAGAGAGAAACAGATATACGGGGTTGATCTTGTTAAAGAAACTGAAGAGAAGGTAGAAGTGATTCATAATTGCCTGAGAGCCGCTTCAGATAGACAGAAGTCCTATTCAGATTTAAAGAGGAAAGAGATAGAATACAAAGTCAGTGATAAAGTGTTCTTGAAAGTATCACCTTGGAGGAAAGTCCTCAGATTTGGCCGGAAGGGCAAATTGAGTCTGCGCTTTATCGGACCTTATGAACTTACTGAAAGGATAGGACCGGTAGTGTACCGGTTAGCCTTGCCACCTGAGCTGAAAAAGATTCATGACGTCTTTCATGTGTCTATGTTACGTCGATATAGTTCAGACCCTTCACATGTTATAGAGCCGACAGAGGTGGAGATACAACCAGACTTGACTTATGGTGAAGAACCGGTTAAAATATTGAGGTATGAGGCTTATATTACCTTTGTGTTGAACACTAAAGAGATTGAATTGAAAATTGAGTCAGCACCCATAGTATGCGATTACCTAGATGTTTTCCCGGAAGAGTTGCCAAGGCTACCTCAGGAGAGGAAATTGAATTTAGGATCGAATTAGTTCCAAATAATCGCCTATTTCTATTGCTCCCTATAGAATGGCTTCAACCGAGCTAAAAGAGCTAAAATCACGATTGCAAGGATTAACGGATAAGGGTTTTGTGAGGCCAAGTTTTTCTCCATAGGGCACTCCCGTCCTATTCGTGAAGAAGAAATATGGTTCTATGAGACTATGTATAGACTATCGGCAACTCAACAAAGTGACAAAGAAGAATAAGTACCGTTGTAGAGGATCGATGATCTATTTGACCAATTAAAGGAGCTACGATTTTTCAAGATAGATTTAAGGTCGGGTACTATCGGTTGAAAGTTAAGGATTTAGATGTGCAGAAGATCGCATTTAGAACTAGGTAATGGCTATTATGAATTTTTGGTCATGCCTTTTGGTTTAACGAATGCCCCGCTTATCTTCATGGATTTGATGAACCGCATTTTTCGATCGTATTTGGATAGATTTGTTGTGGTTTTCATTGATGACATCTTGATCTACTCTTGAGGTGAGAACGATCATGCTGAGAATTTGAGTATAGTTCTACGAGTTTTGAGAGAGAATCAATTGTATGCCAAATTCAGTAAGAGTGAATTTTGGCTTAGGGAAGTGGGATTTTGGGGCACATTGTCTCGGAGATGGGATTAGAGTTGATTCGAGTAAAATCTCAAGCAATTGTTGAATGGAAGCGCTAGGAGCGTGAATCAAGTCTGAAGTTTTCTAGGCCTAGTAGGCTATTATAGACGTTTTGTCAAGGGATTTTCCATGATAGCCACGCCAATGACAAGACTTCTATAGAAAGATGTGAAGTTCGTTTGATTGGAGAAATGTCAACAGAGTTTCGAAATTGAAGACCTGTTGACTAAGGCTCTATTTTGGTACAACTTTGGTAGGAAGAGAATTCGTGGTTTACGGTGTGGCGTCCTTGAGCGATTTAGGGCGTGTGTACTTATGCAAGAGGGTAAAGTGATTGCATACGCCTCTAGATAGTTGAAGTTTCGCATCGAGAAGAACTACTCGATTCATGAATTAGAGTGGCCGCAATCGTGTTTACGTTGAAAATTTGGAGACATCATTTATATGGTGAAAGGTGTCAGATTTTCACTGACCATAAAAGCCTGAAATATTTGATGACTCAAAGGAATTGAATTTGAGGCAACGAAGATGGTTAGAGTTGATTAAAGATTATGAGTGGTAATTGACTACCATCCGGAAAGGCAAATGTAGTAGCCGACACTTTGAAGCGAAAATCATTATTTGCACTAAAAGCTATGAGCACCGGATGACCTTGTTAGATGATGGATCCATATTAGCGAGTTGAGGCTAAACCATTATTCCTCCAAGAGATTTGCGAAGCTCGGAAGGATGATAACGGTTTGCAAGCCAAAAGAGCTTTATGTGAGTCGGCGTTAAGTCGAGCTTTCGAGTAAATTCGATAGATGTTTGACATTTCAAATCGGTCTGTGTACCTGTGAATGATGAGCTTATTCACGAATTTTATAGGAAGCACATAACAAATGTTTGAATGTGCATCCAGCGGCAAAAGATGTACCAAGATTTGAAGAAATGGTCTTGGTGGCTAGGTATGAAGAAGGATATTTACGAGTTTGTATCAAAATGCTTGATTTGTCGAAGAAGTGAAGGTCGAACATCAAGTACCTTCAAGTTTACTTCACCTATTATGGTTCTGAGTGGAAGTGGGACCGTGTCACTATGGATTTTGTGACCGGTTTACCGTTGACTTCTAAGAGGAAAGATGCAGTTTGAGTAGTGGTTGACAGACTCGATAAGTCACCCACTTTATACCGATGTGAGTTAACTATTCACTTGATAAATTGGCGGACTTGTACATGTCGGAGATAGTAAGACTTCACGGTTGTACCGTTGTCAATCATTTCAGATAGAGATCAGAGATTCACGTCATGGTTACGGACAAAAGCTGCAAGAAGCTTTGGGCATGAAATTAAGTTTGATCTGCCTTTCATCCTTAGGCCGACGGGCAATTAGAAAGAATGATTTAGATACTAGAAGACATGCTTAGATGTTGTGTTTTGGAATTCCACAAGAGTTGGGAGAAATACTTACCATTGGTGGAATTACCTACAACAAAAGCTTTCATCAAGTTTGAAAATGGTGCCTTATGAGGCATTGTATGGGCGTAAGTGTCGAGCATACTTATATTGGTAAGAACTTCGAGAGAAAGCAGATATCTGGGTTGATCTTGTTAAAGCTGAAGAAGAAGGTAGAAGTGATTCATAATTGCACGAGAGCCGGATGAGCGAAGTCCTATTGATTTAAAGAGAAAGAGATAGAATACAAAGTCGGTGATAAAGTGTTCTTGAAAGTATCACCTTGGAGGAAAGTCCTTAGATTTGGCGGAAGGGCAAATTGAGTCCGCTTTATCGGACCTTATGAACTTCTTGAAAGGATAGGACCGGTAGTGTCTTAGGTTAGCCTTACCACTGTGGAAAAAGATTCATGACGTCTTTCATGTGTCTATGTTACGTCGATATAGTTGAGACCCTTCACATGTTATAGAGCCGACAGAGGCGGAGATACAACCAGACTTGACTTATGGTGAAGAACCAGTTAAAATATTGGCTTGTAAAGTCAAGCAGTTAAGAAATAAAAGCATAGCCTTAGTGAAAGTCCTATGGAAAAGGCACAGCATAGAAAAGGCCACCTGGGAGTCTGAAGAGATGATGAGAAACCAATACCCCAATCTTTTTACTGGTAAGATTTTTGAGGACGAAAATCCTTAAGGGGGAGAATTGTAACAACTTGATTTAGGGGCTAGTCAGAATAGTGATCTCGAGAACACTAATCCGAGACCTGAGAAATTATTTTCATGATATATTATGAGTTAGAACATGATAGCATGTGAGCATTAAAATTTTGGTACTTTAATTTTAGCGATTTCATGTTTAATCGCAAAAAAGGACTAAATTGCATAACGTGCGAAAGTTTCATTCTTTTGTTAAGAGTACCAAATGGCCATGAAATATTAATGGGAGGTCTTTAAAAGACAATTTAGCCTTTGGAAGAAGCTTGGCCAGCCATAGGAGAACATGGGAGACAAGATTTGTCAATCTTAGTCAAAGTTAGTAGTAGTAGGTGGACTAATTTGACTTGTATTAATAAAATAAAGAGAGAAAATTTATCATCTTTTATCCTATCACATTCCATCGAAAATTAACAGAAAATAAGGGGTAGAAACCTTCAAAAATTTCAGCAAGCTCTCATCTATTCAAGTAAGTGTTCTAGTGAACTTTTCTTGAAAATAATTGTACTTTTGAGACCCCTAGAGCTTAAGCTTTCAAATGAGGGGACTATTGTGCAATATTGTGAAATGTTTAGAGTTCTACCATGAGAGCTACCTTAGTTATTTGTTGCATTTTTATAAAAGAACATGAGTCTTAGTTGTTAGATGAACAACTTTTGAAAAGGGTGTTAGTATGAGAACACCCAATAGGACCTTAATGAAAAGGTTATAAATTTTGTAGTATGTTTGTGAAATGTTGATTTATGATGATAGCTTTAAGAACATTAAATGTTTACGTAGGCTTGTTGGGGATAAAAATGTGATTAGAATTAATTTTCGAGCCTAGGGGCAAAAAGGTCATTTTTTTAAAATTCAAGGGTAAAATGGTAATTTTGATTTAGCATGATCATTGAGATATTTATGTTAATGTGACGATTAAAATGAGCTAATTTTCTATTATAGAGAAAGAAGAGACGAGAATTCGCCTCGACCGGGGAAAGGATAAGGTTGTAGACTAAACAGAAGAACTAACTCATTTTGAAAACGAGGTAAGTTGTATGTGAATTAATACAATATTATATTAGCATAATTGAATATGCTTGATATCATATTGATGCATGATACTTCAATAAATTGAGAAACTTATATGAATATGATATTGAAGTCCTAATGGACTATGACGATATTGAAGTCCTAATGGACTATGACGGATACGAAGAATGCATCACCATATTATGAGGGTCAATGTAAGACCATGTCTGGGACATGGCATTTGCCATATGACTATGTTTGGGACATGGCATCGGTCATATTATGAGGGTCAGTGTAAGACCATATGCAGGATATGGCATCGCCATATTATGAGGGTTCTTGTAAGACCATATGCAGGACATGGCATCGGCCATATTATGAGGGTCGGTGTAAGACCATATGCAGGACATGACATCGGCCATATTATGAGGGTCGGTGTAAGACCATGTGCGGGACATGGCATCGGCCATATTATGAGGTCGGTGTAAGACCATGTCTAGGACATGGCATCGGCCATATTATGAGTGGTGTAAGACCATGTCTGGGACATGGCATCTGCCATATTATGAGGGTCACTGTAAGACCATGTCTGGGACATGGCATTGGCCACATTACGAGAGCCAGTGTAAGACCTGTAAGAGTATGCCCAAAGATCAATCATGAGATGGTTGTAATAACATACTTGATTTACCATGTTTATTAATATAAAGCGTTGTCATTATTATTTCAATTTTTCCTTCTGTGTGTACAAATAAACTGTTTTATAATAATGTGCTGAGAATAATATGATTATTCTTAAAATATCCTTAGTCAAGTATTATTGTTGACTAGGACAATAATAATGCATTAAGACTAGCATGTAGTTGATTGATGATAAAGAGTTGTCATTGATATGGAGTGCCAAAATCAATGCATGAATATGTGTGTTAGAGAACAACATATTAGACTAACCCGCTATGAGTATGTTTCTTGAATTATTATGTAATTGTCACAACATTACTCATAGTGATTAATATATATATGATCCTTAGACTTGAGATAATCATTATCCCAACATACGTGAGTGGTATATTTTGATACGATCAAGCGTGCAAAATGGCTTGGTTGTTCTATAAAGGTCGATGTTAGATATACCACAATCTATGTAGAGGATAGTGTTGATCAATATAGGATAAGTCCCTCCACATAATGGGAGTAATATCTTAGGCCACTTGATTGAGTGAGACTAGAAATGCATAGCCATGCTCAAATAAGTTGACATGAGATGTCATACTAATTTGTATATCATAGTCTACTCAAGATATCAAGAAACATGGGATGGACTATACAAGTGTGACTATTCCATGACTTGTATCCATTCGAGAGATAAAGGACTTAAGGATTAATGCATGAAAGGTTAATCACAAAAGTTATGTGAATCATGACTTCTTGTAACTTAGGTAGCAATGATGCATTGCTAGATGTCACTCATTGTTTGTGACATTAGAATCGTTCTAGTATTACGCTAACGTTACAAGAACCTCTGAGGTCACACCTATGGTTGAAATGAAAGGAATGAAACATAGTTGGTATTGTGTTTGATTGTCACATGAATTAAATTAATTAAAGAATTAATTTAATTGGGCAATCAAATATTGAATATATTATATGTACAAGGATGTTGTACACATAATGAGAATTAATATATGAATTTGGTTTGTATATAAATTTAAATAAATATAGGTTCTAAAATCCATGTTATAATTAATGTAATTATAATTTTCGGTTAAAATATTATTATACTTATTTAATTTTATAATTCATAAAAGATATACCGATTATAAAAGGTAATAAGTGATAAAAAACTTGTTAAGAAAAACCCTAAGAATTTGCTTGGAAAAAGTCTAGCAGCCGTCAAGCAAATAAAACCTCTAAAAATAGTTTTTGGAGATTTCTACCGTTCATAGTCAAACCGGGTGGATTACGTAGAGGCCGACATCGTAAAGGTTGCAGCTTGGTTCGACAGTAAATCAGAACTCTTGTTGCTGAGGCGTTGCTGTCTACTCAGATTAAAATTTTGATAACTTCGAAACCTTTATTTCACCCCGATTCGTTCCTCACACATGGATTCATGGTTTGGATCGCTGGAATAATTTTGTTTCGCTGCGCCATGGGGGTGCCGGCGTTCCAACAAGACCATGTTTGAAACATGGCATCGGCATTGAGATGAGAGCTAACGTAAGACCATATCTGGGATATGGCATTAGCATCGAAGGGTAATCCCATATAAGACCATGTCTGGGATATGGTATTATTACCTAGAGGAGTCTCCATGTAAGACCACCTCAAGGGTGTGGCAATGGTTTTACACTTATCGTAGTAAGTATAAAAACACATATTTGATTATTCCCTATGTATGGTGGGATAAGCGGATGAATTTAAAAGTAGAGATGTGAATGATATTTAAGTCCTGCGAATGAATGAATACAGATACTAATGACCGAGTCACGAGAAATTGGCTCGATATGTGGCAGGGTATGTGCTTGATAAGGGCAATCGTAAGTAAGTAAGGTCAAGTAGTTTTGAATTGTGTATGGTCAGCTAATACCATGGATTAATTATTTTTATGAGTATTACAATTTCTATTTATTTCCATGCAACTTACTAAGCTTTATGCTTACCCCTTTTTCATTGCCCTTCTTCTTTGTAGTATTGCCAAGATAACTTGGGGATCGTGACCGTAGGAGTTCAGAAATCACACTATCAATGACACTTTGGTATAACGATTTTAGACTTGTCTTGAATATGGCATGTATAGGACTCGGGAATTTTGTCAAGTTGTAATTGTTAGTTAAAGTGTTGGCTGTAAGTCATTTTGTATATGGTTTTATAAGTTAGGCAAATACTTGGAAAACGCTTTCTTTAAATGAAGATGAAATTCATGAAGTGAATGCCTTTTTTTTTACCTTGTATGATAGAAATGAGTTCTTAGACTTGCTTATGAGATAGAAATTGATTATTTTGAGATGAAGTATGAGAGTGTGCATTTTAGGGAAGTAATGGCTTGGTATATAGCCTGTTAATTTATCCACCTAGTGTGACACACAGGCTTGGGCCAAACCGTGTGAAGGTCACGACCAACACATGGGTGTGTACCCAGGCCGTGTGAAGTCTGCAACTTGTCCATGAAATTGTAAAATCCCCACGGCCAGGATACACGGGCGTGTGCCCCGGCAATGTGATCAAGTAGTATATCAAGGAATAATACACGGTCTAAGCCCACGGGCGTGTCAAGGCCGTGTGAATATAGTCAGTAACTCCCCAGGTTGAAAGACATGGGCGTGTCTAAGGGTACATGGGCATGTCCCAAGTCACAAAGGCATGTGAAATCTGTTCAAAGAAAAGTTTTCGATTAAGTTCAGAAAGTTTTCGGATAAGGTCTTAAGGCCTTGTAGGCCCACGAAATGTATGATTAGTCTAAGAAAGAGAAGTTTTTTTTAGTCGGAACAAAATTTCACACCCGTAAGAGTATGTCTAAGTGAGTCGTATATGGTAATGTCTCGTATCCAGTCTTAGCATCGGACTTGGGTATGGGGTGTTACACTGTAAGCAGATTTGACTTTATAAATATCATTTGGAGAACATTTTGATATAAGTCATCCTAACCAACCAGAGTGTTCGGGGCTGGGATTCCAACAATATAAGTAATCCTAATTCCAATTTAGGGCCTTAACCCATTCAGATATAGTCTCAGATAGAAATTAGGGCCTTAGCTCATCTTAGATATAGTATGCATACAATAACAGAAATCAGTGTCCTACCCACCAGCCTCTACACACCATCTCTGATCATCTCTACACACCATGTGGGGTTTAAAATACCCACCCAACCCTACACACCAAGTTGTACCGAATGCGGCATATATAAATAATATTACAGTTGAGCTACCAAATAATAGGCATGAAAGCCTTTCAATACACTTCCTCCAATAAACAATCATCCCGCACCAATGCAAATGCAATTAAACATGCTCAATGCAGACATACAGAATTACATGCTTACATGCATTACCAGTCATACATACAAATCAGTAAACATGCATAAATTCAACATGCTCAATACATACTATATAATTAGATCATATGATTTAGGGTCTAAGTAGCATTTACCGACCCTATAGTAGGTTCATAGTCGACTTGGATGACTCGTGCAACCCTAGAAAACATTTTAGCTAAATGGGCTCACATGCCCATGTGGTTTGCTTGTGTGGGCAAATGATTGACTCATCAGCCGGTGGAACTTTGAATAACAAAACTCCTGAAGCAGCTTACGGCTTTATTAAAGAGATGTCGTTGAATACCTATCAATGGCGAATTACAAGGGCCAAACCGAAAAAATTAGCCGGAGTTTTTAACATAGACGCAGTAACAATGCTATCAACACAGGTGGAGATGATGAATAAAAAGCTTGATAATTTATGTTTTTCACAGGTACACCCGGTAATGCAATGTGAAGCAAGTGGGAATGTGGTGAATCCTGAGTACCCACCCTACCAACTAGGAGAAGAACATGAGCAGACAAACTATATAGATAACAATTTCAGATCCAATAATAATCCTTATAGTAACACTTATAACGCAGGTTGGAGGAACCACCCAAATTTTTCGTGGGGAGGACAAAGAAATTAAGGAAATCAAAGGAAGCAACCTCCTCTAAATTATCAAAATCAGCCATATCCACAAGAGAAGCAATCAAACCTCGAAGAGATGCTGACAAAATTCATGGCAACCACAGATTCTCGTTTCCAAAAGACTGAAGCAGCACTTGATGAACAACAAAAATCGATCAAAGGGATCAAGAATAAAGTTGGAGAACTTACTAGGTCAGTGGGACATCTCACAAAGCTGATTTCTGAATGTCAACAAGGACATCTACCAAGCAACACAGAAATAAACCCAAAAGAACAGATCCAAGCCATCACAGCTCAATAGGGTACAAAGGTAGACAAGCCCACCACAGCATAAGAAACCAAGGAAGAAAAAGATAAAATAGAGGTAGAACACGAAAAGCCAAAACCAATAATCAAAGGATACAAACCTCGCATACCTTATCCTGAAGCATTGAAAGGAGATGATTTAGAGGAACATTTTGGTAAGTTTCTTAAACTTTTAAAGAAATTAAATATTAACTTACCCCTTCTTGAAGCTCTTTTCCAGATGCCAGACTCGAGGAAATTTTTAAGACAACTATTGACAAACAAACGCAAAATAGACGAAGAGCACCACGTGGAACTAAACGCAACATGCTCGGCAATGTTACAAAATAGATTACCGCAGAAATAAAAAGATCCAAGGAGTTTTACGATTCCATGCTTAGTTGGTAGTTTAACTATTGATAATCGTTAGGCGATCAAGGGCAAGTATAAATGTCATGCCTTATGCATTGTTTAAACGACTAGGTCTAGGGAAACCCAAATAAACTAGGATGAGTATTCAACTAGCTGATAAAACTTTTAGAATTTCTAGGGGCATTATTGAAGATGTTCTTGTAAAAATCGATAAATTTGCTTTCCTAGTAGATTTTGTTGTTTTAGACATGGATGAGGATAATTCAATCCCCTTAATTCTAGGGAGACCTTTCCTAGCAACTGCTAAAACTAAAATTGATGTTGCTACAGGTGAACTCATACTTCACGTAAGAGATGAATCGATTAAGCTTCAAGCTCTCGACTCGGCCAGAATAGCAGATGATGAAGGTAAGAAAGTCACTTCAATAGATAATCAAATTGTTCAACTTTCATTGTAGGAAACGCCACATAAAGACAACCCTGAACGACCCATAACGCCACATAAAGACAACCCTGAACGACCCATAAGTCCCAAAACAACAAAGAAGAATCCTACAAGGGACAAGACCTTAGGATTGACAAGTTTGAAGAACAGAAGATACAAGTTAAAGAAAAGCCGGATCCACACGAAGTAAAACCAAAGAAACCGCCAGAAAAGCTCGTAGGGACATCAAACCACTACAAAATAGGAGATCAGGTACTGTTAGATCCACACATCACCACAACAGACCTGAAGACAAAGGGAGAAATATTTCTTAAGGTACACGATATCTTCCACCATGGAACAGTCGAGGTATGCAATCCAACATTCAACACTTTTAAGGTAAACGTTTCTCAACTTGAACCTCATTAAGAAAATAAAATTTTAAGCAAGAGGGAAGATATTCAAACCTTTAAACCCCCTGAAATTTTTTTCGAGAAGAGTCTAGCTTAAGACTACAAACGAGCGCTTTTCAGGAGGCAACCCAAGTACTAACAATAATTTCTATTCTGTAGTTTTAGTTTTATCTCTAGTTTCTCTTTTAGAATTCAATAAATTAAAAAAATACAGATTCCCTGACCACATGGTCTAGCACACGGCCATGGCCGTAACCGTATGGGTACTCCGAATCACCGTACTGACATAGTAGAGGCCGTGCGAATCCTGCCTCAACCAACTGCAGAAGTCACGGGCTCACCTCCCCACCACGACCGTGTGAGGCAGCCGTGCGTCAACATTACCATTATAGAAACGGGCGTGGCACTCCAACACACCTAGAACACAGTCGTGCGACACGACCTTGTGAAGATACTGACTTATCAACCATGGGCATGACTTATCAACCACGGGCTTTTAATCTCCAACACGCCTCCAAACACAATCATGTGATACAATCGTGAAAGCAACACGCCCTAGATATATAGGCATGGGATAGCGTCAGAAGCAAAAATCTATTTAAACCCCACAGCCCTTCCCCTTTCCCCCATCTTCTTTCCTCCTTTTTCTTTCAATTTTTTTTTTGTCTTGCACTAAGAAAGGTGTTCAGACTCTTGAGCTACACTAAAATCATGCCGAATAAGTGTAAGAGGCCAATCACAATCTCCCTATGGGAAACCGATATATATAAGTTCATGCCGACCGCTTCATTCAAACAACAAGCCAAGGGTCTTTGAAACCATATAGTTTTTATGTTCTTTTTCTCTTTTGCTTCAATTTCCTTCTCTTTAATAATCTTATGCTTAGTTTAGTTTATTTTAATTTAATTTCTTGGTTTTAGGTTTTAAAGGCTGCTTAGAAATCACGCACCACAACCTTAGAGGTCACACCTACCTCGCGAACCATCCAACACTAAGGACTCCTTAGTCCATTAGTCTTTTCTTTCAATTTCAGTTTTCTTCTTAGTCTCCTTCTCTTTATTTCCTTTATCTTTAATTATAATATTAGTATATTATTAATGTTTCTTTAGATTTCTTGGCTATATCTTTGCAGGCTACCCAATTTCTTTATCTAGCACAAAGATCATCGGTAGACACCCCACCGTGGCCCTCAACTTATATTTCTCTTTAAAATTAGGAAGTGGCACTCTATCCCTCTCTTTTGATCTTATATTAATTATTATTACCTATCTTTGTACATTGAGGGAAATGTACATCTTAAGTGTGGGGGGATAAAAGTGCCTAACTTTTTGCATAATTCTCAAATTAATGCCTAAATTTTCATTGTTCTCAAAATCCTAAATTTTAAACTTGTTCAAAAGTATTTTTCTCATATTACTAATTAGGATGAAATTTCTAATGATTTATGATTATTATTGATATGTTTTAGAGTAAGTCATAGTTAATTGTGCATTGATGACTAAATTTGAAGAATACTAGAGAATCAAGCATGGTATGTCTACTTTCTAAAAATTAAAATTGATGGGTCGTTGAACTGAATTTGAGTACTACCTTGAAATTTGGAATTTATAAGGATTGATGTAAAAAACACCCATAATTTTTGTGAGATTTTGAGCCTTATAGAGCATATATTCTTTTTCGTGCTCACTTTATTGATTATGAGTGTGTCAACTTTGAACTGTTATTTTAGAACTTGCCTCGTTTATACATGTCGAGACCACATTAATGATTTGATATACTGAGATGATAAAGGCACCTAGGTTTAACCCACTTACTTCATAAAAAGCCTACCTTCACAAATTAACCCCTAGTGAACCCTGTTGAATCCTAACAACCTTTTTATTGACTCACCCACTAACATTAACCCAAGATCCCTTTGCATTTGTTATCACCATTCTTTTGACTACCCTTTAATCGAGGTTTGATTTGATTAAGTTCTTGAATTATATTAGTTCGGTGAGTTCTGATTATCATTTATGATGTAATATTTTAGTTTTTTTTTAAAAAACCCAAGTATATTCAATATTAGTAGTATTTAAAAAGCTTAGAGCATTTAAACTCCAATTGTTGAAAAAAAAGCTCGCATTAAAGTATTATCAAATTTTAAGTGATGAAAATACTCTTTATTATAGAGTAATTATCAATAGTAGGTATTATTAGTTTTCATTCGATGTAAATATTCATATTTAGTTCATTTTTTCTAGTTAGGTAATTAGTCAATTCGATCTCGATTCTAACCCTCTAATTCAACCTGTATCCATGCCCTTAACCTTAGCCCCGTTACAACCCTGATAAAGACCTTTGAATCTACAGATCATCTCATATCTGATGGTGGTGATTTGATTTTCAGGCAAGCCAATGGGATTAACTTTTTAGGTTTGACTTATGAGTGCTTATTCTTGAACCTTAAACACTTTGAGTGATTTGAGTGAACCTTTTGTGAGGATGTCAATCCTTGTCAGTTTTGAATTAAAGGTAATTATTCAGATAAGGGGAGACACCTATGTTTTCGTACTACAAAGGTATGACTTATCGTGATTGAATCTTTAGGACTCTTTAAGTTGAATTATCCATGTATAAATTATCTATGAATTATGATGAGTCATTATCAATAGGAATTATGAATTATGGAAAGTTCGTTTTAATTGTAAGTTAAGAATTTTGATTGAGGACAAGCAAAAGCTTAAGTGTGGGGGTATTTGATAAACTGTAAAAGTAACATATTTTAACCCCATATTTAGTATGCTTTTGGATGATTTAGCCCTTAATTTATGTAAAAAGGTGCTTTTATTCCTTTCTTTTCATGTTTATACTCGGAAAAGCACAGGAGGACGAAAAGAGCGTAAAGCGGGCTTAAATGGACCAAATTAGGCCAACCAAGAATTGACGGCACACGACTTCAAGCCGCATGGCGTGCCTTGCCACTTACCTCACACGGCCATACCACGATTTACACGGTCGTGCTCCAATCGACAGAATCGAGACACGGCCTGAAGACGAGTTGCATGAGCGTGTACCATAGCCGTGCCCACCTTGCGAGAATGAGCAATTTCACTCGGTTTGGATGCTTGAAGCCAAAGAAACATCTCTAAGTCTACTTAAACACCTTAATAGTAATTCTACTTGAAAGAGGTACTTAGGAGCCCGATAAAGCATCAAAGGCCTATATAAACAACCCAAGGCGGTAGTTCTAAGGGGAGTTTTAGGCGAGTTTTATTGCCGTTAGAATTACTCGAAGATAGCAGTTGATCCATCTCAAGAAGTGGAGTTTTACTCAAGGCGGAAGATCTCTCCTTCAATTCCTTGAGGGTTTTAGGGATTTCTTATATTTTTTTATCTTTTCTCTTGAGATGTTTTCTTATTTTGTTATGAACTAAACCCTTGAGATACCTTAAGGGATGAAACCTATGTCGGATTTTGTTATTTGATTTCTAAATTATATGATAAGTACTTAATTTGTTCTTAATTATGTTGCTTAATTTAATCTGATGTGCTTAGGTGGAGGAGGAATAGACCCTGCTTAAGAGTAGATCTAGCATAATTAAGCGGAGTTGATCGAGCGCCTAGAGATAGAGTTACGAGATTTTGCCGGATTAGGGTGAAACCTAATATGAGAGTCCATTGATCGATTTACTGCTTCCTTAGGGGGTTATTATAAGAGAACGAGAGTTCCACTAATTAACCTAAGGTTAGATGTTATTCGCCTCGAGAGAAGGTTTAATATTGGTTAGGGATTCTCACGGATCAAGCTAAGTAAAGAAGTCATATGAAATAAAAGTTAGATAACAAGAGAAGTCATAGGTGGATTCTTCCTAAGGGTATTTTCATAATCAACTGAGTTTTTCCACAGTCTTTTCCCAAAGTTTCATTCTTTTGTCTTTGCATCTAGTTTAGTTTTTTTTCATTAGTTTCATAAACCAATCACTCCATATTTTAGGCTAAATAATAGAAAGAAAGTGAGTAGTAGTACTTTTAGGTTCCTTTGGGGTTTGATAAAATAATCTTGCCTAAACTATACTATTGTTCGATAGGTGCACTTGCCTCAACTGTTGTCATAGTTAGTCTACAGGTTCGATCATTCTTTATAAATATTAAAACTCGACTGTTTGACACGATCAAAATATCTATTGCTACATTTTATACTTCGCGACTTGTTCAATTTTATTAATGATTTCCATCCTTTTTTTATTATGTGATTAACTTAATCCTAAAATAACCTAAGAACATAAATAAAATAAAGTCAAATCCCCCTTTATTTATTTGCAGATCATTCCGAATTCGACTCATGTTTTGCTCCATCATTATTGTCTTTGCATGAATCGCTTCGCTTCTTCTTCAATAATGGGCTCCATGGTTCAAATATGTAATCTGGAAACTCAGGCACAAAAATAAATGGGTCATTGTGAATTTTAAATGAAACACTTCTCATCAAGTCGACCTTATTTTGAGTATCTCCAATAAGTTTGTTCTTTGCTTACTTTGCATATGTTGCATTATGTCCATCAACTTTGACAGCTCATCTCGAAGATCTGGGCGAGGTGGTTGAGCTCTAAACATTGAAGTCTCGACATCAGGTTCAGCTTCTGGTTCCATTAGTTCTACCTTATCAGGGACTTCAGCCGATTGCACTGGCTCGATCTCTGTGGGATCTTCTTCTTCTTTGGGATCCTCACTTTCTTCAACTCGTTGCTGTAGAACAAAGTCTCCAGCTATTCGATAGAGGTCCCAATCTATGATTGTGCCTTGGCTATATCCTGTCTTCTTTACGTTTGCAAGAATTTTAGCTTTCAAGCACAGAATTGTTATTGTAAAAGGAAAGTAAGCTGGGCCAGAACGTCTAACAGCATCGCATTTCTCTCAGGATGATTTTTCCCACATCAATGGTCTTTCCATTTAAAATCGAGTATAATATGACCATTCACTCTAATGAGATTGTAGTCCCATGCGAACTAGGCATAAGGCTGAAACGGATAAAATAGAACCATACCTTTGCGAGTGGTGTCAAATATTCTCTTCTACAAGTGTGGATTCCTTGCTTTGACACAGTCCACTTAGAACCTGGAACTGTAAGTTCCTCGAGTATTTCTTGCAAATTTTTAGGCTTGATATTGCTCATTATGGAAGAATATTCATCGTTTTTGAAATCAGGTAATTCAAAGAACTAATTAATAGCATTTGAAGTTATTGGTACCATGATTCCGTGAACTGGAACTTCTGTCAACTCACTTGAGGTTAAATTCGCATAGAATTCAAGCATTAACTCTTCATCCACACTAGGTCTCTGCTCACAAAACAACTCCCAATTGAGAGTTTGACAACTTTGTGAATCTGGCATAAAATCAATATAGTTGCTTTGTTTCAATGTGAAGCCTTTCTTTGGATGCATCTGTTGATTCTTGAAGATACTTTTGTATCTAGCTTTGGCTTCTTCACAGTGGAACTTGTTTTGTGATTCGTCAATTTGGGCGGAGGTATGAGTTCTCTTGCGAGGCATGATTAACCTGAACATAAGATGGGAAAAATTATTTTCTCAAAAATTTAATTAATAAAAATTATTAATAATTTAATAAATTGAAATTTTAAATAATTGAATAAAATTAAAATTTAGGAGAAAAATTGGTCTTACCACTTTTTTTTGGTAAAATTAGGAACTCCTAAGAAAATAATTATGAATCAAAAGATGGAAAATTTAAAGAAATTGGAGGGTTTTCTACTAAATGGGTTGGTTTGGTGCAAGGTCGGTGTCTTGCTTGGGTGTCTGAGGCATCGATGTGCGATGGGGTTGGATGCATGACAGCATACATGCAGCTAGGCTAGATGTGCCAACAGCGTGTGGATCCTCATCGGCGGGCTGGCATGGCCTTAAAGAAAATTGGTAGCGATTGTGGGATGAAGGCTTGGGCAAGCTGGAGCTAAACTGACGACATCGATGGGGTTGCGCATAATATCCGGGTTAAGGGGCTATTTCGATTTGGCATTGTTTGCATGTTTAATTGCTTGCTATGATGTTGTTTTGGTGTTTTGAGATTTAGTTGTAGGCTAGGTGTGAGCCTTTGGGTAGGTGGTGAAATTCTTGTTCTTGGGCTTTAGGGGATAAAAGCGAGAAGGTGTTGGGGTTTATATTTAAATTAAGTGAAATTATAACACAAGTGAGGAGCTAGCTAAGTGGCAAGGCATGCGCCACTTAGACCTTGGGTGTGGCGTCATCTACTGGTGAGGGAGGTCCAGTTCAAGTCGTAGAGCTCCCATTTTGTCACCCATTTTGACTGACATGGAGGAGAGGTAGAAGGCAAGTGGAATTCTACCTTGGACCAAGTCAAACCGTTCAAAAGTAAGGTGGAGAGTGATTGTAGGAGTAAGACTTGGTAAACACATTTGAAATGTGTGGAGTGGAGTGTATGGGGAGATTTGGCGGTTTTGGGTGAGAGTTTGGGGGAGAGGGAGTGTGGGCGGCTTGGTGTGGTGTTGGGGGGTGCCAATGCATTTTCCCAGCTTGGGTGCATATTCGGTCTTTGTTGGTAAAACAAAAGTTTCATTTTGGTTTTGTTAGCTGAATTTTCTTCCAAGGTTTCTCTCATCTTTTGCACTTCTTGAAGCTGAAAACACCAAACCCTATAGTAGCGAAACCTCATTTGCTTCTTCCATTTTCTTCTTGAAAACCGAAAGTCAAGTTGCATACCGAAATTTCTTTTGGTACTCTCAATAGCAGAATGCTCTCTCTCTTTCACCTCTCTTTCTTCTTGAAGCTTTGTGTCGAAACCTCTAGCACCTTATTGCCGAAAGTATACCTTGTTTCTTCCTTCTTTTCTTCATTCATGCCAAACCGAAACTTGTTTCCCTAGACACCTTCTTCATTCTTTCCTTTCAAAACCGAAAGTAAATTCCCCTCTGTTCATCTTGATTTCTTTTCTAGAACTCTTTAGTCAACTATCATCCCTTCTTTGAAATCTCCTTTGTTCAATTTTCTTCCATTTTGGCCGATTGTGAGGTGGGGTGTGGATCGGTTTTGGGATTCCGTTTTCAAATATTGGAAAAGTAGTAGGTGAGGCCGAATACTTGTGTTCTATTTCCTATTCTCTATCGGCATCTTCAAAGTAAGAGTTGGTTTTGGCGATCGATTGGAAGTATAGTAACCATTTATTTGGAAATCGTTTTATCGTAGGCATTCGGGATTTCAAAGCGATCAAGCATAGCCTCGGTTCCTTGATCGGTGGTAAGTGACGGTGAGGATTGTTTTAACAAGTCTAATTGTTTGGTATTTGTTTAAGCCGAGAGCTATTATCTTTGGTTGGTTGCCGATTGTAGGAGGTGGAGCAGGAGCCTTGTCATCTGATAAGCAAACGGGTGAGGCCGATTGTTGGTTGAACCATTGATTGGGTTCGGGGTTGGTAGGAAACCAAAGAAGTTTAAGGTAAGGGTGACTGATATACCCTTTGATTTATTTGGTTATAGCCGAATGATATATGTGCTAACCCGTTGATTGGTCGATTTTAGGATCAAAGTTGCCAAGGTGGTCGAGGGTCTTAGATCGGTTCTTAGTATTAGAATCTCCCTTAATTCAGGTGTGTAAACTAACACACTTCTGTTTAGTAATATGATTAATAACCTGTGTGATGATTAATGAAACAGTGATGATTGATATGATACCCTAACGGGTATGATTCTGGACTCGGGTAAGTCAGTATTATTATGAGTTTACTGATGATTTATGTGATACCATGGCTGTGGCTATATATGACATGGGATATGAGGTTAGACATAATAGCATGATATGCATGATTATATGATATGCATGGTTACATGAGTATGGTATGTTGATGGGTGATCTGAGTGGAGGGAGCGGTGATATTTTGTCTTGTGAGCACCGGTGCTTTAGTAGCACACTTTGTGACTTTGGGTCACGGAGGTTTAGCACCTCATTGCGACTTGTCCACGTGGTTTAACCACCGTGGGTTGGCCCCACTTGAGATATGGGATCGTCTGCTAGTGATTTGGTATCACACGATGGGTTGGCCCCATCATCGAGTTGTGACTTTCGTCACGGTGCTTTAGTAGCACAATTGTGTCTTTGGGACACCAAAGGTTTGGCACCACATTGACGGATATTGTGTCTTTGGGACACCAGTGTTTTGGTAACACATTGTGACTATATGTCACCGGTGGTTTGGCACCACCAAAGGTTTGGTACCACACGGTAGAAAAGCGATATGGATGGTTAGGATCGGGTTGCATTAATTATGTTGCTTTGTATGATGTGTGTTAGCATGTTGTTCTTGGGGCGGGGTTTACACATCGAGTCATTCGACTCACCCTCTCCTTTGACATTTCGTGACTCGTGAGATGCGGACATGGGCCGGATGGACTCAGGGGTGCACATGCCATGCTTTAATAAAGGACTATTGAATTTGGGTACTTTGGCTTATTTACTTTATTTGGGTTTTATTTTGGATTTGTAAAAGGCCTTTAATTTATGTTTTGGTGATATTTATGTTTTAATTAGATTTTTAATGTGCCTTAACAAAACAAGTTGGTATGAATTTTGCTAAAACTTGGAAAGATAATGATTTCAAATGATAGCACAATATGTTTTTAAAACCATACCATCGGGTATCACACTATGTCTTTATAGTAAGCAAATTCAAATGATTTTCAAATCAAACTTGTATTACTCCTAAGTCTAAAAAGGGTTTTAAGTAACACTAAGAAACTACTAAGGTTTAAATGGTTTAAACTTGTTTAACCACACATTACAGTTAGGATTTCAAAATCTCGGGTTTCAAATACTTCATCGATTTCAAACAAGTCTACTCAAATTGTCTCCCAAAATACCTTTGTGTTTCCACTCGCTTTTAGCGAAAAATTTTAACCTCTCACAAACATGTTTTCCGTAACATACAGATTCGGACGTGGTGTCTTGTCCGGGTTTGGGGTGTTACATTTAATAATATCGAGCCAAGTTCAAAAGCTTTCACCAGGGCCCGAGGCCCAAAATGTTTTAAAACTATAATTTTCAAGTATTACATTTTTTAAAGTATGGGTTGAAGGGCATGGCACCGAGTCATGGCACCGATTCGCCCGTAGTAAGTACCTGTACTATTTGTTGTGATTGACATGATTGGATGGTTAGTAAGACTACTTTAGAGGCTGAGACTAATAGGACTCTGTGGACTCATGAAAACAAAACTTCTTTAAAATTCATAAAACTTTGCTTTAAACATAGTGGAATAATGAGCGATACATAAAATTCTTTAACCGACGAGAGATTTAGTCATGAGTACCCGAGGTGGGCGTGGTCGTGGGCGTGGTCGCGATAGGATGACTGCTTACGAGCCCGTAGGTTCTAGGCGGGGTTCGAGAATGAGATACTGCCCGCCACCACCGGAGGTGGTGAGTTCGAGAATGTAGACCGGCGATGATGCAAGATATCCGAGCGATCTGCGGGTTTTAGAGAGGTAGCCGGAGCGGTGGGGGCGTAGGAGCTAGGAAATCTGTGCTGGCGACTTGAACAAATGAAATTTGAATTCTTCCGGTGTCTCTGGTGTTGCTCCTAGCCTTCGCCGAAAATTGGTGGAAGCGACAGAATGGATCATGGACGATCTGGACCCTAACTACCAAGAAAAATTAAAGGGATCGTATCACTTCTCGGGATGAGTCATACCGGTGGTGGCTCACGGTCCGTGATATACCGCAATGAAAGATCGACTTGGGACTATTTTGGGCGCTTATCGAAGAAATGCGTCAGACTAATTACATAAATGAGCGTGAAAGCATTTCGAATTTAGTCCAGGAGCAAATCAGACGGAGTATGAGGCCGAGTTTAAGGTTGAGTCGGTATGCGGGTATGGTGGCTCTTGAAGAGGAAAGGTGCGTTCGTTTCGAGGATGGCTGCGAGGCGAGTTAAGATTGTTGATTGCGCCAGCGGGGCGTGAATTTGATTCTAGTTGAAAAGGCGAAGGTTGCCGAGGGCATTAAAAAGTCCGTGAGGCGTGGTATGGATAGGAACCGTCATAAAGGAGTTTTGGATCTTACGGGTCATCGTGTCAATCGCAGAAGAGGGCTAGACCGAGTGGGCGAATCGATCGGGTAGGTTTGTTCTTTGCTAAGCGGGGACCGCCGCATTGTAACCGTTGTGGAAAGGCTCATTGGGAGGCTGTTGGACCGAAGGCGAGGTTGTTTTGAGTGTGGCTCATTTGGACCACCGAGTGAGGGACCGTCCGCAAGTTAGCTAGAATTCAATCGAGAATCGTGGTCGTAATCAATACGAAATAATGGACCGCCGCAGAGGGGCCGAGGTAATGGCGAGGAGGTAATGCCTGATTACGGGGCCGTGGAGCATCGAGGCGGTGCGGTAGTTCGAGGCCGAATGACTGGTTTGGTATATCTTTGCGGCGCCGAGAGAGGCGACGCACCGGACGTCATCACCCAGCGTTTTTGATTTTGGTTCTCCTTATCTTGCTTTAATTGATGTGGGGTCTACACACTCTTATGTTGCCGATGGTATAGTAGAGACAATGGATTTAGACTACGAGATATCTTCTAGGCGGATGACCGTAATAAGCCCTCTAGGTCACTCAGTAGTGGTAGATAAAGCGTATAGAGACGCACCTCTAGAACTCAAGGGGTAGTATTTGAGGCGATCGATGGAGCGCCATTCGGGAGTTCGATCTAATTCTCGGAATGGATCGTTGGGTAAGTATCGGTGAAGTTGAATTGTGTGACTAAGCGCATGGTTCTGAGCACACCGAGGGTGATGAAGTAGTTACGATCGGTAATAGGAGAAACTATCATCCAACTTGGTATCTACTCGAAAGTCGAGAAAATGGTCGGGAAAGGTCGCGAAGCATATATGGTGCATGTGTATGCCTTGGAGGCTAAGGAGTCTTCTGGAGGCTATTTTGACAGTCGGGAATTTGTGGATGTGTTTCTGAGGAGCTTAGGGTTTGCCACCAGATCGGAGGTAGAGTTCGGGATTGATCATTGCGGAATCGCACCGTATCCATTGCTCTCCGTCTGAGGATGGCACCTAAAGAATTAGTGGAGCTTAAGGCTCAAATCCGGAGTTATTGGACCGAGGTTTTATCGGGCCAAGTATTTACGCCTTGGGGGCGCCGGTACTTTTGTAAAGAAGAAAGAGCGGTACTATGCGGATGTGCATAGACTACCGCTAATCGAATAGTGACGATCAAAACAAGTATCCACTACCTCGGATAGATGACTTGTTTGATCAAGAAGGCGTCTGTTTTCTCGAAGATTGACCTAAGGTCGGATATCACCGATTGAAGGTAAAAGAGGCGGATATCAGTAAGACGGCATTCCGCACTCGGTATGGGCACTTTGAGTTCTTGGTTATGCCGCTCGGTTTGACTAACGCACCGGCAGCTTTCATGGATCGATGAATAGGGTGTTCCAACAATTACCTAGATCGATTCGTGGTAGTTTTATCGGCGACATCTTGGTATACTCAAGGATCGAGGAAGAGCATGATGCTCATTCTGGGTGGTATTGCAGATTTTAAGGAGAAAAAGCTCTATGCGAAGTTCGATAAATCGAGTTACGGCTCGGGGAGGTGACATTTTGGGTCATGTAGTGTCGGTGAGGGATTAGAGTGGACCCTCGAAAGATAGAAGCGGTTTTGGATTGGAAGCCGCCTAAGTCGATGGCGGAAATTCGGAGTTTTACGGGGTTGGCGTGATACTACCAAGATTTGTAGAGGTTTCTCGTTAATTGCAAAGACCGATGACCAAATTATTGAGAAAGGGAGTTCCGTTTGTTTGGTGAGAAGCGGCAGGAGAGCTTCGATAAGTTAAAGAAGATTTTGACCGAAGCTCGGTTACGATTCACTTTGAGGTCGGTAAGGAATTCTGATGTCTTGCGATGCATCACATACGGGCTTGGGTTGTGTCTTGATCACGGGAAGGAAGGTTGTGGCTTACGCATCCCGACGGTGAGGCCACATGAGGTAAATTATCCCACGCACGATCCGGAGTTAGCGGTATGTGGTATTTGCCTTAAAGATACGGAGGCATTACTTGTGCGGAGAAAGATCGATAGTCTATCACGGACCATAAGAGTCGAAGTACCTTGACTCGGAAAGACTTGAATCGAGGCAAAGACAGATGGATTGAGTGCTGAAAGACTACGATTGCTCAATTGAGTATCATCCGGGCAAGGCTAACGTCGTGGCGAGCACGCATTGAGCCGTAAGGTTGTATCGGATCTAAGGCGTTGTTTGCCCACTTGAGTTTGTATGACGACGGAGTATTCTGGCGTAATGCGCAGTTAAGCCCACTTGGGTTGAGCGATCGAGAAAAAGCGGTTGTTAGACGAGGTTTTGAGCACGCAGAGGACTCAGTGCGAGAATGATGGTTTGAAGGGGTATAGCTTGTCTAGTAATGGGGTTACGTGTTTCGGGGGAGGCTTGTATGCTTAGAGATCTGAATTGAGGCAAAAGATTCTTGAGATGCACATAGCAAATTTCTCGCTATGCATCTGGAGGTAGCAAAATGTATAAGGATCTCGAGAGAACGATTACGGTGGTAAGATCGAAAAAGGAGGTGAGAGTTTGTAGGTAAGTGCGACATGTCGACAAGTCAAAGTGAGCATCGATTGCCGTCTGGTTGCTTGACCGGTGAAAATTCCACAGTGGAAGTGGGAAAGAATAACTATGGATTTCGCGGTGGATTACCGCTTACACCAAGCAAGAAGGATTGATGCAGGTAATTGTGGATCGGTGACTAAATCACTCACTTTATTCGGTGAGGTGGATTACTCACTCTGAGAGGTTGGCAAAGTCTGTATGTATCGGAGATAGTGAGATCGCATGGGGTGCCGTGACGATCATCTCGGATAGGGACCCCAGATTCACGTCAAGGTTACGGAAGGCGTTGCATCGAGCCTTTGGGTACACTTAGATTTCAAAGACTGACATTTCATCCATGATGACGGACAATCGAAAGGGTTATCTGATTTTGGAGGATATGCTTGAGGGTGTGTTTTGGACTTGAGGGTAGGTGGAGGAGTATCTACCGTTAGCGAATTAAACACAACAACGACTACCAAGCGAGCATTAAGATGGCACCTTATGAGGCGTTATGCGGTAGAAAGTGTCGTTCACCGACTTGTTGGACGCGAGTTAAGTGAGCGTCGCTTATTGGGACGAGTTGGTTCTTTGAGACCGAAGGCAAAGTTAAGTTGATTCAGCTCGATTGAAGGAAGCTTCGGCCGGCGAAGTCTATGCCGATCTTAAGCGGAGAGATATTGAATTTGGCTTTGTGGGAGATCGAGTTTTCTGAAGGTCTCACCGTGGAAGAAAGTGTTAAGGTTAGGGAAGAAAGGCAAGCTTAGTCCGAGGTTTATTGGGCGTATAAGGTACTAAGGCGAGTGGGGCGATTGCATATCAGCTCGAGTTGCCGGTGAGCTAAGTCGATTCATGGCGTGTTCCACGTTTCAATGCTTGGCGATATCGTTCGATCCATCACATGTGGTAACAAGATGAGGAGATCGAGGTAAATCGGATATGTCCATAGAGGAAGAGCTGTCTGATTTTAGATCGGGATGTGAAGGTTCTCTGCAGGAAGTCTGTGCCTCTGGTTAAGGTTCTTTGGCGGAATCATGGCGTGAAGAAGCTACGTGGGAACCCGAGGATATGATGAGACAACAATACCCGCAACTCTTCTCGACTGTAATTTCGAGGTCGAAATTCTTTTAAGGGGTAGAAGCGTAATATCCGGGTTAAGGGCTATTTCGATTTGGCATTGTTTGCATGTTTAATTGCTTGCTATGATGTTGTTTTGGTGTTTTCGGGATTTAGTTGTAGGCTAGGTGTGAGCTTGGGTAGGTGGTGAAATTCTTGTTCTTGGGCTTTAGGGGATAGAAGGAGTTGGGGTTTATATTTAAATTAAGTGAAATTATAACACAAGTGAGGAGCTAGCTAAGTGGCAAGGCATGCGCCACTTAGACCTTGGGTGTGGCGTCATCTACAGGTGAGGGAGGTCCAGAGTTCAAGTCGTAGAGCTCCCATTTTGTCACCCATTTTGGACGGCATGGAGGGAGAGGTAGAAGGCAAGTGGAATTCTACCTTGGACCAAGTCAAACCGTTCAAAAGTAAGGTGGAGAGTGATTGTAGGAGTAAGACTTGGTAAACACATTTGAAATGTGTGGAGTGGAGTGTATGGGGGAGATTTGGCCGGTTTTGGGTGAGAGTTTGGGGGGAGAGGGAGTGTGTGGACGGCTTGGTGTGGTGTTGGGGGGTGCCGAATGCATTTTCCCAGCTTGGGTGCATATTCGGTCTTTGTTGGTAAAACAAAAAGTTTCATTTTTGGTTTTGTTAGCTGAATTTTCTTCCAAGGTTTCTCTCATCTTTTTGCACTTCTTGAAGCTGAAAACACCAAACCCCTATAGTAGCCGAAACCTCATTTGCTTCTTCCATTTTTCTTCTTGAAAACCGAAAGTCCAAGTTGCATACCAAATTTCTTTTGGTACTCTCAATAGCGAATGCTCTCTCTCTTTCACCTCTCTTTTTTCTTGAAGCTTTGTGTCAAACCTCTAGCACCTTATTGCCGAAAGTATACCTTGTTTCTTCCTTCTTTTCTTCATTCATGCCAAACCAAACTTGTTTCCCTAGACACCTTCTTCATTCTTTCCTTTCAAAACCGAAAGTAAATTCCCCTGTTCATCTTGATTTCTTTTCTAGAACTCTTTAGCGAACTATCATCCCTTCACTGAAATCTCCTTTGTTCAATTTTCTTCCATTTTGGCCGATTGTGAGGTGGGGTGTGGATCGGTTTTGGGATTCCGCTTTTCAAATATTGGAAAAGTAGTAGGTGAGGCGAATACTTGTGTTCTATTTCCTATTCTCTATCGGCATCTTCAAAGTAAGAGTTGGTTTTGGCGATCGATTGGAAGTATAGTAACCATTTATTTGGAAATCGTTTTATCGTAGGCATTCGAGTTTCAAAGCGATCAAGCATAGCCTCGGTTCCTTGATCGTGTGGTAAGTGATGGTGAGGATTGTTTTAACAAGTCTAATTGTTTGGTATTTGTTTAAGCGAGAGCTATTATCTTTGGTTGGTTGCCGATTGTAGGAGGTGGAGCAGAGCCTTGTCATCGATAAGCAAGCGGGTGAGGCCGATTGTTGGTTGAACCATTGATTGGGTTCGGGTTGGTAGGAAACCAAAGAAGTTTAAGGTAAGGGTGACCGATATACCCTTTGATTTATTTGGTTATAGCCGAATGATATATGTGCTAACCTGCTGATTGGTCGATTTTAGGATCAAAGTTGCCAAGGTGGTCGAGGGTCTTAGATCGGTTCTTAGTATTAGAATCTCCTTAATTCGTGTGTAAACTAACACACTTCATTTAGTAATATGATTAATAACACGTGATGATTAATGAAACAAAGATGATTGATATGATACCCTAACGGGTATGATTACGGACTCGGGTAAGTCGGTATTATTATTATGAGTTTATTGATGATTTATGTGATACCATGGTCGTGGCTATATATGACATGGGATATGAGGTTAGACATAATAGCATGATATGCATGATTATATGATATGCATGGTTACATGAGTATGGTATGTTGATGGGTGATACGAGTGGAGGGCGGTGATATTTTGTCTTGACGAGCACCGTGCTTTAGTAGCACACTTTGTGACTTTGGGTCACGGAGGTTTGGCACCTCATTGCGACTTGTCCCTGGTGGTTTAACCACCGTGGGTTGGCCCCACTTGAGATATGGGATCGTCGCTAGTGATTTGGTATCACACGATGGGTTGGCCCCATCATCGACGGTTGTGACTTCGGTCACCAAGGCTTTAGTAGCACAATTGTGTCTTTAGGACACCAAAGTGGTTTGGCACCACATTGGCGGATATTGTGTCTTTGGGACACGGTGTTTTAGTAACACATTGTGACTATATGTCACCGGTGGTTTAGCACCACCAAGGTTTGGTACCACACGGGGTAGAAAAGGCGATATGGATGGTTAGGATCGGGTTGCATTAATTATGTTGCTTTGTATGATGTGTGTTAGCATGTTGTTCTTCTGGAGCGGATTTACACATCGAGTCATTCGACTCACCCTCTCCTTTGACATTTCGGTGACTCGTGATGCGGACATGGGCCGGATGGACTCGGGGTGCACATGCCATGCTTTAATAAAGGACTATTGAATTTGGGTACTTTGGCTTATTTACTTTATTTGGGTTTTATTTTGGATTTGTAAAAGGCCTTTAATTTATGTTTTGGTGATATTTATGTTTTAATTAGATTTTAATGTGCCTTAACAAAACAAGTTGGTATGAATTTTGCTAAAACTTGGAAAGATAATGATTTCAAATGATAACATAATATGTTTTAAAACCATACCATCGGGTATCACACTATGTCTTTATAGTAAGCAAATTCAAATGATTTTCAAATCAAACTTGTATTACTCCTAAGTCTAAAAGGGTTTTAAGTAACACTAAGAAACTACTAAGGTTTAAATGGTTTAAACTCGTTTAACCACACATACAGTTAGGATTTCAAAATCTCCTGGGTTTCAAATACTTCATCGATTTCAAACAAGTCTACTCAAATTGTCTCCCAAAATACCTTTGTGTTTCCACTCGGCTTTTAGCGAAAATTTTAACCTCTCACAAACATGTTTTCCGTAACATACCGTTCGGACGTGGTGTCTTGTCCGGTTTGGGGTGTTACATTTGTGGTATCGAGCCAAGTTCAAAAGCTCATTTGTGGGCAGAGGCCCAAAATGTTTTAAAACTATAATTTTCAAGTATTCTTTTTAAAGTATGGGTTGAAGGGCATGGCACCGAGTCACCAAGCACCGATTCCGCCTGTAAGTACCCGTACTATTTGTTGTGATTGACATGATTGGATGGTTAGTAAGACTACTTTAGAGGCGAGACTAATAGGACTCGTGGACTCATGAAACAAAACTTCTTTAAAATTCATAAAACTTTGCTTTAAACACAATGGAATAATGAGCGATACATAAAATTCTTTAACCGACGAGATTTAGTCATGAGTACAGAGGTGGGCGTGGTCGTGGGCGTGGTCGCAGTAGGATGACCGCTTACAGCCCGTAGGTTCTGGCGGGGTTCGAGAATGAGATCTGGGATTCGCCACCACCGGAGGTGGTGAGTTCGAGAACAGACCGCGATGATGCGATATCCTGAGCGATCTTCGCGGGTTTTAGAGAGGGTAGCCGGGGCGGTGGGGGCGTAGGAGCTAGGAAATGCGTGCTGGCGACTTGGCAAATGAAATTTGAATTCTTCCGGTGTCTCTGGTGTTGCTCTAGCATTCTTTGTATCGGCCGAAGCGACGAATGGATCATGGACGATCTGGACCTAACGGTGAAGAAAAATTAAAGGGATCGTATCACTTCTCGGGATGAGTCATACCAGGTGGCTCACGGTCCGTGATGATACCGCAATGGAAGATCTGACATGGGATTATTTTCGGGCTGCTTATCAGAAGAAGTACGTCGGAGCTAACTACATAAATGAGCAACGGAAAGCATTTCTGAAGTTAGTCCAGGGGAGCAAATCTGTATCGGAGTATGAGGCCGAGTTTCTGAGGCTGAGTCGGTATGCCAGGGGTATGGTGGCTACTGAAGAGGAAAGGTGCGTTCGTTTCGAGGATGGCCTGCGAGACGAGTTAAGATTGTTGATTGCGCCCGGGGAGCGTGAATTCTGATTCTCGTTGAAAAGGCGAAGGTTGCCGAGGGCATTAAAGAGTCTGTGAGGCGGTATGGATAGGAACCGTCATAAAAGGAGTTTTGGATCTTCCGGGTCATCGGTGTCAATGAGAAGAGGCTAGACCGAGTGGGCGAATCGGTCGGGTAGGTTTGTTCTTTGCTAAGCGGGGGCCGCCGCATGTAACCGCTGTGGAAAGGCTCACCGGGAGGCCGGACCGATGGCGAGGTTGTTTTGAGTGTGGCTCATTGGACCACCGAGTGAGGGACCGTCCGCGCAAGTTGGCTAGAATTCAATCGAGAATCGGGTCGTAATCAATCTGAAATAATGGACCGCCGCAGAGGGCCGAGGTAATGGCGAGGAGGTAATAGTTACGGTCGGGCCGTGGAGCACCGAGGCGAGGTGCGAGTGGTTCGAGGCCGCATGCTGGATTGGTATATCTTTGGCGCCGAGAGAGGGGCGACGCACGGACGCCATCACCCAGACGCGTTTTGATTTTGGTTCTCCTTATAACGCTTTAATTGATGTGGGGTCTACACACTCTTATGTTGCCGATGGTATAGTAGAGACAATGGATTTAGACTCGAGATATCTTCAGGCGGATGACCGTAATAAGCCCTCTAGGTCACTCTGTAGTGGTAGATAAAGCGTATAGAGACGCACCTCTAGAACTCAAGGGGTAGTATTTGAGGTGATCGATGGAGCGCCATTCGGGAGTTCGATCTAATTCTCGAAATGGACCGGCCGGGTAAGTATCGGTAGCGAAGTTGAATCACATGCGCTAAGCGCGTGGTTCGAGCACGGTGAGGTGATGAAGTAGTTACGATCGGTA
This sequence comes from Gossypium rotundifolium, assembly GCA_025506655.1. Taxonomy (NCBI): domain Eukaryota; kingdom Viridiplantae; phylum Streptophyta; class Magnoliopsida; order Malvales; family Malvaceae; genus Gossypium; species Gossypium rotundifolium. The sequence continues at coordinate 131,150,785 of CP106727.1, forward strand.
ATAGGAGAAACTATCATCCAACTTGGTATCTACTCGAAAGTCGAGAAAATGGTCGAGAAAGGTCGAAGCATATATGGTGCATGTGTATGCCTTGGAGGCTAAGGAGTCTTCGTGGAGACTATTGGACGGTAGGGAATTTGTGGATGTGTTTCTGAGGAGCTTCCGGTTTGCCACGGATCGGGAGGTAGAGTTCGGGATTGATCATTACGGAATCGCACCGTATCCATTGCTCCGTCTGAGATGGCACCTAAAGAATTAGTGGAGCTTAAGGCTCAAATCCGTGAGTTATTGGACCGAGGTTTTATCGGGCCAAGTATTTACGCCTTGGGGAGCGCCGGTACTCTTTGTAAAGAAGAAAGAGCGGTACTATGCGGATGTGCATAGACTACATAACCGAATAAGTGACGATCAAAACAAGTATCCACTACCTCGGATAGATGACTTGTTTGATCACCAAGGGGCGTCTGTTTTCTCGAAGATTGACCTAAGGTCCGGATATCACCAGCTGAAGGTAAAAGAGGCGGATATCGTAAGGCGGCATTCCGTACTCGGTATGGGCACTTTGAGTTCTTGGTTATCTTTGTTCGGGTTGACTAACGATGGCAGCCTTTCATGGATCGATGAATAGGGTGTTCCAACGAGACTGGATCGGTTAAGTGGTAGTTTTTATCGACGACATCTTGGTATACTCAAGGGTCGAGGAAGAGCATGATGCTCATTTACGGTGGTATTGCGATTCTAAGGAGAAAAAGCTCTATCTGAAGTTCGATGAATGCGAGTTACGGCTCGGGGAGGTGACATTTTGGGTCATGTAGTGTCGGTGAGAGGGATTAGAGTGGACCCTCGCAAGATAGAAGCGGTTTTGGATTGGAAGCCGCCTAAGTCGAGAGCGGAAATTCGAGTTTTACGGGTTGGCGGGATACTACCAAGATTTGTAGAGGTTTCTCGTTAATTGCGACCCGATGACCAAATTATTGAGAAAGGGAGTTCCGTTTGTTTGGGTGAGAAGCGGCGGGAGAGCTTCGATAAGTTAAAGAAGATTTTGACCAAGCTCGGTTCGATTCACCGAGGTCGTAAGGAATTCTGATGTCTCGCGATGCATCACATCTGGGCTTGGGTTGTGTCTTGATGCACGGGAAGGAAGGTTGTGGCTTACGATCCCGACACCGAGGCCACATGAGGTAAATTATCCTACGCACGATCCGGAGTTAGCGGTGTGGTATTTGCCTTAAAGATATGGAGGCATTACTTATGCGGAGAAAGATCGATAGTCTACACGGACCATAAGAGTCTCAAGTACCTCCCGACTCGTAAAGACTTGAATCGAGGCACCGATGGATTGAGCTGCTGAAAGACTACGATTGCTCAATTGAGTATCATCCGCAAGGCTAACGTCGTAAAGCGACGCGTATGAGCCGTAAGGTTGTATCGGATTTGAGGCGTTGTTTGCCCACTTGAGTTTGTATGCGACGGGAGTATTCTCGCGAGCTGATTAAGCCCACTTGGGTTGAGCGGATCGAGAAAAAGCAGCTTGTTAGACGAGGTTTTGGCGCGCAGAGGACTCGGTGCGAGAATGATGGTTTGAAGGGGTATAGCTTGTCTAGTAATGGGGTTACTGTGTTTCGTGGGAGGGCTTGTATGCTTAGAGAGATGCTGAATTGAGGCAAAAGATTCTTGAGATGCACATAGCAGCCCTACGCTATGCATCTGGAGGTAGCAAAATGTATAAGGATCTCGTGAGCAGATTACGTGGTAAAGTGCGAAAAAGGAGGTGACCAGAGTTTGTAGGTAAGTGCCTCGACATGTCGAGAAGTCAAGGTGAGCATCGATTCTGTCGTCTGGTTGCTTCACCAAAGAAAATTCCACAAAGGAAGTGGGAAAGAATAACTATGGATTTCGCTGTGGATTACCGCTTACACCAAGCAAGAAGGATTGATCAGGTAATTGTGGATCGGTGACTAAATCACTCACTTTATTCCGGTGAGGTGGATTACTCACTACGAGAGGTTGGCAAAGTCGTATGTATCGGAGATAGTGAGGCCGCATGGGGTGCCGTGACGATCATCTCGGATAGGGACCCGATTCACGCCAAGGTTACGGAAGGCGTTGCATCGAGCCTTTGGGTACGCGGTTAGATTTCAAAGACAAACATTTCATCCGCAGATCGACGGACAATCGAAAGGTTATCTGATTTTGGAGGATATGCTTCGAGGTGTGTTTTGGACTTGAGGGTAGTGGGAGGAGTATCTACCGTTAGCGAATTAAACTTACAACAACAAATACCAAGCGAGCATTAAGATGGCACCTTATGAGGCGTTATGCGGTGAAAGTGTCGCTTCACCGACTTGTTGGATGAGTTAAGTGAACGCCGCTTATTGGGACCAGAGTTGGTTCTTTGAGACCAAAGGCAAAGTTAAGTTGATTCAGCTCGATTGAAGGAAGCTTCTGACCGGCAGAAGTCCTATGCTGATCTTAAACGGAGAGATATTGAATTTGCTGTGTAGGAGATCGAGTTTTCCTGAAGGTCTCACCGTGGAAGAAAGTGTTAAGGTTCGGGAAGAAAGGCAAGCTTAGTCCGAGGTTTATTGGGCCGTATAAGGTACTAAGACGAGTGGGGCGATTGCATATCACCGAGTTGCCACCGAGCTAAGTCGATTCATGACGTGTTCCACGCTTCGATGCTTGGCGTTATCGTTCCGATCCATCACATGTGGTAACAGTAGAGGAGATCGAGGTAAATCCAGATATGTCCATAGAGGAAGAGCCTGTACAGATTTTAGATCGGGATGTGAAGGTTCTACGCAGGAAGTCTGTGCCTCTGGTTAAGGTTCTTTGGCGGAATCATGGCGTAGAAGAAGCTACGTGGGAACCCGAGGATATGATGAGACAGCAATACCCGCAACTCTTCTGACCAGGTAATTTCGAGGTCGAAATTCTTTTAAGGGGGTAGAACTGTAATATCCCGGGTTAAGGGGCTATTTCGATTTGGCATTGTTTGCATGTTTAATTGCTTGCTATGATGTTGTTTTGGTGTTTTCGGGATTTAGTTGTAGGCTAGGTGTGAGCCCGGGTAGGTGGTGAAATTTTTGTTCTTGGGCTTTAGGGATAGAAGGTAGGTGTTGGGGTTTATATTTAAATTAAGTGAAATTATAACACAAGTGAGGAGCTAGCTAAGTGGCAAGGCATGCGCCACTTAGACCTTGGGTGTGGCGTCATCTACAGTGAGGGAGGTCCAGAGTTCAAGTCGTAGAGCTCCCATTTTGTCACCCATTTTGACGGCATGGAGGAGAGGTAGAAGGCAAGTGGAATTCTACCTTGGACCAAGTCAAACCGCTCAAAAGTAAGGTGGAGAGTGATTGTAGGAGTAAGACTTGGTAAACACATTTGAAATGTGTGGAGTGGAGTGTATGGGGAGATTTGGCGGTTTGGGTGAGAGTTTGGGGAGAGGGAGTGTGTGGGCGGCTTGGTGTGGTGTTGGGGGTGCGAAATGCATTTTCCCAGCTTGGGTGCATATTCGGTCTTTGTTGGTAAAACAAAAGTTTCATTTTGGTTTTGTTAGTGAATTTTCTTCCAAGGTTTCTCTCATCTTTTGCACTTCTTGAAGTCGAAAACACCAAACCCCTATAGTAGCTTAAACCTCATTTGCTTCTTCCATTTTTCTTCTTGAAAACCGAAAGTCCAAGTTGCATACCAAAATTTCTTTTGGTACTCTCAATAGTCAATGCTCTCTCCTCTTTCACCTCTTTCTTCTTGAAGCTTTGTGTCCAAAACCTCTAGCACCTTATTGCCGAAAGTATACCTTGTTTCTTCCTTCTTTTCTTCATTCATGCCAAACCGAAACTTGTTTCCCTAGACACCTTCTTCATTCTTTCCTTTCAAAACCGAAAGTAAATTCCCCCTCTGTTCATCTTGATTTCTTTTCTAGAACTCTTTAGCCGAACTATCATCCCCTTCACTGAAATCTCCTTTGTTCAATTTTCTTCCATTTTGGCCGATTGTGAGGTGGGGTGTGGATCGGTTTTGGGATTCCGTTTTCAAATATTGGAAAAGTAGTAGGTGAGGCCGAATACTTGTGTTCTATTTCCTATTCTCTATCGGCATCTTCAAAGTAAGAGTTGGTTTTGGCGATCGATTGGAAGTATAGTAACCATTTATTTGGAAATCGTTTTATCGTAGGCATTCGAGTTTCAAAGCGATCAAGCATAGCCTCGGTTCCTTGATCAGGTGGTAAGTGACGGTAAGGGATTGTTTTAACAAGTCTAATTGTTTGGTATTTGTTTAAGCCGAGAGCTATTATCTTTGGTTGGTTGCCGATTGTAGGAGGTGGAGCAGGAGCCTTGTTATCTGATAAGCAAACGGGTGAGGCCGATTGTTGGTTGAACCATTGCTTGGGTTCGGGGTTGGTAGGAAACCAAAGAAGTTTAAGGTAAGGGTGACTGATATGCCCTTTGATTTATTTGGTTATAGCCGAATGATATATGTGCTAACCCGTTGATTGGTCGATTTTAGGATCAAAGTTGCCAAGGTGGTCGAGGGTCTTAGATCGGTTCTTAGTATTAGAATCTCCCTTAATTGGTGTGTAAACTAACACACTTACATTTAGTAATATGATTAATAACACGTGTGATGATTAATGAAACAAGTGATGATTGATATGATACCTAATGGGTATGATTCTCGGACTCGGGTAAGTCAAGATTATTATGAGTTTCTTGATGATTTATGTGATACCATGGTCGTGGCTATATATGACATGGGATATGAGGTTAGACATAATAGCATGATATGCATGATTATATGATATGCATGGTTACATGAGTATGGTATGTTGATGGGTGATACGAGTGGAGGGAGCGGTGATATTTTGTCTTGACGAGCACCAAAGGCTTTAGTAGCACACTTTGTGACTTTGGGTCACCAGAGGTTTGGCACCTCATTGCGACTTGTCCCCGTGGTTTAACCACCGTGGGTTGGCCCCACTTGAGATATGGGATCGTCTCGCTAGTGATTTGGTATCACACGATGGGTTGGCCCCATCATCGATTTGTGACTTCGGTCACCAAAGGCTTTGGTAGCACAATTGTGTCTTTAGGGACACCAAAGGTTTGGCACCACATTGACGGATATTGTGTCTTTGGGACACCAGTGTTTTGGTAACACATTGTGACTATATGTCACCGGTGGTTTGGCACCACCGGTGGTTTGGTACCACACGGGTAGAAAAGGCGATATGGATGGTTAGGATCGGGTTGCATTAATTATGTTGCTTTGTATGATGTGTGTTAGCATGTTGTTCTTCGGGAGCGGGATTTACACACTGAGTCATTCGACTCACCCTCTCCTTTGACATTTCAGGTGACTCGTAGATGCGGACATGGAGCCGGGATGGACTCGGGGTGCACATGCCATGCTTTAATAAAGGACTATTGAATTTGGGTACTTTGGCTTATTTACTTTATTTGGGTTTTTATTTTGGATTTGTAAAAGGCCTTTAATTTATGTTTTGGTGATATTTATGTTTTAATTAGATTTTTAATGTGCCTTAACAAAACAAGTTGGTATGAATTTTGCTAAAACTTGGAAAGATAATGATTTCAAATGATAACGCAATATGTTTTTAAAACCATACCATCGGGTATCACACTATGTCTTTATAGTAAGCAAATTCAAATGATTTTCAAATCAAACTTGTATTACTCCTAAGTCTAAAAAGGGTTTTAAGTAACACTAAGAAACTACTAAGGTTTAAATGGTTTAAACTCATTTAACCACACATTCTGGTTAGGATTTCAAAATCTCCGGGTTTCAAATACTTCATCTGATTTCAAACAAGTCTACTCAAATTGTCTCCCAAAATACACTGTGTTTCCACTCGGCTTTTAGCGAAAATTTTAACCTCTCACAAACATGTTTTCCCGTAACATACCAGATTCGGACGTGGTGTCTTGTTCGGGTTTGGGGTGTTACATCACAAGTGGTCCCGCTTAAGTTCTAATCTCCTAGATAGAATTTATTTAAACATACTAATCCCGAAAATACATCCTAAATCATTTATTTAAAAAGAAAACAAGAAAATTTAATCATTTGATAAAATGAATAAGATTTGATCCCGTTCAATTTTATCTCCTCAGTAATGTTTCAAGCCTTGAACATTAACTCGAAAATTACCTCCCTTACCTTGAAGTTCAACAACTCCGTATGGATAGACTCGATGAATCATAAATGGACCGGACCAATGTGATTTTTACTTAGTTGGAAAGAACCTTAATCTGGAATCGAATAACAAGACTTGCTGACCTACTTCAAATTCTTGAACTCGAATGTGCTTGTCATGCCATTTCTTGAGTCTCTCCTTAAGTAATTTGGCATTATTGAATGAAGACATTCGGAATTCTTCTAACTTGTTAAGTTGAAGCATCCGTTTCTCTTTAGCAATTTTAATATCCAAGTTGAGTCATTGGAGAGCCCATTAAGCTTTGTGCTCTAACTCCAAAGGCAGATGATAGGCTTTCCAAAAGACCAACCTATAGGGTGACATCCCTAAAGGTGTCTTGTATGCTGTCCTGTAAGCCCATAAAGCATCATCCAGTATTTTGGACCAATCTCATCGATTTGGGCAAACTACCTTCTCAAGTATGTATTTGATCTCTTTGTTTGCCAGTTCAGCTTGCCCATTCGTCTACGGATCGTAAGCTGTGGCAACCTTGTGCTTCACTCCATGTTTGTCAAGTAACCATTTCAACCACTTGTTCACAAAATGGGACCCTTCATCACTAATGATAGCTCGTGGGGTTCCAAACCTTGTGAACACATGCTTTTCCAAAAACTTCATCACAACCTTAGCATCGTTTTTTGGATATGCTTCAGCCTCAATCCACTTAGACACATAGTCTACAGCTACCAAGATGTACTTGTGACCAAAAGACAAAGGGAAAGGACTGAGAAAGTCAATACCCCAAACATCAAATAATCTACCTCAATGATGTTTGTTCGAGGCATCTTGTTTCTGTTGGTGACATTTCCGACCCTTTGAAATCGATCACAACTCTTTACGTAAGCATATGCATCTTTAAATAGTGTTGGCCAAAAGAATCCGACTTGCAATACTTTGGTCGCAGTACGTGTTCCTCCAAAATGTCCCCCACTCAGAGCTGTGACAGTGGTATAAAATCTTATGCACTTCATCTTTTGCCACGCATCTCCTGATCATATGATCTGTGTAACACCCCAAACCCGGCCCATACGTTAAGGCCAGATCTGACATGTCACATGAGAAAAAATACTACTAAGTCCCTTTTATAAATAGATCAATTAAAACGACTCCCATTTAAAATGTGAAAAAAAATATTATTGAATAAAAGATCGATTGATAATTTGATAAATTTGAGATATGAAAATCTTATAAGTCGAAACTTTAAAAATATCGTTAATGGTTTGAGAAAAATTCAAAATAATTTTGAAAAGCATTGATGAAAATTTTAAGAGAAATTTTCGAGTTAAAAAATATGTTTATAAAAGTTTATTATGAAACCCTATTTGTTTATTCATTTTAAGAAAATGTTTATTTAAGTTTTAAAAAATTTCCATTTGAAGTGCTTAGAGCAAATTATAAATTCGTCAAACAATAAACAAAACAAAAATAAATCCAGAGGCCTTATTACAACCTTAATTCAAGTAGCAAAGTAATTAAAAGTACTAAAGAAATCCAAATTTCCAAATTAAACCATTTTTGTAGTATGGCCTCCACCGAGTCATCCATGACACAAGTCTCCATCACTGATTATTACCTGAAAAGGATAAGGAAAAACGAGGGTGAGTTACTAGAACTCAGTGTGTAACTCACTTACCGTTGTTCACTGGGCCAAAATCCCATTAAGCAATTATTTGGGCCTAAGCCCATTTACAATAATAAAAATGTATCGAATATAATATGAATATGAAATGCAATTCCCAAACCAAGCCTAGTAATCCATCTGCTACACACCACCCGTACCAACCAACACACCTGTGGGGTCAAGTCAACCCACCCCGCCAACACACCAATCGCAGGCATTAAGCCATTTATATCACATATAATTGTGGACAAGCCACCAGAGTAACAGAATTTACGTGGCATTTCCACCATTCAAATTTATGGCAGGGCCACCAAAATTATGTAGCAAAGCTACCAGAACTTCTCTTCAATTTTATCCCATCCCATGTAAATCATGCATAATGCATAACAAATCACAATATAACAACAGTAATTTTTTTCAGATATTTATTACAAAAATTATGGCCCTTTATAACAGTTTATCAATTAGGCCCATTAAGCATAACATTAGATTGGTCCATATATATCAAATTATCACATCAGCCCATATATCCTATTATCACATCGGCCCATATATCATATTATCACATTGGCCCATAGCATATTATCACATCGGCCCATATAGCATATTATCACATCGGCCCATATAGCATATTATCACATCGGCCCATATAGCATATTATATCGATTTGGCCCATTAGGGGCATTTTTGTAATCTTTCACGGTGTTAATACCAATTTTGTCAATTTTATCAAAATAGTGAGATCTAAGCCAATTTTCCGGTTTCACCTTAATACGATTTTAATCAAACGGTTTACTACCAATATGACATTAATCTCTAACTCATGGAAAACGGTGTGAGATTACACACCTTATACGGTAAGCATTACGCTTTCTTGATCGTCGTCACCTAAAATTTTATAACGCTTGATTAGTCGACATACGCGATTTAATAAATCTACTTTAAAACAAATGATCTAAAATTTACCCTCGAAATCGTGAACAACTACGATTTGTCAGCTTTCCCCGGATGACGGTCCACAACCCAGTGGAAAGTCCCAAATCGCTGATGCCTCAAAATTGCGAACGACCTCAAATAGTCGATTCTCACCGGATGAGGGTCCATAACCCGGTGGAAAGTCTCGAATCACCGAAACAGCCCTTCGCTTGAATTTAGGAGTTGGGATCGTTAATACACTCCTTTTGAGATCTCCACTCAACTTTCCTTTCAAATCTGTACCACAAGCCTCCATTCGATTAGATCTTATATAAGTCGATATTACGATAAATATGATTGTCCAAGGGTGAATGATCGACCTACCACAAATTTTCTGAGTGATCAATGAGTGGATCAATCGAGCGTTTAAAACCCTAAAATATAATTGGTTAATCATCACTATACCAATAACATCTTAATGGATCAAGAACGATTCATAGATCCATGAAGAACTCCTTACCTTAAAGATTTTTAGGACCGATTCCCAATGATTGTATGATGACTTAGGAAAAATCAAAATTTTGGCCTTCCACTAAATCATTACGAAGAAGAAAATGATTTCGTTTGAGAGAGAATAAGATGATGGTTTTGGTCAATATGACCATCCCAAACCAAAACAATATTTCGACATTAAGAGAAATAAAATAAAACATTGGAAAGAACACTTATCGATTGATTATGGAATGAGTGATAATTTGAATGAGAAAGAAAGAATGATGAAAAGGTTTCGGTTATAGAGAAAAAAAATGAACAATGATATTCGGCTATGGAGGGTATGGATTTTGAGAAGAAAAAGAAAGAGTTGAAAAATTTTGTAAAAAGAAATAGAAAGATGAAAATGTGTATTTTTGAGGTTTTAGTTCTTCCAAAGGATAAAGAATGAACAATTTTGTCTCAATGGTTTAGGTACATTGGGCAATCAATAAGAAAGAAGAAAAATTTTGTTTATTAGCAACTTGAAGTTTCGGCATGAAGAGGAAGATTTTAGAGAAAATGACTCAATTTGATAAAGAGAAAATTTGACCAAAACAAACGCTTTGGTTTATCAAAAGGCAAAGCACTAATTCGGCTATCGAGGAAGATGGACAAAAGATGAATATGTGACCAATCAAAACAGAAGAAAAATGCACTATTGTGCTAGTAGGTTTCGGCAAAGAGAACATCAAATTGGAATAAGATGACACAAAAGTTGCAAATAGAGTTTTTTTTTTTGGCCAAAACAATACCAAGACCTTACCAAATGCCAAAGTAAAAATTCAGCTACCTATTTACCCCCAAAACCGTCAACATGCATTACATTATGGGTCAAAAAAATTTGCCAAACACACTTTCCATAACATTCTCCCCTTTTTGTGCCAACATGTCCCCTATACTTGCCTTTTCTTTTGATTCCTTTCCCCAACCTCAACCTTTCTTTATTTCCTTTAGCCACCTTACCAAAAATAAAGAAGTCCACCTTGCCATATATACACCTTGGACGACACTTAGGGAGAGTATGCAAAAATAAAAGTCAAAATTTACACACTATGGGATTTGAACCTCCTCCCTCAAAGTCCTTCACTTAATGCCATAACCTCTTTACTAATTGCTCATTTATGCTAACCATTTACTCAGTTATTTCCATAAGCTTTAAGGTCACTTACTCTATCTCCTTAAAATGCTAAATGCCAAAATTTTTACTAGTTCCAAATAGACCCGATCCTTCTCAGGACCTTCCTTAGACATACAAAATTAATAATTTAACTAGCTTAACACCAAAAATAATGCAACACATAGAATTCCAAATTTTAGGATGTTACAATCTGTACACTTTTTAAACAAATATAGTTCTTCCCAGAAATAGTACTTCACATCGTGAATAAACTTTTTCTTTTGATGATATGTCTTATCAATCTGCATCAAACCAAAAGCTAAATAGTTAGCAATATCATCAAACCAAGGGGTATTATGGACATGATTTACCTTCAGTATGTGTTCATCTGGAAATGTCTCCTGAATTGGTATAAGTGGAGAATTCCTTTCTTGTGGCTCCAAACTGAACAAGCGATCTGTTACTTGATTTTCTACTCCTTTTCGATCTTGAATTTTAGATTGAACTCTTGAAGTAGAAGTACCCACTGGATTAGTCTTGGCTTAGCATCTTTCTTGGCAAGTAAATACTTAATTGCCGAGTGGTCCATATAGACAGTCACTTTGGTACCTACAAGATAAGATCGAAACTTGTCAAAAGCAAACACAATAGCAAGTAACTCTTTTTCTGTTACTGTGTAATTCAGTTGATCTCCTATCAGAGTCCGACTCGCATAGTAGATGGGATGAAAAACTTTGTTCCTTCGCTGACCCATGACAGCTCCGATCACGAAGTCACTTGCGTCACACATCAATTCAAATGGAAAATCCCAATCTAGTGTGACTATTATGGGTGCCAAGACTAACCGACTCTTCAAATCATTGAAAGCTCTTAAGCACTCCTTGTCAAATTTAAATGTCGTGTCCTCCTCCAATAATTTGCATAAGGGTTTAGCAAATTTAGAGAAGTTTTTGATAAATCTTCGATAGAAACCGGCGTGGCCCAAAAAGCTCCTAGCACCCTTTACAGATGTCAAAGGTGGGAGTTTTTCAATAATATCTACCTTTGCTTTATCTACCTCGGTTCCATGTCTTGTTATCTGATGTCCTAGAACAATACCTTCTCATACCATAAAATGGAACTTTTCCCAGTTAAGTATAAGGTTTGTTTCTTCGCATCGCCTTAGTACTTTGGCTAGATTGGCTAGGCAATCATCATATGTATCTCCGAATACTGAAAATTCATCCATAAAAACTTCCAAATATTTCTCAGCCATGTCAGTAAAAATAGACATCATACATCTTTGAAATGTAGCAGGTGCATTACATAAACCAAATGGCATGCGCCTAAATGCAAATGTACTGTACGGACAGGTGAATGTTGCCTTGTGTTGATCTTTTGGTGCTACTATAATCTAATTATACCCCGAGTATCCATAAAGAAAATAGTAATAGTCTAGCCCACGGGTCTATCCAGCATTTAATCCAAAAATGGCAAAGGAAAGTGATCTTTCCTATTCGCCTTGTTTAATTTCTGGTAATTGAAGCAAATTCTCCATTCCGTAACCAGTCTAGTTGGTATCAACTTGTTATTCTCATTTTCAATGACCGTGATACCTCTTTTCTTCGGTACAAACTGGACCGGACTTACCCATGAACTATCTCAGATGGGGTAAATTATACCTGCATCTAACCACTTGATGATTTCTTTCTTTACTATATCCTTTATGATGGGGTTCAGTCTTTGTTGCCCATCAATCGTCCCTTTCTCGCCATCTTCTCATATGATCTTCTGCATGCATACAGATGGACTAATACCACAAATATCAGCTATGGCCCATCCGTTAGCCTACTTGAATTTCTACTGAAACAATCATAGGCAAAGTAGAAGCGTTGCCTAAATAAACATATTTTAAATGTGAAGGAAGTACCTTAAGTTCTAATTTAGGTGGCTCATCAATTGACGCTTTTGGTTGGGTATAATCCCTATTCTCTAACTCTAAAGATTCAAAACGTGATTGCAGATTAAATCCCCTTTGATTAGCTTCTAGCAAAGCTAAGTATTCATCCTCCTCTTCATCATTTTTAGGGTCTGATGTCAAAATTTGTTCTAATGGATCCTCAACATAGTTGAGTTCTTTCTCCATGATTAAATCCTCTAAATTAGACACTGCAGAACAATCATCAATTGGTCAGGAAATCGTATAGACTTAAAAATGTTAAATGTTACCTGATCATCCTGAACACGCATAGTAAGTGTAACATCCTAAAATGAGCCTATGCATTTTTGATTTAATTATACGAAATGGCATGTCTTATGTATTATGAATGTATGGTGAACATTTTGGAAACTTGGAAATGTTAAGTTTAAAGAGGAAAGTGAACATTTTGGAAACTTGGAAATGTTAAGTTTAAAAGAGGAAAGTGAACATTTTTGGAAACTTGGAAATGTAAGGAAATGTTTTAGAAATGTTAAGTTTAAAAGAGGAAACTAAGGCAAGGTGGTCTTAAGAAAATTAATTGAAGAAATTTTGACACAAGAACGGGCTTGGAGAAGTGGCTAGGAGGCACCACTTAAAGCCCAGTAAGTGACGCCACAATCAAGGGGGAAGGAGCCTAGGTTCGAGTCGCGTGGGAAGCAAATAAAAGAGTTTTATTTTGCTGCAAGGAGCAAGGAAGTTGGACGGCACCAAGGCACTTGGGGAAGAGTTTAATTATCTTTAAAATTCGACAAATAGATAGATAATGATGGACTATTATTATTATTTTTATTAAGAGATAAGAGATAAATATTGGATTAAGTTTTATTAAATTGAATGGGTGATAATTAAAGTGATAAAGTTATCAAAATAGGAGTGATGGCCAAGTAAAGGATTTTAAGTTAGTAATTTACTACTAGAGGAAAAGAGAGCCATTCATCATATCTTCTTTGAACTCTTCTCTCTGCCAATTTCCTAGAGCATCTCTTCTTCTTCTTTTGTTAGCCAAAGCGAAAACTAAAGTAAGCCTAGTCAATTCTTCATAGCTTTTTTGATCTCTATTAAAACCGAATCCATAAACTCCTCAAGATACCATCATTAGCTGATTTCTTTATACCAATCAAAAGCCAAAATCAAGATCCTTCAAGCCTACATAGCCGAATATTGCTAAAGGTTCAAGCAAGGATTGCCGATCTCTAAAGTAAGGGTAATATCTCATTCAGTTTCATCCTTTTTCTTTTAAGATTTGCCGAAATCTAGGACTAACCCCATTAATATCTTGTTGCCGAAACTTTGAAGAGATCTTTCGGGATTTACTAAGTGTCGACTACAAGGAAGGAGAAATTCTTTTCTCGAAGGTACACCATAGGCCGCATGTTCCCTAGTATTCGGTGAGTTTCGGGATTTAAAATCCACAAGATAAGTATCTATAGCATTCAGCCAAGGCCATGTTGAGTAAATAGATGTGTTTCATTAATATTTAAAAGCCAAAACTAATCTATTCAAGTAATCTAGTGATTGCCGATTTCAAGAAAGAAGGATACAAAGTTTCCGGCATTTGATTAGACATCAATCGGCAGCAAGGTAAGGATTTAAGTGTACTAATCCTACTAGGATTTGGATTTATGGCCGAATGGATCTTTACTAAGTATTAAATGATTGATTAAATGTAGAGATTTAAGATCTAAGGCATTAGATCAAGCTTTTTGGGATTTCAGCGAATTTGTTAAGTGAATCAGGTGTGTACCCCACACTATCTTTTAATAATATTTATGGCAATATTAAATATATGTATGAATGTGAATATGGCTAAGTACCATGTTAAGGTACAAAGTACTCAGGTACGATTCCTACTCCTATTAGGATTATGTTAAATATCTCTTACGAGACACATATGACATTATAAGAATGTGAAATAAGAATTTGGCATGTTAATGCATGATATGTATGATATGGGGCATATGGGTTATATGAAAAGGGGAAGTGAATGTGGTGACCTAAGACCACGATAACTGAATGTGGTGACCTAAGACCACGATATCTGAATGTGGTGACCTAAGACCATGATATCTGAATGTGGTGACCTAAGACCATGAATTTTATAAGGGCGATGAGCACGCCGACTACAGTGACTGCCTTCGATGGTGTGTAGTGGATGGAGGGTTGACTTAGTAGTCCCCATGGTGTGCAGGATGGTACGGGTGGTGTGTAGCGGATGGCATATAGGTTTAGGTTCGACTTGCATCATATTGTTTAAATGTTTTATGAATATGTATGGTATTGTATGCCCGAAATATTAAATTTTAGTGTTGGTTACACATTGAGTCTGTTGACTCACCCCGTTGTGGGATTACTTTTCAGGTGACGACCAGTGATGGACCGGGCTGGCAGATGTGAAACACCCCAAACCCGACCCACGAGAATGGACTGGATCTGGTATGTTCCTCGAAGTAACCCGGTTCAAATTCATTCGAATGTTTTGAAAACTATGAGTTTTGAAGATAGTTCATTGTGGGTTGGGCTTGAGTTGAAAACAAAATTTATTTTTATAACAAAAACCCATTTGCTTCAAGTGACAAAATATTTAAACTTCTTTCATACTAAATGGGCTTACTCTTTATAAAGCCCTAAATTCATAACATAGTAATTATAGTAAAAATAAAAATTCGTCACGGTGGCCTTATTACATAAAATGAAACCCAAAATAATAAATTGTTCAGTACTTAAAATAAAATAAATATCCAAATTAAACTGAACTTCAAGTCGATCATGGCCACCACAAGTTCTCGCCGTCCGGTCCATTCTTGCTCATCACCAAACATATTCCCTAGCAGGGTGAGTCGATAGACTCGGTGTAACCAACACTAAACATAATAGCAATAGGCATACCATAAAAAAATCATATGCATATAAAATTCAAGATAATGATGCAAACCCAACCCAAACCTATATGCCATCCGCTACACTCCACCCGTACCAACTTTGTATAACCGTGGGGACTACTAAGTCAACCTCCTTTCGCTACACTCCATCGAAGGCGATCATTGCGATCGATGTGCTCATCGCCCATCGATAATATTGTGGCATAGCCACCAATGTAATGTAACCGGTTACCACTTAGTGAGACCAAAGTCATCACATTCACTTAGTGAGACCAAAGTCATCACATTCACTTAGTGAGACCGAAGTCATCACATTCACTTAGTGAGACCGAAGTCATCATATTCACTTCCCCTTCTTCAATTGACCCAAATGCCCCAAATAATAAATATCATGCATAACATATATTTATTTCACTTTCACATCACTTTTCACTTGTATAACATTTTTTTCAAAATCCTAGTAGAAGTAGGAAAACGTACTTGAATACTTTGTACCATAATATGGCACTTTAGCCACTTTCTTTCACTTTCACATTAACATATATAACATATTTAAAACCATAAAACTATTAAGAATAGTGTGGAATACACACCTGATTTGTTTAGCGATTCCTTGAGATTCCGAAAGCAAGATCTAATGTTTAGATCCTAATTCCTACATTTGGTTTATCAAGTATTACTTAGCATAAATTCTATTTTGGGCTATAATATCCAAATCCTAGTAGGATTTGTAAAGAGGCTTACCTTTGATGCCGATTTGATGTTTATTCAAAATCCCGGAAACTTTGTTTTCCTTCACTTGATATTCGGCCAACCTTAAATCTCAACAAAAATTAGTTTTCGGCTTTTTAATAATTATAGATCTTATCTATGTAATCACACAACCTTGGCGAATACTTTCAAATGCTTACCTTATGGATTTTAAATCCAAAACTTCACCTTCCTTTTTCCTTGAAATCGGCCAACACCTAGATCTCTAAATAGGTTAGTTTTGATCAATTTGATCTAATTGACTAAGATTTGGCCTTGGCGAATGTATAGACTTACTTACCTTGAAGTTCTCAAATCCAAAGTTGATCTTTATTTTTAATTCTGCGAAATCACTTGTTAGATTTGAACTATTATTCAATTATGGAAGGACCTTTTGCGAATGCATGTTGATGTACTTACCTTGTTTTGAATCCGGATGATCTCTTTTAATATTCGGCTATGGCACTATTTGGGATCTCAAGTTCGCTTTTGTGGAGGAATAGTAGAAGAAAAGAAAAGAAAGGAAAAGAGATGGAGAGAATTTTGACAAGGAGGATTCGCTAAAGAAAAGAAAAGTTGTTGTTACTTTGATTAGGAGGTTTCGCAAGAGGTTGAAGAGAAGAGAATGACTCTTTACTTTTCTCTCTTTGGTCAAAACTATTAGCCTTAGAGTCCCTAAATCCTCCAACTCTTCATTTGTGATAAGTTTTAATTTTATCAACTATGAAATTCCATCAAATCTCTTAATTAGCCAAAAGTTCTATTGAATAAAACTCCTCTTCTTAGCTTACCTTGTGCCGTCAACTCCCCACTCATGGAAGCAAAATAAAATTTCTTTTATTTGCTTCCTAGATGACTCCAAACTCAGCCCAAAACCTCTTGCATTTGGGCCATTTCCTAAGGCCTTAGGTGGCATCTTGAGCCACATTTCAAGTCCGTTATTGGGTCAAACTTCATGTACTTTATATTTTAGGGTCACTCGGCCCTAAGTTCCCCTTTGGGCTCTTAAATTGACATTTTGGGTCAATTTTAAGTTTCCTAAAATTTTATGGCTCTCAGATTTTCCAAGTTTCCAAAATGTTTAGTTTCCTATTTTGGCTTGGTTTCCAAAATGTTTAGTTTCCTATTTTGGTTTGGTTTCCAAAATGTTTAGTTTCCTATTTTGGTTTGGTTTCGAATGTTCACTTTCCTAATTTACTTAGGTTTCCAAAATGTCTAAGTTTCCAAAATGTCTAAGTTTCCAAAAATGTCCATTTCCATTTCCATTTCCATTTTCATTTCCATTTTCATTTTCATTTCCATTTTCATGCATTTCTAGGTTTCCAAAAGTACCAAAAATTTATTCATAGCACTTGAAACTTGTCATTTCATACAATTAAACTGGAAATGCATAGGCCCTATTCAGGATGTTACAAGATGATTAGTGGAGGCCATGTGAAGTTCAGATTTCTTTTATTTGGACTATTTTTATTTTAAGTATTTTGAATTTAAATTTTGGGAAATTATTTGATGTAATAAGGCCTTAGTAGAATTATTTTATTCTGTTTTTATTTATTAAGCTTACAACCTTTTACTTTTTAAAAGATTAAGTAAATCTATTTTTAAAACAATGCCCAAACGTTTTGTCACCTAAAGTAAAGGATTTTAATAATGAAATAAACTTGTTTTCAACTCAAGCCCAACCCAAAATGATCTTTCTTTCAAAACACACAAGTTTTCCTAAGTAACAAAAGAATTTGAAACGGTTTACATTGGGGAACATACCAGATCCGGTCAAGGCTCGTGGGCCGGGTTTGGGGTGTTTCAGTTTAGTATCAGAGCCCAATTTTAAACTCTCGGCCTTGGGTTTAAGGCCCAAAACGTTTCCAAAGTAAGCCCAAAAGGAATTTTCTGAAAAAAATTTCATTTTTTTCTAGCATGGCCCACTAAGTCTCCCACCCATGATCCACCGTAAGTACTTGACTTCAAGTGATTTGAATATGTGAAATGTATGGGCTTTTATGGAAACGTAGATTAGTCGATAAGTATTTAAACCCTAGGGCTAGTGTACCCCAACAAATACATAAGACTTAAATATCTAATTAAACAAACCTGTGGTTGAGTCGCCGAGTTAGGGTGTGGCAACCATGGTGCGTATGTCTAGGATTGGTTTAAGTGGGAGCTTGGTATTTAAGCAGTCCGTATTTAAGCACAGCCTGCGATACAGCATCTTCTCCCGTCTGATCTTGCTGCTCAACACCAATAGCTGGTGGTGGTGGTGGCGGTGGTACCTCATTCTCAGATCCTTGACCCAATCTAACGGGCTCCGACACGGTCATTCTACCTCGACCGCGTCCTTGTACATTGCGACCACGTCCCCTAGAGCTCATTTCTACTATCACGCTTTAATCTGATTAAGAAATTTTATGCATTAGCCATTGTTTCACTGATTATTCGCGAAGAAGTTTTATGAAAAGAGTCTAGTAGCAGTTCTTTCGATCATTCAAAGTTTCAAGTTTTCTATCCTAATTCATAGAAAAGCACATCCATTCCATAGTATCTCCCATACACATCCACTCTTCGAACATTTACATGCATTTCTATCCTGTGGGTATTTTCGTAATTTGTCCTCTGGTATTTTCATAATTTGTCAAAATAAGGTTCCTTGGTGATTTTTCAATAAGGGTATTCGGTAATTTTTCATTCAGGGGTATTTTGGGAAATTTAGAAATTCGAGGGTATTTTGGTAATTAACCCGGGTAAATTTGTAAATCTTAATAAATCAAGGGTACTTTGGAATTTACAAAACTTGGGGGTTGTTTTTGAGAATTTGTTTTCCAAATCAGTGTTGTTGCAGAAATTTTTGAAGATCGGGGTCATTCTGGTAATTTTGTAACTCGGGGGTATTTCGATAATTTATAGGTTAGGGGTAATTTCGTAATTTTTCCATAATGAAGGTATTTTGATATTTTGTAAATTTAGGGTTTTTAAACAAAGTAATGAAATTTTGATAAGAACTGTGGGTATTTTGGAAATTTCATAAACCAAGGGCATTTTAGTAATTTTACCACTAGGGGTATTTTAGTAATTTTGTAAATAAAAAATATTTCAGAAAAATTTTATAGAATAGTTTTTACAAATCAAAAGGGTAATTTAGTAATTTTAAAACTAGGGTTTCCATAAAAGTACGGCTAGTCCTTTTCGGGTTTTAGTTAGGGGTTTAGCACGTGTATAAGTCCTCTTGGTTAGGGTGAACCGAGGCTACGCACTGCAGGATTCGAGTGGAGAGGAGGTGAGTCACTAGGATCGCTTAAATACCAAGCTCCCACCAAACCAATCCTAGACATGCGCACAATGGTTGCCACACCCTAACTCGGCGACTTAACCACAGGTTTATTTAGTTAGGCATTTAAGTCTTATGTATTTGTTGGGGTACACTAGTCCTAGGGTTCGAGTACTTATTATGCTAATCTACGTCCCATCCCATTTCTACCCTTCTACAAGTCATAATATAAATCACACAAGAGATCGGAGTACTTACCTGGTGGACTTCGGGTCGGAGACTTAGTGGGCCATACTAGAAAAACCTGCTTAATTCACAAAATTCCTTTTGGGCTTAACTTTGAAAACATTTTGGGCCTTAAACCCAAGGTCGAGAGTTTAAAATTGGGCTCTGATACAAAGCTGAAACACCCCAAACCCAGCCCACGAGCCTCGACCAAATCTGATATGTTCCTCGAGTAAAAACGGTTCAAATTCGTGGGTTCTTAGAAAGTCTTTGAGTGATTTTGGGAGAAAACTTGATTTGGGTTGGGCTCAAGTTGGAAACTAGTTTGTTTTTGAGAAATATAAGTTTTTATAAAAATTCTTTATTGAGTCCCAAAGCTCAATGTAAAAGATATGCCGATTTAACTTTAAAGATTTTGCCTTTGAAAACATTTGTATTTTAGATGTCATAATATTTACGAGTTTATTTTAAAAATATTACTTAACTTTAATTTTGGTAACATTCGAAACATAATATCATAAATTTAAAAGCATGCATAACTAGTTCATATTATGGCCTTATTACATCAAAATATACCCAAAATAAAGTGAAAGTACTTAATTAAAATAAATTGTCCAAATAAAATAATTAGTTGTTGAGCATGGTCACCACTAAGCTCCTGTCGGCCGGTCCATTACCGTAAGGCACACCAAAAATGATCCCTAGCGAGGTGAGTCGATGACTCAATGTGTACACAAACACTAAGTCCAAATAGATTTAGGCATATCAAGTCATACACATTCATATCAAAATATACAATTAATGATGCATTCCCAAGCCCAAGCCTAGTTACCAACCGCTACACATCACCCGTACCAACCTGCACACCGTGGGGACTGCTAATTTAACCCTCCATCCGCTACACACCATCGGCGATCCATCGCGGTGATGTGCTCATCGCCTTTATAAATTCATGGTATAGCCACCAGATTAAATAATTGTGACCGAAGTCACCACATTCAGATAATTGTGACCGAAGTCACCACATTCAGATAATGTGACAATAGTCACCACATTCACTTCCCCTTTTCATAATATCCCATATGCCCCCATCTATCATATACATTATGCAATATCATGTTTTAATTCTTATTCTTATCATACCCACATTCATGGCATAACAAACCATATCATACTCATAGTAGGAGTAGGAAAACGTACCTTAGTACTTTGTACCATTGTATGGTACTTTAGCCATACTTTTCACATACTTAATATCGCATATATATATATATATATATTAAACATGCCATAAAACTTATTAAGAAATAGTGTAGTACACACCGATACATTAGCGGTTTACTTAAATCTCAAAAATCGATCTCTTGATTTAGATCTCAATTCCTACATCTGGTCAATCACTTTGATGTTTAGCAAAGTCTATTCGGCTATTAGATTAAATCCTGAAGGATTATTGCGACAGAAATCTTACCTTGCTGCCGATTGGGTTATCAAACAAATCCTAAAAATGTTGTGTTGGTTCTTCTTGCAATCGGCCTATACTAGATCACCTAAAGGATTAGTTTCGGCTTTTTAATCAAATAAGGAATAGACTTAAATCATCAAATATGCCCTTGGCCGATTGTACTTATGCACTTACTTTGTGATTTCCAAATCTCGAAAACACCACTTGATTATGGAGATGTCGACAGCCCTATACACATATGTTAGATTTAATCTAACGCTAATACATAATAGAATGGCCTATGGCCGAATCTCACTTATGGCTTACCTTGGTCACTTCAATCCCGAAAGACTCCTTTGATGATCCTTGTCGCTAGCTACACACAAAACGCTTATTATGGCACTATGCACATTTGGCCATGCCTAAAATCAAGGCCTAATCACCGAATTTTGGCACACATAAAAGAATGAGAATGTAAACCGATTATTAAGGGTGAATACACTTACCACTACACGTTTGAAGAGAGTAGGTTTTGGCTAGATGTTTCGGCTTTAATGATTTGCGACAAAACAAGGAATAAGAGCACCTTAAGATTCGGTTATGGCACTTAATAAAATAAAATACAAATGGAAGGAAAAGTACTTACAAGATTCGGCTAAGCCCTTAGAAAGGTGATTGAATATTTGGCTAACACAAAGAACTGATATGGAGTTTGAAGAAAAGAAGATTAAGAGAATGGGAGAGGCTTATGAAAATTGGAAATGGTGAGCAATGGTAGCAAAGTTTCGGCTATCACTCCCAATGACAAAGGGTATTCGACTTCAAAGAAAATAGAAAGGGATTTGGGTTGAAAGAAAAAATAGAGAAGAAGAGGAGAGGAAAAAGAATTTCGGCCAAAAGATGAATGCTTATACTTAGAGAATATTCGGCACTACACTCCCCTTCATAAGACCGAAAATACCAACCCAAAGAGCCCCCTATTCGGCCACCACCTCAACTCCTGATCAAATCCCTTATTAATCTCCTCATTATCTCTTATCTTATCATTTAAAATAAATAAAATAAAACAATAATTATCTTACTCTTCTTAGCCGAAAATTAAAAGAAAAACTAAGCTTATCCCTTCCTTCCAAAGTCCCAAAACCGTCCATCTCTTCTTTCCAACTTGACGCAAAATAAAATGCTCCTTCTTGCCTCCTTCGCAACTCGAACCAAGGCCCCTTTTCCCTTTGCTCATGGCGTCACATGCCCAAGCTTTAAGTGGTGCCTTGCAGCCACTTTACCAAGGTGATTCTTATGTCATAAATCCCTCATGATTTTCCCTTAAAGCCTCCTTAGCCCAGTTCCCCTTTTTGGCGCAAAAATAAAAGTCTTCAATGCTTCCCACGTTGCTTGAACCCTACCCAACTGCACCCGTATGTGGCGTCACGTGCTAGGCCCTTAAGTGGCGCCTTGTAGCCATTTTTTCCAAGCCCAATTGTGTGTCATGTTTCACCTTTAAATTTTATTAAGGCCACCTTCCTTAGCTTCCTATTTTAGATTTAAAATCTAAAAATTTTCTAAGGCATTTCCTATTATTCTAAAGTTTACAACATTCATAAATACACATTCATACATACAAAGGCATGCTTTCACACTCGATTAAGCAATTATGCATAAGCCATAATTCGGGATATTACACCACCAACTCCTTCGGCGCCATTCTATATGGGGCGATAGATACTGGCATTGTTCCCGGAAGAAGATCAATACCAAACTCCACTTCACGATCTGGAGGTAATCCCGGAAGCTCTTCTGGGAAAACATCAGAAAATTTCTTCACCGTCCTAACGTCCCCAACAGTTAGGTCCTTGGCTTCCAGAGCCCGAACAAACATTAGAATTGCCTCACATCCTTTTCTCACCATCCTTTTCGCTCTTAAGGCAGTCACCACATTTGACAGACAATTCCCCTTTTCTCCTATCACCAACACTTCACCACCCTCGAGGGTTTTTAACACCATACGCTTGGCTGCACAATCTAAATTAGCTTGATACTTCACTAGCCAGTCAATGCCTAATATTAAGTCGAACTCCTCGAATGGCAATTCCATCAAATCCGTTAGGACAACTATTCTTTGAACTTCTAAGGGTACCTCCCGATAGAGTTTATCTACTACCACAGATTGTCCTAATGGGCTAATTACAGTTATTGCCGTAGGGGTAATCTCAGAATCTAAACTTAAAGTTCCAGACACACTACTAGCAACATATGAATGCGTCGACCCAATATCAATCAATGCAGTGTAAGACAAACCAAATATTTATAACATCCGGTGCGTTAGCCTCCTCTTGACGTCTAGCAGCATAGACCAACCCCGACTGTCTTGCCTCAATGTTTCCTGCCCCTCGGCCTGGTGCTCCACGGCCTCGACCGAAATCGTTACCACCTCTAGCTGGACCACGACCTCTCTGTGACTGCTGACCCCCTCCACCCGGCAGAGCTTTTCCCTGCCCTGCAGGTCCTACCTCACCCCGTGGCTGTGGATAGTCTCTAATCTGATGGTCCATAGATCCACACCTAAAGCACTTCCCACTGCCTTTCCAACACTCACCTACATGGAATTTACCACATCGAGCACACTACGTGACCGGCAAAGGCAAGAGATCTCTCATCCCGTCTCGGCCTATCTGACCTAGGTCTTTTCTGAACACGTCCGGCTACCTCTGATGATCCAAAATTTCTCTTACTTCCACTCCTATCTCTATCCCTGTTCAGTCTTTCCGTCCGCTTCACCTCCTCAGCTATCTTAACTTTCTCCACAAGCACAACAAATTTCCTCTCCCGATGTGGAGCTATCAAAACACGTAGATCATCCTTTAGGCCATCCTCAAATCGAACACAACGCTCATGTTCTGTGGCCACTATCCCTCAAGCATAATGGCTAAGGCGTAAGAATTTCGCTTCATACGCCGCCACCGACCTACTTCCCTGAACCAGATTCAGAAATGCTCTGCGCTGCGCATCCACATAACTCATTCCAATGTACTTACTCTGAAATACCATTCTGAAGTAATCCCAGGTGATACGGTCAGCCAATGAACCATCCTTAACCGTGAGCCACCATTGGTACGCTTCGTCCCGCAAGAGAGATACGACTCCTTTCAATTTCTCCTCCTCCGTGAAATTAAGATCATCCATTATACGCTCAACCGCCCCCAACCAATACTCAGCTGTACTTGGGGATATACCAGAAATTCCCCTAAACACTTCTACCCTATTCACTCTAACTCGTTTCGACACAGATTTTCGGGCTCCTATGCCCATGCCTGCCCCAGCAACCCTCTCTAAAACCCTTAACATCTCTTGAGATACCACATCATCTCCGACCGTCTGGTCCTAAAATTTCACCTCCTCAACTGGTGGAACTGGCATCTCATCTCCTGATCCATGGCTAGACCCTACTGGTTCTGGCTCGGCCATCCTGCCCTCTACCACGGCCATGCGCAAGACGTCCACGACCCCTTGTACTCATTCTACCGATTTACATTTATCTGATTAGAAATTTTATGAATTATTAATTTCTTTCACTGATTAACCACAAATAATCTTATGAAAAGTAGTTTAATTAGTAGTTCTTTCGAATTCGAAATCAGTCTCAAGTCTGTAGCTCCTAGTTCTAGAAATCACATACATTTGCATCACAACAGAGCATCACATAACAGCATCAACACACAAGTGACAACCATAAACTCACCTTCATCACATAAGGGTATTTTCGTCTTTTCACTACCCAGGGGTACTTTCGTAATTTTATCTTATAGGGGTATTTCGTAATTTTCCAAAATAGGGTATCTTGGTGATTTTACAAAATAGGGGTATTTTGGTAATTTTAAAATTCGGGGGTATTTCGATAATTTTGCAAACTAGGGGTATTTCGATAATTTTCACAAATCAAGGGTATTCTAAAATTTTACAAAGCTAAGGGTATTTTAGCAATCTTGCGAAATAGGGTGGCTGGTCCCTTTTGGGTTTTAGTTATAAATTTTGGCCCGTCAACAAGCCTTCTCAGTTAAAATGAACAAACACTACGCACCAGGTAGGATTCTAGCAGAGAGGAGGTGAGCCACTAGGGCTGCTTAAATACCAAGCTCTCCCTAGATCCAATCCTAGACATGCGTATGCCTGTTGCCACATTTCAACCCAACGACTTGTTCACGGACATGTTTAATTAGAGAAATTAAGTCTTATGGATGTTAGAAAATTGTTCAAACTAAACTTAAAGTCCATCAAACTCTAATCATACTAGCCTACGTCCCTATAGAGCCCATCAAGCCCAACATGCATATCACATAATGAGTTTAGAATACTTACCTGCGTGGATCGGGTGCCGGTAGAGTCGAAGGCCATATCTCAATCGAAAGTTTTCACAAATTCACATCGATTTTACAAATCACTACTGGACCCATTTCACAGCCCGAGTTTTGAACTGCGCTCTGATACCAAAATGTAACACCCCCAACCCGGCCCAAAATGTCACAACCAGATCTGGTATGCTATGGGTTAAAAGTTGAAAACTTTACTTTGAAGGGTTTTGAAAATCTCAGTTTATCTAACCGACTAATCATTAGTTGTGATATTTTTGAAAGAAATTTTAACTATTGCGTTGAACGTGTTTGAAACTCCATTTTATTTCTTCTTATAATTATTACTTTAATCACAAATTTATAAAATTCAACATTAACAAATATAACTTGATAACCTAAGCTACGGAGGCCTTATTACATAAATACTTCCCCAAAATTTAAAACTAAAAGGAAAACCAGAGATAGTTTATGAAAATAAAAACTTGACGGCCCCTCGAGTCCGCCTCGGCTCCCATGTCCACGATCTACTGCTTATCTGAAAAGTTGGGAAAAATAAAAGGGTGAGTCACTAAGACTCAGTGTGCAAATCCCAGAAACACATAAAAGCCTTGAGGCCCACAAACACATTATGGTCCTTGGCCCATACACAATGGCAACAGAATATTTACATGCAACATGGCCCATCCCAAACCTAAGAGTCCATCCTCTACACACCAGCTCGTACTAACCATCACACTGTGGGGATTTCTATAATCAACCCTCCATCCGCTACACACCATATTCGACAGCTGTGCTGCCTGTTATAAAGACCGATCACTATGTGACCTATGTGGCAAAGCCACCGATCACTGTGCGACCTTAATATTATATTGCAGTATTTCGATAGCTGTGCTGCCTGTCATAAAGACCGATCATTGTGTGACCTATGTAGCAAAGCCACCAATCGCCATATGACCTTTTTCCCCTTCATCATATCAATCCCATCCCATGCATACATACATGCAAGAACAAATCAATATATTACCTAAAAAGATCACAGTCTATCACATACTTCGATACA
The DNA here is from genome assembly GCA_025506655.1 of Gossypium rotundifolium. NCBI lineage: Eukaryota > Viridiplantae > Streptophyta > Magnoliopsida > Malvales > Malvaceae > Gossypium > Gossypium rotundifolium. The sequence continues at coordinate 131,177,112 of CP106727.1, forward strand.
CATTGAGAAGTTTCTATGATCACGTACTTGGCATCCCTTGCCTACCCTTTTTGGGTAACACGACTGTTCATACAGCCTTTTTTCGGCTTTTAGCCCATAACATATACATAGTATAGATTAACTAGTGTAATAGAGATCTACACACCTGATTACCGACAAGACGATACTTTCTATGTTGACACTATCAGAAGCCGATACAACTGCTAACTATCTAAGGTTTTGCTTTGAAGCCGGTCCACAACCCGGCGGCCAATCCCAAACTGCTGACACTACTCGTTTCTTAAACTTAGGGATTGGTTTTATAGATCTAATCCCCTCCTTCGCTTGATTGACATTTGATTCCATCAAAAGACCTTATCAGTTGCTACCAGCACAACATATGGTTGTTAATCCATAACATATGGTTAAGATTATAAACATGATGAACGAACCTAACGAAAATCTAAAGAGAACCCCTTACCTTGAAATCCAGAAAAGAGATTGAGACTCAGGGACTAGTAGTTTTCAGCTTTTAGATCTAAATGATCTACTTCGATTCCCGACATCGCCCAACAAGAAAACATCAAACCATTAATCAAACGTCAACCTTACCAAGCCCATTAGCCTTTTGGCTTTAGCTTCTAAAAATTGAAAGAAAAGTGAAGAGAAGAAGATCGGCACTTACCCTACCACGGGAGATTCAGCTATTCCTAAAGATTTCGACTTTTTGCGAAAATCAAAAAGAGAAGATGATTCAAAGAATCTATGGAGATTCAGCTTTTTAACGAAGAAATCAGAAGGAAGAAAAAAAAGAATAGACACTAGGGCATTCGACTATGGCAGAATAGAGTAAAGAGAAAGAATACTTAAGGGTTTCACTTATAGAAGAAATTGAAAAAAAGGTGTAGAGAAAGGCTATGAGGTTTCGACTTTAGCAGAAATGAAGAAGAAGATGGAACTTTAGGAGTTTTCAGCTTTTTGAGAAAAGAAACAACTAAGAGAAGAGAATGAGAATAAATGTTGAAATTAAGAAATACCCCATTTTATAATCAAATTTTCAGCACACACACTAACCAAAAGCCGAAATTGCCCTCTTTTGAAAACTAAAACTAATTAATTAACAAGGGAAATTTTGGCACCCCCTTTAGCCTCATCAAAGTCGATTTCCTCTTTCCCCCAGAGTTGGAAATTTGGCCACTACTGTGATCAATAGATAATTCCTAAACTTTCTCCCTTATCCATATCCGATCATACCTTTACAAGTGGCCTAGATAACACTACCTCTTCCTCCTTTTTATCTGCTACATTATCCACATTATCCACTCACATAAATCCCCCTATTTCTAAGCCTCATTTCCATCCCACTCTACCCACTTAAATGCCAAAAATTAACTAAATTTAATTAAAAGAATTGGGCTTCATGCAACTTGAATTTGGGCCTCCTCAGTTGACGCCACTTCTCTGCTCTTTAAGTGGCGCCACTTTGCCACTGGGCCACAAGCCCCATTTTGTATCTTAAAACACATATAACATCTTTTAAGCCCTATCTTATCCAGTTTTCCACTAGAGTGTCCAAATAAAAAATTCGATTAAGGCCTTGGCCCAACCCTGAGCCCATTCTGGACCCCTAACACTCACATTAAACTTAACCACACATTAACGCAAAGGCCTATTAATTCAGGATGTTACACTCCAATTTTGATTACTCCTTATCGAATGACTCCAACGAAACTTAAGGAACTTAAGGCACAATTGCAAGAGCTGATAGACAGGGGTTTCATACGACCAAGTGTGTCACCCTAGGGTGCACCGTTTTTGTTTGTTAAAAAGAAAAATAGGACAATGAGGTTGTGTATTGATACCAATAGTTGAACAAGGTTACGATAAAGAATAAGTATTCGTTGCCTCGTATTGAAGATTTATTTGATCAACTGAAAGGAGCCACAATGTTTTCAAAATTTGATCTTCGATCTGGTTATTATTAGTTACGAGTGAATGATGTCTACGTACCAAAAACAAAATTCAAAACTCACTATGGACATTATGAGTTTTTAGTTATGTCATTTGGGCTAACAAATACTGCTGTTATGTTTATGAACTTGATGAACATAATTTTTTGATCGTATTTGGACAGATTCGTAGTGATGATATTCTGATTTATTCTCAAGATGAAGTGGAACACGCACATCATTTGAGATTAATACTGCAAATTCTACATGAGAAATAGTTGTATGCAAAATTCAATAAATGCGAGTTCTGGCTTCGAGAAGTTGGATTTTTTGGTCACGTAGTATTGGCTAATGACATCACAGTGGATCCAAGTAAAATATCTGTTGTTTTGGATTGGAAGCCTCCAAAAAACATCACCGAGATTAGAAGTTTTCTGGGCTTGGCTGGGAATTATCAGAGAATTGTGAAAAGGTTTTCAATGATTGCTTTACCATTAAAGAAGCTACTGTAGAAAAATGTGAAATTTGAGTGGTCTAATATGTGCCAACAAAGTTTTGATCAGTTGAAAGCGATGTTAGCTGAGGCTCCTATATTGATTCAGCCAGTGTCTGACAAAGAATTTGTAATTTATAATGATGCTTCACTTAATGGGTTGGGTTGTATTTTGATTTAAGAAGGTAAAATTGTAGCTTATGCTTCTAGTCAATTAAAACCTCATGAGAAAAAGTACCCGATGCATGATTTAGAGCTTGCAGCTATTGTGTTTACTTTAAAGATTTGGCATCACTATTTATATGGGGAAAAATGTCACCTTTTCACTGATCAACAAAATTTGAAGTACTTGATGTTACAAAAAGAATTAAACTTGCATCAACATAGATGGTTGGAACTGCTAAAAGACTATGGGCTAGTTTAGCAATGCTTTTGAAAAGTGCTGTGGAAAAGTGCTTTTGAGAAGTGTTTTTGAAAAGTTTGGTTTAGAATTTGAGTGTTTAGTATTACTGTCAAAAAGTGCTTTTGAGAAATAAGATGTCCATTTTAGACATGTTATTATCAAGTAACAAATATGCATCTAAATAATATTTGAATTAATTAATATTATTATATTTTAGTAAGAATATAAAAAATATATTATAATTTGTTGTTAATATTTTAATATATGAAATATCAATTTTAAATATTTTAAGCAATAAATATTAATTATTTATAAAACTTAATTAGAATATATAAACTATATTTTAAATATTTAAATATAACCATTAAATATTTGTAATTAGTATTTTAAAAAATATTTTTTTAAATTAATGGTTTTAACATATTTGTAATTAAGCACCAAGAAAAAAGAGGGAAAGTACTATGTTATTGGTGGGGGAAAAAGTAATTAAGCACCAAAAGTGTTTTTGGGAGAGGAAAAGCTAAAAATTTTATCTTCTTCTCTTCGAATCTGTGTACCCAGGAATGACGAGCTTATTCGTAAAATCTTGCATGAAGCACATGGCGGATGTTTGAATGTACACCCGGGCAGCACAAAGATGTACAATGATTTGAAGAAATGGTATTGGCGGTTGAGTATGAAGAAAGATATTTTCGAGTTTGTATCGAAATGCCTGATTTGTTAGCAAGTGAAGGCTGAACATCAAGTACCTTCGAGTTTACTTCAGCCCATTATGGTTCTTGAGTGGAAGTGGGACCGTATTACTATGGACTTCGTGACGGGCTTACAGTTGACTCCCAAGAGGAAAGATGCAGTATGGGTGGTGGTTGATAGACTCACTAAGTCACTTTATACCAGTGCGAGTCGACTATTCACTCGATAAATTGGTAGACTTGTACATGTCTGAGATAGTAAGACTTCATGGTGTACCGTTGTCGATCATTTCAGATAGAGACCTGAGATTCACATCACGATTTTGGAAAAAGCTACAAGACGCATTGGGCACGAAATTGAGTTTCAGTACAGCCTTCCATCTGCAAATTGACGGGCAGTTAGAGAGGGTAATTCAAATACTAGAAGACATGCTTCGATGTTGTGTTTTGGAATTCCATGGTATTTGGGAGAAATACTTACCATTGGAGGAATTCGCCAACAACAACAGCTTTCAGTCAAGTTTGAAGATGGCACCTTATGAGGCATTGTGGGCGTAAGTGCTGAACGCCTTTGTATTGGTCTGAGCTCAGAGGGAGAGAGATACACGGTCGACTTGGTTAAGAAAACTGAAGAGAAAGTAAAAGTGATACGTGACTGTTTGAAAGTCACCTCAGATAGACAAAAGTCCTATTTGGATTTAAAAAGGAAAGGGATAGGATTCAAAGTTGGTGATAAAGTGTTCTTGAAAGTATCACTTTGGAGGAAAGTCCTTAGATTTGGCTGGAAGGGCAAATTGAGTTCGCGCTTTATCAGACCTTATGAATTTATCGAAAGGATAGGATGGGTAGCTTATCGGTTAGCCTTGCCACCTGAGCTAGAAAAGATTCATGATGTCTTTCACGTATCCATGTTACGCCATACCGTTCAGACCCTTCACATGTCATAGAGCCGACAGAGGTAGAGATACAATTGGATTTGATGAATGGTGAAGAACTAAATAGAATTTTGGCTCGTGAGGTCAAACAGTTAAGAAACAAAATCATAGCCCTATTGAAAGTCCTATGGAAAAGAAATGGAATAGAAGAGGCTACATGGGAGGCCAAGGAAACGATGAGAAACCAATATCCCAACCTTTTCATCGGTAAGATTTTCGAGGACGAAAATCCTTAAGGAGGGAGAATCGTAACAGCCCAATTTAGGGGCTAGTCGGAATAGTGATCTCGAGATCACAAATCTGAGATTAGATAAATTTATTTTCATGTTATATTATGAGTTAGAACATGATAACATATGTGCATGAAAATTTTGTGCCTTAATTTTAACGATTTTATGCTTAATCGCGAGAAAGGACTAAATCGCATAAAGTGTAAAAATTCCATTCTATAAGCTAAAAGTACCAAATGGCCATGGATTTTCAATTGGAGGTCTTTCTTAGGAAATTAGACCCCCAATATTTTGCTTGGCCGGCCATAGGCTAATATAGGAAACAAAGATGGAAATGTTGGTCAAAGTTGGTGAAAGTGGGTGACGACCAATTTGACTAGTTTAATATTAGAATAAGGAAAGAAAAGATATCATCTTTCTCTCCATCTTTTTCCACCGATTTTTGCAAGCAAAATAGAGGGTTGAAAGCTCAAAATTTTCAGAAAGCTCTCCTTCATCCTAGTAAGTGTTCTAGTGTTTTATTGAAAATAATTATACTTTTAAGACCCTTAAAGCTTAAGCTTTCAAATGAGGGGACTATTGTGCAATATTGTGAAAAGTTTAGAGTTTTACCATGAGAGATATCATTTTTATTGCTGCATCTTTATGGAAGAAAATGAGTCTTAGTTGTTAGATGAACAACTTTTGTGAAAGGTGTTAGCATGAAAACACCAAATAGGACCATGATGAAAAGGTTATAAAGTTTGTGGTTAATATGTGAGATATTGATTTTTGATGATCACTTTAAGAGCATTAAACGTTCATCTAGGCTTGTTGAAGGTAGAAATGTGATTCAATTTATGTCCGAGCCTAGGGGCAAAATGGTCATTTTGCCAAAGTCTAGGGGCAAAATAGTAATTTTTCCTAAGCATGATTTTTGAAATACTTTTATTAATATAGTGGTTAAAATGAGTTAAATTGCTATTAAAGAGTAAGAAGAACCGAGGACCTGCCTCGATCGGGGAAAGAACAAAGTCTCAAACTAGATCGACAAGCTAACTCATTTTGAAATCGAGGTAAGTTTGTATGTGATTAAAGCAACATTTATGTTAGCATGTTGAGAATGCTTGGCATTATATTAATGCATGATGATCTACTAGATTGAGTAGTTAATGTGAATGAGATGATGAAGTCCCAATAGGCCATATTGATTATTAAATATGCTATCATTGAGATATGAAATAGATAAGGTCCCGTATAAGATCATGTCCAGGACATGGCCTCGACACCGAGTTGAGATCCCGTATAAGACCATATCTGGGATATGGCATCGGTAATGACTATGAAAATCGTATAAGACCATATTCAGGATATGGCATCGATACATTATAGGAAATTCCATATAAGACCATATCCGAGATATGGCATTGGCATCTAGAGGTGACTCCATGTAAGACCACCTCGAGGATATGGCATTGGCTTTATACTTACAGTCTGACGATAAACACACGTCTTTGACTATCCCTTGTGAATAAGGGAATAAGTAGATGAATTTAGAAGTAGAAATGTGGATGATATTTAAGTCATGTGAATGAGTGAATACAGGTACTCGTGAATGAGTTACGAATAATCGATTTCGATATGTGGACGGTATGTGCTAGATAAGGGCAATTATAAGTAAGTATTGTCAAAAAGCCTTGATTCCGGTACGGTTAGCTAACATCGTGGATTGATTATTTTATGGGCTCATTATTGCTATTTATTTCCATGCAAACTTACTAAGCTTTATGCTTACCCCATTTTTATTGCCCTTCTTTCTTGTAGTATTGCCAAGGTAACTCGAGGATCGTGGACGTAGGAGTTCAGAAATCACACTATCGACAACACTTTGGTATAACAATTTTAGACTTATTTTGAGTATGGCATGTATAGGACTTGAGTATTTTGGTAAGTTGTAATTGTTAGTCAAAGTGTTGGCTATGTAAGTTTGTAAAAGTCATTTTGTAAATGGCCTTATGAGTTAGGCAAATACTTGGTAAACTCTTTTGCTTAATGAAGATGAAATTCATGAAGTGTTTGTTCCTTTTATTATCTTGTATGTTGGAATGAGATCTTAGACTTGCTTATGGGATAGGAGTTGTATTGTTTTGAGTGGAAGTATGTATGTGTACATTGTAGGGTGGAAAGGGCTTGGTATATAGCCTACTAATTGTCCACATAGGTAGACACACGGGCGTGGGTCTAGACCGTGTGGGAGGCACGGCTTGCACATGGGCGTGTGCCCAGGCCGTGTGAAGTCTGCACCTTTCACTTGGGATTTAAATCAACACACGGCTGGGGTACACGGGCATGTGTTTAGGCCATGTGGATAAGTCAGAATGCTAAGGTTTTACACACGGTCCAGGGCCACGGGCGTGCCATGGCCGTGTGAAATTAGTCAGCGTCGACCACGGGTGGAAGACACGGGCATGCCTCAGGGGCACACGGGCGTGTGGCCTCTATTTTGTTAAAAAGTTTCTTGAACTTGTGAAAGTTCTCGAAAAGATTTTGATACTTTTCGGAAGTATGTTTAGGGCCTCCTAGGCCGAGTATGTGCGAGCGATGGGGTTAAACAAAAGTTTATAACCCTATTCTAGATGTTTAAGCAAGATTAGTTATGTAGTGCCTCAAACCTTGTTCCGGCTCGAATACGGGCAAGGGGTGTTACATTTATTAGTATTAGAGCTACGGTTAGTCGATTTTAGGACTAACGTAGCGTAAGTACGAGTTTAACTATACATGCCATATGTAGGAATGTCCGAATAATGATAGTGTGATGGCTCCTAATGTATGAAATCGTATTTTATGTAGTATATAGATTCTGATCTGGACCGAACTACAGCTGATGATGTTGAGATAACGTGCCGGCTCCCACTCAAGGGACCGCGCCAACTGATAGTAGACCCGAGTCCTTGGGTAAGAGGGAAGAGGCTCGAGAAGCCTTTCTCCACATGATAAGAAATTGGTGTACGGAGTATATCCGAGCAAATCCTAATGCCCAACCCCCTCCACCCTACCAATTCCTCAACTCACTCTAGTAGCCCCTCTAGTGGTTGAGGTGGTGAGAAGAGAAAGGCATCTGGTGGATAAGATTCGAAAGCAAGGAGTTGAGGAGTTTCGGGCGAATAAGAATGATGACTCGGAGAAAGTAAAATTTTGGCTCGAGAATACCATCCGGGTATTCGATGAGTTATCTTGTACGCCGAGGAGTGCTTAAAGTGTACAGTGTCTCTCTTGAGAGAATCAGCCTACTGATGGTGGAACACCCTGGTGCCGGTGGTGCCAAGGGAGAGAGTTAGTTGGGAATTCTTCCAAGAGGAATACCGAAAGAAGTATATCAGCCAGTGTAACAGTCTGATTTAGGGCCTAGTAGGGATAGTGGTGCGAGGCCACCAATCCGAGGTGAATTTATGAGTTTTTCAAGTTTATGCCATGTTTGCACGTTAGTATGAAAGTTTTGTAAAGCAATTTTATTAAGTTAAGGTCAATTGGTCTAAAAAGGACTAAATTGCAAAAGTTGCAATATATGAATTTCTAGAAGCTTTTTGCATGAAATAGCTTTAGAATAATAATTATGAGCCCTTAACTAGCAATTTGCCCAAAAATAAAATTTTGGACAAAATTGACCTTGAGATGGTGTTAAATAGAATTTTTATGAGGAAGGGCATTTTGGTCATTTGCCTATTAAGTGTTTTAAATGGGAAAAGATGAGAAAAATTCACTCATCTTCTTCCTTGTGCTGTCGAAAATTTAAAGACACCATAGCTAGGGTTCTTCATTTTTTTTCAAGCTCATAGTAAGTTCATCTTAGCCCCATTTTTAATATTCTTCGTATTTTTGAAGTTCTCGTATTATGAATTAGCTAATCTTAGCTATAAAATGAGCTAAGATGCATGTTCAAAAATTTACCCTTGAATGATATGCTTGTTAGATGATGTTTTATGAAAGTTTAAGAGAGTTTGATGTTAGATAAACATCTCTTCCTTAATGAGTTTCATGAAAAATGGTAGTAGAGACCATTTTGTAATAGTTATAAAATTGGTCATACCTACATGAAATAGTGAGAATTGATGATTGTTATAGAATAGAAAATGATTCAGCTAAGCATGAAGTTTAATAAAGTTGCATGAAAATTAGCTTACGAGAATTGGGGCAAAAGTGTAAATATTAGATAGTATAAGGGCAAAATAGTAATTTTACCAAAATATGAGTTATGTGTTGATTTAGTCAATATGATTATTAAATAATCTATTTATGATTATAGATCAAGAAAAATAAAGCCCGGATCGAAACCGAGGCAAGAACAAAGTTGTGGACTAAATTGCATATCTACATACATTTTGTATATTGAGGTAAGTTTGTATGATTTCTAAGCTTTATGATTTCTATCATTAATTTGCTTAGTATAATGTACAATAATTGTATGAAATGATCATGTTATGTTCAAGCAAGAAATCACGATAATAAGTATGAGCAAGTCCCGATTGAAGATAAATTCCCCAGGATACTCGATCTACCACACAAGATATCATGTAAGTCCAAGGCAAGCTTGACATTGATCAAGATATCATGTAAGTCCAAGGCAAGCTTGGCATTGATCAAGATATCATGTAAGTCCAAGGCAAGCTTGGCATTGATCAAGATATCATGTAAGTCCAAGGCAAGCTTGGCATTGATCAAGTTAGGAAGCAAGTTATTATGTAAGTCTAAGGCAAGCTTGGCATTGAGTATGTTATCAAGAGCAAGACTTCATATAAGTCCATGTCAAGACATGACATTGAAACCAAGATGAGATATTCCATGTAAGACCATACCGAAGATATGGCTTTGGTATCAAGTTATGTGGGTCGAGATTTAGTATCCTCGATTATTCACAGAAATTCATCGGGCAAACGTGTAAGTCAAAAAGAAGATATCAAGAAAGCTAAGAAAGCAAAGTTAGTATCAAGATGAAATTGAGTATTATTCATGTTATGAATGAGGAAGTAAAGATTATGATTATTATTATTAAAGTATACTGATCAATGTGATCAAGTGATACAGGTACCATGTTTACCTTACAAGTATGAGAATGTTAAGTATCATAAGAAATGTAAGAATCATGTATGAGTAAGTAAGCTTTATAGCTGAAATTATGATACCATTCTAAGCTAATGATTTATGTTAAGCAAGTATATTGATATGTGTTGTACATACAAACTTACTACGCTATATGCTTACGTTATGATTCTTTCTTACTATGTAGTCCCGCCAAGCTAACTAGTGGATCATTAAAGTCAGAGCTCACAGCACACTATCAACTCTTATTTTGGCATAGCCAAGTTACTTTACTAAGTATGGCATGTATAGGAAGCATTCATTTTGTGTAAATGCTTTAAGAAAGGCCATTGTATAGGCCATCAAGTTCATTATTCTTTTGTATTTGACTAAGTATGTATGTTTATTGAGATCAATGAAGCATGTAGTATTATTCATGAAAGATGGGTTGTTATTGCATTGTTGATTTGAGTTTAAGTATGATCTTTTTTTCAGGGTGGCAAATGGCTTGGTAAATAGCCTTTAAGTGCCGGCACGGTTGGACACACGGGCGTGTGCCAAGGCCGTGTTAACCCTGCACCTTAATATTATTAATCAGAATAGGCCACGGGCAAATCCCATGGCCATGTGTGTATGCCGTGTAAGACACATGATTTGGATAATGGCGTGTGCCCAAACCATGTTAATTTAGTCAGTATATCAAGGATTAGCATACGGTCTAAGCCCACAGACATGTCATGGCCGTGTAAAATTAGTTAGTAACCTCCCACGATTGGAAGACATGGGCATGTCTAAGCCGTGTGGAAATAGTCAGTAGCTCTCCACAGTTTGAGGGCATGGGCATGCTTAAGGGTACACGGGCATGTTCCAAGTCACATGGGCGTGTGACCCCTGCTTCAAAAATGAGTTATTTGATTTAATTTCGAAAGTTTTCTGACATGAGTTAAAGGCCTCGTAGGCCCTTGTTATATGTGTTGACTAAGAAAGTGAAGTTTTTAAGTCGAAATGAAATTTTATAGCCCGTAAGTACATGTTTCAGTGAGTTCAAGCATAGTAATGCCTCGTATCCAAATCTAGTATCGGTCTTGGGTGCGAGGTGTTATATTTAGTGGTATCAGAGCTACGGTTTAGTCGGTTCTAGGACTAACGTAGCTTGAGCATGAGTCTAGCTATACATGCCATACGTAAGAATGTTTTTATAATGATAGTCTGAAGATTCTTGATGACTTAAATTATGTTTATACATATAGTAAATGGATCCCAAAAGAGCTGAGGCGGATGATATAAAAAGTAACGTACCAGCTCCCGCAGAAGGGACGGTGCCGTATGAGAATGAGAATAGACCCACTGCGGTGAGTTAAGGAGGAGGAGGAGAAGAGGCTAGAGAAGCCTTCCTCCATATGATGAATGCCTAGTACACGGAGTTTATTCGAGCAAACCCGAATGCACAACCCCTCCACCCCTTTGCTCCACAACCTACTCCAAGAGCCCTCAAGTAGTAGAGGTGGTAAGAGGAGGTAAACCTCAATTGATAGGATCAGGAAGCTTGGGGCAGAAGAATTCCGAGCTAGAAAAGATAATGATCCAGAAAGAGATGAGTTCTGGTTAGAAAATACCATCAGGGTATTTAACGAGCTGTCTTGCACCCCAGATGAATGCATGAAATGTGCAGTCTCTCTCTTAAGAGATTCTGCTTACCAATGGTGGAACACCCTTGTGTCGGTGGTACCAAGGGAAAAGACTTATAGGAATTCTTCCAAGAAGAGTTTAAGAAAAAATATATCAGCCAGAGATTTGTAGACCAGAAGAGGAAAGAATTTCTAGAGCTGAAGCAAGGCAAGATGTCGATGGCGATTATGAGCGAGAGTTCAGACGACTCAGCAAAATGCGCCGCATCGTGTGTCTCCACTGAGGCCATTATGAGTAAAAGGTTTGAAGATGGTTTAAACGAGGACATTAAGCTGGTTGTTGCTGTCCTCGAATTAAAAGAATTTGTTGTGCCAGTGGAAAGGGCTTGTAAAGCCGAAGAACTAGTAAAAGAGAAGAAGAAATTTGAAATAGAGTCTCGCGATTTTAGAAAGAGATAGTGGAACAAGTCGTTCCAATCGTCATCTAAGAAGTCAAGAGATTTCTCTACTCGAACAGCTACTTCCATTGGATTTTCAAGAAAAGATAAGAGTAAGCAGTATTTGGGAAATAAAGCATAGACGACTTCAGTTGCAAGTGTTGGGAATTTTAGACTTGACAGACCTGAATGTCCACAATGTGGTAGACGCCATTTGGGAGAATACCGAGCACATGATAATGTATGTTTTAGATATGGTTCCTAAGACCATTTCATAAAAGATTGTCCAGAGATGACTAAAGAAGAGAGAACTCAGAACCCGAGATCTGGGAGTATGGTCAGAGGGGGACCACAGAGGAACCAGAGAAGTGGGGTAAGTGGAAGAGGTACCCCAGAGAGCAGGCTGTGAGACCCGAGGGTAGAGCACCTGCAAGGACTTATGCCATTCGCACTCGCGAAGAGGCATCTTCCCCAATGTTATTACGGGTACCTTTTCTCTTTACAATACCAAAGTTATTGCTCTAATAGATCCCGAATCCACACACTCTTACATTTGCATGAAATTATTACTTGGTTTGGGTGTGCCTATAGATACCACATAATTTGTGATTAAGGTGTCTAATCCTTTTGGCAAGAGTATGTTAGTTGATAAAGTTTGTAAAGATTGTCCATTAATGATTAGAGGTCATTGCTTTAAAGAAAATCTTATGTTGTTACCATTTGATGAATTCGACCTCATTCTTGGTATGGACTGGTTGACTACTCATAATGTAATTGTATGTTGTGGGAAGAAATACATTAAGATGAGATGTGAGAATGGGGATACTCTTCATGTAGAATCAGATGAGCAAGGTAGATCGTCGGTAATAATTTCTCATATGATGGCGTAGAGATATCTAAGAAAAGGGTATGAGGCATTTTTGGCCTTTGTAATGAATGATAAAGAGACAGAGTTAAAGATTGAATTAGTGCCGATAGTATGTGAGTATGTGGACGTTTTTCCTGAGGAATTACCAGGATTACCACTAGTTAGAGAAGTTGAGTTCAGCATTGAGCTAACTCTTGGTACTGTACCAATATCCATTACTCCTTATAGAATGGCTCCAACAGAGTTGAAAGAGTTGAAGTTACAGTTGCAAGAGTTGACAGACAAAGGCTTTGCAAGATCAAGTTGTTCACCATGGGGTGCCCCGATTTTGTTTGTGAAAAAGAAAGGTGGCACCATAAGATTGTGCATTGATTACCGCCAGCTTAATAAAGTGACAGTAAAGAACAAGTACCCATTACCTAGGATCGACAATTTGTTTGATCAATTGAAAGGAACGACTGTGTTCTCCAAAATAGACTTGAGATCAGGGTACTACTAGCTGAGAGTGAAAGATTCAGATGTATCCAAGACTGCCTTTCGAATGAGGTATGGGCATTATGAATTTTTAGTCATGCCCTTTGGGTTGACCAATGCTCCTGCGGTATTCATGGACTTAATGAACCGTATTTTCAGACCATACCTTGACAAGTTTGTAGTCGTTTTTATTAACGACATACTGATTTATTCCCGAGACAAGAATGAACATGCTGATCATCTACGGATAGTTTTACAGACTCTTTGAGAAAATTAGTTGTATGCCAAAGTCAGTAAAAGTGAGTTTTGGCTCAAGGAAGTGGGATTCCTGGGACATATTGTCTCGAGAGATGAAGTCCGAGTAGATCCAAGTAAGATCTAAGCTATAATAGACTGGAAACACGAAGAACATCACAGAGATTACAAGTTTTTTGGGCCTAGCCAGCCACTACAGACGATTTGTCAAGGGGTTTTCTATGATTGCAACCCCGATGACTAAATTATTATAGAAGAATGTGAAGTTTGAGTGGTCGAAAAAATGCCAACAAAGTTTTGAGAAGTTGAAAGCAATGCTGACAGAAGCTCTAGTTTTAGTACAACCCGAGGCAGGGAAAGAATTCATAATTTATAGCGAGGTTTTCCATGATAGCTACCCCGATGACGAGAATTTTGCAAAAAGATGTAAAGTTCATTTGGACAGAGAAATGTCAACAGAGTTTTGAGAAACTAAAGACACTGTTGACTGAGGCTCTTGTTCTGGTGCAACCTGAGCAGGGAAGAGAATTTATGGTTTACAGTGACGCGTCCTTGAACGGATTGGGTTGTGTACTTATGCAAGAGGGTAAAGTGATTGCATACGCCTCTAGGCAGTTGAAGCCGCCCGAGAAAAACTACCCGACTCATGATTTAGAGTTGGCCGCAATCGTGCTTACACTGAAAATTTGGAGACATCATTTATATGGTGAAAGGTGTAGAATTTTCACTAACCACAAAAGCCTAAAATATTTGATGACTCAAAAGGAATTTAATTTGAGGCAACGAAGGTGGTTAGAGCTGTTTAAGGATTATGGGTTGGAAATTGACTACCATTCGGGAAAGGCGAACGTGGTCGCCAATGACTTGAGTAGAAAATCATTATTCGCACTAAAGGCCATGAGTACTCAGATGACCTTGTTAGATGATGTTTCCGTATTAGCCGAGTTGAGGGCTAAACCATTATTTCTCTAAGAGATTCGTGAAGCTCAAAATGATGATAACAGCTTGCAAGCCAAGAGAGTTTTATGTAAGTCAAGCATTGAGACAGGCTTTCGAGTAAATCTTGATGGATGTCTAACATTTTGAGATCGAGTCTGTGTACCTAGGAATGACGAGCTTATTCACAAAATCTTGCATGAAGCGCATAACAGATGTTTGAATGTACACCTGGGAAGCACAAAGATGTACAATGATTTGAAGAAATGATATTGGTGGTTGGGTATGACGAAATATATTTTCAAGTTTGTATCGAAATTCCTTATTTTTCAGCAAGTAAAGGCTGAACATCAAGTACCTTTGGGTTTACTTCAGCCCATTATGGTTCCTGAGTGGAAGTGGGACCGTATTACTATGGACTTCGTGACGGGCTTACCATTGACTCCCAAGAGGAAAGATACAGTATGGGTAGTGGTTGATAGACTCACTAAGTTAGCCTACTTTCTACTAGTGCGAGTCGACTATTAGCTTGATAAATTTGCAGACTTGTACTTGTTTGAGATAGTAAGACTTCATGGTGTACCGTTGTCGATCATTTTAGATAGAGATTCGAGATTCACATCACAGTTTTGAAAAAAGCTGCAAGAGGCATTAGGCACGAAATTGAATTTCAGTACAGCCTTCCATCCGCAAACTGACGGGCGGTCAGAGAGGGTAATTCAGATACTAGAAGACATGCTTCGATGTTATGTTTTGGAATTCCACGGTAATTGGGAGAAATACTTACCATTGGTGGAATTCGCCTACAACAGTAGCTTTTAGTCAAGTTTGAAGATGGCGGCTTATGAGGCATTGTATGGGCGTAAGTGCCGAACGCCTTTGTATTGGTCTGAGCTCAGAGAGAGAGAGAGATACACGGGGTCGACTTGGTTAAGGAAACTGAAGAGAAAATAAAAGTGATGCGTGACTATTTGAAAGTCCCCTCAGATAGACAAAAGTCCTATTCAGATTTAAAAAGGAAAGAGATAGAATTCAAAGTCGGTGATAAAGTATTCTTGAAAGTATCACCTTGGAGGAAAGCCCTCAGATTTGGCCGGAAGGGCAAATTGAGTCTGCGCTTTATCGAACCTTATGAAGTTACCGAAAGGATAGGATCGGTAGCTTATCGGTTAGCCTTGCCACCTTTGCTAGAAAAGATTCATGACGTCTTTCACGTATCCATGTTACGCCAATACCGTTCAGACCCTTCACATGTCATAGAGACGGCAGAGGTAGAGATACAACCGGATTTGACGTATGGTGAAGAACCAGTTAGAATTTTGGCTCGTGAGGTCAAGTAGTTAAGAAAGAAAAGTATAGCCCTAGTGAAATTCCAATGGCAAAGACACGGAATAGAAGAGGCTACATGGGAGATCAAGGAAACAATGAGAAACCAATATCCCAACCTTTTCACAGGTAAGATTTTCGAGGACGAAAATTCTTAAGGGGGAGAATTGTAATAACCCAATTTAGGGGCTAGTCAAAATAGTGATCTCGAGATCAAAAATCTGAGATTAGATAAATTTATTTTCATGTTATATTATGAGTTAGAACATGATAGCATATGTGCATGAAAATTTTGGTGCTTTAATTTTAACGATTTTATGCTTAATCGCGAGAAAGGACTAAATCGCATAAAGTGCAAAAATTCCATTCTATAAGCTAAAAGTACCAAATGGCCATAGATTGTCAATTGGAGGTCTTTATTAGGCAATTAGACCCCCAATATTTTCCTTGGCCAGCCATAGGCTAAATAGGAAACAATGATGGACAATGTTGGTCAAAGTTGGTGAAAGTGAGTGACCAATTTGACTAGTTTAATATTAGAATAAGGAAAGAAAAGATATCATCTTTCTCTCCATCTTTCTCCACTGATTTTTGCAAGCAAAATAGAGGGTTGAAAGCTCAAATTTTCAGCAAGCTCTCCTTCATCCTAGTAAGTGTTCTAGTGATCTTTTATTGAAAATAATTGTACTTTTAAGACCCCTAAAGCTTAAGCTTTCAAATAAGGGGACTGTTGTGCAATATTGTGAAAAATTTAGAGTTTTACCATGAGAGCTATCATTTTTATTGCTGCATCTTTATGGAAGAAAATGAGTCTTAGTTGTTAGATGAACAACTTTTGTGAAAGGTGTTAGCATGAAAGCACCAAATAGGACCTTGATGAAAAGGTTATAAAGTTTGTGGTTAATATGTGAGATATTGATTTTTGATGATTGCTTTAAAAGCATTAAACATTCACCTAGGCTTGTTGAAGGTATAAATGTGATTAGAATTGATTTCCGAGCCTAGGGGCAAAATGGTCATTTTGCCCAAGTCTAGGGGCAAAATAGTAATTTTGCCTAAGCATGATTTTGAAATGCTTTTATTAATGTAGTGGTTAAAATGAGTTAGGTTGCTATTATAGAGCAAGAAGAACCGAGGACCCGCCTCCATCGGGGAAAGAACAAAGTTTCGAACTAGATCGACAAGTTAACTCTTTTTGAAATAGAGGTAAGTTTGTATGTGATTAAAGCAACATTTATGTTAGCATGTTGAGAATGCTTGGCATTATATTAATGCATGATGCTTTACTAAATTGAGTAGTTAGTGTGAATGAGATGATGTAGTCCTAATGGGCCATATTGATTATTAAAAATGCTGTTATTGAGATATGAAATAGATAAGGTCTGTATAAGACCATGTCTAAGACATGGCCTCGGCACCGAGTTAAGATCCCGTATAAGACTATATCCGGGATATGGCTTCGATAATGAATATGAAAATCATATAAGACTATATGCAGGATATGGCATCGATACATGATAGGAAATTCCATATAAGACCATATCCAAGATATGGCATTGGCATCTAGAGGTAATTCCATATAAGACCATATCCGGGATATGGCATTGGCATCTAGAGGTGACTTCATGTAAGACCACCTCGAGGATGTGGCATTGGCTTTATACTTACAGTAATGACGATAAACACACATATTTGACTATCCCTTGTGAATAGGGGGATAAGTAGATGAATTTAGAAGTAGAAATGTGAATGATATTTAAGTCATGTGAATGAGTGAATATAGGTACTCGTGAATGAGTCACGAATAATCAATTTCGATATGTGGCACGGTATGTGCTAGATAAGGGCAATTGTAAGTAAGTATTGTCAAGAAGCCTTGACTCGGGTACGGTTAGCTAACACCGTGGATGGATTATTTTATGGGCTTATTATTGCTATTTATTTCCATGCAAACTTACTAAGCTTTATGCTTACCCCATTTTCATTGCCCTTCTTTCTTGTAGTATTGCCAAGGTAACTCGAGGATCGTGGACGTAGGAGTTTGGAAATCACACTATTGACAGCATTTTGGTATAATAATTTTAGACTTATTTTGAGTATGGCATGTATAGGACTTGAGTATTTTGTTAAGTTGTTATTGTTAGTAAAAGTGTTGGCTATGTAAATTTGTAAAAGTCATTTTGTAAATGGCCTTATGAGTTAGGCAAATACTTGGCAAACTCTTTTGTTTAATGAAGATGAAATTCATGAAGTGTTTGTTCCTTTTATTATCTTGTATGTTGGAATGAGATCTTAGACTTGCTTATGGGATAGGAGTTGTATTGTTTTGAGTGGAAGTATGTATTTGTGCATTGTATGGTGGAAAGGGCTTGGTACATAGCCTACTGATTGTCCACATAGGTAGGCACACGGGCGTGGGTCTAGACCGTGTGGGAGGCACGGCTAGCACATGGGCGTGCGCCCAGGCCGTGTGAAGTCTACACCTTGTACTTGGGATTTAAATCACCACACGGCTGGGGTACACGGACGTGTGTTTAGGCCATGTGGATAAGTCAGAATGCTAAGGTTTTACACATGGGCTAGGGTCATGGGCGTGCCATGGCAGTGTGAAATTAGTCAGTGGCAATCACTGGTGGAAGACACGGGCATGCCTTAAGGGCACACGGGCGTGTCCCTAGGCCTACACGGGCCTGTGGCCTCTATTTTGTTAAAAAGCTTCTTAAACTCGTGAAAGTTCCCAGAAAGATTTTGATACATCTTGGAAGTATGTTTAGGGCCTCTTAGGCCGAGTATGTGCGACCGATGGGGTTAAACAAAATTTTATAACCCTATTCTAGATGTTTAAGCAAGATTTGCTATGTAGTGCCTCAAACCAGTTCCGGCTCGAATACGGGCAAGGGGTGTTACGTGTGAAGCTCAGAAAAATGATTCCGAACTGATTAGTAAGCGGGAACAAATGGAAAAGACATCTGAGTCAGAATTTCATCTTAGTTCCAATGGTAGCTTGTGTTTCTGAAACAAAATTTGTGTATCGAGAAATTCCAAAGTTAAACGGAAGATTTTGCAAGAAGCCCACGATACATCCCGGTAGTAACAAAATTTATGGTGATCTGAAACAAATGTATTGGTGGCTAGGTATGAAGAATGGGATTTAAGAATTTATATCTAAATGTTTGATTTGTCAACAAATAAAAGCCGAGCATTAGGTACATTCGGGATTACTTCAGCCTGTTATGATTATAGAATGGAAATGAGAACATATTACTATGGATTTTGTTTTAGGACTTCCGTTATCTCTGCGGAAGAAAAATGTCATCTGGTTTATTGTTGATCGCTTAACTAAATCAACACACTTTATACCTATTCGGACAAATTATTCACTCGAAAAGTTGGCATAACTATATGTTGCTGAAATTGTTAGACTTCACAGAATACCATTATCTATTATCTCTGATCGAGATCCACGATTTACTTCTAGATTTTAGGGTAAATTACAAGGAGCTTTAAGCACCAGATTACATTTTAGCACATTATTTCATCCACAAAGTGACGGTCAGTGTGAACGAGTAATTCAGGTACTCGAAGATATGTTTCGTTGTTGCATTCTACAATTTGAAGGTAGTTGGGAAAATTTTTTTTCCTTTGGTTAAATTTGCGTATAACAACAATTATTGTAACACCCTAAAACCCAGCCTAGAAGTTTAGACCAAATCCCGGAGGTTACATTGATCACCGAAGTGATCGTAGGTAAATTTAGGATCAACAAATGAGAAAACAAACAATATTTTGGTTACGTAAAAATTTTCAGTTATCAAATCCAGACATCTCAAAGTACAATTGTTCAATTCAAACAACATCTACTTGCATTTAACACAAAATTTCATAACACAGTATTTAAAACAAAACTTACAGTCCAAACAGTTTAAATAAAACTCAAAATTATAGAAAACACTTTATTAACCAGTTTTAAAAATGTGACACTTCCGAGACCTCCGCACACCGAGTCCAGCTACAAAAACAAAAAACGAGAGTACCTTCAAAAGGGATAAACTGAGAGGGGGTGAGCTACACGAGCTCAATGTGAGATTGGAACGAAAGAGAAACAAAAATCAAGTGCTACAATAAAAAAATCACAATGGCAATCTGATATCCAAATAATCATCACAACTAGAACAGACACATCAGTACTGAATGCAATGATTTATATATCATTAATCTCGCAATCAGACAGACAGACAAAATGCAGAACAAATGCATAAACATGAACCCACCCATCCAACCAAACACCTCTTCGTCCCCCATTCACACCACAAATGAGCTATAAGAATCTCAACCAGCCCTGCACACCACATAGGACCTCGAAAGGCCCATCCAACCCTACAAACCACGCATGTAGAATAAAGCCACGTAAATAACGATGCAATGAAATGCCAGAAAATCGTCTTGTCAAGAAACCGCTATCTGACGTATTGCAGTTGAAACTGCCAAATCAAATCAGACTTCCTTCTCTTCATATCCCAAACCCGAAATCATAATGCAAATGCAAGAATGCACACCATACACTGTTAATTACATAGACGTAGAAGCTTGTAATTAGTCAATTAATTACAGAATCGATGCACACAGTTTCCAGACAGTCACACAGACACCCATATCACTTAACCACTGAAGCAGATACTCATTTATTAGGCAATATTATATTAACGAGTCACCTAACTAATGCAACAATTTCATATAACAGAAATGTCCGAGTCAAAATAGGGTCTCGACTACCCATACTAAGACCTAGCCAATGGTCGGAACACACAGAACCATAAACAGGTCATAAATCAACGCAGTGCAAAATTTTAGTGAGATAGGACCACAAGGCCGTGTGCCCCGGCCGTGTGGAAATTCCAAGCCCATGTGGGTGCCTACATGCCCATGTGATGGCCACACACGCCCATGTGGGGGAGGCACACGTCCGTGTGGAGATCTCACATGCCCATGTGGGACACATGCCCGTGTGGCACCAAAATTCATCAAAACCTTAAATTCCCAAACGCACACGTCTGTGTACCCAAGGGACATGGTAGTGTGAAAATCGACTAATTCCCCCAAATCCACCACACGGCCATGTGGCCAGGCCGTGTGGCACCTAATCCTACCCGGAAACCCTAATTCCAAAATCAACACGGCCGTGTGAACCACCCATGTTGGGGCACACGCCTGTGTGGCCACCCGTGTAGTCATGAAACCACTCCGAAACAGGCTACAAAACATGCATTTGATGCCAAAACAATCCTCAA
This sequence comes from Gossypium rotundifolium, assembly GCA_025506655.1. NCBI lineage: Eukaryota > Viridiplantae > Streptophyta > Magnoliopsida > Malvales > Malvaceae > Gossypium > Gossypium rotundifolium. The sequence continues at coordinate 131,198,060 of CP106727.1, forward strand.
CCCTTAATAATGCAGAAATGCAACAAAAACACTCAGAATTTCAAGCAATTCCATCACAATCAACGTTTCGATTGGTCAATTTCAAAAACACACAAAATGTGTCGAAATTCACAGATCCAAAAAAGAATTTCAATAATGAAAGGAAAGTTTCCGAACCCACACCTGAAATCGTGATTTAAACAACCATAATTGTTCGACTTACTCCACCAAGCCGATTCAGAGACCTCAATTACAAAACACAACTAATTATAAGAATTTAATTTAAGAAACACAACAAAATTGAGGCAATTTCTCCATTAAAACAAAAGACAAAACATACCCAATTTTGGAACCAATCAAGCAGAACACTCGAGAACAAAGCTCTCTTGACAGATGACAAAGCAGAAGAAGCAAAAAGAACATAAAAGGAAATTGAAAAAAGAAGAAAATGTGAAGAGAGAAGAGAAGAACGTGAGAAGAGATTTTTTTATAGAAACAACCTCATTTTTTTCCAAAAATAAAAATAACATCAAATAAATAACATAATATATATATATATAACAAAAAAAAAATAAAACTCAAATAAAATTAATTCCTCCAACACACATGAGGATTCGAACCTAGAACCCAGAACCCAGAGGCAAACTAACACACAACCAACCACCAGACCAGCAGGCCCATTCTGACATAAAACATAGTAACAAACCCAATTTTTGATCTAGCCACTGACCCTACTAACAATGTAACACCCTTTGCCCGTGTCCAACGCTGGGACAGGATACGAGGCATTACCGGACTTAACTTGCTTGAACATACATTATCGGGTTATAAAATTTCTTTTAAAACTTAAAAGTTTTCATTCATATTCATAACATCCTTATTATGGGCCTATGAGGCCCTAAACATACATCTGAAAGGTTTTAGGATTAAACTGGAAACTTTTGTTCGCTTAGAAAAATTTTTCCTAAAGAGGGGCCACACGCCCGTGTGAAATGGGACACGCCCGTGTGGGCAGGCCGTGTAGTCACAAACGCCAATGTCCCTTACCTGTGTGGAGTTTAATTTTTATTTCGAACCTACAGGGGTTCTCACACGGCCAGACAAATGCCCATGTTCCTCAAACGGCCTAGACACGCCTGTCCTCACCCGTGTATGAAAACCTTAGCATTCTATTTATGACATCAACAACCTCTCAAGGGGCACATGGCCTAGGCACATGCCCGTGTGCTGGACCATGTGATGAATCAAATTCTAGATATTTGATACAGGGGACACACGGCCTATCAACACATGCATCGGGTTGACCGTGTGTCACACACGGCCTAGACACACGCCCCTATGTCTACCCGTGTGGACAATTATAAGGCTATTTTCCAAGCCAATTGCCACCCTAAAACATAAACACACTTATACCAACTCAAGTAACAAATAACATGGTAGTAAAACACTATGAATAACCACTAATCATCATTCATATACTTCATATTTGTATGAACTTCACTTCATAAAACTTGTCATCATTTAAAACATGAGAAACTTAACAAATATTGGCCAATTCCCAATGGTAATTTACCAAAAATGAGTGTATAACATTAGTAGCCCACACATTGGCTTTCAGATATAACATATCACAAAATGACCAAGTTTCTATAGATGCCATACCCAAAATAAATCACCTTTACTATACCAAACAAATGATTGATAGTGTGATCCGAGCTCCGGCGTTCTACAATCCCCGAGCTAGCCTGGCTATACTACAAAGAAAAGGGAAAACAGAGGGTAAGCATATAGCATAGTAAGTTTGCATGAATTAATATAGCAACATAAATACTCATAGTAAAATCCATTCATCATGGAACAATAGCAACACAAGTTCTCAAGTACGTTGATATACTTACTCATACTTATTCTTACCCATCATATATCACATTACGAATTTCATAACTCGTATTTTACTCATGGTACCTGTATCACTTTAGCACATAACTTAGCACTTATGCTACCTTAATCATAGAATTAAATCATTAACATCCTTAACTTAAATGGAACTCTTTGTCATCCTTATATAATATTTAGTTCATTGTCATCTTTACATACTTAGCTCTTTTTCCGTTGACCTACTCGGAATATTGGAGGATACTCAATCTCATCATACATGTATCACGATGCCAATGCCATATCCCAGATATGGTCTTACATGGGATCACCTCTTGATGCTGATGCCATATCCAAGTTATGGTCTTACACAGGATCTCTTAAATCGATGTCGATGCCATGTCTCAGACATGGTCTTATACGAGATCGTACATAGATGTCGATGCCATGTCCCAGACACGGTCTTACACGAGATCTTCCTTTGGTGTCAAAGCCATGTCCTAGACATGGTCTTATACGAGATCTACATTTGGTGCCGATGCAATGTCCCAGACATGGTCTTATATGAGACCATCCTTATCTCATGTCGTGACATAGGTATCCTTGTTATTCTGAATCTTCAACTGGGACTTCAACTTGTCATATTCTCTTCACTTTCTCATCGAGGTACCATTAATCAATTTCATGGAAACAATAATATGCATTTCTCATGATAAAAAGAAATTTAAATACGATAACATATGTAGCCTTAATTTCACACAAACTTACCTCGGTACTCAAAATGCGTGTAGATGTTCGATTTAGTCCAACACTTTGTTCTTACCTCGGTTTCGGTCTGGGCTTCGTGTTTCTTGATCTATAATACTCACATTGACTAAATTGACTCATGAATCACACTTTGGAAAAATTACAATTTTACCTTTAAACTTTCACATAATTAACTTTTGCCCCTAGGCTCGTAAAATGATTTTCATTAAAATTTCTTATATTTCAAGGCTAGCCGAATCATTTTCTTAACTATAACAGCCTCTAATTTCCACTATTTCACCCATGTATTACCGTTTTTATAATTTTTACAATTTAGTCCTTCTATGTATTTTTCATGAAAATCACGTAGAAAAAGATGTTTATTCTACATCAAACTTTCACATTCTTCCATAAAACATAAAAATACATGCATGTCATACATGGGTAAATTTTTTAACATAAAACCTAGCTCAAAATATAGCTAGAAATAGCTAAATCGAGCTACGAGGATTCGAAAATATGAAGAACATTAAAAACGGGGCTAGAGTGCACTTATTATCAAGCTTGAAAGTTGAAGAAACCCTAGCTATGGCTCCTTAGTGATTTTCGACCATGGGAGTAGAAGATGGACACAAATTTGACTTCTTTTTCCCTTTTTAATTCATTAATTAACCAAATGACAAAAATGCCCTTAAGGCCCTTCCTTGAGATTTTTCCTTCCCATGTCCATTTTTGTCCATCTTATATATTGGTCTAATTGCTAATTAAGGACTTTTAATTATTTTTATGATGCTATTTCATACTTAAATCTTCTATAATCTCATATTTTCTAATCTTTACAATTTAGTCCTAATGGACAATTTGATCACTAATTAATAAAATTTATTCATGAGATTTTCAGACAATCATGCAAACACATCATAAGACTCGTAAAAAGCATAGAACACATATTTCTAATTCAGATTTGTGGTCTCGCACCACTATTCTGAGTAGGCCTTAAATCGGTCTGTTACAATTCTCCCCCTTAGGGATTTTCATCCCCGAAAATATTATCGGTAAAAAGGTTTAGGTACTGATTCCTCATAGCCTCCTCGGGCTCCCATGTAGCCTTTTCTACCCCATGTATTTGCCATAATACTTTCACAAGAGCTATAATTTTATTCCTTAACTGTTTGACTTCCCATGCTAGGATCTTAATCGGTTCTTCGCCATATGTCATGTCGGGTTAAATTTCAACTTCTGTCGGTGTAATCACATACGAAGGATCTGATCGGTAACGACGTAACATAGACACGTGAAACACATCATGAATCTTTTCCAATTCAGACGGTAAAACCAGTCGATAGGCTACCGGCCCTATCCTCTCGGTGGTCTCATATGGTCCAATAAAACGCGGACTCAATTTGCCTTTCTGATAGAATCTGAGAACTTTCTTCCATGGTGACACTTTCAAGAGTACTTTATCACCGACTTGAAACTCAATCTCTTTTCGTTTCAAATCTGAGTAGGATTTTTGTTTATCAGAAGTAGCTTTTAAATAATCTTGAATCACCCTTACTTTCTCTTCGGTTTCTCTAACCAAATCACCCCGTGAATCTAATTTTTCGTGAAGTTCAGTCCAATATAAAGGCATTCGACACTTACACCCATACAAAGCCTCGTAAGGCGCCATTTTCAAACTCGATTGAAAGCTGTTATTGTAAGCAAACTCTACCAATGGTAAATATTTTTCCCAGCTGCCCTGAACCTAAAGAACACAACACCAGAGCATATCCTCAAGTATTTGTATTAATCTCTCCAGTTGTCCATTGGTTTATGGGTGAAAAGCCGTACTAAAACTCAACTTGGTGCCCAAGGCCTTTTGCAACTTTTTCTAAAATCGGGATGTGAATCTCGGATCTCTATCCGATATAATCAACAAAGGCACTCTATGTAGCCTCACAATCTCAAAAACATACAAGTCTGCCAACTTATCAAGCGAATAATCAACACGTACCGATATGAAGTGGGCCGACTTCGTAAGTCTATCTACCACAACCCATACGGCATCTTTCTTGCCTGATGACAACTGCAAACCGTTACAAAGTCCATAGTAATATAGTCTTATTTCCACTCGGGAACCATGATAGGTTGAAGTAAACTCGAAGGTACTTGGTGTTTAGCTTTCTCTTGTTGACAAATTAAGTATCTAGATACAAACTCAGAAATATCTTTCTTTACACTTGGCCACCAATACCATCTCTTCAAGTCATTATACATTTTGGTGCTGCCTGGATGTACAGATATACATCCACTATGTGCCTCATGTAAAACTTTCTGAATCAGCTCATCATTTCTCGATACACAGACTCTGTCTCTGAACATCAAACATCTATTGGGATTAATCCAAAAGTAGGACTCAACACCCTACTCGCACTAAACTCTTTTGGCTTGCAAGTCACTGTCATATTTCTGAGCCTCATAAATCACTTGAAGGAACATCGGTCTAGACCTCAACTCATCTAGAATGGAGCCATCATCTGACAAACTCACCCGTGTATTCCTAGCCCTCATAGAAAATAGGGATTTTCTACTCAAAGCATCGGCGACTACGTTCGCCTTTCCCGGGTGGTAGTCAATCACTAACTCATAATCTTTTATCAACTCTAGCGATCTTCTTTGCCTTAAGTTTAATTCCTTCTGAGTCATCAAGTACTTTAGGCTCTTATGATAGGTGAATATCTGGCATCTTTCACCATACAAATGGTGTCTCCAAATCTTTAATGCAAACACAATGGCAGCCAACTCTAAATCATGAGTTGGGTAATTCTTCTCGTGTGGTTTTAACTGTCTAGAGGCATACGCTATCACCTTGCCTTCTTGCATAAGCACACAGCCCAATCCATTCAAGGATGCATCGCTATAGATCACAAATTCTTTTCCCAGCTCAAGTTGCACTAGAACTGAAGCCTCTGTCAACAATGCCTTTAGTTTCTCAAAACTCCGCTGGCACTTTTCTGTCCACTCGAACTTTACATCTTTCTATAATAACCTCGTCATCGGAGTAGCTATCATAGAAAATCTCTTGACGAACCTTCGGTAATAGCCAGCTAGGCTCAGAAAACTTCTAACCTCAGATACATTCTTCGGCATTTTCCAATCAACAATAGCTGAAATCTTACTTGGGTCCACTGGGATTCCATCTCCTGAGACAATGTGCCCCAAAAATCCAACCTCTTTGAGCCAAAACTCACTTTTTCTAAACTTCGTATACAACTAATTATCTCGCAAAATTTGCAAAATCATCCTCAAATGCTCAACATGCTCATGCTCATCACCAGAATATATCAATATGTAATCAATAAAAACCTGTAACACCCCTAACCCATAACCGTCATCGGATTAGGGTTACAAGGCATTACCAAACATAACACAGGTCATAACAATTATTTTCATTCATACAGGTCCTATTTGAATGCAACATGATTAATACACTTCCATAGCATGTTTAAACAACATCGTACATATCTTAAAAACCATTATCCAAATTCATTTATAAGCATTACAAAACAAATAATGAATGTTACCATTCAATTGGTCATTAAATCACATTGACCGAATATACACATGTTCTTTATTAATCTACTAAACAATTTAGCAATTATCAAAAGCTAAACATATATATATATATTATATATATATATTTATTATTAGTTTTGCTTATTCAAATTCATAATATATCAATATTACACATTCCAAATACTATACCTATAATTTCATCACTTAGCGAATATACCACCCAAGATTTAAAATAATTTCTAAGTTGATTTGTATCTTACATTATGCATTTCATTAATAAGTATTTATCAACCATAACCCAAGCAAATTCAAACACTACAACTATCATCTTACCAAAAAAAAAAGACTAATTATAATATATATATATATATATATATATATATATATATAAACCTAACAAGACTTTATATCACTATCAAACTTATGGTTAAGTAGAACATACACACATTTTATAACTAGAGTTACTCAAACATTAGATCATTCAGTAATAAATCCAAGCCATTTTCGCATGGCTTATTTATACAATTCAAATTATCATTCAAACATTAAACTAGCCTATACATGCCTTAAGATGTTACGTCCAAACTTTAAAAGTACCAATATGAGTCGATAGTGTGGTGACTTTCTTGACGATTTCCGAGCCCGTAGCAAGACCAAAATCTATAAAATGTAACATTGAACCACACAGAATAAGCTTACTAGCTTAGTAAGTCTCAAGCAAATAATAATATAACACTCAAACCCTTAAACATTTTATTCTTTAAACTTATGACATTGAATATAAATATTTCCATAAATAAGTTTATGCGTATTTAATACAAGCAGTTCATTAACCTAAGCATTTACACTTCATTACCATAATTACGTAACTCATCGAACCGTAGTATAAACATATATTACATGCTCCAAGTCACATAGGGACAACATCCATATCAACTATATTATCACATTCAAAGTCTTTTCACTCTTAGCATTTCTACTTGTAACCGAACCTCCCAAAATAGTACTTTTAAGCTCAAATTCTATCTTATACCATTCATACACATCGATCAATAAGCTCAATCACACATAGCACCATTCTTGACATAATATTTCAACTCAAGTAACTTTAATCACAACTTACCTTATTTCTGATTAATTTAATGAGACTTAAGCTTACCTGAGTTAAACATATAGTCTATCATTGCCGAACTTCAATACCTCATTTAACTTAACATTTATCACTATTTTTCCTTTAACAAATAAATTACCATTTCGGCATAAGGTTCAAATGGAAAATATCAACTTTCAACCCTCTACTCATTATATATGCATATCATTCAATAAGGCCACATAAATGAACATATATACACTTGTCCATTCAACATTTCATATATCCAAGTATTCAATATCAATGTAATAACAATATGACCACATAACCAAAAGTCCGAATATATATATATATATGGTATTTAGTCACATTCTTGCCCAACGAAATTCACATATATGCTTATCTATTTGATCGAACATAGAAACTCAATTAAATAACTCATAGGCACTTACCTGTATGGCCGAATATAAATAACTTGTATTATCAACATACTTACTCAATAAACACATCATGATGTAGTCTCATAAACCACAAGTTGATATTTCATCACTGGTATAAAACCTGCTAGACCAAACGTCCGAGATTTAAACACCAAGACGAAGCACGCTAGCATTAAAGCCGAAATAAATCATCGGCACGAAGCCTGCTAGGCATTAAAGCCCGAAATAAATCACCGGCACGAAGCCTGCTAGGCATTAAAGCCTGATATGTAACACCGGCACAAGGCCTGCTAGGCATGAAAGCCCGATAAATAACACTGGCACGAGGCCTGCTAGGCTCAAAGCCCGATTAATAACACCGGCACGAAGCCTGCTAGGCTCAAAGCCCGATTATCAACCCAATCAACATTCTCATACACATTACTTAATGCTAAAATCATATCCATCTCGTATACTTTATTTTACAATTTCATGTTAAACCGAACATAATTATTCACATCACATTCAACAACCAAAATTTACTACAATTCCATACCCCACATTCGGCCTACATGCATTTTCTTGTCTTCAATACCAATTTTTATCATATACTACTTTCATAAATAATTTCTCGACATAAATTTGCTTAAGGACTTACCTCGGTTGTCGATAGGCCGTGTAAATCGGCTATTCGAGAACCTTTGTTTTTCCTCGATCTAGTTCTTTCTCTTTTTGTTCCCGATCTAAGAAATGTCAAATAAGTTTTATTCATTTTCATTCTATCCATTGGCTCAACTCAAAACAAAATGCACATAGTTTAATTTAAAAAAAACTAAGAACCGAATTTCCTACTTCATTTAATTAATTTAAAACAATAATCACACAAAATTTAAGCATTCAACTTATCCAATTTAACCCATAGTGCAATCATAATACAAATTGCAACAAATTGGGATTTCTCCTCAATGGTCGAATGGTCACTAGGTCCCTGCGATTCTCTATAATTCTTCCTTCTATCGTTTTAACCCTTCTACTATTTAATTCAAGCAATTGACTCTTCATACTTAATTCACCCAATGACTATATCTAAGTATAACCATTCATCCATGGCCAATTTCACTATATATGTATAACCGAACATCAAAACAAAAGAAAAGAAATCATAAATGATTATCTCACATTCGGCCAAATATAAGGGTATCCTCATGCATAAATAAAAGAAAATTTTCTTACAAGCTCAAGCTACTTCTTCTCATTTTATCTAGATTTATTAGCACAATAGGTAATAAATTTTCACTCATGGCCGAACCCCATCATGCCTAATATCAACAAATTTTCCTTACTAGCTTTCAATGGTGATCAAAGAAATCAACCCAATTCAAAGATAGACTGTTAATTTAAAGTTCAAAATCTTACCTTGCCTAACACATGCAAATGGCCGAATGGATAAGATGAATTTCTTCTCTCCTTTTGAAGGTGAAATCAGGGAAGGAGATGAATGAGGAGAGAGGATGTAATTTCTTTTCTATCTTTATTAAGTTAAAACATATAATACATAAATTTATTATCATAAAATATTACTATTAGTATTATAAAAATATAAAACAATCTCCTTCCTCCATCATTTACCGTCCACTTGCATGGAAAGTGGCAATTTGACATGCAAACCCTTAAATTCAACAAACAATTCACTTCACCCCTTTTTATTTCATGCTCACTAGCTAATAATCGGCCATGATGAATAAAGAAGATAGTGGCCTTATTTTATGTTTTAATTAACATGTACTCTAACATTATTTCTTTATAAAATACTAACATAAGCATATAATTAAAATTTAATTAAACTAACATATATATCTAGCTAACTTGGCCCATTGCCGTCCATCCCTATGGTCAATGGGCTAATTGTCCTTTTAGGACACCCACTTAAAAAGCCACAAGCAATTTAGTACATTACACCTTAGCATACAACTTTTACGCTTTTTGCGATTAAAATCCTTTTTATCAAATTAAGCACTTAAACGATAAAATTTTTCTACAGAACTTTCACCCATATTAATTCACGTATAATAAACACAGAATTAAATATTAAAATATTTCTCAGACTTGAATTCGTGGTCCCGAAACCACCGTTTCGATTAGGTCAAATTCGGTCTGTTACAACTCTCCCCCCTTAGGGATTTTCGTCCCTGAAAATCTTTCCGCTGAACAATTTCAAATATTGTCATCTTATTGAATCTTCAGGCTGTCTTTTCTTATTTCTCAACTCCTTTATTTCACGGCTAAGATATGAATCAGCTCTCTTCATATGTCATATTAGATCGGATCTCTGTTTCAAATGGGGCAATCACAAGTGACGGATCAGGTCGATATTTACGAAATATTGAAACATGAAATACTTTGTCATCGATCTCAAATTCTATATCTTTTCGTTTCAAGTCTATAAAGGACTTTTGACGATCAAATACTGCTTTCAACCAATCTCTGATCAATTTCACTTCGCTCAGATCCTTTATCAAATCAACCCCGTATAACTTATTCTCACTGAGTTCAGTCTAATACAGAGGTGTACAATTTTTACGTCCGTACAAATCTTCATACGGTGCCATTTTGATATTCATCTGAAAACCACAATTATACAATTTTTTTTTCAATGGTAGATACTGTTCCTATGAGCCTTAAAACTCTAATACGCAGTACCTTAGTATATCTTTAAGAATCTGAATAGTTTGTTCAGATTGATCATTTGTTTGCAAATGAAAGGCTGTACTGAAATGCAATTTCATGCCCAAAGCTTCTTGCAAATTTCTCTAGAATCGTGATAGGAATCTCGTACCTCTATCTGACACAATAGATAGTGGTACCCCGTGCAATCTCACAATCTCATTAATATAAAACTCGGTCAATCTCTCTAGTGAGAAATCAGACCTAACCGGAATGAAATGGGTAGATTTAGTTAATCGATCAATTACGACCCATATCACATCTTTCTTTCTCGGATTCAGGGCCAATCAGAGACAAAGTCCATTGTTACTTTATCCCATTTCCACTCAAGAATCAAAATTGGCTATAATAATCCAGATGAAACTTGATGTTCGGCTTTCATTTGTTGACAGACTAAACATTTTAAAACCAAATCAGAAATGTCTCGTTCCATACCAAACCACCCGTAGAGTTGCTACAAATTATGATACATTTTAGTACTTCCCAGATGAACAGTTAAATGACTATTATGTACTTCATTCACATCGATGGAATTTACTCTGAATTTCTCAGAATATAATCATGATCCTGGAATCTCAGACAATCATCAAAAATTTTGAAATTCAGACTCGGAATTCACTTCACACTGAGCTTGATTCACTAACAATTTATTATCAAATTTCTGAGCTTTATACATATCTGTTGTAAAAACATCGGTTCTGCTCTCAATTCCTCTATTACAAAACTATCATAAGATAAGTCCAACTGAGTATTCAAAGCCTGTAATTCAACGATGACTTTCTATTCAGACCATTAGTCACAACATTTGTTTTACCCGAATGATAATCTAACAATAGTTCATAATTTTTCAATATTTCAAGCCATCTTCTCTGATTCAGGTTCAAATCTTTTTGAGTCATCAATTATTTTAAACTTTATGATCTGAATAGACATGACATTTCTCCCCGAACAAGTAATAACCCCAAATCTTCATCGCGAATATAATAGCTGCTAGTTCCAAATCACATGTCGGGTAATTTCTTTCATGCGGCTTCAATTGTCTCGAAGCGTAGGCTACAACTTTACCTTATTGCATCAAAACACAGTCCATAAAGAAGCATCACTAAAAACAACAAATTCTTTACCCGATTCAAAGCTAAACTAACACCGGAGCTTCAATCAAAAGGGCTTTCAACTGATCGAAACTTTTCTAACACTTTTCTGACCATTCAAACCTGACATCTTTCCAAAGCAGTCTAATCAACGGAGTAACTATCATCAGATCTAATCTGATTCCAAAAGCTGACACAATATATCCCAGAAGACTAACTTCGTACAATCAGAATTCACATTCTCTGAATATCATATATATAAAATTTGTTCTTCTCTCAAAGTTTGCAAGAAAATTCTCAATGTTCAGTATGCTCCTTTTCATCAAGTGAATAAATAAAGGGATCATCCACAATTTCCACAACAGCTCAATAACAAATTTAACTTCACGAATCAGAGGCAAACCCGATAACTCTTCAGGAAACATATCAGAAAACTCACAAACGATAGGCATTGGTTAAATTTTCTTCCCAGATATTTTCAAATCAATCATGTAGGCAAAAGTATGCCTCATAACCCTTTTTTTTTATATATAATTTCGAGCTTTCAAAACAGATATTACAGCAGTCAATCTACTCAAACCATTGGACTCAATTCGTACTTTCTTATCTTTCAGACATCTCAAATTTTATAGTCTTTCTTTTGCAGTTCACAACAGCATCATGCCTAACAACCAATCCCTTCCCAAAATAATATTGAACTCATCAAATGGTAAAAGCATCAAATCAGTGGGGAAACAGATATCTCGAAACATTAATGGACAGTTCTTGCATACTTTATCAACCATGACACTTTTATCTAGGGGTTCAATACTTTTATAGCAAACTCAGAAGATTCTGCAGTCAAAGTCTTGCTGAATACAAAATTCATGCATACATACGGATATGTAGAACCAAGGTTTATCAAAACAATCACAGAAGTATCATAAAGAGTAAATGTACCAGTTATGACATAAGGTGATGAGGCATCCTCTAGAACTCGAATAGCATACACTCTGACTGGCACTCTGGCTTCAAATATGTTAATATTGTCTTCTAATGAAGATATGGTACACTTTAAACATTGATCCGGAATATAAGATAGCTCGTTGAACACACAAACAGTATTTTTAAACCACAACTCAGCCCGCTCCGCATCATTATCATCATCATTAGTTTTAAATTCTTCGGCCCTATTTTTCTCAATTTTATCTACAGGAGGCTTGCCAAATCTTATCGGATCCACTATCGGAGGTACCATAGGTATCGGAGATGGATTATTCGGGGGTGGAGGTTGCTGCACAGTCAGGTTAGTCCAGATATATTGAGAAAACCATTCATTTATCATCTGGTAGAAGGCTTACTTAGCCTTCCCCCTCATGACTACTTGAGATAGGTTGAGAGTCTACCGGCACCGACCTATACGCTGAAATCAGCGCCACGCCTCAACATCATCACTACTGGCTCTATCGGGATCCATTTACAATATAAAATCACAATTCGGATGTCGAAGTCACCACACTATCGTATTGTAATTTAAGGCATGTATAGCTAGACCCACACGTGCTACGGTAGTCCTAGAATTGACTAAACCGTAAGCTTTGATACCAATCAAATGTAACACTCCTAACCCGTAATCGTCACGGATTAGGGTTACAAGGCATTACCAAACATAGCATGTGTCATAACAATTATTTTACATTCATACGGTCCTATTTGAATGCAACATGATTAATACACTTCCATAGCATGTTTCAACAACATCGTATATATCTTAAAACCATTATCCAAATTCATTTATAAGCATTACAAAACAAATAATGAATGTTACCATTCAATTGGTCATTAAATCACATTGACCGAATATACACATGTTCTTTATTAATCTACTAAACAATTTAGCGGTTATCAAAAGCTAAACATATATATATTTATAGATATATATTTATTACGAGTTTTGCTTATTCAAATTCATAATATATCAATATTATACATTCCAAATACTATACCTATAATTTCATCACTTAGCCGAATATACCACCCAAGATTTAAAATAATTTCTAAGTTGATTTGTATCTTACATTATGCATTTCATTAATAAGTATTTATCAACCATAACCCAAGCAAATTCAAACACTACAACTATCATCTTACCAAAAAAAAAGACTAATTATAATATATATAAACCTAACATGACTTTATATCACTATCAAACTCATGGTTAAGTAGAACATACACACATTTTATAACTAGAGTTACTCAAACATTAGATCATTCGTAATAAATCTAAGCCATTTTCGCATGACAATTCAAATTATCATTCAAGCATTAAACTAGCCTATACATGCCTTAAGATGTTACGTCCAAACTTTAAAAGTACCAATATGAGTCGATAGTGTGGCTGACTTTGTTGACGATTTCCCGAGCCCGTAGCAAGACCAAATTCTATAAAACAGAACATTGAACCACACAGAATAAGCTTACTAGCTTAGTAAGTCTCAAGCAAATAATAATATAACACTCAAACCCTTAAACATTTTATTCTTTAAACTTATGACATTGAATATAAATATTTCCATAAATAAGTTTATGCAGTAATAATACAAACAGTTCATTAACCTAAGCATTTACACTTCATTACCATAATTTTGTAACTCATCGAACCGTAGTATAAACATATATTACATGCTCCAAGTCACATAGGGACAACATCCATATCAACTATATTATCACATTCAAAGTCTTTTCACTCTTAGCATTTCTACTTGTAACCGAACCTCCCAAAATAGTACTTTTAAGCTCAAATTCTATCTTATACCATTCATACACATCGATCAATAAGCTCAATCACACATAGCACCATTCTTGACATAATATTTCAACTCAAGTAACTTTAATCACAACTTACCTTATTTCTGATTAATTTAATGAGACTTAAGCTTACCTGAGTTAAACATATAGTCTATCATTGCCAAACTTCAATACCTCATTTAACTTAACATTTATCACTATTTTGCCTTTAACAAATAAATTACCATTTCGGCATAAGGTTCAAATGGAAAATATCAACTTTCAACCCTCTACTCATTACATATGCATATCATTCAATAAGGCCACATAAATGAACATATATACACTTGTCCATTCAACATTTCATATATCCAAGTATTCAATATCAATGTAATAACAATATGACCACATAACCAAAAGTCTGAATATATATATATATATAGTATTTAGTCACATTCTTGCCCAACGAAATTCACATATATGCTTATCTATTTGATCGAACATAGAAACTCAATTAAATAACTCATAGGCACTTACCTGTACGGCCGAATATAAATAACTTGTATTATCAACATACTTACTCAATAAACACATCATGATGTAGTCTCATAAACCACAAGTTGATATTTCATCACTGGTATAAAACCTGCTAGACCAAAGGTCCGAGATTTAAACACCAGCACGAAGCCTGCTAGGCATTAAAGCCCGAAATAAATCACCGGCACGAAGCCTGCTAGGCATTAAAGCTAGAAATAAATCACCGGCATGAAGCCTGCTAGGCATTAAAGCCCGAAATAAATCACCGGCACGAAGCCTGCTAGGCATTAAAGCCTGATATGTAACACCGGCACAAGGCTTGCTAGGCATGAAAGCCCGATAAATAACACCGGCACAAGGCCTGCTAGGCTCAAAGCCCGATTAATAACACCGACACGAAGCCTGCTAGGCTCAAAGCCCGATTATCAACCCAATCAACATTCTCATACACATTACTTAATGCTAAAATCATATCCATCTCGTATACTTTATTTTACAATTTCATGTTAAACCGAACATAATTATTCACATCACATTCAACAACCAAAATTTACTACAATTCCATACCCCACATTCGGCCTACATGCATTTTCTTGCCTTCAATACCAATTTTTATCATATACTACTTTCATAAATAATTTCTCGACATAAATTTGCTTAAGGACTTACCTCGGTTGTCGATAGGCCGTGTAAATCGGCTATTCGAGAACCTTTGTTTTTCCTCGATCTAGTTCTTTCTCTTTTTGTTCCCGATCTAAGAAATGTCAAATAAGTTTTATTCATTTTCATTCTATCCATTGGCTCAACTCAAAACAAAATGCACATAGTTTAATTTAAAAAAAAAAAACTAAGAACCGAATTTCCTACTTCATTTATTTAATTTAAAACAATAATCACACAAAAATTTAAGCATTCAACTTATCCAATTTAACCCATAGTGCACCGCAATACAAATTGCAACAAATTGGGATTTCTCCTCAATGGCCGAATGGTCACTAGGTCCCTGTGATTCTCTATAATTCTTCCTTCTATCGTTTTAACCATTCCACTATTTAATTCAAGCAATTGACTCTTCATACTTAATTCACCCAATGACTATATCTAAGTATAACCATTCATCCATGGCCAATTTCACTATATATGTATAACCGAACATCAAAACAAAAGAAAAGAAATCATAAATGATTATCTCACATTCGGCCAAATATAAGGGTATCCTCATGCATAAATAAAAGAAAATTTTCTTACAAG
Source organism: Gossypium rotundifolium (assembly GCA_025506655.1). Lineage (NCBI taxonomy): Eukaryota > Viridiplantae > Streptophyta > Magnoliopsida > Malvales > Malvaceae > Gossypium > Gossypium rotundifolium. Next base: position 131,214,097 of record CP106727.1, read on the forward strand.
CTCAAGCTACTTCTTCTCATTTTATCTACATTTATTAGCACAATAGGTAATAAATTTTCACTCATGGTCGAACCCCATCATGCCTAATATCAACAAATTTTCCTTACTAGCTTTCAATGGTGATCAAAGAAATCAACCCAATTCAAAGATAGATTGTTAATTTAAAGTTCAAAATCTTACCTTGCCTAACACATGCAAATGGTCGAATGGATAAGATGAATTTCTTCTCTCCTTTTGAAGGTGAAATCGGGGAAGGAGATTAATGAGGAGAGAGGATGTAATTTCTTTTCTATCTTTATTAAGTTAAAACATATAATACATAAATTTATTATCATAAAATATTACTATTATTATTATAAAAATATAAAACAATCTCCTTCCTCCATCATTTACCGTCCACTTGCATGGAAAGTGGCAATTTGACATGCAAACCCTTAAATTCAACAAACAATTCACTTCACCCCTTTTTATTTCATGCTCACTAGCTAATAATCGGCCATGATGAATAAAGAAGATAGTGGCCTTATTTTATGTTTTAATTAACATGTTCTCTAACATTATTTCTTTATAAAATACTAACATAAGCATATAATTAAAATTTAATTAAACTAACATATATATCTAGCTAACTTGGCCCATTGCCGTCCATCCCTATGGTCAATAGGCTAATTGTCCTTTTAGGACACCCACTTAAAAAGCCACAAGCAATTTAGTACATTACACCTTAGCATACAACTTTTACGCTTTTTGCGATTAAAATCCTTTTTATCAAATTAATCACTTAAACGATAAAATTTTTCTACAGAACTTTCACCCATATTAATTCATGTATAATAAACACAGAATAAAATATTAAAATATTTCTCAGACTCGAATTCGTGGTCCCGAAACCATCGTTTCGATTAGGGTCAAATTCGGTCTGTTACAAAACCACAACAAATTTATCCAAGTATGGCCGAACGATGCGGTTCATTAAATCCATGAACACAGTAGGGGAATTCGCTAAACGAAAGGCATGACTAAGAACTTATAGTGACCATACCTCGTCTGAAATACGGTCTTCGACACATCTGAGTTTTTGACTCTCAACTGGTAATATCCCAACCTCAAATCTATCTTGGAAAACACAGTGGCTCCCTTCAACTGGTCAAGCAAATCATCGATCCTTGGCAATGGGTACTTGTTCTTCATGGTTACCTTATTAAACTGCCGATAATCTATGCATAGTCTCATGGAGCCATCTTTCTTTTTCACAAATAACACTAGAGCACCCACGAAGAATAACTCGATCTTGCCAAACCTTTGTCCGTCAACTCTTGCAACTCTACCTTCAATTCCTTCAACTCAGCTGGAGCCATTCTGTATGGAGCAATCGATATCGGTGCCATACCAGGAGCTAACTCGATACCAAATTCAACCTCTCTAACCGGAGGCAACCCTGGCAATTCTTCAGGAAAAATATTTGGATATTCACATACTATCGGTACTGATTCAATTCTTAACTCGGTTTCTTTGGCATTCATCACAAAAGCAAGATATGACTCATACCCCTTTCTTACAAACCTCTGAGCAGACATGTGAGAGATCACTACAGGTGATCTATATTGTTCATTTGATTCAACACGAAGAGTGTCCCTATTTTCACATCTCAATTCAATGTATTTCTTTCCCTAATTTATTATCACATCATGAGTGGTTAACTAGTCCATACCAAGAATTATATCAAATTCATCAAATGGAAATAGCATGAGATTTGCCTTAAAATAATGACTTTTAATCATCAATGGGCAATCTTTGCATACCTTATCCACTAATACACTTTTTCCTAAAGGTTTGGACACTTTAATCATGAACTCTATAGACTCAACAGGCATGCTCATACTAGATACTAATTTCATGCAAATGTATGAATGGGTAGACCCCAGATCAATTAAAGCAACAACATTAGTATCATGGAAGGAAAATGTACCCGTAATTACATCAGAGGATGGCGCCTCTCCCCGAGAGCGAATGGCATAAGTCCTTGTAGGTGCTCTTCCCTCAGATATTGCAGCTTGCTCTCTGAGAGTATTCTTACTACTCGTCCCACTTCTTGGGTTTCTCTATTGTCTCCCTCTAGTAGTGCTTCCCGCTCTTGCACTCTGAATTTTCTCTTTTTCAATCATTTCAGGGTATTCTTTAATAAAATGATCTTGGGAGCCACACTTGAAACAGGCCCTCTCATGTGCTCGGCACTCACCAGGATGACGTCTGTCGCACTGTGGGCATTCCGTTCTATTTGGTCGCGTGTTCCTAACACTAGCATCTAAGGTAGTCTGGGCTTTAATCCCCGAGTACTGTTTACTCTTACTTCTGTTTGAAAACCCGACTGAAGTAGCTAATCGAGTAGGGAAGTCTCTTGACATCTTGGATGAAGATTGAAACGGCTTGTTCATTTGTCTCTTTCTTGAGTCACGAGACTCTATCTCATCTTTTCTTTTCTCTTTCACCAATTCCTCGGCTTTACAACCCCAATCTACGAGCACAACAAATTCCTTCAATTCAAGGATGCCAACAAACAATCTAATATCTTCATTTAGTCCGTCCTCAAATCGTTTACACATAATAGCTTCAGTGGATACACACTCTCGAGCATATTTACTGAACCTTACAAATTCTCGCTCATATTCAGTTACTGTCCTCTTACCTTGTTTCAGTTCAAGGAATTCCTTCCTTTTCTGGTCAATGAATCTTTGACTTATATACTTTTTTCAAAATTCTTCTTGGAAAAACTCCCACGTGATCCTTTCTCTTGGTACGACTGACACAAGGGTATTCCACCACTGATAAGCTAAATCCCTCAAGAGAGAAACTACACATTTCATGCACTTTTCAGGTGTGCAAGATAACTCATCAAATACCCTGATGGTATTTTCAAGCCAAAATTCTACTCTTTCTGGATCATCATCTTTACTAGATTAAAATTCCTCGGCCCCTTGTTTCCGGATCCTATCATCTGGAGGCTTTTCTCTTCTTACCACTTCTACCACTTGGGGAGCTACAGAGGTAGGTTGAGGAATACGCGGGGGTGGAGGGGGTAGTGCATTCGGGTTCATACGAACGAACTCCGTATACCATACGTTCATTATGTGGAGAAAAGGCTTCCCTAGCCTCTTCTCCTATTCTCTGACTCATGGTCGTAGGTCTATTCTCATTTTCATTCGGCACCATCCCTTCAGCGGGAGCTGGCGCGTTGCTTTCTATATCATCCTTAACAGCTCTATCGGGATCCATTTACTATATGAAAACACAATTTAAATTGTCAGGAGTCATCACACTATTATTATATAAATACTCATAAGTATGGCATGTATAGCTAGACTCATACATACGCTAGTCTGAGAATCAACTAAACCATAGCTCTAATACCACTAAATGTAACACCCATTGCCCGTGTCTAACGCCGAGACAAGATACGAGGAATTACCGGACTTAACTTGCTTGAACATACATTATCGGGCTATAAATTTTTTTAAAACTTAAAAGTTTTCATTCATATTCATAACATCCTTATTATGGGCCTACGAGGCCTTAAACATACATTCGGGAGGTTTCGGGATTAAATTAGAAACTTTGTTTGCTTAGAAAAATTTTTCCCCAAATAGGGGCCACACGCCCATGTGAAATGGGAAACGCCCATGTGGACAGTTTGTGTAGTCACAAAAGCCCATGTCCCTTGCCCGTGTGGAATTTAATTTTTATTTCGAACCTAAAGGGGTTTTCACACGGCTGGACACACGCCTGTGTCATTAGCTTCATGCTCGTATCCTCACCCGTGTATGAAAACCTTAGCATTCTATTTATGACGTTAGTAACCTCTTACACGCCCGTGTGTTGGCCCGTTTAACGAATCAAATTCTCAAAATTTGATACAGGGGACACACGGCCTATCAACACACCCATGGGGTTGACCGTGCATCACACACGGCCTAGACCCACGCCCCTGTGTCTACCCGTGTGGACAATTATAAGGCTATTTTCCAAGCCAATTGCCACCCTAAAACATAAACACACTTATACCAACTCAAGTAACAAATAACATAGCAATAAAACACTATGAATAACCACTAATCATCATTCATATACTTCATATTTGTGTGAACTTTGCTTCATAAAACTTATCATCATTTAAAACATGAGAAACTTAACAAATATTGGCCAATTCCCAATGGTCATTTACCAAAATGAGTGTATAACATTAGTAGCCCACACTTTGGCTTTCAAATATAACATATCACAAAATGACCAAGTTCCTATACATGCCATACCCAAAATAAATCAACTTTACTATACCAAAAGAATGATTGATAGTGTGATACGAGCTCCGACGTTCTACGATCCCCGAGCTAGCCTGGCGATACTACAAAGAAAAGGGAAAAGAGAGGGGTAAGCATATAGCTTAGTAAGTTTGCATGAATTAATATAGCAACATAAATACTCATAGTAAAATCCATTCATCATGGAACAATAGCAACACAAGTTCTCAAGTACTTTGACATACTTACTCATACTTATTCTTACCCATCATATATCACATTATGGATTTCATAACTTGTATTTTACTCATGGTACCTATATCACTTCAGCACGTAACTTAGCACTTATGCTACCTTAATCATAGAATTAAATCATTAACATCCTTAACTTAAATGGAACTCTTTGTCATCCTTATATAATATTTAGCTCATTGTCATCTTTACATACTTAGCTCTTTTTCCCGTTGAACTACTCGAAATATTAGAGGATACTCAATCTCATCATACATGTATCACAATGCCAATGCCATATCCCAGATATTGTCTTACATGGGATCACCTCTTGATGCCGATGCCATATCCCAGTTATGGTTTTACACGGGATTTCTTAACTCGATATTGATTCCATATCTCAGACATGGTCTTATACGAGATCGTACATAGATGTCGATGCCATGTCCTAGATATGGTCTTACACGAGATCTTCCTTTGGTGCCGAAGCCATGTCCTTGACATGGTCTTATACGGGATCTACATTCAATGCCGATGCCATGTCCCAGACATGGCCTTATACGATACCGTCCTTATCTCATGTCGTGACATAGGTATCCTTGTTATTTCGAATCTTCAACCGGGACTTCAACTAGTCATATTCTCTTCACTTTCTCATCGAGGTATCATTAATAAATTTCACGAAAACAATAATATGCATTATCATAATAAAAAGAAATTTAAATACGATAACATATGTAGCCTTAATTTCACACAAACTTACCTCGGTACTCAAAATGCATGTAGATGCTCGATTTAGTCCAAAACTTTATTCTTGCCTCAGTTTCGGTTCGGGCTTCGTGTTTTTAATCTATAATAACAATTTTACTTGTTTAATACTCACATTGACTAAATTGACTCATGAATCACACTTTGGCAAACTTACAAGTTTGCCCCTAAACTTTTACATAATTACATTTTGCCCCTAGGCTCGTAAAATGATTTTCATTCAAATTTCTTGTATTTCAAGCCTAGCCGAATCATTTTCTTAACTATAATAGCCTCTAATTTCTGCTATTTCACTGATGTATGACCATTTTTATAACTTTTACAATTTGGTCTTTTTATGCATTTTTCATGAAAATCACTTAGAAAAAGATGTTTATTCTACATCAAACTTTCATATTCTTCCATAAAACATAAAAATACATGCATGTCATACATGGGTAAATTTTTGAACATAAATCCTAGCTCAAAACATAGCTATAAATAGCTAAATCGAGCTACAAGGATCTTAAAAATACGAAGTACATTAAAAACGGGGCTAGGGTGCACTTACTATTAAGCTTAGAAGTTGAAGAGACCCTAGCTATGGCTCCTTAGTGATTTTGGCCATGGGAGTAGAAGATGAACACAATTTTGACTTCTTTTTCCCTTTTTAATTCATTAATTAACTAAATGAAAAAATGCCCTTAAGGCCCTTCCTTGAGATTTTTCCTTCCCATGTCTATTTTTGTCCATCTTAACATATAATGGTCTAATTGCTAAATAAGGACTTCTAATAATTTTTATGATGCTATTTCATACTTAAATCTTCTAGAATCCTAATCTTTGGAATTTAGTCCTAATGGACAATTTGATCACCAATTAATAAAATTTCGTCATGATATTTCACACAATCATGCAAACACATCACAAGCCTCGTAAAAATCATAAAACACATATTTCTACTTCAAATTTATCGTCTCGCACCACTATTCTGACTAAGCCCTAAATCAAGTTATTATAAACAAATCTCAAAACTTTTAACCCCAAATTTTAGGGTGTTACAACTCACCCCTCCTTAAAAAAATTTCGTCCCTAAAATTTCCAACTAATAGAACAGTGGTATAACACAAGGTACACCACTATGCTCCTGCTGCGCACTCTAGTCCCGAAGCACTACCACACTAGACTTGAACTTAAGACCTCACACACAACCAGAACACTTAGCCACTAAAGTAGATACACATTTGTTCATCACACACACAAACGTTATCCAATGAATAAGCAATCAATGTCATTCAAATAAATAACACACAGAGTCACAACAACCTACAACCATACCTGTCTCAATGTCATCATGGACACTCCCGAATTCGATGCTCTGTTGACCCGCATCTAGGACACGCTCCCAACTTCTTCCAACAGTCGCCCAAATGGCGCTTCTTACAGTGCACACAAACTGATACGCTCGCCTCATTACCAGAACTATTCGCACAACCTTTACTAACATCCAACTGTGTTCTTATACGCTTCACGGACTGAGGCTTCAACCTCAAAGGACTACGATATCTTTTCTTCCCACAATCCACACACCTACCTTGAACCAACTCTTTATTCCTCTCTAAACCAGCCACAAAGACTTTCTCTAACACCTCTCTCACCACTCGAGTCAATGCCTTGGTACTAACCTTCGGGTTATCGCTGCCCGAAGTTGGCAGAACCGTATTGACTTTTGACTCCTGAACAAACTCACTTCCCGAAGAAGCAAATGACTTTTCGAGAGTCTCACCAGATTGACCCTCAAGATCATGCTTACCATTAGAATCCATATCGGTCTTGTGACTAACTTAGAGTATCTATATTTTCAGAAAATAAACACAAAATAAGTACGAAAATCTACATTTTTAATGTTACAGTTTCAAATTTTCACCCTGGACCAGCATCGGAGTCTCAGGCATTTTATCTCCTCAAAATCAGTGAAATACATATCATTTCAAAATTTTGTGGTACGGTTTATTAAAACTTTTCTTTTAAAATGGACACATGCGCACACGGATACGTAAAAATATAGGCCGAGTTTTTTCAAGCCAGGCTCTGATACCACTAAATGTAATGCCCTAAAACTCGGCATAAAAGTTTAGACTAAATCCCGAAGGTTACATTGATCACTGAAGTGATCGTAGGTAAATTTAGGATCAACAAATGAGAAAACAAACAATATTTTGGTTACGTAAAAATTTTTAGCTAACAAATCTCGACATCTCAAAATGCAGATGTTCAATTCAAATAACGTCTACTTGCATTTAACACAAAATTTCATACCACAGTATTTAAAACAAAACTTACAGTCCAAACAGTTTAAATAAAACTCAAATTTACAGGAAACACTTTATAAACCAGTTTTAAAAGTGTGACACTTCTGAGACCTCCGCACACCGAGTTCAGTTATAGAAATAAAAAATGAGAGTACCTGCAAAGGGATAAACTGAGAGGGGGTGAGCTACACGAGCTCAGTGTGAGATAGGAACGATATAAAAACAAAAATCAAGTGCCACAATAAAAAATATCACAATGGCAATTTGATATCCAAATACTCATCACAATCAGAACAGACACATCAATATTGAATATGACGATTTATATACCGTTAATCTCGCAATCAGACAGACAAATAAAATGAGAAACAAATGCATCAACATGAAACCCACCCATCCAACCAAACATCTCTTCATCCCTCATTTACACCACAAATGAGCTACAAGAAGCTCAACCAGCCCTGCACACCATATAGGACCAAGAAAGGCCCATCCAACCCTACACACCATGTAACAGCCCGATTTAGGGGCTAGTTGGAATAGTAATCTCGAAATCACTACTTTGAGGTTAGAGAAAATTATTTTCATGTTATTCAATGTGTTAAAAAATGTTTATAAGGATGTATGGAAATTTTGGTGCCTTAATTTTAGCAATTTCTAGCTAAATTGTGAAAAAGACTAAATCGCATAAAATGCAAAAGTCCTATTTTATTTGCTAGAAGTGCCAAATAGCTATAGAATGTGAGTTGGAGGTCTTTAAAGTGTAATTATGCCTTCCTATAAGTGATGGACAGTCAAGGGGACAAGAAATTTAAAATTAGACAAGGGTTGGTGACATTAGTTGACTAAAGGAATAAAATAAGGGAAAAAAAAAAAAAAAAGAAAGCTATCATCTTTTCTCCATCTTCTCTCCATCGAAAATGGGCAGCAACAAGGGGGTTTTTGAAGCTTAAAATTTAAGCAACTCATCTCCTCTTCAAGTAAGTGATTTTGATGGCTTTAGTTGATAATTTTTGTACTTTTGGAGTCATCAAAGCTTAAGCTAGCTAATGAGGGGACTAATTTGCAATATGGTTAAGATCCTAGGGACTTTCCATGAAAGAGTATATGTTGGTTGTTGAGTTTCTATGGAAAAAAATGAATGTCAAAGTGATGAGAAATAACTTTTGTGAAAGGTGTTGTTATGAAAACACTTGATTTGGGCTAAAATGCAAAAGTTATAATTTGTTTGTTAAGGCATGAAATAGATGAAATTGTTAATAGTTATAATAGGATTAAACATTCATCTAGGCTTTCTTAACAAGAAAATATAATAAAAAATTATTTATGAGCCTAGGGACAAAATCATAATTTTGCCAAAGTGTAGAGGCAAAATGGTCATTTTTGCCTAAAGTGTGTATTATGGTATTTTATGATTTATAAATGAATAAATTAGTAAATTTCATTGTTCTAGATCAAAGAAAATGAGTTTCGAACCTATAACGGATGAAAAGAGAAATGTGGGCAAATAGTCTTTTTCAGCTATTTCGACAATGATGTAAGTTCATGTGTGATTGTTGCGACTATGTATGAGATAATTTATTATTCCAATGTTGTATGGAAAGTAGATTTACACTGTGAATGTATGAAACATCCTTGATGAGATGTTAAAAGAATTGAATTTAAGAGTAATGGAAAATGTATATAGAATGTTATGATGATGATTAAAGCCTCAAGTAAGCCCATATTGGAATATGGTCTTGGTGTAGGAGTTCATATAAGACCTTGACAAGGACATGTCATTAATATGTTAATATATGAAAGACCCTATTGGGGTTATGATGTCGATGAGAAATATGTGCATGGGACTCAAGAGAGTTATTTAACAATTTGAATGTAGGTGGTTGTACCACGAGAAGTACAAGTTAGTGTTAAAACTAAATTGAGATGAATTTCAATATATGATGAACCCCTAGTGGGATATGTGTTATTAGTGCACCTTAGTTGCATGAGATAGATTTATTGTTGTACTGCGTGAATGTGAATGAGTATCGTAGAAAGTCAAGTAAGAATGATAGTAAGTGAGGATGTTCCTGGATGAACAATTGAATTTGAGAAATGTATGAAGGTAAATATTTGTGAATGTATAGTAATGGTGAGCTTGTGCAAATACACCTCATTGATAGTTGTTGATGGGCTGTGTGCGTTACCATTAACTATATCATTATCGATGGGCTGTGTGCGTTACCACCTGATAAACTATTAATTGATGGGCTATATGCGATACCATCAATTATATTGCCATAGGTGGGCTGTGTGCGTTACCACCTGATACATTAGAAATCGATGGGCTATGTGCGATACCATCGCTTATAAATGATTGGTGAGCTAAGTACGAAATCACCATGAGTGTTTATGAATGGTGGGCTGTGTGAGTACGAAATACAAGTATAATTCATGTTATGAATTGCGATGCTGAGATTATGTTTATTATAGTAAAGCATACTGATCTTTTTGATCAAGTGTTACAGGTACCTTGTTTACCTCACAGACATGAGAATAGTAAGTACCATGATGTATGTTAGAAGCAGTAAGAGTAAGAAACCACCCATATTGTGGTATGAGAGCTAAAACTGAGAAGTTTGATTAAGTAGAATGCAGGAGATGAGTACGGTCGTTCAACAATGAAAAGATGAATAAGACCATGGTTAGACCATGGCAATGAGAGAGCCAGTATAAGACCATGTCTGGGACATGGCATCGGCGTTGATATGTGTACTAGTGTAAGACCATGTCTGGGACATGGCATCGGCCGTATTATGAGTGCCAGTATAAGACCGTGTTTGGAACATGGTATCGGCATTAAGACAAGAGCCGGTGTAAGACCATATCTAGGATATGGCATCGACATTGACATGAGTTCCATATAAGACCATATCAGGGATATGGCATTGGTATTAATATGAGATTTCGTGTAAGGCCATAGCGAGGCTATGGCATTGTGATGACATGTAAAGTAATAGCTGGGCTATGAGGATAAGATACGAGTAAGACCATAGTTGGACTATGGTAATCAAGTAAACGGCATACTCAAATCCGTAAGACATTCTTTAACTAATAAGTGACGGTAAGAGAAAGTAGAATTAAATGTTGAGTACTCAAGTAGATAGTAATGTAGAACTTGAGTAAGTGAATACATTATTCTAATGTATTTATGATAGAAACAATTGTAGCGTGATAAATGTGAAAACTCACTTGAGATGAGTTGTATGACTATGATGAATCGTAAATCATATACATGTACTCACGAGAGTCAAGTTAAGAGGCTCTGTGACCTCACCCTCCTTACCATCGCTGAATTATGATGAGATGTTATGAGAGTCAAATTAAGTAAATTTGTATGTGATTAATGCAGTATTCGTGCTAGCATTTTGAAAATGCTTTGTATCACGTTGATACATGATACTTTGCTAGGTAGAGTAATTGTTGTTGAACATGAAGTTGGAGTCCTAGGGGACTATGCTAAAAAGGGCTACCATTTAGATAAGAAATAGTTAAAGTCCTGTATAAGACTATGTTCGAGGCATGGCCTCGGCACCAAGTTATGATTCTGTATAAGACCATATCTAGAAAATGGCTTCGAAAATAGATATGAGAATCCTATAAGACCATATTTAGAATATGGCATCGATACTTGATGTAGAAGCCCAAATAAGACCTTATCCGGGATATGGCATTGGCGTTTATGGGTGACTTCATATAAGACCACCTCGGGGATGTGGCATTGGTTTTGTACCTATATGAACGATGATGAATATGTCTTTATGATTATCCCTAGTGATTAATGGGACACATAGATAAGTCTTGGGGTAGAAATGAAAATTTTACTAAAGCCATGTGAATGGGTAAAAATAGGCATTTGTGAACGAGTCATGAAGAAAGGAGTACGATGTGTGGCACGGTAGGTGCTTAATAAAGGCAATTGTAAGAAAGTATGTCCGAATGCTTTAATGATTGTATTGATTATACAATGTTATGAACAAGAGAAAGTTAGCCTGGGCTATTGACTCAAGTGAGTAGGAAGCCTGAGGTGTATGTTTATCGAGATCTTCTTAAATTGATATTCTTTTGTCTCCTCATAACCTTATTTGGGTGTTTTGAGGAAAAAGTTCATGGTGATTCTAGTATGAGAAGTGGAACCCCAAGTTTTATGTTGTACAATGGGTTTTCAAATATGCTAAATGGAGTCAATAAATTCGATCAAGATGTCCTTAATGTTGTAAGGTACGATGCTAGTAAAAGTTTTATCTTAGCACAGCACAAGAAACTCAAATGAGTTTGTTCTAGAAAACGTTCTCTATGTGGAGAAAAGAGTAGATTATTGTATTGAGATATGATTCAAGTTCTGTGTATGTTCACACACGAGTCAATAAAGAGAATAATTTCTGTGTATTCGTGAGTAGGAAGCATATTACAGAGATATACTCGTCGAAACACTTAAACCATGATGGTTGAGTTGAGGCTATAGAATGAATTATTGATTGAAAATTTTAGTAATGAGTTCAGTCTGTATTGAGAAAAATAGTTGCCAGTGTGGTAATCCTGAGACAACCTTTTTCTTATCTATATGAAAATTGTATGTGTTGTGATGATCTATTGGAAAATCGATGAGTATTTTCTTGAATCTTCTTGAGTAAGAACATCTTATGATATTGAGATAGTGGAAACGACTTGAGCCATTACCATAGTGGGTATAGTTGTTATTATACTTCCCAGATAGTAGACCTAGTATGGGTGTTGAGTGAAAGATCCAAGGTAAGCTATGCAAGTTGGTTACTCGGTGAATCTTAGTTGGTAATATCTTAATTTTAGTGAGATTAATGTCAAGAACGAGTTTTCTTTTCAGAACAGAAGGGTTCAGGAGTGAGAGAACAGAAGGTATTTTTGAATAAGCTTCGAGTTAGTTTATTTATGATGGTAAAATACGGGTTGCATAAGTTTTCTATTGTTGATATTTCCTCGAAATAGAACTGGAATAATGATGAATCCAGAACTTATACAAAAAAAATTTGGCATGAGATTTAGTAGTAGCATATCTACTAATGCAAGGATAAGGAAATGCAGTTATGTGCATAAATGTTCGACAACAGAGTACTTTTCATGAGATGAATGAGTTTATGGTCAGAAGTGGTTGACCACAAAAAGATGAGTTTTAAAAGCGTTTAATTTAGGATTATTTATGGCTGGTGAATGCTTTAATAAGAAAGTGAGGTAAAACCTTATAGATTTCCAGTGTGATTTGACAAAATTCCCAAGAAGGGGAAATGACATTTGAGTTGTAGTAAATCGACCTATAAGGATCCAAATGATTATTCGGATTTGTGAAGAGTTCCAAATTAGTGGATCATTGAGTATATGCCCGGGAGAAATAAGTACCTAGGTCACAAGTGGTACTTTGACCTTATGTATGATAGCTTAAAGATTGTTGTCAAAGAAAACTTGTGGATAAGTGAATTTGTGATTTTGAAGAATTTATGGAAATGTTTTAAAAATGTTGGTAGTAAATCCTCCAGATAAGATTTTCGGGGACGAAAATCCCTAAGGGGGGAGAATTGTAACAGCCCGATTTAGGGGCTAGTTGGAATAGTGATCTCAAAATCACTACTTCGAGGTTATAGAAAATTATTTTCATGTTATTCTTGTGTTAAAACATGTTTATAAGGATGTATGGAAATTTTGGTGCCTTAATTTTAGCAATTTCTAGCTAAATTGTGAAAAAGGACTAAATCGCATAAAATGCAAAAGTCCTATTTTATTTTCTAGAAGTGCCAAATAGCTATAGAATGTGAGTTGGAGGTCTTTAAAGTGCAATTAAGCCTTCCTATAAGTGATGGACGGTCAAGGGGGCAAGAAATTTAAAATTAGACAAGGGTTGGTGACATTAGTTGACTAAAGGAATAAAATAAGGGAAAAATAAAGAAAAGAAAGCTATCATCTTTTCTCCATCTTCTCTCCACCGAAAATGGGTAGCAACAAGGGGGTTTTTGAAGCTTAAAATTTCAGCAACTCATCTCCTCTTCAAGTAAGTGATTTTAATGGCTTTAGTTGATAATTTTTGTACTTTTGGAGTCCCCAAAGCTTAAGCTAGCTAATGAGGGGACTAATTTGCAATATGGTTAAGATTCTAGGGACTTGCCATGAAAGAGTATATGTTGGTTGCTGAGTTTTTATGGAAGAAAATGAATGTCAAAGTGATGAGAAACAACTTTTGTGAAAGGTGTTGTTATGAAAACACCTAATTTGAGCTAAAATGCAAAAGTTATAATTTGTTCATTAAGGCATGAAATAGATGAAACTATGAATAGTTATAATAGGATTAAATATTCATCTAGGCTTTCTTAATAATAAAATGTGATACAAATTTATTTACGAGCCTAGGGGCAAAATTGTAATTTTGCCAAAGTGTAGGGGCAAAATGGTCATTTTTCACCTAAAATGTGTATTATGGTATTTTATGATTTATAAGTGAATAAATTAGTAAATTTCATTGTTCTAGATCAAAGAAAATGAGTTTCAGACCTAGAACGAATCAAAAGAGTAATGTGGGCAAATAGTCTTTTTCGGCTATTTCGACAACGAGGTAAGTTCATGTACGATTGTTGCGACTATGTATGAGATAATTTATTATTCCAATGTTGTATGGAAAGTAGATTTACACTGTGAATGTATGAAACATCCTTGATGAGATGTCAAAAGAATTGAATTTAAGAGTAATGGAAAATGTATATAGAATGTTATGATGATAATTAAAGCCTCGAGTAAGACCATATTGGAATATGGTCTTGGTGTAGGAGTTCGTATAAGACCATGAAAAGGACATGTCATCGATATGTTAATATGTGAAAGACCCTATTGGGGGTATGATGTCGATGAGAAATATGGGCATGGGACTCAAGAGAGTTATTTAACAATTTGAATGTAGGTGGTTGTACCACGAGAAGTACAAGTTAGTGTTAGAACTATATTGAGATGAATTCAATATATGATGAACCCCTAGTGGGATATGTGTTATTAATGCACCTTAGTTGCATGAGATATATTTATTGTTGTACTGCGTGAATGTGAATGAGTATCGTAGAAAGTCAAGTAAGAATCACAGTAAGTGAGGATGTTCCCGGATGAACAATTGAATTTGAGAAATGTATGAGGGTAAATATTTGTGAATGTATAGTAATGGTGAGCTTGTGCCAATGCACCTTATTGATATTTGTTGATGGTCTGTGTGCTTTAACGTCAACTATATCATTATCGGTGGGCTATGTGCGTTACCACTTGATAAACTATTAATTGATGGGCTATGTGCGATACCATCAATTATATTGCCATAGGTGGGCTGTGTGCGTTACCACCTGATACATTAGAAATCGATGGGCTGTGTGCGATACCATCGCTTATAAATGATTGGTGAGCTAAGTGCGAAATCACCATGAGTATTTATGAAACACCCCACACCCGGCCCACGAGCCTGGACCGGATCTGGTATGTTCCTCGATGTAAATCGATTCAAAATTCTTTGTTGCCTTGAAAAATGTGTGTTTTGAAGATAGTTTGTTTGTGGGTTGGGCTCGAGTTGAAAACAAGTTTATTTTTGTATTGAAAACCCATTTATTTCAGGTGACAAAATATTTAAAGTTTATTTTAAATTAAATTGACTTAATCTTTAAATAACATAAATTCGTAACATAGTAATTAAAACAACAATAAAATCATCACTATGGCCTTATTACATAAAACAAAACACAAAATAAAATCGTAGAGTACTTAAATAAAATAAAATGTCCAAATTAAATAAAACTTTAAGCTGAGCATGGCCACCACAAGTTACGCCATCCCGATCCATCACTGTTCATCACCAAACATGTTCCCTAACAGGGTGAGTCAATGACTCAATGTGTAACCAACACTAAAATTTAATAGATTTAGGCATACCATACATATCATGTTCACATAATAATTCAAGATAATGATGCAATCCCAACCCAAACCTAGATGTCATCCACTACACATCCCCGTACCAACTGCACACCATGGGGACTACTAAGTCAACCCTCCATCCGCTACACACCATCGAAGGCGCGGCATTGCGATCGATGTGCTCATCGCCTATATAAAATTCATGGCATAGCCACCAGATTAAATAATTGTGTCATGAGACACCACATTGAGATAATGTAACCGGTTACCACATTCGGATAATGTGACCAAGTCACCACATTCGGATAGTGAGACCAAGTCACCACTTTCACTTCCCTTTTCATATAACCCAATGCTCCATATTATTCATATCATGCATATCATACTTAAATCCACATTTATGTCACTTTTCACATGTTAAATATAACATATTTCGTAATCCTAGTAGGAGTAGGAAACGTACCTGAGTACTTTCTACCGTAACACGGTACCTTAGCCATATTCACATTCTTATAAACATGCACATATTAAATATTGCCATAAAACATATTAAGAATTAGTGTGGAATACACACCTGATTTGCTTAGTGATTCACTGAAATCTCAAAATTTGATCTACTGTCTTAGATCTCAATTCCTACATTCGACCAACCCTAATATATTAGCATAAAGCCTATTCGGCTATAAAACCAAATCCTAGTAGGATTTGTATTCTTAAAACCTACCTTGTTGCTGATTGGGACACCAACCAATCCCGAAATCTTTGCTTTATTCCTCCTTGTATTCGGCCAGGCATTGAATCAATTAACTTGGTATTTTTCGGCTTTTGAACCTTTAAAAAACAGATCTAAATACTAACCTAGGCTTTAGCCAAATATACATAGGTGCTTACCTTCCAAATCTTAAATCCCGAATTGGATCCTTGCTTCCTTAATGCTGTCGAAATTCCTATAACCATATGTTAGATTTAATCTAACATTAAAACATAAAACATGGCCTTTGGCTGAATATACATATGTCTTACCTTAGATCCTTGAAATCCCGAAAGATACCTTCTTGAAGTTGACAATTCTTAAATCCCGAATACACCCTTCCATAATTCGGCCAAAATCAATAATAGAGATTAGTCCCTAAATTTTCGATAGGTCTAAAAATATAAAAGAATTGAAACCAATTTTGGATCTTACCCTTTTAAGAAATCGGCAACACCTTGTTAAAAGCCCTTAAAGAATCGGCCTTGATGACTAGATGATAAGGTTTGACTTTTGGGATTTAATGGAGAAGTCGACTAGGGATCTCTTGGGGTATTCGGTTTCCACAAAAATAAAGAAAAGAAAACTTGAGAATTTTGACAATGGTGGACTATAGATTCAGCTTAACAAATGAAAGAGAAGAGAAGAGAGGAGAGCACTAAGAAATTTGGCAGAGAGAAGTAGAGGAAGAAAAATTGATGAATAGCCCTTTTTTTTCCTCTTATTGCCGAAATTACTACTCAGAATCCCTTGCTTGGCCACCACTCTTCTATTTTGATAACTTTATCCTTTGAATTATCACTTTATTAAAAGAATTAATCCAACAATTATCTCCTAAAAATAATGATAAATAAATCTATTATTTATCTCCTATTTAGACGAAATTTAAAGAGAATAAAAATCTTCCCTTAGGTTCCTTAGTGCCGTTCACTTCCCTGCTCTTTGTAGAAAAAATAAAACTCCTTTATTTTCTCCCCAAGTGACTCGAACCTAGGCCCAATACCCTTGTATGTGGCGTCACCTACCTGGGCCTCAAGTGATATCTTCAGGCCATTTTTCCAAGCCTGTTTGTGTGTCAAATTCCTCCTATTAATTTTCTTAAGGCCACCTTGCCTTAGTTTCCTCTTTTTAAACTTAACATTTCCATACATTTTCAGGTTTCCAAAATGTTCACTTTCCTCTTTTAACTTAAGTTTCCAAAATGATCACTTTCCTCTTTTAACTTAACATTTCCAAGTTTCCAAAATGTTCACTTTCCTCTTTTTGAAACTTAACATTTTTAAATCATTTCTTGCATTTCCAAGTTTCCAAAAATGTTCATAATACATTCATAACACATAAGACATGTCATTTCGTACAATTAAACTGAAAATGCATAGGCCCTTTTCAGGATGTTACTGTTCTACCCCCTTAAAATAATTTCGTCCTCGAAATTTCCTAACTAAAATAATTGAGGGTATTGCTATCGCATTGCCTCTTCTGGCTCCCACGAAGCTTCTTTCGATCCATGATTGCACCACAACACTTTGACTAGAGGAACTGACTTCCTCCGTAATATTTTCACGTCTCGTTCCAAGATTTGAATCGGCTCTTCCTCATAGGATAAATCTGGCCTTAGTTCCACTTCTTCAACTGGTACTACATGGGATGGATCCGATCGGTAGCGACGTAGCATGGATACATGTAATACGTCGTGCATCCGCTCCAACTCTGGTGGCAACTCTAGCTGATATGCCACTAGCCCAACTCGCTTTAGTACTCGATAGGGCCCTATAAACCTTGGGCTTAACTTCCCTTTCCGACCAAACCTCATCATCTTCTTCCAAGGCGAGAATTTCAGAAACACTTGGTCTCCCACTTTAAACTCTATTTCCTTCCGCTTGAGGTCAGCGTAAGACTTCTGCCTATCAGAGGCTTCCTTTAACCATGCTCGGATTATCTCAACCTTCTCTTCGCCGCCACCAACTCTGGTCCCAAAACTCGATGTTCTCCTAACTCAGTCCAACAAGTAAGAGTTCGACACTTCTGACCGTACAATGCTTCATATGGTGCCATCCGAATGCTAGCCTGATAACTGTTGTTGTAGGCGAACTCCACTAAAGGCAAGTAATCCTCCCAACTTCCTCAGAAATCCATCACACAGCCTCTCAACATATCCTCCAACACATGTATTACCCGTTCAGACTGCCCGTCTGATTGTGGATGAAAAGCCATATTGAAGTCCAACTTAGTGCCTAAAGCTTGATGAAGTGCCCTCCAAAATCGAGACGTGAACCTTGGGTCTCTATCCGAAATAATTGACACTGGCACTCCGTGTAACCTTACAATCTCTGCCACGTATAATTTGGCTAACTTCTGAAGGGAATAATCCACTCTTACCGGGATGAAGTGTGCGGACTTAGTCAAACGGTCCACTATTACCCATACTGAGTCCTTCTTAGTAGGCGTAAGGGGAAGCCCACTAACGAAGTCCATGGTAATTCTTTCCCACTTCCATCGGAATCTCGATTGGTCAAGCAATCCCGATGGAACTTGGTGTTCACCTTAACTTGTCGACATGTCGACATTTTCCCATGAATTCAGTAACTTCCCGTTTAAGATCAGGCCACCAAAATTGTTCACTTAGATCTCTATACAACTTAATGCCTCCGGGATGCATAGCATAATGGCTACTATGCGCTTCCCAAACAATCCTCTATCTTAACTCCTCGTCCTTTGGCATACAGACTTTTCCTTTGTAGCACAATACTCCTTCATCATTAACGCCATAATCCTCTAACTCTCTGTTTTGTACTTGTTGAAACTTAGCACTTAGGTCCTTATCAGTCAACTGTCCTCTTTTCACCTCATTTAGCCATGTGGGTTTGACTTGCAACTCTGCCAACAGGCTTCCATCATCATACAAACTTAAGTGAGCGAATATAGCCCTTAGATCTGACACAACCTTCTGACTTAGGGCATCAGCTACCACATTCACCTTGCCCGGATGGTACTCTATCGAGCAATCTTAATCCTTTAATAACTCCACCCACCTTCGCTGCCTCAAGTTCAACTCCTTCTGAGTCAACAGATACTTAAGGCTCTTGTGGTCTGTGTAGATCACTAACCTTTCTCCATAGAGATAGTGCCTCCACACCTTAAGGGTGAAAACCACTGCTGCCAATTCCAAGTCATGGGTTGGGTAGTTAACCTCATGCGGCCTTAACTACCGAGATGCATATGCGACTACCTTTCCATCTTGCATCAATACGTAACCCAAACCTGTATGGGAAGCATCATAATACACCGTGAATTCCTTTCCTGCCTCCGACTGAATCAATACTGGAGCTTCCGTTAAAACCTTCTTAAGCTTCTCAAAGCTCTCCTGCTGCTTATCCGACCATACAAAGGGTACTTTCTTCCTCAACAACTTTGTCAAAGGTGCGGCTATAGACGAGAACCCTTCCACAAACCTTCTGTAATAACCTGCCAAACCTAGGAAACTTCGGATCCCAGCCACGGACCTAGGTGGTTTTCAATCCAACACCGCTTCGATCTTCCTAGGATCCACTCTTATTCCCTCTGCGGATACCACATGCCCTAAGAATGCCACCTCCTTGAGCCAAAATTCACACTTGCTGAATTTGGCATAGAGCTTCTTCTCCCTTAACACTTGCAGCACAACTCGGAGATGCTCATCATGCTCCTCTTCAGACTTGGAGTACACCAAAATATCGTCGATGAACACGACGACGAACCTATCCAAGTAAGGTTGGAAAACTCGATTCATCATATCCATGAATGCGGCTGGAGCGTTCGTCAACCCAAACGGCATTACTACAAACTCAAAATGGCCGTATCTTGTCCTAAAAGCTGTCTTATGGATATCTGCCTCCTTCACCTTCAACTGATGATATCCCAACCTCAAGTCTATCTTTGAGAATACTGCGGCCCCTTTCAGCTGATCAAACAAGTCATCAATCCTTG
Source organism: Gossypium rotundifolium (assembly GCA_025506655.1). Classification (NCBI taxonomy): domain Eukaryota; kingdom Viridiplantae; phylum Streptophyta; class Magnoliopsida; order Malvales; family Malvaceae; genus Gossypium; species Gossypium rotundifolium. The sequence continues at coordinate 131,234,352 of CP106727.1, forward strand.
GCAAAGGATACTTGTTCTTAATGGTTAGCTTATTTAACTAACGGTAATCTATGCACATACGCATAGTTTCGTCCTTCTTCTTTACAAACAGGATCGGTGCTCCCTATGGAGACACACTGGGTTGAATGAACCCACAATCCAGCAATTCTTGGATTTGAGCCTTGAGCTCCACTAACTCCTTTGGCGCCATTCGGTATGGAGCGATTGACACAGGAGCTATTCCCGGTAGCAAATCTATTCCAAATTCCACCTCCCTATCTGGGGGTATTCCTGGTAATTCCTTCAAAATACGTCTTTAAAGTCCTTTACTGTTCTAACTCCACTAACTCCCCCTTCTTTTACGTCTACAGCACTGACGAAAGCCAGAAATGCCTTGTACCCTTTCCTAACCATTTTTCAGCCTTCAAAGCCGAAACTACGTTAGATAGGTAGTTTCTTCTTTCTCCGATCATTACCAGTACTTCATCCTCTGGTGTCCTTAATTCCATTCGTTTAGCCGCACAATCCAACACGGCTCGGTGCTCTACTAGCCAGTTCATTCCAAGTATGAGTTCAAACTCCCCAAAGGGTAGTTCCATTAAGTCAGCCCAAAAGTTCACTCCCTGAATCTCTAAAGGTACATTCCGAAAGATCTTATCCACCACTACAATTTGGCCTAATGGGCTAACTACAGTCTTCTGCCTATCAGAAAGTTCAAAGTCTAGGCCTAGTGTTTCCACTACACTACATGCAACATAAGAATGGGTTGAGCCCACATCAATTAAGGCATAATAAGGCTTGCCATAAATAAGGAATGTACCGGTTATAACATCCGGTGCGTCACCATCCTCCCTCCGGTGAACTGCATAAACCAAACCCGGCTGCCTTGCCTCAGTGTTAGCAGCACCTCTGCCTTGTGTTCCACGTCCTCTGCCAGCACCATTACCTCTGTTATTTGAACCACGACCTCGTTGAGGCTGCTGTCCTCCTCTACCAGCCTGATTAACATTCTGAGCTGTTGATCGACTTTCATCTGGTTTCTTAGGACAATCTTTAAGCATATGGTCCTTGGACCCACACCTAAAACATCCTCCCGTCTTTTTCCAAAGACTCCCTAAGTGCTTCTTTCCACAATGATCACAAGGACGACATCGCCATCCTGTATCACTTATTGATTTCATGCCCATCAACTCTAGGCCTCTTTTGAACCTTCCCAGACAATCCAAAACCTCTTTTTAGCCTATTCTGATCCATAGTCTGCTTTGTAGTATCCTTAATTCCCTCGGCTACCTTGGCCTTTTCTACTAAAGCAGAAAACTCCCGCTCCTGATGCGGTGCTATCAACAATCTCAAATCATCCCTTAGTCCGTCCTCAAAATGGACACAACGTTCATGCTCAGTTGCTACTACTCCTCGAGCATATCGGCTCAACCTCAGGAATTTAGCTTCATACGCTGCTATTGACTTGTTCCCTTGAACCAAATTCCTAAAAAGCCTTCCTCTACTCATCAATATATCTGGTCCCCACATACTTCTTCTAATACGCTGTCTTAACATAATCCCAGGTCAAATCCTCAACTTGGCACCATTCCGGATAGTTAACCACCATTGGTACGCTTCATCGCGTAACAGTGCCACCATTCCTTTCAACTTCTCTTCAGGGGTCAGGTCGAGCTCATCCATAATGCACTCGGTCGCCTCCAACCAGTATTCAACTATACTGGGTGCCACACCAGACACTCCATGGAACACCTCAGCTCCATTGGCTCAGAGTCGCTCAGGTACAGACTTTCGAGCTCCCATATTTTCGCCCGCTCCAGCCACCATTTTGAACTCGCAAGACCTGACTGCGATACAAGATCATCCCCGTCTGAGCTCTTTGCTCGACACCAACAGCTGGGGGTGGTGGTGGTGGTAACTCATTGTCAGACCCTTGACCCGATCTAATGGGTTCTGACATAGCCATTCTTCCTCTACCGCGTCCATGACGTCCGCGTCCTCTAGAACTCATATCTAACGATGCGCTTTAACTGATTTAAGAAAGTTTTATGAATTAGCCCTTATTCCACCGATTATCCACGATGAAGTTTTATGAAAAGAATTTTAAGAGTGGTTCTTTCAGATTCATACATGCACAGCCTTCACATTCATACATCCATCAATCAATTATGAACTTCCGTTCATTCAGAGAAATGTTATAGTTTTCATTGTTGTTGTTTTTCCACTACCTAGGGGTATTTGCGTAATTTTTCCTACAGGGGTATTTTCATAATTTGTCAAATAAGGTTCCTTGGTAATTTTGTCAATAAGGGTATTCTAGTAATTTTTTTCATTCTCAAGGGTATTTTGGTAATTAACCTGGGTAAATTTGTAAAGTTTAATAATTCAGGGATATTTCAAAATTTGCAAAACTTTGAGGGTTTTTTTTGAGAAATTTATTTTCCAAAACGATGAAGTTGTAAAAATTTTGGAAATCAGGGTCATTTTGGAAATTTTGGTAAGTTAGGGGCAATTTTGTAATTTTCCAAAATCAAGGTATTTTTGATAATTTGCAAATAAGGGTTTTTGGACTTGTTATAAAATAATGAAAATGTTGATTAGAACTGTGGGTATTTTAGACATTTTATAAACCAAAGGCATTTTTGTAATTTTACCATTAGGGGTATTTTTGTAATTCTATAAATCAGAAATTTTTTGGAAAATTGTGTGGAAAAAAATAGTTTTCACAAATTAAAGAAAAATGATTTTAAGAGTTTTAAAATTAGGGTTCTTTAAAAAACATGGCTAGTTCCCTTTTGGGTTTTAGTTCTTGGTTTAGCCTATGACCAAGTCTTCTTGGTCAGGGTGAACCAAAGCTACGCACCAAGTAGGATTCGAGTGGAGAGGAGGTGAGTCACACGAACTACTTAAGTACCAAGCTCCCAGTGAAACCATTCCTAGGCATGCGCACAGGGGTTGCCACACCCACTAAGTCCTCTGGGTTAGGGTGAACCGAAGCTACGCACCAGGTAGGATTCCTGCGAAGAGGAGGTGAGTCACTAGGACTGCTTAAATACCAGGCTCTTCCGGATTCAATCCTAGACATGTGCACAAGAGTTATCACACCCTAACTCAGTTGACTTAGCCATAGGTTTGTTTAGTTAGGTATTTAAGTCTTATGTAGTAGTTGGGGTAGGACTAGTCCTAGGGTTCAAGTACTTATCATTCTATTCTACGTTCCATTCCTTTTCTACCCTTCTATAAATCACATAATCACACGATGGTTAGGGTACTTACCGGTGGATCATGGGTCGGAGACTTAGGTGCCATGCCATCAAACCCGCCTATTTTCGAAATACTTCCATAAAACTCATTTGGGCTCGATTTGAAAACGTTTTGGGCCTTAGACCACAGGTCGAGAGTTTAAAACTGGCTCGATACTAAATCGAAACACCCTACACCCTACTTACGAGCCCGGATCGGATCTGGTATGTTCTTCGATGTAAATCGGTTCAAAATTCTTTGTTGCTTTGAAAACTGTGTGTTTTGAAGATAGTTTGTTTGTGGGTTGGGCTCGAGTTGAAAACAAGTTTATTTTATATTGAAAACCCATTTATTTCAGTGACAAAATATTTAAAGTTTATTTAAATTAAATTGACTTAATCTTTAAATAACATAAATTAAGTAACATAGTAATTAAAACAACAATAAAATCATCACTATGGCCTTATTACATAAAACAAAACACAAAATAAAATTGTAGAGTACTTAAATAAAATAAAATGTCCAAATTAAATAAAACTTTAAATTTGAGCATGGCCACCACAAGTTCTCGCCATCCCGGTCCATCACTGCTCATCACCAAACATGTTCCCACAACGGGTGAGTCAATGACTCAATGTGTAACCAACACTAAAATTTAATAGATTTAGGCATACCATACATATCATGTTCACATAATAATTCAAGATAATGATGCAATCTCAAACCCAAACCTAGATGCCATCTGCTACACATCCCCGTACCAACCTGCACACCGTGGGGACTACTAAGTCAACCCTCCATCCGCTACACACCATCGAAGGCAGTCGCTGCAGTCGACGTGCTCATCGCCCATATAAAATCCGTGGCATAGCCACCAGATTAAATAATTGTGTCATGAGACACCACATTCAGATAATGTAACTGAAGTTACCATATTCAGATAATGTGACCAAAGTCACCACATTCAGATAGTGAGACCGAAGTCACCACTTTCACTTCCCCTTTTTCATATAACCCGAATGCCCCATATTATTCATATCATGCATATCATACTTAAATTCACATTTATGTCACTTTTCACATGTTAAATATAACATATTTCGTAATCCTAGCAGGAGTAGGAAATGTACCTGAGTACTTTGTACTGTAACACGGTACCTTAGCCATATTCACATTCTTATAAACATGCACATATTAAATATTGCCATAAAACATATTAAGAATTAGTGTGGAATACACACCTGATTTGCTTAGTGATTCACTGAAATCTCGAAATTTGATCTACTGTCTTAGATCTCAATTCCTACATTCGACCAACCCTAATATATTAGCATAAAGCCTATTCGGCTATAAAACCAAATCCTAGTAGGATTTGTATTCTTAAAACCTACCTTGTTGCCGATTGGGACACCAACCATTCCCGAAATCTTTGCTTTATTCCTCCTTGTATTCGGCCAGGCATTGAATCAATTAACTTGGTTAGTTTTCGGCTTTTGAACCTTTAAAGAACAGATCTAAATACTAACCTAGGCTTTAGCCGAATATACATAGGTGCTTACCTTCCAAATCTTAAATCCCGAATTGGATCATTGCTTCCTTAATGCTGTCGAAATTCCTATAACCATATGTTAGATTTAATCTAACATTAAAACATAAAACATGGCCTTTGGCCGAATATACATATGTCTTACCTTAGATCCTTGAAATCTCGAAGATACCTTCTTGAAGTTGACAATTCTTAAATCTTGAATACACCTTCCATAATTCAAACCAAAATCAATAATAGAGATTAGTCCCTAAATTTTCGATAGGTCTAAAATATAAAAGAATTGAAACCAATTTTGGATCTTACCCTTTTAAGAAATCGGCACACCTTGTTAAAAGCCCTTAAAGATTCGGCCTTGATGACTAGATGATAAGGTTTCGGCTTTTGGGATTTAATGGAGAAGTCGGCTAGGGGATCTCTTGGGGTATTCAGTTTCCACAAAAATAAAGAAAAGAAAAATTGAGAATTTTGGCAATGGTGGACTATAGATTCGGCTTAACAAATGAAAGAGAAGAGAAGAGAGGAGAGCACTAAGAAATTCCGCAGAGAGAAGTGGAGGAAGAAAAATTAATAAGTAGCCCTTTTTTTCCTCTTATTGCCGAAATTACTACTCTGAATCCCTTACTTGGCCACCACTCTTCTATTTTGATAACTTTATCCTTTGAATTATCACTTTATTAAAAGAATTAATCCAACAATTATCTCCTAAAAATAATGATAAATAAATCTATTATTTATCTCCTATTTAGGCAAAATTTAAAGAGAATAAAAATCTTCCCTTGGGTTCCTTAGTGCGTCCACTTCCCTGCTCTTTGTAGCAAAAATAAAACTCCTTTATTTTCTCCCCAAGTGACTCGAACCTAGGCCCAATACCCTTATATGTGGCGCCACCTACCGGACCTCAAGTGATATCTTGTGCCACTTTTCCAAGCTTTGTTTGTGTGTCAAATTCCTCCTATTAATTTCTTAAGGCCACATTGCCTTAGTTTCCTCTTTTTAAACTTAACATTTCCATACATTTCCAGGTTTCCAAAATGTTCACTTTCCTCTTTTAACTTAAGTTTCCAAAATGTTCACTTTCCTCTTTTAACTTAAGTTTCCAAAATGTTCACTTTCCTTTTTTAACTTAACATTTCCAAGTTTCCAAAATGTTCACTTTCCTCTTTTTGAAACTTAACATTTCTAAATCATTTCTTACATTTCCAAGTTTCCAAAAATGTTCATAATACATTCATAACACATAAAACATGTCATTTCGTACAATTAAACCGAAAATGCATAGGCCCTTTTCAGGATGTTACAATTTATGAATGGTGGGCTGTGTGCGATGCCACCCCATTAGAGATTCAGTTGTGGTGTAACATCCCAAAATTGGGTTTAGTAGGATTGGGCCCAATGGGCCTTGGGCGTAGGAATGTTTAAAATTTTGAGAACAAGAGAATGGCATTATTACAAATTGGACTTCTAGTTAAGTGAATTTGGAGTTTACGGGGTTTGTATGAAGTCTCGGGTTTAATTGGGCCTTAGGAAAAATTTGGTATTTTAGCACTTTAAGGAGAGATTGTAAGTAGCTTCAAGGCTTATTGAAATAAATGAATAAATGGTTAGCACAAGTGAGCAATTAGTAAAGAGGTTATGGTATTAAGTGAAGTACCTTGAGGGAAGAGGTTCAAATCCCTTTGTGTGCAATGTTTGGCTAATATTTTTGCACTCTTTTCTTAAGTGTCGGCCAAGGACTATTTATGGCAAGGGTGGACTTCATTATTTTTGGTAAGGTGGCTATAAGAATAAGGCAAGGTTGAAGTTGGGGAAAGGAATCAAGAGAAATAGGTAAGGGGGACAAGAGGCTTATTTTGTGGATGGTAATTTGGAAAGCTTGGGTGGCCATACTCTTATCCTAAGGGGGGATGCATGTGGACTGTTTTGAGGTAGATAGGTGGCTGAAAATTTTACCTTGGCATTTGGTAAGGTCTTGGTTTTGTTTTGGCAAAATTTCCCTTTGACAACTTTGTGTCATCTCTCCCATTTTGCAACTCTCCTTGTCGAAACATATTAGCACAATAATGCATTTTCTCTTCTCTTGAATTGGTCACTTATTCATCTTTTGTCTAATCTCCTTGATAGCCGAATATCATTGTTCATTCTCCTCCATAACCGAAACCTTTCCATCGTTCTTTCTTTCTCATTCCTTAAGAAATCGTGATATAGAGGGAGGCCGAATACCACAACATCGCCTAATCATCTCTAGTCAGAGGACGATCGTGAGAAACGAGATTATAATCGATTAAGGTAAGGAAGATCTTTCATAGTCCATTCGATATCTCCATTTGGTTATTGAGTTAATCGGATTGAAGGTTGGCTAATTGATATTGTTGGTAGGATCGATTCTTGGTGCATCGAGGGAGATCACAGTCATGGTAAGTGGAGTTGGCCTAATGATTATCAAAGTTGAGACTAACCTTCTATCAACTATCAATATAGGTGTTGAAATTGGTAGAAAGCACAACTCGTAATCAAGGTGTGTAATCCCGTACCCTTCCGAATATATGTTTGAAATGGTGAGTAAGTCTCACATCTCTTTGAAAGTTTACATGAAATATTCTGATTCGGTAGAAATACTGAAGAAAACTGATAACCGGCATCCGTGATCACTCGGACGTGCGTATGCTCGTATTGGTAATCATGATTTGTAATAAAATAGTTTCGGTCAGAAATAGTGGCGTGTATTTGAAAAATCACAAAAAATTGGACAAAAGGAATTACAAAGTGACTAGGATATCAGATTAAATCTTACTGTGTCTACTTTAATATGGAAGAAACGAGAAGGAAAAGGAATATTATATTCTGAGATATGTTAATTTTAGTAAGACTAGTTCTGAATGATTTCGTGGTTCCCTGATCTGTCTTGGTAAAATAGTATAAAATTGTACAAAGTGAATTATGGGTTATAATTTATATGTAAAGATTCCTTAGTGAGTCTATCTTCAATAAAAATAAGTGGGAACCACATATGAAAACCGTACAGTGAGATATTTGAATTTTGGGTAAGAGAGGTCAGAATCATTGGATATGAAACAAGGGAAATTTTAAGGAATAAAATGTACTAAATGGTTAAGCTAAAAATTCTGGAAAAATTATAGGGGAAAGATATACGAGTCTAGTTTCAAAGAAAATTTGCAGATTTAGATTTCGAGATTCCTAACATGAGTTATGGTCAATTTAGTCAGTATGACGCAGATGGAAAATTTCGATTTTATGCCCCAAATTAGTAATTAAGTTCGGGGTTGCGAAATTACGAAAATACCCTTAGAGGGTAAATTACCAAAATACCCCTGGATTGCAAGATTACCGAATTACCCTCGATGGGTAAAATTACCAAAATGCCCTAATGGGCTGAAATATGAAAATGCTCTAATGGGTCGATTTGATATATTGCCTTAATGGGCCGATTTGATAAATTGCCTTAATGTGCCGAATTGCAAAGTGTTAATGGGCTAAACTTTTGTATGAAATAGTTATCGTTGTTATATTTGTAAATATCATGATTTGCTATGTATGTTTCATATTTACATATTACATGGGATGGGAAACTTGAATGAAGAGAAGAGTAGACTGGTGGCATTGCCACAAATTCTGATAATGGCTATGTGCCAATTTAAATATGGCTTTGTGCCATCGTGACTAAGGCTGTATGCCGATTATATTACCGTATTTGATTCTGATGGCTCACCACAAATATTATAAATGGCAGCTTGACTGCAAATTGGAGAGACTAGATGGGTGGGTTGACTTGATCCCCACAGGAGAGATTGGGTGGTACTGGTGGAGAGACTGGTAGGATGGGTTGACTTGATCCCCATAGGAGAGATTGGTTGGTACGGGTGGAGAGATTGGTTGGATGGGATGGGTTGCATTCATATCATTTATTTATTACATGAAAGTGGACTTAGGCCCAAGATTATGTAAATGGGTTCAAGCCCAAGATATTGCTAAACGGGCTCAAGCCTAGTGGATGACGGTAAGGGGTTATACACTGAGTTCTTGTAACTCACCCCCTTCTTTCTTAATCCTTGTAGGTAAATCTCAGTGACGAGGACTTGGGCCCATGGATGACTCGGTGGAGGCCATACTTCGGAAATAAATATTTCAAACTTTAGTAAATTACTTTTTGCTCTATTTCGTTATTTTTACTATTTGGGTTTTTATGTTGTAATAAGGCCTCTGGATTATTTTATTTTGTTTTATGTTTGACGTATTTATTATTTTGTTGGTTTATTTTAAATGGGAATTTTCTAAAAGCATAATCAATGATTTTCCAAATTGATTAATAAGTGGATTTTATAAATAAACTTTTACAAATGATTTAACTCGGACATTCTTTTAAATTATCAACGGCATTTTCAAAAGTACGATTTTAAAAGATCACTAGTTCAAATATCAATTCTTCAATCAGCTTTTCAAAGATTAGTAGTATTTTTATCAAATATTTCTAAACAAACTTGTTTTCTTCAATTACACCTATTTTAGTACGAATCACAAGATCCTTTATACATTTTCTTCATTGTGACACACCAGATTTGGGCCTAACTTCTAGGCCGGGTTTGGGGTGTTACACATGGGCTAAGGGCAAAACCACTGAGAGATTAGTAGTATGAGGGATTTATCTAGATGGTTGATGTGTTGTTTCCTACGATTAAATGGTGATCAGTGCAGGAATGAATGCTATTTAGCACGAGCAGTTGGCTCGTGATAGGGTAAGAGTGTGGCAAAATATTGAGTAAGTTTCAACAATGGTTGAGTAAGTAACCATGAGCTCATGAGGAAAGCTTATTATAATAACTTGTAGTCATGTATATTCAAGGGATATCAGTGTTTGTCAGTTTATGTAGATGAATTTACTAAGCATTATTGCTTACTCCTCTTCTTTCCTTATCTCTTATAGGTTATTTTAGCTAGCTCGGATTGGAGATCGTCGGAGATGTTTTCACACTATTGAACAGACCCTTGGTATGAGGTATCAAGTCCTATTGAGTCATGGCATGTAGAGGTCTAGAATTTAAGGTTGATTGAGTTGTTGTTAGTGTGCTTAATTGTGTTGGCCTAAGAGGGTTTATAGTTTAAATGTGTATGGCCATTGGGGATGGCTTAAGTTGTTGTAATTGTATAGGAGAAAAACCTTATTTTTATGAATCAAATGTATAAATTCATGTATTTTAGTCGGTGATGTGAGTTCCCATTGAATTAGTATATGTATGTATGCAATTGAGAGTGGTAGAAGGCTTGGTAGATAGCCTCTAAGTGCCCACAAGGTTAGACACACGAGCGTGTGTCTAGGCCGTGTATACCCTGCACCTTATTATTGTTGGAAAGAATAGACCACGGGTGAGTCCCACGGCCGTGTGCATGAGCCGTGTAAGACACAAGTTTGAGCATGGGAGTGTCAGGGCCATGTGGACCAAGTCAGTAGCTCCCCACGGGCATTGGACACAGGGGTGCCTTAGAGGTACATGGGTGTGCCCCTGGACTAGCACGGACGTGTGCTTTGGCCGTAGAGCATTTGACAGAATGCTCGAGTTTTAAGCACGGTTTGGGGACATGGGCGTGTGTGTGTCTACACATGGGCGTGTGAACCCAGAATAAAAGAGATAAAAATTTAAGAATAGAAAAAGCTCCATGATAGTCTCGAGAGCCCTCGGGAATATGAGTGAGACTTCGTAAGTCAAAACGAAGTTGTAAAGGTGGCTTAAGTTAGTAGTCATAATAAGCCTAAGTGGCGTCATGAGGTTTTAGTACGGTAACGCCTCGGGCTTGGTTCCGGCGTAGAACCCGGGCAAGGGGTGTTACACACCACGCATGTGGAACAAATCCACGTAAATAACAGTACACAGTTGAGCTGCCAGAAGTACCGTACTGTGTGGTAAATCGCTATACAAACGTATTACAGTTGAAACTGCCAAATCAGATCAGACTTCCTTCTCTTCATATCCTAAACCTGAAATCATAATGCAAATGCAAGAATACACACCAAACACTATCAATTACATAGATAAAGAAGCTCGTAATTAGTCAATCCATTATAGAATCGATGCACACAGGTTCTAAACAGTCACACACACATCCACATCACTTAAACACTGAAGCAGATACTCATATATTAGGCAATATCACATTAACGAGTCACCTAACTAATGCAACGATTGCATTTAACAGATATGTACGAGTCAAAATAGGGTCCCGACTACCCTTACTAAGACCTAACCAAGGGTCAGAACACATAGAACCACAAAACAGATCATAAATTAACACAGTGCAAAATTTTGGTGAGGTAAGACCACAAGGCCGTGTGCCCCAGCCGTGTGGAAATGCCGAGGCCGTGTAGGGGTCTACACGCCCATGTGAAGGCCACACACGCCTGTGTGAAGGCGACACACACCCGTGTGGAGAGGGCACGCGCCCGTGTGAGCAGCCCGTGTAACTCACTATCCAAAAATGCTAAAAATTAATAACATAGAAGACACGACCGTGTAGAGAACTCATACGCCCATGTGGGACACATGCCCGCGTGGCCAGTCCGTCTTGCACCAAAATTCATTAAAAAACCCTAAATTCCCAAACACACTCGCCCGTGTACTCAAGGGACATGGCCGTGTGAAAATTGACTAACTTTCCCAAAATAGCCACACGACCATGTGGCACCTAATCCTACCTGGAACCCCTAATTCCCAAATCTACATGGCTGTGTGAACCACCCATGTTGGGGCACACACATGTAGCCACCCGTGTGGTCATGAAACCACACCGAAACAACTTGCAAAATGTTCCTTTGATCCCAAAACGATCCCCAACCTTCAATAATATAGAAATACACCAAAAACACTCAGAATTTTAACCAATTCCATCACAATCAACACTTCGATTGGTTAATTTCAAAAACACACAAAATGTGTCGAAATTCACGGTTCCAAAACAAAATTTCAATAATGAAACGAAAGTTTCCGAACCCACACCTAAAATCGCAAATTAAACACCCATAATTGTTTGACTCGCTCCACCAAGATGATTTAGAGACCTCAATTACAAAACACAACTAATTATAAGAATTTAATTTAAGAAACACAACAAAATTGAAGCAATTCCTCCATTAAAACAAAAGATAAAATGTACCCAATTTTGGAACCAATCAAGCAGAACACTCGAGAACAAAGCTCTCTTGACAGACGACAAAGCAAAAGAAGCAAAAAGAAAATCGAAGGAAATTGAAAAAGAAGAAAATGTGAAGAGAGAAGTGAAGAACGTGAGAAGAGTTTTTTTTTTTTTTAAGAAACAACCTCCTTTTTTTTGCCAAAAATAAAAATACCATCAAATAAATAACATAAAAAATATAAATCATAAAATAAGAATAAAAAACAAAACTCAAATAAAATTAATTCCTCAAGCACACATGAGGATTCGAACCCAGAACCCAGAGGCAAACTAACACACAGCCAACCACCAGACCAGTAGGCCAATTCTGACATAAAACACAGCAACAAACCCAGTTTTTCGATCTAGCCACTAACCCTACTAACAAATCTCAAAACTTTTAACCTTAAATTTCAGGGTGTTACAATTATCATTCGAGCATTAAAATGGCACTGTACGAAGCCCTATATGGTCGAAAGTGCAAAACTTCTTTATATTGGACTGAATTGAGTGAGAAAAAGCTTTTTTGTACTAATTTAATCCGATAAACTAAAGAAAAGGTCAATGTGATTCGAAATAGTTTGAAAGTTGCTACCGACCGTCAAAAACCATACGCTGATTTTAAAAGAAAAGACAATGAATTTCAAGTCGGTGACAAAGTATTTTTAAAAGTAATGCCCTGGAAGAAATTTCTTCATTTTGACCGAAAAGGGAAGCTTAGTCCTCAATTTTTTGGACCGTACGATATCATTGAGAGAATTGTACCGGTAGCTTATCGTTGAGACTTACTGTCTAAATTAGAGAAAGTTCACAATGGATTTCATGTATCGATGTTACGGCGTTATCGATCTGACCCTTCACATGTGATTTCAACTGTTGATGTAGAAATTCAGTCAGATATGTTATATAATGAGGAACTAGTTAGAATTCTGGCTCGGGAAATTAAAGAACTGAGAAATAAAAGCATAGCTCTAGTTAAAGTTCTCTGGCATCGTCACGGGGTTAAGGAAGCTACCTGGGAACCAGAAAGGGCTATGAAAGTGCAACACCTGAACCTATTTTCTGGTAAGATTTTTGGAGATAAAAATTTCTTTAGGGGGAGAGTTGTAACAACCTGTTTTCAGTGGTGTCAGAAACAGTAATTTCAGGACCACGATTCCAACGAATGAGCCAATACTTTAAGGTTTTTTTAATATCTATATGGATGCATAAAGTCTTATTAACTTTTTATTTAGAAATTGTGAAGTTTAAATGGTTAATTAAGTGAAAAGGATTAAATTGAAAAAAAGGAGAAAAAGTTGGTTTCTCTTTGTTAAATGGACCAATTAGCTTTTAAAATGTAAACTAAGGAACTTTAGTAGTCATTATATCATGTGACTTGCTAATAAAGATTTATAGATAGGTTTTAATGTATTTATTATTGTTTTTAAAGGTTATTTTTTTGCAAGTTAATAATTAAGGTAATAGTTAAATAAAACAATTAGAAAAACGAAGTGTGTCATCTTCCTTATTTTTCTTTACCAAACCGAAATGCCATTGTTGTAAGAAGGGGGGTTTTGGTTAAGCAAAAATTGAGTGCATGGTATGTGTTTGAACTTTATTTTGGATGAATTTTACACTTTTGAGTTCATTCAACTTAGTTTACTTAGACCAAGTTGTTAAAAGTTTAGGGACTTGCCGTGTTAGGGTTTGAATGTGTTTTGAACTTAGATAATATATTATTAAGCTGAGTTGTTAAATATACAAGTTTTGTTAAGTAATTTTTAGTAATTATGTGATTTAGGGACTTATTTATGAAATAGTAATTTTTTATGGTAACATTGTGAATTGATGATTTAAATGGGCTGGTATGGGTCCCTAGGAAGTTTGGTTAGTATGTCTAGAGAGTAAAAATGGTATATTTGTTAATTTTGAAATTTGGGATTTAAAAGCTGAAATGTTTGGGGGTAATGTTGAAAATTTATATTAAAATGGAATATAGGTTTGAATCTAATATTTGAAGTTGTTGGAAACATTTAATTAAGTTAATTTATTATTTAGATCAAGACAAACATTAACTAGACATAAATCGAGGAAAACCTAAAATCTTGGACTAATCTTCAACTTTGTTTTTGAAGTCATAGGAATCGAGGTAAGTTCGTATTATGTAAATTATGGCTAATTCTTTTAATTTTGATGTTGTATTATTGTATATTGATTTTGAGGTATTTCATTGAGTATTTGGTATGTTATGAAATTATCGGGCTTTTTGCCTAGTAGGCTTTATACCGTGAATTTATCAAGCTTAGTGCTTAACAGGCTTTGTGCCGGTGTAGTTATCGGGCTCTGTGCCTAGCAGGCTTCGTGCCGGTGAATTTATCAAGCTTAATGCTTAGCAGGCTTTGTGCCGGTGTAGTTATTGGGCTTTGTGCCTAGCAAGCTTTGTGCTGGTGAATTTATCGAGCTCAGTGTTTTGTAGGCTAAATGCCGGTGTGATTATCAGGCTTTGTGCTGGTGAACTTATCAGGTATAGCGCCTAGCTGGCTTTGTTTTGGTGACTCAAGCTGTTTAGTTTATTGATGTTTTATAAAACTTTGAATTGAGCGATAAAGTAATTAGGTTAATTACCTGAACTTAGTAAGTTGTGTTAAGATTACTTGGTTTAATTCATTTTGTAGGTCTCTTGGAATCGTGTCGTCAGTTGGAACGGTTCAAGAGTTCACACACTATCATCCATACATTGGTAGTTATTTTGTGTATTTTGAGTTGGTTAAAAGTGGCATGTAACTAAAAGGTCATGTGGTATTATGATATAATATGTAGTTGAACTAGTAAGTTGGAAATGATCATTTTGATGTCAGTATGGTGTGTTTGATAATTTGGTGTTCATATATGTAAATATGGCGTGTTATACATATATAATTAGTAATAATTGATATATTGAATTTGTTGGTGTTTGGGTTTGATTGAATAATTACATGTGGTACCAATGAGGGTACATTGGTTAGTTGATGGAAATAGGTTGTGTATGTGTTATTTTAGCATGTTTAGATCTTGTTTAAATAAGTATGGAATAGGTCTAAGGGTTGGCTAATGGAATGCTTGAGGAACAAGAAAACATCTTTGGTAAATTTGACTTTTAAGGTACATATGATTTGTTTATTGATATTTGCATTGGAATATAGATTTGTTATTAAGGATAAATGTTGGAAAACTGATCATAATACTCTGTAACCCAAATCCAGTAATAGAAGTGGGTTAAGGGTGTTACATTAGATGCATGTCAATACTTTTGATACCTAGCAGCATAAACTAGTCTCTGATTCTATTTTTGGGTTTAGGATTTTAGGGTTTAAGAAACCAAGGTCTCAAAAAACACTTTCTAAAACTCCCAACATTGTTTGGGATATTGCATCATCCCTAGTCTTTTAAATTCTGCCTTTTATGGCAGATGCATTAACGATGCCATTTGTCTCAGGGTCAGGCACGAGTTCTGGAAAAGCTAACAACTAATCTTGAGTTACTCGATGTTGCGTTCCTCAAAATCACATATCACGAGTTCACATACCCTCTAGTTTTCAGATCGCTTTCTTGAGTCTAAAGTTTTATGTTAATCTATAGTTCAAAAATAAAACGTTTAGCTATTTCCCGAGTTTTTGTAGTCTAAAGTTTACAGTTCTAATTTATAATTTTAAACAATATAATCTTAATATTTATCTACAATTTAGGAGTGACCATATTAACTTCGGAACAACATCGGAGTTCTCGGAACTAATTTTTTAAAAATCTTGTGAAAATTTTCTTGTGGCATGATTCCCAAAATATCCTTTTCAAATATGCATGCAGAATCAAATCAAATATTCACAGTCTGAGTTTTGAACCGAACTTTGATACCACTAAATGTAACACCTCAAACCTGGCCTAGTCATTATGATCGAATTTGGAAAGTTACAATGGCAACTGGAATGACCCAGAAAAACTTTAGTAATTTCAAACATACTTTTTAAACCATTTGCGCAGTTCATTCAAAACTAGTAAAGTCGAATGTTTAACTTTATTTTCAATCTCATTTCAAAACCATTTGTCCATGAAAATGGATGAAATAAACTTTCAGAATTTTTGAAAAAAATATTTTAACACTATTGGCTTATCAATTCCAAACAAATGAAATAAAGCATTTATTTTATGTAACAATCCGAATTCGACCCTAATCGGAATGGTGGTCTTGGGACCACGAATCCGAATTAGAAAAATATCTTCTTGATTTATTTGATGTCTATGTTAAGTGCTTGTGCATGAGTAAAAATATCGTGGAAAAATTTAAATGTTTGGACGTTTAATTTAATAAAAGGATTAAGTAGACAAGTAGTAAAAGTAGTGTGCATGAAATTAGAAAGGTAATTGAATTGTTTCATTTAATGCAAGGACTTGCATGTCAAATTTCCACATTTCTTGTAAGTGGACAGCAATGATGATGGGAGAGGATTTCTTTTAGTATTTTATAATGTTAATATTATATTTTATGAATTTGATAATATGTATTATATGGATAGAATAAAATAAACACAGGAAAAATCCATTTTCTCTTTCTTTCCTTCATCTTCTTCACCGAAATTTCCTTCAAAGGAAAGAAGAAATTCATCCTCCCTCATCCGGCCTTGCATGTGGTGGTAAGGTAAGTAATTGAGTTTTAAATTAGAAAATCTATATGTAAATGAGTTGGTTACTTTGAATATTACCGAAAGCATGTTGAAATTTTTGAAGTTAGGCATGTTGAGATTCGGCCATTGGAAATAATTATAGGTTGTTGTGTTAATGAATATGAGATGAATGGAGATAGAAAATTTAGATGAAATGGAGAGTAGTAATTTAAGCTTGTATGAATGATAGGAAGGTTGTTTCAATTTGAGCATGAAGATGCCCTTTTACATTCGGCCGAATGTTGAGATGACCATTTATGAGGTTTTTCTTTCTTAATTGTTGGGTTATATATATATATATATGAAATAGTATAATTGGCCATGGATGAATGTTTATATTTTGATGTGGTTATTGATTGAATTAAGTGTTAGGGGTTTAATTGCATAAATTAAATAGTGGAAGGGTTAAAATGTTAGAAGGAAGGTTTATGGAGACTTGTAGGGATTTAATGATCATTCGGCCATTGAGGAGTAATCTCAATTAGTTGTATTTTGTGTTTTGTTGCATTAGGGATTAAATTGAATAGGTTGTAAATGTCAAGGGTAAATTGGTAAATTGCATAGTTTTGTATATTTGGTTTTAATTGAATGAAAATGTAATTGAAAAGGTTCAATTTGACATTCTAGATCAAGATCATAAAGAAACGGGTTTAGATCGGGGAAAGGCGAAACTAAATGAGTAGCCGGGAAACCTTAAATCGTCGCTTTTTGAGGTATGATTTAAGCAATTGAATTAAGTTGAATTGTATACCTTATTATATGCTTTATTTTGAATGGTAATAAGTGTATAAAATATGCATAACCGAATGTACAAATGGTTTTATTGTGCTTTAGCCGAATGTGTAGATATATGGGTGTTAAGGATATGGCATGATATATGTGTTTACATGTTGTGATGCTTTTAGATAGGTGAAATATTGAAGTTGAATAATGAAAATAGACTATGTGGGTTTGTGGATGATTTGATATTGCCTAAGCCAAATGTAATATAAAAATTTGATTGCTTAAGCATAAATGTTATTCGCATAGGGATATGCATATGTGTGAAGATAAGGTAGATGGGATGTGTACATGAAGTTTTATATTTGAATGGTTGACAAGTTGTATTAAGCACCCTGAGTGCAAATGATTGAGTAACAGCTCTATGTGAGCGATACGTTACGGGTTGTATTTAGTAACAATGTATTAGGTAACGGCTCTATGTGAGCGATACGTTACGAGAGGCACAAGTAACGGATCTATGTGAGCAATATGTTACTAAACATTATTACTAAGTGTGCAGGTATGAGATTCAATGGGCAATTTTTATTATTAGTGATATTAAATATATGAGTATTTATGAGTATATTGTTATTTGTTATGTTTGAACAGTTAAGTCTGGAAAGGAAAGTTAAATTAAAGGTATGTACTATACTTATTATCTTAAGACTTTTAATGGTTTGAAAAGTAAGTAGAAGAATCTGAAATCTTATAATATGTGTGCTAGATTACCTATTATGAGACAATGGTTTATGGAAGTTATTATAAACTTACTTTGTGGATATGTTTTGGTTTGAAATATTTTACTTGATGGTAAATTTTGGTATGGATAATTTTAGTAAGTCAAATACAAAATCTTAAATAGACTTATATATATATATATATATATATATATATATATATGTATAAACTGCTTAATCATACTAAGCTGCGGAAGCTTATTTTGTTCTTGGTTGTTTGCATTTGTAGTTCTCTCTTTTGGAGCTTGGTTGTGCTTGGGGATCAATTTGGAAGATTATCATACTATCACTTACCTTGGTATTTTAGTCGATATTTCACTTTTGTCTATTATGGCATGTATAGTTTTAACACTTTTGGAGCATGTTTGAAAGACTTGTAATTATATGTATACATATGCCATGCGAAAATGGCTATGTTTTTTGCGCTTTAGTATATTTTGGTAAAGTCAATTATGGTATTAATGTTGTTAATATTCGGCCTTGCTATAAGTTAATTTGTAATGCTCTTTATTAAATATTTGAATGTTAGACATGATAATTCGGGTATGGTATATGTACATATGATATATT
The DNA here is from genome assembly GCA_025506655.1 of Gossypium rotundifolium. Taxonomy (NCBI): domain Eukaryota; kingdom Viridiplantae; phylum Streptophyta; class Magnoliopsida; order Malvales; family Malvaceae; genus Gossypium; species Gossypium rotundifolium. Next base: position 131,253,050 of record CP106727.1, read on the forward strand.
TTAATGTTACACGAAGTTGTGGTGGTTGTGTTGTGGTTTAAAGGTGGTAAATCTGTCGAGAAAGGATAAGGCTGAAATGTTATTTTACAAACTAGTATGTTAATGACTTGAGTATGTTTTGAGTTGAATTATCATAACCTTAAATGATGTTAAATTTTATATCATGGCTATTTAGGTATGGACATGTGAATTGGATAGTAAACGTGATATTTGCTTGAAATGGAATTTGATTGAGTTATGAATTATGATTCATATGTGAAATTAACAAAGGTGGAATTCATAAAGAGATTGCGATTGAGATTTATATGGTTACTTGGTCATACGAAAGTTAAGTTCTTCTGGTAATAGTTTGTAACCCTAATCGGATACGGGTTAGGGGTATTACATTTTAATTTCGTAAAAATTGTGCAAATTTCAAGAATCGAAATAAATAATATCTCAATTGTAATTATGCAATCATTTATTCAAAAATATTTTAGGTTTTCAATCGTACTTGTAAATCACTTGTCTTTTTATTCAAAATCTAGAGAACTTGGTTATTCGCCATTATTTCGGAAATAAAAACATATTAACTTCATAAATCAAATATCTTTAGAAAATCAATTGCAAACATTAATAATTTTGGAAACTAAGTCTAATTTTATTAAAAACTCATTTTTTAGAAATACAACGGAAAAATGTATTATTGACAGATTTTATTTAAAAAATTGAGTTTCATGCAAAATCTCATCAAATACTAACTTATGCCATTTTTAAAACTTAATGTCATGCAATCAAGTCATGTAAATCATAATAAAATCCCCAAAGTAATGTCTCATGCCACAATCCATACTCAAACTTATTACAAACTCAAAATATCAAAATAAAAATTTAATTACTTTAATTTAAAAAGAATTTCAAGAAACTCCTCCAAATGTCGTCATCGAATCCTAACCTCTGGGTTATCTGTAAAATCAGAAAACTAAACGGAGTGAAGTTTTAAGCTCAATGTGAGTCTTATAACATTTAAATAACAATAAGTTAAATAATAAGTAAACATATATCCATCATATAATATATTCGAATTTGATGCACATGATCATGATAGTGCAATTCTCGCAAAACAATTATGTAAGTTTTTATAAAACATCCCACCCATCACCGTTACACTTCAAAAAGACTTCTCCATAACTCGTTCATCCAAACATTTCAATGTGGATGAAGCCACCAATATTTGCAGACAAGCTGCCATGTAGGTTGTGGACAAAGCCACGATGTAGCTCGTGGAGGAAGCCACCATGTAGGTTGTGGATGAAGCCACCAATTCTTCCTCCTTACAATCCCACCCCATGCATGTGATATGGTCATAATGAATATATATAAACATTTTACTCATTTCAAGATTTCATTTGTCACAATGGGCATGTCAAACATGCAAATTGGATAATATCATGTAGGCCATGTTTAACATGTAATTAAATCTTAATTTCAATATCGGTGGCATGATTTAAATATTATGTCTATTATATAATGTCATCATATCACATGTCATGAGAAATGGGAATATGTACATAGTATCACAACATTCATCAAATCACATCAAGTAACCCACACCTGATCTAAGCAACTTTGATGCGGAAAAACTCCTTTTAACGCCCACTTCTAGTTTTAATTAGATCTATCTTGGATCTAAACACAAAACGAATAATCTATCATTAATTCATCATTTAAATTATCCTTTTAAATAAAAACGGTTTAATCTTGATTTCCAATACCACACTTTAGCTTATACGACTAGAACCAGGAATGTGATTCACTTCCCAAAAGTCAAAGGTCTTCCAAGTTGTTAGCAACCGACCATTCACATAAGATCAATATACGAGATGTTAATATCAAAGAAAAACAAAGTCTAACATTAATACTACATTCGAATATTAATAAAAAGATGAGGAAGAAGTGATGATTTAGTACCCAATATCATCACATACTTACATTATTCATTAACGAATCTTTGTTGAATCAATCAATCAAGAGGAGAGGAAGGAAAAATCAAAGAAACAATTGATAGCAAATGATCTTTTTAGGATAAAAGAAATAAAATTCCAGCAAGGATTTATCAAAAAAAAAAAAAGAAGAAGAAGAAGATAGACATTAAGGTGGAAGTGGCGAGTTTTTAAGAAGAGAAAAGAAAAAAAAAAAAAGAAAATGGTAGTCACGGCAGTGGTCCTGTGGTGGTTCGATGGTGGTGCGGCAGTGGTGAGGTGGTGTTGCAACGATGGTGTGGTTAATTAATGGTGGTGGAAGGTGGAATAGAAGTGGCGAAAAAGAGGTGCAATGGTGGCTCAAAGAAGAAGAAAATGGCAGAAAAAAGAGGAGCATGGGAGATGGAATGGAGGAATCGGTCAAGAGAGAAGGAGATACCAAAATGAGAGAAAAAAGTGAACGATGGCTAACTTAGGTGGAATGGATAGTTCAAGCTTGGTAAATGTGAGAAAATAGAAGTTTTGGGGGACAATGGCATGAAAAGTGGATTAATGGGGAACATGTGGAGTGAAGAGGGGGTTTATGAGGGAAAATTGATTAGTTAAAGGAGGAAAGAATCTTTCTTTGCATGGTAACTATGAGTGGACCACTATGGAGGCTTTTGACCAAAGTTATATGAGCCAAAAATTAAATAAAAAAAAAGAATATAAGGAATTGAACATAAGACTTTTTCAAAATTAACAAAGCATTTAACCACTTAACTATTCGCCAACTTGTTTTAATTCTTACAATATTTATTTTAAAAATATGGTGTGACATTTGTTAAGGTTTGAGGTAAAATTGCACCACATAGAAAATAATGTAAGGGAATGGATTTAAACACAAGTTATCAAGGACAACTCCACCGCTACTCAACCAATATACTTGATACTTATTTATTATCAAATAAGTAAAAGATTATCTAAAAAAATTTTCGAGTATGATCACTCTTAGTTCATTAACCCAATTTTTACTAATCCAAATTTTGGGACGTAAAATTTGTGTTTGTAAAGAAATAATAAAAATTTGATTACCATTGAAATTGTGGGTCCTATTCTCAATGAATTTTATTACCGAGTGGCAGTCCGGATTTAAGGTCGTTGCTACTGGTTCTTCTACAAAGCCATTGGAAATTCCTTGTTTCGACGTGATGGAAGTCTTGCTGGGTAAAACCATATTCGGCGAAACGGGCATAATTGCGCACTAAAGTCGAATCTGGGACTGGGTTGTTGGGCTTAGAAACATCCACATTAGAAATTAAATTTCCAGGACACCCAGTGGAAGCGGTGGGCCCAGAATCCACGTTGGAGAATCCAACGTCCACTCCTGACGAAAGAATTGATGCCCAGCTGTGAGACAATTCTCTACCAACCCATTACATAAAGTTTTGGGGCCATTACCCAAATCCTGGCCCTTAATACCATCTTTACAAGACTGGCCCAAATCTGTCGCATAACCCATCTGAGATTTACCCAAATAGTATTACTCTTTGAGGTGGAGTTTAACCATTGCTTCCTTATGCCATTAACAATTATAGTTTATGAATAGTATGGACTCAGTTTTATTAGGATTCAAATATGAGTTAATTACTCTCTTCACTCTCAAATTATGACTTTCATTATTAATTGGTCTTCAAACTTCAAAACATTGTAATTACACCTCTAAATTATTAATGTTTTATATCAATCAGTTTTTTACTATGAAATTGTTAATTTAACCATTAAATGACACATAAAATCTTATGTGATATAATTTAAAATTAAAATTAAAAAAATGTTGTCACATAACTTTTAAAATTTAATATTAAAATAAATTTAAAAAAAAGTGAGTGAACAATTGTTTTGTAAAACCTTCAAAACTTCAAAACTAAGATTTTTACATCTATTTTTACAATGTTCATTTTCTTTAAAATTTTCATTTTGAATTATGTTATATAAGATTTGGATTCTCATTTAATGGTTAAATTATCAATTAGTAATGAGAGGACCTTATTGATATAAATTAATAGTTTGAGGATGTAATTAGAAATTTTAAAATTTGAGGACCAATTTAAAATGACGGTCATAGTGTGAGGATGTTTATTGAAATTAACTCTACAAATATTGTGAGTTTGAGTATTTTATTTTTACCATAATAGATTCATAGCAAATGTTGATATAATTATTTTTATTTAATTTTGTTTTACTATTTTTTAAAAAAATATGAATGTGAATTTCAATATCAAATCCATTATATGTTTTTAATTTTCAATATAGGATATTGTAACGACGGTTTTAGTCAATGTCAAAAATGCAATTTCAAAGTTAAATTTTGTAAATTGAATTAGTGAGATTGTTAATCAAAGAGTTGTCGTATCTAGTGCGAGATTATAATATTGAATTATATATTGAATTATCGAGTAATTGAATCGAGAAAGTCATTAATTAGTACAACAAATAAATTGCAAAAGTGTCTTTACAAGTGAGATTTGATTAAAGAAATGTGGGAGGTCTGATTTGACAATTGTACCAAAGACCTAATGGTTATTTAACATGGTTAGTGGGATGAAATGATCCCATCTATTCATTGCAACTAATGTAGTTAAATTAAGATCATGGCCATCGATTTAGTTTCATTAAACTTGATTAAGGACCCTATTTACAGTGAGTGGGAAAGAGAAAAACATCATCTTCTTCTTCCCTTAATGCCAACCATGCCATAGAAAAAGAAAGGAGAAAAGGGTTTTAAGTTTCTTTCACATTCGGTCTTAAATTCATCAAGGTAAGGGAACTTTTTCTTCATAATTTTTATAGATTCTTGATTGTTTAAACTCGATTAAGGTAACCCAAGTATTAGATTATTCAACTGATAAGTTTAATTCAAGTTGACATGGTTGAATTCTTAATGAGATTGAAGCTTAAATGCCGTGAATAATAAGAACTATGTTTAGATTATGTTATGGTCATGTTAGAACATAGTGGAAAGTGTTGTATTAAGTTAGAAATGAAGTAGGCTATATAATTAACTTTATGATATTAGGGACAAATTTGAATAGATTTAAAGTTGTTGAAAATTTATGCTATTGATTGGAAGCTTGAGGTCCCTAGTGAATGAGTACAAAGTCAGATTTTGATTTGATAGGGAATATCGAAAGATACGAGCATTTAGGACATTAGGGCTTTGAGGGACTAAAAGTGAATAAATTGCATTTCATGTTTAATTGATATGTAAATGTAACACCCCACACTCGACTCGATTGTTGGATCCGAGATGTGAGATGCCACATTCGTTACTGAAGCAACTACGATTTCATTTCAATATCTAAAAGAGAAGTCATACAAATAATTAAGTTTCAAAACTTAATAAAACACATTATTCATTCAAATTCGGGCTATAAGTGAGCTTATGAAAGCTCTCATGAAACACCGGTAACAAACAAAATGACTAATGTAGGGGTTCTATCTATAATGACCTGATTTTCAATGATGTCGAAACATGTGGTCTTGTGACTCAATTTACACAAATCGAAACCCTAAATAAAATAAGAATACTTTTAAAATTATTATGGAATATAATAAAGTTCGGTTAAGTAATTTAAACGAGAAATTAGTTAATTAAAGCTTGGGACTAAATTGTAAAAGTCTAATTGTTATTGAGTTTTAATTAAGAAAAAGTTTAGGGACCTAAATAGCAATTATCTAAATGAACAAAATGGTAAAAAAACCTGTAACATCCTTAAAATGGGGCCTCTACATTTTTCATGTGTTGCATGTGTTGATCTATCTGCTGTGCTAGTTTAGCATGTCTTGGGGACTAGACATGACCTCGGGTTAGTCCTGGGTCATGGCCAAAATTTTTGTTTAGCACTTAAGAGAAAGGAGTTAGGGGAAATAGGGGTTAAGAGAATTAATTTGAGGTCTTAGACACAAGAAAAGCCTTGGTAAAGTGGCAAGGAGGCGCCACTCAAGTCACAAGGGAGGTGACTCCACAAGGGGTAAGGAGGACCTTGGTTCGAGCTGCAGAAATCCCTTTCTGCTCAATTATTTTTGACGCCACAGGCAAGCAGAGGTGTGCTCAGGTGGGACTCTCATGGATAGATGAGGATTGAGTCAACAAATTGATATGGATAGAGAGGAGGGTTTTTAGGGATCGGCTAAGGGAGCTTAGTGTTGGCCGAATGCCAAACACTAAGGGATGAAGGAGGAATCGGTTGGGTTAGCAAAAGGGGTGTGCCGAAAGTTCTTTCATTCTTTCTGACAAAACCTCCTCATTCCCATTCTCTTCTTCTTCTTCTTCTTCTTCCTATTTTGTTCAAAGCCGAAACCTACCTCACATCTTCTCCTCCGTTTTTCTTTCTATTTCCGAATCTTCCCTCTCCCATTCCATATTTTCTTTTCCATTCTCTTCTTTTCACTTTAGCCGAATCTCCTTTCATCACTCAACTCTTTGCCGAATTTCCCTTCTTTCTTCTAGTGTCATTTTGGTCAAATATCAACCAAGAGTAGATCTTTTTCGGGTTCTACTCTAATCGAATTTGAAGAGGGTAAGTGTTCTTGGTCGAATCTCTGTTATTTCCTTTCTCTTTCTCTTCGACTCACATGGGGACAAAAGCGAATTTTGGCATTTGTGGATATGATTCTAATCATCTATGAAAACCGATTTCTCTAGGTTCTTGAAATTTGAAGCGATGATCGGGGTTGTTTATTCTCGCCAACCGATTTCTTCTAGTCGTGGTAAGGGTTCGTGTCAATCTATTCTGTCAATCATTTTTTTTTGAAAAGCCAAAGGCTATTGAGATTTAGTGTTGATGTTGGCCGATTGTAGGGGGGAGATCAGTTTTGCATACCTTGAGTTGTGGCTAGTGTTCGAGGAGCGTTAAGGTAAGGATTGGGGTTCTATGCGTTAACCCTTTGGGTTTTGTTAGTTTGGCCGAATGGCCTTATTACTGATTTTGGTTTGGCCGAATGTAGGGACAAAAGGGATCTAGTGTAGTAGATCGGGTCTTCGGGATTTAGTGATTTCATTAGTAACAGGTGTGTAACGCTTACACACTTCTATTAGTATAATATGCTTATTGTGTTGCCGTTATAACTATTAAATCAGTTATTATGCCTTGTGGATATGAGCTTGGATTTCGGATAAATCTCCTGTTATGTGATTTTTGATATAAATCATCGTGTTATTATTATATGCTATGCTATGCGTTATTGCATGATACATGAAGTTATGACATGTATGATATGGACATGATGGTGGGATTGATGAAAGGAGAGGGAAGGAATATTTGGACTGTCACCAGTGGTTTTGACCACACGTCGGGTTGGCCCCATCTTGATATTATATTTTGTGACTAAGTCCTAGTGGTTTTGACCACCAGTGGTTTTAACCACATATGAATATCGTGACTCGTCCCAGTGGTTTGGTACTACAGTGGGTTGGCTCCACATGTTGATTATGAGATTGTCATCAGTGGTTTTAACCACACGATGGGTTGGCCCCATCACTTGATTTGTGACTTCGGTCATCAGTGGTTTTGACCATACTTAGTTATTTGTGACTACGGTCACCAGTGGTTTTGACCACCAGTAGTTTTGACCATACGGGGTAGTTAAAGGAGATTGGATGGTTAGGTTATGGGTTGCATGATTTGCATGATTTGCTAATGATTTGTTTAAGTGCTTGCACTATCGGGTTAGGGATTTATACACTGAGTCTTGGTGACTCACCCCTTCCCTTATATTTTGCAGATGAGACGTAGATTGCGGATATGGAGCCGGGGAGGACTCGAGGCGGCCATGCCAGCTAGTTGGGATTTGATTTCTTCTAAATTACTATTTCAGTTTATTTATTTACTTAAATTTGGTTCTGGTTTGTAATAAGGCCGCTAAGTATTATTTTGGGTTTTTATTATTTGTTTTTACTTTGATTATATTATATTATATGGATTTTTTAAATCAACCGGTAAAAGTAATGTTTTCAAAACTATAACTCCTACGTTTTTTTTTTAAACGTTGCCATTGGGTAACATCACTTATAAGATGATAACTTGTATGTTTTCTAGAAACTTGCAACAATAAGTAGATTTTCAAGCAAGGATTTCTAAACTTTTCGTACTACAAAAAGGATTTTCTAAGAAAATTATCCGACAAACTCTCGGTTTTAAAAGGGTATCACTCCGTGACATGCCAGATCCGGTTGTGGTGTGTTGACTGGGTTTGGGGTGTTACAATTTTGGTATCAGAGCCAAGTTCTAAAGCTCGACTATGGGCCCGAGGCCCAAAATGTTTTAAAATGGAGACTTTGAAAAGTTTTGTGGAAAAGGTACATGGATTGAAGAGCATGGCACCGAGTCTCCGGCACCAATCCGCCCAGGTAAGTATCCCTAACCATTGTGTGAATTATATGTCGGAAAATGGGTATTTCGGGATCGTAGAATAGCAGAATAGAAGTTATTGAACCCTAGGAATAGCTTACTCCAACACAATTACATAAGACTTAATGATCCACTAAACAAACCTGTGAGTACGTCACTGAGTTAAGGGTGTGGCAACCGTTGTGCACATGTCTAGGAATGGATTCAAGGGGAGCTTGGTATTTAAGCAGTCCTAGTGACTCACCTCCTCTCCACTCGAATCCTACCTGGTGCGTAGTGACGGTTCACCCTAACCGAGATGACTTATTCACAGGCTAAATTCAATAACTAAAACCCGAAAAGGACCAGCCATCTTGTTTTGGTAACACTTTAAACCTTGGTTTTGAAATTACCACGGTATCCTTGATTTAGGAAATGACCAAAATACCTCTGATTTGAAAAATGACCAAATTACCCCTGAGTTGTGAAAATTACCAAAATACCCTCAATATGGAAAATTATCGAAGTACCCTCGAATTGAAAATTTTCAAAAAACCCTTATTTTGTAAAATCACCTGGAACCATGTTTTGGAAAAAAATTACGAAAATACCCCTGGCTTATGAAATTACGAAAATACCCTTGGTTTATGAAATTACCAAAATACCCCCGACTTTTGGAATTTTTGAAATACCTACGATTTGTAAAGGTCTCCAAATTAACCCTGTTTTATTACTAAAATATCCCGATAGGTTAAATTACGAAAATACCCCGGGTAGTGAAATGACGAGAGTACCCCTACACGTGGAATGAGGGTAGAGGACTGGAAAATGAAAACTTTGTGATGATTGAAAGAACCACTACCAAATTACTTTACATAAAACTTATTCATAGGTAATCAGTGAAACAGAAGCTAATTCATAAAAAATTCCTAAGCAGATAAATCGCGATTATAGACATGAGTACTAGGGGACGTGGTCGTAATGTGCGAGGACGCGGTGGAGGTAGAATGATAGTATTAGAACCGGTTAGGTTTGGACAAGGGTCAAAAAATGAGATACCACCGCCACCACTTGCTGGCGTAGAGTATCAGGATCAAACGGGGGATGATGCAGTGTCACAGGCGATGCTGCGAGTGCTTGAGAGAGTGTCCGGAGTAGGTGGTGGTGCGGGAACTCAAAAATCTGTATCTGAGCGACTCCGAACCAATGAAACTGAAGTATTCCGAGGAAAAGTAACAAGAATGAGAGGTGTTATTGGTTGGAAGTGACGGAATGAATCATGGACGATTTGGATCTGACGGCTGATGAGAAATTAAAGGGAGCAGTGTCGCTTCTCCGTGATAAGTCATATCAGTGGTGGCTCACGGTTCAGGATGGTGCTGCAGTGGATGATCTCACTTGGGATTACTTTAAGGCAGCATATCAGAAGAAGTATGTCGGGACCAGTTACATTGATGCGCAGAGGAAGGCATTTCTGAGACGGTTTAGGGAAGTAAGTCCGTATCGGAGTACGAGGCAGAATTCTTAAGATTGAGCCGATATGCTCAGGGCATCATAGCTACGGAGCATGAGCGATGCGTTAGATTCGAGGATGGATTAAGGGACGATCTGAGGTTGCTGATTACTCCACAGCAGGAGAGAAAATTTACGATCTTAGTGGAAAAGGCCAAAGTTGCAGAAGAAGTGAAGCAATCAGTTAGACGGAATCAGGACAAGGGTTGGAATAAGAGAAATTCCGGATCATCTGGGTCTATCGAGAATCATCAGAAATGAGGTAGATATAGTGGGCCGAATCAAGCTGCTAGGCCTACTGCTGCTGATACTCAGTGGCCGCCATGATGTGCTCGGTGTGGAAAGTCTCACACGGGAGAATGTTGGACTGGAAATAGGGGATGTTTTGAGTGTGGCTCGATGGAGCACCGAGTGAGGGATTGTCCATGGAGGTCAGCTAGGTTACAGTCTGGGGATCAGAATCGTGCTCAGAACAGGAGGGATGGTCAGTAGCCACAGAGGGGCCATGGTGCTGCTAGGGGAGGTAATGGCTCTGGTAAAGGCCGTGGAGTACCGGGCAGAGGTGCAGGTGGTACAGAGGCGAGACAGCCTAGACTGGTCTACGCAGCGAGGCGTCGAGAGGAGGGTGACGCACCAGACATCATAACTAGTACGTTCTTAATCTTTGGATTACCATATACTGCTTTGATAGATGTGGGTTCGACGCATTCGTATGTTGCCAGTAGTATAGTAGAGATTATGAACCTAGACTTCGAGACTACTTCTAGGGAGGTGACCGTAATTAGCCCTCTAGGTCACTCTGTATAAGTAAATAAGCTGTATAGGGATGTACCCCTAAAACTTCAAGGGGTCGTATTTTTGGCTGATTTGATGGAACTGCCATTTGGGAGTTCGATCTAATTCTCGGGATGGACTGGTTGGTGAAGTACCAGGCCAGTTTGGATTGCGCGGCTAAGCACATGGTGTTGAGGACAATGGAAGATGAGGAGGTTGTGATGATAGATAATATGAGAGATTACTTATCCAATGTGGTCTCTGCACTAAAGGTGGAAAAAATAGTCAGGAAGGGTTGTGAGGCATTTCTGGTTCGGGTGTGTGCCTTGGAGGCCAAGGAGTCAGTAGTGGAGAATGTCTGAACAGTGAAGGAATTTGCTGACGTATTCCCAGAGGAACTTCCGGGTCTGCCTCTAGATTGGGAAGTAGAATTCAGTATAGACCTGTTATCTGGGACTGCGCCAGTGTCTATAGCCCCGTATCAAATGGCGCCAAAGAAATTGGTGGAGTTGAAGGCCCAAATCCAGGAGATGTTGGACCAAGGTTTCATTCGACCAAGTATATCTCCTTGGAGAGCACCTGTGCTTTTTGTCAAGAAAAAGGACGGTACAATGCGGATGTTATAGACTACCGTCAGCTGAACAAGTTGACGATCAAAAACAAGTATCCGTTGCCCCGGATTGACGACTTGTTTAATCAACTTAAGGGTGCATCGATTTTCTCTAAGATAGATCTCAAGTCAAAATACCATCAACTCAAAGTAAAGGAGGCTGATGTTCATAAGACGGCATTCCATACTTGGTATGGGCATTACGAGTTTCTGGTGATGCCATTCGGGTTAACCAATACACCGGCAGCATTTATGGATTTGATGAATCGGGTGTTCCAGCAGTACTTGGACCAGTTTGTCGTAGTATTCATAGACGACATATTGGTGTTCTCAAGGACTGAGGAGGATCATGATACGCACTTGCGGGTGGTTTTGCAAATTCTGAGGGAGAAGCAGTTATTTTCCAAGTTCAGTAAGTTCGAGTTCTGGCTTAGGGAAGTAACTTTCTTAGGTCACGTAGTGTCCGCTGAAGGGATTAGAGTGGACCCTCGCAAGATTGAGGCGGTGTTGGATTGGAAACTGCTTAGGTCGGTTGCAAAATTTAGAGTTTTCTAGGTCTGGCGGGGTATTACCGGAGATTTGTGGAAAGATTTTCTCTGATCGCGGCACCATTGACCAAGTTATTAAGGAAAGGAGTTTCTTTTGTGTGGTCGGAGAAACAGCAGGAAAGTTTCGACAAGTTGAGGAAGATTTTGACGGAAGCTCCGGTTCTGGTACAGCCTGAGACAGGAAATGTAGGTATTCACGGTCTACTGAAATGCATCACATACTGGCTTGGGATGTGTGCTGATGCAGGAAGGGAAAGTAGTGGCATATGCATCTCGACAACTGAGATCGCATGAGGTTAACTATCCGACACACGATCTGGAGTTGGCTATAGTGGTTTTTGCCCTGAAAATATGAAGGCACTACTTGTACGGAGAAAAGTCGATAGTCTACACGGACCACAAGAGTCTGAAGTATCTTTTGACGTAGAAGGATTTAAATTTGAGACAGCGAAGGTGGATTGAGTTGTTGAAGGACTACGACTGCTCGATCGAGTACCATCCGGGTAAGGCTAACATAGTGGCTGATGCGTTGAGCCGTAAGGTGGTAGCAGACTTGCGAGCGATGTTTACTCACCTTAGTCTGTATGACGATGGGAGTTTGTTGGCAGAATTGCAAGTAAAGTCATCTTGGGTAGAGTAGATTAAGGAGAAACAGTTAGTAGATAAGGGTTTGAATGCTCGGAGGTTGCAAGTTCAAAGTAATGGGTTGAAAGGATACAACTTATCTCACGATGGAGTGTTGTGTTTTCAAGGGAGAGCTTGTATGCCGAAGGACGTCGAGTTGAGGCAAAGGATTCTTCAGGATACACATAGCAGCCCATACGCTATGCATTCTGGAGGTAGTAAGATGTACCGGGATTTGCGAAAGTAGTTTTGGTGGCCAGGGTTAAAGCGGGAAGTGACTGAATTTGTGGGTAAGTGTTTGACGTGCCAGCAGGTCAAAGCTGAACATCAACTGTCGTCAGGTTTACTTTAGCCGGTGAAGATTCCTCAGTGGAAGTGGGAAAGGATTACCATGGACTTTGTCAGTGGGCTACCCCTTACGCCTAGTAAGAAGGACTCAGTCTGGGTGATTGTGGACCGCCTGACCAAATCAGCTTATTTCATACTGGTGAGGGTTGATTATTCACTCCAGAAGTTAGCTAAGTTGTATGTGGCCGAGATAGTAAGGTTGCATGGAGTGCCAGTGTCAATTATCTCGGATAGGGATCCTAGGTTCACGTCGAGGTTCTAGAGAGCTTTGCATCAAGCTTTAGGAACGAGGTTGGATTTCAGCACAGCTTTTCACCCACAATCCGATGGACAGTCTGAAAGAGTTATTCAAATTTTAGAGGATATGCTAAGGGGCTATGTTCTGGATTTCAGTGGTAGTTGGGAGGAGTACCTACCATTGGCGGAATTCGCTTATAACAATAGTTATCAAGCAAGTATCTAGATGGCACCGTACGAGGCACTGTATGGACCAAAATGTCGCACTCCTACGTGTTGGACGGAGTTGGATGAACGGCTGATATTAGGTTCGGAGTTGGTGGCAGAAACTGAGGATAAGGTTAAGGTGATTCGGGCTCATCTTAAGGAAGCGTCGGACAGGCAGAAGTCTTACGCTGATCTAAAACGCAGAGATATAGAGTATGCAGTGGGTGATAAGGTTTTTCTGAAGGTATCGCTATGGAAGAAAGTGCTGAGATTTGGACGGAAAAAAGCTAAGCCCTAGGTTTATCGGGACATACACTGTGTTGAAGCGGGTAGGACCGGTAGCTTATCAGCTCTAGCTACCGACAGAGTTAAATCAGATTCACGACGTCTTCCATGTTTTGATGCTTAGGCGTTATCGATCAGATCCGTCACACATTGTGCCAGTTGCGGAGATTGAGGTGAGCTCGAACTTGTCTTTCGAGGAGGAACAGGTACAAGCTTTGGATAGGGATGTCAAGGTCTTGCGAAGGAAGTCAGTTCCCTTGGTGAAAGTTTTATGGCGGAACCATGGTACAGAGGAGGCCACGTGGGAACCGGAGGATGTAATGCGATAGCAATACCCTCAACTCCTCTGATCAGGTAATTTCAAGGTCAAAATTATTTTTAAGGGGGGTAGAACTGTAACATCCTTAAAATGGGGCCTCTATATTTTTCATGTGTTGCATGTGTTGATCTATCTGCTATGCTAGTTTAGCATGTCTTGGGGACTAGGCATAACCTCGAGTTAGTCCTAGGTCATGGCCAAAATTTTTGTTTAGCACTTAAGAGAAAGGAGTTAGGGGAAATAGGGGTTAAGAGAATTAATTTGAGGTCTTAGACACAAGAAAAACCTTGGTAAAGTGGCAAGGAGGCGCCACTCAAGTCACAAGGGAGGTGACGCCACAAGGGGTAAGGAGGACCTTGGTTCGAGCTGCAGAAATCCCTTTCTGCTCAATTATTTTTGACGCCACAGGCAAGCAGAGGTGTGCTCAGGTGGGACTCTCATGGATAGATGAGGATTGAGTCAACAAATTAAAAGTCTCATTTTTTGATCACTAAAACAAATCGTAACCAAAGGATTTTAGAAACCAACCACAACACACTAAATTATAGGTAATTGAGACGACACAAGCCCCAATTGCTCAATTACGGAAGCATGCAAAAAAGACTGTCGAATTACATAACAAATCAGCACTAAATTACACAGTTTAGAACACACACCTAAACACACGATTTAAGAATTCCCAAACACGATCGGCGCCTCAAGTCCACCAATTTCGAAAACCAATTCAAAAACCTCAATGAACGTGATTGTGCACAACTGATAGTAGTTAAAGATTTGGTACTAGATTTAGGAAGTTACGATGTTGAAACCATACAAAGAACAAACTCCCAATGAATGAAGAATCCCACAAAAAGATTTTAGATTCAAAACCTCAAATTTTGACAAAACAAAAATTGAAGGAGGAAGAGCCAGGGAAAACGTGATAGAAACTAGGGAAAAGGACGTGTTAAAAACTTCTTTCTTTCTTTCTTGCCCTTTTTTTTTAAAAAAAAAAACTAAGAATAAAATAACAAAAATAATTAAAACAAACAAATAAAAATAAATATTTAAACTTTTAAAACAACACAAAACTAAATCAAAATAGTCCTTCCAAACACACCTGCGGACTCAAACCCGAGACCTCAAGCTAAACTCCCACAAAATCAACCACCAGACCAGCAGGCCTATTCTGACATTAAAACACAAAAAAAAAACCCAATTGTCTGATCTATCCACTAACCCTACCTATAAATCTCAAAACTTCTAACCTTAAAATCCAGGGTGTTACACGTGTAACAATTGAAGTAGGGACACACGACCGTGTCCTTACCCGTGTAACTCTCTGAGTTGGATCACACGTGTACCAGACCGTGTAACTCTTGAAATAGCCACACACGCCAGTGTACGAGGCCGTGTAACGACCTGATTTGCATGCATTAAAACCTACAGGGGACACATGCTCATGTCGCCTAGCCGTGTGTCATACATGGCTAAGTCACACGCTCGTGTCTCAGGTCGTGTGGACATGGAATTAACCAAAATCAAGAAATTTCTAACACCAACTCATGCAACCACCTAAAAGTATTTTGAGCATGTGATCAAGGCATCATAACATGACAAAAACCAACATAAAATGACCAATTCAATAATGTAAAATCATTCAACCAATATACCATACAAGGCACCTCAAATGCAAACATACAAACTTACTTAAACTTACATACATACTTGACCACATTTCTTTCATACACACTTAGTTTAATACCATCTCAAAACTTACCATATTTTGAGCATTATTACTTCAACATAAACTTACCATTTGGGTCATACCATTCATGCATCACAAGCACTAAAATGACAAAATTCAACCATCATCAAAATGGTACCAAAACAACCAACTTATACATACCAAAATTCAACATCTATGCCTTCAACTAAACATCAAACACAAGTCCACCTATACATGGCATTATAGCTTTGGCCAAAACATAAAAAAATACTGATATATTCGTTAGATAGTGTGATAGATCTCCGACAAGCTTCCAAACCACTCAAGCTTCCGATTATCTATAAAACATAGGAAAGAAAACTACGTAAGCACATAATGCTTAGTAAGTTCATAAAACATTAACATAACTTACCATTTCAATACATAACATTAAGATTAAGTACAACATAATCCAACCAAAAGCTTGGCACAAGCCTAAGCACCATCAACAACACATGTTAGTGCATTCAAACATAATTCACTTGAATTAACATAAGGTAAGCCATTATTCATGAACATACTTTATTTGAACTCATCATTTTCATGAACATAAGTATACTTCCATTGAAGATTACCATTTCAATCTTTTTCATAAATACATGATTTAGTTTATTTGAACACATACTGTTCCTTTCCTTTTCATGCCCGTTGAACCATTTAGAATATCATCGGATACTTGGGAAAGCTCACACGAAGTGTGCTAAACATATAACTATAACCTTTCCTTTACATCGTTGCTTATACGAGCTGTGAAATGAGCCTGCTCACACGAGTTGTGGGTCAAAATGCAAGCTACACGATACTGCTCAAACAAGCTGTGGAGTATTCGTAAAAAATGCAGGACGTCATCCATCAGTAGGACATTCAAGACCAGCACCCGAAACTTGAAAACCCTAATTACATGTCTTTTGCATCCTACGAATCCCTAAGGTTCAAACGGGGCTCGATAACCATCATGGCATTATTGGAAAATCATCATTTAATTATATGAAAATTAACATAATGACATATTCTCAAGAATAGCATTAGAAATGATACTTATTCATACGAACTTACCTCGACGACAAGGGTGTAGAAATGATATCGAATAATCCGAGGCTTTAGCTTTTCCTCGATCTAAATCCGTACATAGTGTATTTTGATCTAAATAGACAAATTAAATCCATTTAATTCTTTTATTATTCAATTCATTCCGTATTCATATTTTTAAAATTACAATTTTGCCCTTAACATTTTACCTTTTTTACAATTTAGTCCTTAAGCTCATAAATTGAAATT
Organism: Gossypium rotundifolium; assembly: GCA_025506655.1. Taxonomy (NCBI): domain Eukaryota; kingdom Viridiplantae; phylum Streptophyta; class Magnoliopsida; order Malvales; family Malvaceae; genus Gossypium; species Gossypium rotundifolium. The sequence continues at coordinate 131,269,871 of CP106727.1, forward strand.
TAAACATTTTAATCCTTATCTCATTCTAGTCGAATTCACTACAAACCTATAGCAATTCATACCAACCATCATTTTACAATTTCACCATGAACTTTTATCATTTTTATAAATAAGTCCCTAAATGTCATTTTCATCAAAAATCACTTTACAAAACTAGTTTATTTATCAATAATGACTCATAATATTTCATTAAAAATCAAGAATCATGAAATAAAATTATGTCAAAACCCTATATCTTTAACAATTTTGCAAATTGATCCCCAGGCTAGCCAGGTTAAGCTACAACTATCTTGAAGATATAAAAATCACTAAAAAGGGGCTTGAAAAACCTACCATGCATGAAGATTTGCCATGGCTAAACCCTAGCTATGTCATCCTTAAGAAATCGGTTGAAGAAGTTTATTTGAAGGTGATATCTCTTTTTTCTTTGTTTTTATGATTTATTTACTATTTTACCATTTTGTCCTTTAAAAACATTCAAAATTTCAATAAAACCTTGTCGTGAATGTCCACTAACTATAGAAATGGGCTAATTACCATCTAGGTCCTCTCAAATTAAATTTTCATAGCCATTTGTCCCTTTTTACTAAGAGAACTTCACTTTTCCATCTTTTACGATTTAGTCCTTTTCACTTAATTAAGCATGCAAACATCAAAACTTCTGAACGAAATTTTTATACTACCTTACTAAAATTCTATAGAAATTAAAATAATAACAAAATAATAATTTACTCATCAAATTTGTGGTCCTAAAACCACTATTTTGATTTCATTATAAACAAACTGTTACAATCGATACTCATACCTGGTATCAATACCAATTTAAGCTTTGAAGTTTAGAAATTTTTAGCAAAAATAAAAAAGTATGATACCTTTCTAATTTTATTAATGACCCTATAACGCCCCGAATTTGGGCCTAGAAGAATTGGGCCTATTGGGCTTTGGGCTTTGGATCTCAGAAAATTTTTAAGTGAACGAGAAAATGACAATTGGCATGCGGGCTTTGAGGGTTAATGATTTTGGAGTGTTTAGGGGTGTTGGAGATATCCTGGGGTCAAGTAAAGGTATAGGAAAAATTTTGGTTTTAGCCCCAAGGGAACAGTGACTTCAGTTAGTAGGCCTTTTTAATAAATGAAGAAGAAATAGGACACAAATGGGCTTGTGGTCCAGTGGCAAGTGGCGTCACTTGGGGAGCTACAAGGTGGCTTGAAGAGGTCAAAGGTTCCAGCAGAGCTAAGGCATTTTGGGAGTGTTTATTTTGCATAGTGGACGGCCAGAGTTGTGGGGAATTAGAACTCTTTCGTTGGAGTGTTTGACTTGATCTTGTGAATTGATAATGGAGGGAAATTTGGATAAGGATAAGGTGTTATCAGGGAGAAAAGTTAGGAGCTGAGAAGTGTGAAGAGTTGGTGCTGTTTTGGGAAGTGGAGAGTGTATAAATTCAGCTTAGGAGGGTAGATGAGTGCCGTTTTTGGGTCTTTTAGGGGGTATTACGAATTTTCATTGTGGCTTTCGGCATTTGGAGAGTTTTACAAATAGGTCACCTTTTTTTGCTTTACCGAATTCATTGAAGGGTTCCTTGGGTTCTGTTATTTCTTCTTTTCTCCCCCTCAGCCAAATTCTTTCATTTTCCGAAAAGAAAACCCATCATTCTTTTTGCCAAAATTTCTATTAGAGTTGTGTTCTTCTTCTTTCTCTATAAGACAAATTCCCCTATAGCCAAATTCTCTTCTTTTTTGAATTACCATCATCTTTCTTTGCTGAATCTCTACTCTTGCTGAACCCTTGTTGTTGTTTCTCCACCTCAATCATTTATTATCAACTCTTAGTCACGTTTGGAAGTTTCTTGTTCAAGTAGATATCTAAGTCAACGGATCAAAGTGAATGTTTTTATTAAACATTTTAGTGTGTTTTATTAAAAGTCAAGGGCTATCTAACCCTCTTTCTTTGTTAACATGTATTAACAAGGTATGGCTCAACAATCGCAAGCGTGGTAGGTAAGGATTGTTATCAAGGCAGTAAGTATTCTCGACTCAGTCATGGTTTAGTAAATGGTCGAATCTACTATGGCTCATAGGGGTGAATTATGAACAATATGGGTCACTTGGTTCTGATGTTATAGGTGTTTGGGTGCAGATCTAAAGGATAAATGCCAATAGTAGCAAAGGAAGGGCTACTAGAACGTGAGGTACACGGTAAGGGTACGGTGGGGTTTTAGTTTTTGATCAATATGTGTTAAAACTTTGGTTAATCGCTAGTAATGTCAATTGTAGGTTCGTGACTAAGGGGTTTACAGCACGCGAGGTTACCAGGTGTGTACAAACACTACACATACAACATCGGCAATGTTGAAAAGCCAAAAGTGGCTAATTGGGCCCGGTGGGCCCTGAGGCTAAGTTTGGTAGAATGGTTTGGTTTGCTATACGAATTGAGTTAGTCACGCATGATACACGATCTGGTTTTGTTTTGGGCCTAATGGGCCATTTGATAAGATTTGGGCCTGATGGGCCGTAAGGTTGGAATTTGGGTTTGATGGGCTTTATGGGGATGTAGACCAGTATGTTAGGGTTAATGGACTTTAGACCTAGTTTAAACAACTCTTCAATTTCATAAGACTTAACTTAATTAAACATGTCCGTAAACAAGTCGTTGGGCTAGGGTGTAGCAATGGGCATACGCATGTCTAGGATTAGATCTAGGGAGAGCTTGGTACTTAAGCGGTCCTAGTGGCCCACCTCCTCTTCTCTAGAATCCTACCTGCTGCTTAGTGTTTGTTCACTTTAGCTGCGAGGGCTTGTTAATGGGCCAAAGTTTATAACTAAAACCCGAGAGGGAACAAATACCCATATATTTGTAAAATTACTAAAATATCCTTATATTTGAAAATTACTAAAATGCCTCTAGATTTGTAATGTACCAAAATACCCTAGTTTTGCAAAAATACCAAAATACCCATGTTTTGCAAAATTACCAAGATACCCCTATTTTGCCAAATTACCAAAATACCCCTATACGGTAGGATTAGGAAAATACCCTTAGGTAGTGATATGACAAAAATACCCCTACATGACGAATAAAAGGTTATGAATGTTACTTGTGTGTTGATGCATTCATATGATATTCTGCTTAGGATGCATATGGGCGGGAATTATGGTACGGAGGAAGATTTGAGGATCGCATGGCCATATGGTATGGATCCAGGATCGCATAGCCGTATGGTATGGATCCACCGAAGGCTTTAAACCCAATATATGATTAGCAGCTTTGCTGCAATGTCCGGTAGTACTGCAACTAGGCTACCTTTGGTGTGTAGCGGAGGGGTGGGTCGAGCTAGAATTCCCCACAGGAGTCATAAGGTTGGAAGGGAAATGGTGTGTGTAGCGGATGGACTTTTGGGGTGGGTTTTTGCATTATCTTATTTGTATATAATGCGATATGATATGATATGAGGTCATGGTGGGCTAAGGCCCAAGACCACCGATATTGATAGGGCTTAGGCCCCATTTGAATATTTGTATGTGATTTGTTTGCCAAGGGCTGTACACATTGAGTTTCGAAACTCACCCCCTTTAATTTAATGTTTCAGGTAATCCTATATAGATGGCTCGATGTGGGAGAGGACTCGAGATGGCCACACTACAAACTGTTCAAATGTTTAATTTATTCGAATGATTTTGTTTAAATACTTTATTTTTTTTTTTTTTGGATTGCAATAAGGCCATGTAATCTCCTAATTAACTTTGAACTTTGGGTTTATTATTATTATCGTTTCAACTTCCTGCTTAAGTAATTTCATAAAATTATTAAAGTGTTAATGTGGTTTTCAAAATAAACTTAACCAGATACAATGCTTGCGCTTTTGGGCCTTAAATGGTTAATTAGTAAAGTGTTTTGAAGTGCGCCTTTAATATGACACTCTGGACTCGAGCTTAACTTCTAGGTGGGTTTGGGGTGTTACAGACCTTTCCTAGTATCGATATTAATTTAAGCTTTGATGTTCATGAAAATTAAGTAAAAATAAAAACTATTGATGCCCTAAAGAAAGTATCGATACTTTCCAAAATTTATTAATACCTTGCCTGGTATCAATACTATTTTGAGGTTCAATATTTTTAAAATTTAAGAAAATTTGCTCGAGTATCAATATCGTCTCCAAGGTATTGATACCTCATAGAAAGTATCGATAAAATTCATTTTGTATCAATATTAAAGGAATTAACGATCACTATGAGGCATTAAATGCCCAAAGTATTGATACCCCTCTAAATGTATCGATACCTTTTGTTGTAGAAGACATCAATGCTATGTTTGTAGACCTCCAATGGCTCTATTCAATTCTTTAACAATCACAACGGTTGGAAATCAATTAGGGGCTATAAATATCAACTTCTAAAGCTTCTACAATAATAAGAGAGATTAGAAAAGATCAAAAGTTATCAAGAAAGATCAAAAACTCTTTTATCAACCTTTTGTGCTTCAATTCTTCATCTTTTTCTTGGAAACACTTGTGAGCATTCATTGTATTCCATTAGCTTAAGTGTTCTTATCGTAAGTGTTGAATTTGGGAAAATCCTTAATGGTGGAAAGCTATGGTAGTGGAGTAGGCAATTAGGGTTGAACTACTCTTTCTTTGTGTTTATTATTTCATTTTCTTATCTTAGTTACCATAATTTTAAAGGCCAATTAACCCCCTCTTTACTATTACAGTTGATCGACTTAGCTAACAATTGATATCAGAGCTAGTCTTTAAAGACGATTCAATAACCAAGAGAAGAACCTTGGAGAGCTCAAGCTGACATCAACATATTCCTTAAAGAATGACGTTCACTTCTAGGTCAATTTTCTATGGAGAATCTCAGTCTATCTCAAAGCTTTCATACTTCAATGAAGCAAACTACTCTTATTGGAAGACAAGGATGATGCTTTTCATTTAAGATAATGATATTGCGGCTTGGGATACCATCATGGATGGTCCCTCCATTCCTCAAAATTAAGAAGGAGAGTTATTGATTCCAAAGAGCAAGACAGAGTGGAATGATGAAGATAAAAGGAATATTCAACTCAATGTTAATTCCATATACACCCTATTTTATGCACTTGGTTTGGATGAGTATAGTAAAGTGTCATCTTATTCTAATGCCAAGAAAATATGAGACAAGTTAGAGGTCACTCATGAGAGAACAAGTCAAGTAAAGAATTCCAAAGTTGGGAATTCTCACCTTCAACTATGAAACCTTCAAGATGAAGCCCAAGGATGATATCAAAGCGATGTTCGATCAATTCAAAATTATCATAAGTAGTCTTAAGTTATATGGGAAGACATATCCCAATGAAGAGGTTGCGATAAAGATGCTTAGAACCTTGCTAAAGTCTTAGGAAGCTAAAGTGACCACCATTAAAGAAGCAAAGAATTTGGAGACACTTACGTTAGACGAACTTATTGGTTATTTGCTTACACATGAAATGAGGCTTAAAGAAAGGGTATAAGAAGAGAAAGTTTAAAAGAAAAAAATTTATGTTGCTCTCAAATCCACTACAAATGAAGAAAGTGAATCAAGTGATAAAGTGGATGAGGATAAAGAAATGACCATGTTTGCTAAGATATTCATGAAGTCAAACAATGAAAAAAGATTTCAAAGAAAAGAAGGATTGAAGCTTGAATCCAACAACGAGAAAGATCCCCATAATTTTTTATGAAGGTAAAAGGTCGAGACATATCAAGATTGTCTCTAATGGAAGAAAAATGGGTCAAACAAACAAAAACATAAGGCCAATGTTACTCCTTGGAGCAGTGAGGATTCTTTCAATGATGAAGAACAAGAAGTAGCCAACATTTTTCTTATGACTATTGAAGACTCTAAGGTAACTTCTAACTCATCTAGGTTAATTCCTTATTCATTTGATGAGTTACAAGATGCCTATGATGAGTTAGGTTTGGAATTCGAAGTCATGGTTTCAAAACACAAATAAAAATTCAAAATTGAAAGTTGAAAATGACTTACTTTCCAAAACCAATTATGAACTTGAGGAGAAAATAAACAGATTGCAAACAATTATTGATGATTTTGAGAAAAAGAATTCTAACTTGAAAAACTTACTTTTAAAAGTTCATGAAGATTATTAAAAGCAAGTTGAGTTGCTTAAGAAAGAAAAAACTTTATCTTACAAAGTTTCTCCAAAAAGATTTGAAAAAGGAGAAAATTCAGAAACAAACTTTATTAAATCAAGCTTTAATCACTATAGACATAGAGGTCCCTCAATAACTTATAAGGGAAAACTTATTAAGAGTGTATGGGTCCATAAAGGACTTAGCACTACCCAAGACAAGGATGTCTTTTCTAAGTGGATACCCAAAGGGACTAGAATTTTAAGAACTAATGCTTAAAGACCCAAAAGAATTTGGGTACCAAAAATCAAAACTTAAATCTATGTTTGTAAGGGAAAGAGCATTGCTTCAAGGTGAACAATTCAAGTGGAAACTCATTGTACCTTAATAGTTGATGCTCAAGAAATATGACCGGTAACAAGAGTCATTTCATGGAACTAAAACCAAAAAGTGGAGGAGAAGATGCATTTGGTGACAACTCCAAAGGACTCATTGAACGAATTGACTCTATTGGTAAAAATTCTTCAATCTTTATTGAAAATCTTTTATAAGGAATTATCTTAAGCATAATCTTTTGATTATAAGCCAAATGTGTGATAAAAGTATCAATGTCATATTTGAGTCAAATGGATGTAAATTTATTGACATTATTTCTAACAAGATCATGCTTGTTGGTCATAGAATAGAAAACATCTACATGGTGCATTTAGATGATTTACATTATTCAAACATTTGTTTTATGACTAAAAATGAAAATATTTCTTGGTTATGACATAGAAAACTAGGACATGCTAGTGTGAGTAAATTGTATAAATTGGCTAAAAATTATTTTTCGCGCACAGGTAACATTTAGGTCTCGAGAATTTGAGAAGTTCAGCAACATCTAGGACTCACTTCTCAGCTCAACCAAGTTTGTGTAGTCTTTTGTATGTTTGGTTTAGGTTGCCATGTACCTAGTGTCAAAACTTAGCTTTTGATCATGATCGTGATAAGTCTTAATATTTATATATGAATGATCGAGCCTAGAAACTAACTACCACCACAATTGAGGCAAGTGCACCTATTGAACAGTAGTATAGCTTAGTGGCAAGACCGGAATGTCGAACCCAAAGGAACCAAAAGTACTAGTACTGACTCTCTTTTTATTATCTAGCCTAAAATAAAAGTGATTAATGTTTATTTAACTAATTACTAAGCCAAGGATGCCAAGACACAGAGAATGAATAGGAAAATACTTTTGGAAAAAATCAATTGATCAAGACAATACCTGAGGAAGAATCCACCTAGACTTCACTTGTTATTTAACTCTGAACCAGACGATTTATTCACTTGACTAGATCCGTAGGATTCCCTAATTTATATTAATACCTCTTTCGAGGCTACTAACGTCTAACCCTAGGTTGATTAATTGAAATTTCTTTCTAATTAGAACCCCTAAGATTGCATTAACTCGATCTATGGACTCCCATATTAGGTTTGACCCTAATCAGATAGATTTTCGTCGTCCTATTTCTAGGAGTGCGATCAACTCCACTTAACTATGCTAGATCAACTCTTAAACAGAGACTTTTTCTCCACTGCCTAAGCACACCAATACTTGAATCAATATCCTGAAATATCAAAACAAGAAATAAGAACACATAATCAAGAACAAATAAAATATTTATCATATAGTTTAGAAAACAATAACAAGATTCGTCTTAGATTTCATCCCCCTCAGGTATTTGAGGGGTTTAGTTCATGCTTATAAAAGAATACATCTCAGAAGAAAAATAACAAACCATAAAGAAAACCCTAAAACCCCCTGAAGGAATTGAAAGAGAGATCCTCAGTCTTGAGTGTGATTCCGACTTCTGAGATGGATCAATTGGCTTTCTTTGAGTAATTCCCTGTATTCGGCCTTCTCTTGCAGCTTCAAGCTACCTCCCCCTTTTAGGATACACTTAGGGTGTTTATATAGGCTTTCAAAATGTCTTTCTTTGCCTCTAAGTATCCATTTTCGAGTAGAATTAAAACATGTCATGGCAGGGACACGCCCGTGTGATTTGAGACCAGGCCCGTGTTCGAGCCTGCTAAAGAGGCACGGCCTTGTGGATTTCTCACTTTGGCCCATTTTCTCTATTTTTGGCCCGTTTCTCGTTCTTTTCATCCTCCTATGCTCTCCTGAGTATAAAATGTGAAAACAAAGGATTAGAAGCATCAAATTCCACAATTCAGGGAATAAATCATCCAAAAGTATGCTAAATGTGGGATTAAAATATGTGTATATTACGCTTTATCAAATACCCCCACACTTTAGCTTTTGCTTGTCCTCAAGCAAAATTCTCAACTCACAATTAGAAATAACTTCCCTCGATTCATAATTCTTATCAACGATGCCTCATCATAATTTATAGATAATTTATACATGGATAATTTAACTCAAAGAGTCCTAGAGGTTTAAACAATCAAAATCATAATTTTTTGTATCACGAAAAATATAGGTGTTTCCCCTTATCTAAATAATTACCTTTGATTCAAAACTTACAAGGATTGACATCCTCACTAAAGATTCACTCAAATCACTCAAAGTGTTTAAGGTTCAAGATAAGCACTCAAAAGTCAAATATGAAAAGTTATTACCATAGACTTGCATGAAAATCAAATCTCCACCACTATAAAATGAGATGATACACAAATCAAAAGGTCTTTAAAGGGTTATATTGGGGCTTGGGTTAAAGGTGTGGATAAAGGCTAAATTAGAAGGTTAGAATCGAGATTGATTTGACAAATCACCTAACCAGAAACAATGAAATGATTAATGAATAATTACATAAAATAATACGAGCTTCTTCTAAAGATGTGAATAACTGTTTAAGCTCATAGAACTAATGATGAATAGATTTTCTAATATTTTTTTAGAACAAATCAAATTAATATAAGATGAATTCAACTACTGAAATAAAATAATTAGGAAACTGATCAAATCAAGTCTCGATAGAAGGGTAGTCAAGAGAAATTGTGATAACAAATACAAGATGGGTTTTAGGTTAATATTAATGGGTGAGTCAAGAAACGGTTTGTTAAGATCAAAAGGGTTTACTAGGGGTTAATTATGAAGGTAGGCTTTTAGTGGAGTGAGTTCGTTAAATCCTAAGTGCCTTTGGCATCTCAGTATATCAAATCAAAGGTGTGGTCTAAACATGTATAATCGAAGCAATTTTTAGAATAACAAGTCAATGTTGACACACTTATAATCAATAAACTGGGCACGAAAAATGTATGCTCTTAAGGCTCAAAATCTCACAAAAATTATGGTTTTTGATGACAACCTTGCAAATTTCAAACTTCAAGGTAATATTCAAATTTAGGTCAACAACCTAGCAAATTTTTAAATTTTGAAAATAGACTTATCATGCTTGATTCTCTAGTATCCTAAAGTTTAAATCATCAATGCATAATTAACTATGACTTAATCCAAAACATATCAATAAAAATCATAAATCAACAGAAGTTTCATTTTAATTAGTGATATGAGAAAATTACTTAAGACAAGATATCATTCAAGGATTTGAGAATAATGCAAAAAGTTAGGAAATTTTTGAAATGAAATTCACCCTCTACACTTACGATGTACATTGCCCTCAATGTACAAAGATAAATAATAATCATATGGTAAGAAAATCAAAAGATAAGGAGAGAAGTGAAACTTCCTAAATTTTTGGATGGAATCCTTGAGTTGGGAGTGTGAAAACTTGATTCGGAGGTAAAAGATGTTGGAAGAGGCATCTTTGGTGGTGGTGTGGTGGCCACCCACAATCTCTACGCTAGATGAAGAAATTGAGAAGCTCGTGAAGAATTAGCCAGGAAATAATAAGAATAATTCAAAATATACAAATTATATATTTAAAGAAAAGAAAGATAAAAAGAAAGAATGTAATAAGTAAAATAAAAATAAAAGAAAAGATTAATGGACTAAAAATTCCTTATTGTTAGGTGGTTTACGAAGTGGGTGTGATTTCTAAGGCCGTGGTGTGGTGATTCCCTAACAGCCTTTAGAACCAAAAACCAAGAAACTAAAATAAAATAAACTAAATTTAGCATAAGAGAAATAAAGATAAGGAAAATAAAGGAGAAGAGAAAAGAAAAAGTACAAGTAAATGGACTCAAAAGTCCTGTTTTTGTCGAGTTAATGAAGCGGCCGGCATGAACTTATGTAGATCGGTCTCGCACAGGGAGACTGGGTTAGGATCCTTCCGTTTCTTCGACATGGAGGTAATGGTGAAGATGGAAAAAAAGGAAAATGAAAAGGAGGAAAGCTTAAAGGGTATGGGAGAAGAGGAGATTGGGGAGTAGGTGAGGAGAGGGGGGTTTAAATAGAAATATGATATTTGGTACTTCCCCAAGCCCGTGTTCCATGGGCATGTTAGGTCACACGACCGTATCGTATGGCCGTGTTGTGTTTCGTTCGCTTCTCCCACGCCTATGTTGAGGTTTCTATGCTCGTGTGGCTTTCTCAGTGTCGGCCATGACCGCATCGCACGGTCGTAGTGATTTATAGCAGCCCATGTGTTGGAAAAAATTTTGTCCTGTTGCTACACGTCTACAGCCACGCCCATTTACCTACTTATGGTGCCCAAACGGCCACAGCCACGGTCATGTGTAAGACCGTGTGGGTATGGAAACCTGCGCTTCATTAACTTGGTTAGTTTGTAGTTAGGTGCTAAAAAGTAAGAATGAAAATTAATGGGGTCAATGTTAAGGTTGCCTCCTGAGAAGCACTCGTTTAAAGTCTTAAGCTAGACTTACCTCTTATTCACATGATCATGGTGGTTTGAGGAGTTGAAAATCCTTTTTCATGCTATCATTATATAGTTTGAGTCGAAGGGCATTTACCTTAAAAGTGCCAAATTCAGAGTGAGTCACCTCGACCATTCCATATGGGAAGACATTGATTACCTTAAAAGGGATTTCTTCGTTTGTATCCAGGTCTGATATGGTGATTCGAGGGTTTGTTTTATCTAATAGTACCTGATCTCCTATTTTGAAGTGATTTGATGTTCTTATAAGCTCGTCTGGGGGTTCCCTCAGTTTTGCTTCGTGTGATTTTGATTTTTCCTTGAAATGTGCCTGCCACTCGTCTAATTCATCAATCTGAAACTTTCGTTCCTCATAAATTTCTTCTGTAACACCCCAAACCCGGCCCACAAGCCCTGACCAGATCTAGTATGTCACTATGGAAAAACGGTTTAAAATAATTTTTTTTCTTTAGAGATAAAACATGAAAATATACTAACTTTTAAAATTCCATGTCTATTTGATTTTGTATGAAAACTTTGATGTTACTATAATGTCCAAAATTGAACCTTAGTGAATACATGTAAAACCCATTTGAATAAATAAGTTGATAAAATTTAATTCATCTTCACATAGCATTCAATTTAACCAAGCCAAAATAAAAATACTTATAAAAACAATTCCAAAAATAAATAAATAAAAAGGCCTTTATTACAACCAATATTTAAACCAAAAACTTAATATAAATAAGCTTTAAAATATTTAAACTCTTCCTTCTGCATGGGCCACCATGTGTCCTCTCCGATCCCGGTCCAATCTCAAGAGTCACCTGAAATGTTAAGAAAATAACTGGGTGAGTCCACAGACTCAGTGTATAACCATAACACATATTTCCACACGTATGGGCTTGGCCCATAACCATACAATCCACGAATCATTCATGCAATCACGCATCACAGCCCAACCTAGATCCATCCATACGCCAACCTTAGCAGACTCCCTGCTCAAGGCCGTGGCTAATCCACCGATCACAATCGAGTGATCCCACACATCTTACCTCGGCGGACTCTCTCAGACAAGGCAGTGGCGAGCCACCGATCAACCAAAGTGATCCCAACAACATACTCCGTCCATGGTGATGCACATAGCCATCAACCGTCGAGATGGGCACCGAGCCACACCTCCCTTGAGGTAGCACATAGCTCACCCTCAAGCGCTAATGTAGCCCGAGCTAACATTAGACCACGTACGTCAACATGTACACTCCTTCCTTCATCGATCCAATCCACCTCCCATGTATGTATGTAAAAATGTAACAAGTCAGATCATAACATAAGAGTAGGCATCACATGTTAATTACCATATCATGTGTATATATCATAAATAACTTAATGTCAAAGACTTACTCACCTGATATCCAATTACCCAAAAATAAGCATTCACCACTTAAGCCATTATAATCGGCTACCACACATCATGCATATGTTTAAACATCAGCAAGCAAATAATCGAGAAATAGTGCGATGATTACGCACCTTATCACCTGAAGTTCTAGACCCTCGATCTCAATGCTATCGCTAAATGAAACTACGGTGATCTGCCTTAACTGCTGCTCTGACGCTGGCCCATACCCCGATGGCCAATCTCGAACCGCCGAGACAGCTCTTTTCTTGAACTTCGGGATAGGGACTTTCCCTTGCCCTACTTGACTGGTGTTGGCCTCCATCAAAACGCTTAATCAGAACAATGGTTAATCCCTCAAGTCATAAATCTAGACATCAAAACTTACTAATATTCTTACCAAACAAACTTGAATCCCGATTGCTCCTTCAAATCTGTCGAAAACCAACAACAAACCACATTAAAATCGGTCACCACCCACACAACATGGCCTTAGGCTGAATATTACCTAACACTTACCTTAGATGATCACACCCAAAAGACTTCCTCAATGCTCCTCCCCGTTAGCTATACACAAAAGAAACGTAAGATTATTGTCTACACACCTTTAGCCATTCAATAACCCAATACCACCCTCCTTGTTTCGGCACCTAAAAGGAAAAACAAACCAACTACTAAAGTGGAGAGTACTTACCACCAAACGCTCCAAAAGACTAAGGGAGAGAGTACTTAACGACCTCAAGAATCGACTTTGGCAAGATAACAAGAGAAGAGCAAAGTTTGGGCTAAGTGTACTTTCAGCTTTGGTGAAAATAGGAAAGAAAAGAAATGTTGATGGCTTAAAGGGGTTCGGCTATTGCTAGGAAAAGAAAAGAAAAGCAAAGTGATTAAAAAGAGAGATGGATTTGGCCAAGAGAACAAGTAGAGAAAGAAATGTGTTTTTGGTGTAGATAGTGTTTGAGAGAGTGAAGGCTTAGGAAGTAAGAGCTAAAATTTGGCAAAAGGAAGCTCACCACCCCTTATATAGAATTTGGCCACTCCCCCCAAATCTTCATGGCCGAAAATGACCCCATGAAACCCCCAAGGCGTCCAACTCTTTTACCTTTCACCTACTCCCTTGATTTCCTCCTAAATTCACTCTACACCCACCTTTCAAACCATTTCAAACAAAAGCCAACCCATCTCTTCTCCTAGCCACACATTTAAACTAATTTGAACAAGTTAAAATCCTCCTTTTAAGGTGCCAAAACCGAAACCAACTCCTTTCCCCCTATCCTGACGTAAAAACAAAAGCAAAAAGCTGCATTTGCAGCTCGAACACTGGCCCCCCTTGCACCATGAGGCGTCACTTCTCCATGCCTAAAGTAGCGCCTCCTTGCCACTCTTCCAAAGCAGTTCTTGTGTCAAAATCTCCCAAAGAATTCTCTTAAGGCCTCCAAAGCCAAGCTCCCCTTCTTTAACCCTGAAAACCAAAAATTCCCCAAGGCATTCCACCACCTTTTAGAGTTCTCAAGACCCCTAAAACTCACCCAACCACACACTGAAGTATGCCAACACCTGAGTTATGCACTAAATGCATAACCCCTAAAACCCGGGTGTTACATCTTCTTTATTGGCACAAGGTCTATGATCTGGCTCAGATATATAGCTTCGTGGTGTTTCCTGTAAGGAAGGTTCAATTAAATGATTATTAATTGAATTTACGTTCTCACCTTTATCGCTCGATGTCCTCACCGAGTCAAGAGCTTGAAGAGTGATCGTTTCATCACCTACACGAAGTGTGAGTTCACCAATACCAACATTAATTTTAGATCTGGTAGTTGCTAAAAAGGGCCTTCCTAAAATTAAAGGAACAGTATTGTGCTCATCCATATCTAAAACAACAAAGTCTACTGGGAATATGAATTTGTCAACTTTCACTAGTACATCTTCAATTATACCCCTAGGAATTCTAATAGTTTTATCAACTAATTGAATTCTTATCCTAGTTTGTTTGGGTTTTTCTAGACCTAACTATTTAAACATTTTATAAGGCATAACATTTATGCTTGCCTCTAAATCAGCTAAAGCATTATTAACAGTTAAACTACCAATTAAACATTAAATTGTAGAACTCCCTGGGTCTTTTAATTTTCGTGGTAGTTTATTTTACAAAATTGCTGAGCACACTGCATTCAGCTCCACATGCGATGCTTCGTCTAACCGACATTTATTTGTCAAAAGCTCTTTTAAAAATTTCCTTCAATCTGGCATCTGTGAAAGAGCTTCAAGAAACGGTAAGTTAATATGTAATTTCTTCAGAAGTTTAAGAAACTTACAGAATTGTCCATCTGTGTTGTCTTTCTTCATCACATTAGGGTATGGTATTCGAGGTTGGTACTCTTTAATTATCGATTTTGGTTTTTCTTGGCTTACCTCAACCCTACCTTCACTTACCACAAATTCTAGCCTTGGCTCAGGTTCAGATTCTACTAACCCTTCACTATTTTGAGCTGTCGTTCAGAGATGAGTTTAGCAAGTTGTCCCAATTGGTTCTCAATCCCTTGGATTGATGCTTGCTGATTTTTTAGTGTTGTTTTGGTGTTTTGGAAATGAGTTTCTAACACCGCGATGAATTTTGTCAGCATCTCCTCAAGGTTCGACTTTTTCTCTTGTAGGTAGGGTTGCTGTTGAAAGCCTGGGAGGGGTTTTTGTCTTTGATTTCCTTGGCCACCCCATGAAAAATTTGGATGGTTCCTCCAACTTGCATTGTAAGTGTTACTATAAGGATTTTTTTGAGGTCGAGGATTATTACCCATATAATTTATCTACTCGTTTTCCATGCCATGTCCATAGGGTGGGTACTCAGGATTCGCCACACCTCCTAGGTTTGAATCACAATGCATTACTGGGTGTACCTGCGAAGAACCACACAAACCTTCAATCTTTTTATTTAACATCTTTACTTGATTTGATAGCATGGTGACTGCATCGAGGTTGAAAACTCCAGCTGCTTTTGTTGGCCTTGTCCTTGTAACTTGCCACTGATAGTTGTTCAGTGACATCTCCTTTACAAACTCATAGGCCACCTCAGGAGTTTTGTTATTTAGGGTTCCGCTGGTGGCTGAATCGATTAATTTCCTAGTCGAGGGGTTCAGACCATTGTAGAAGGTTTGAATCTGAAGCCACAAAGGTAATCCATGATGAGGGAACCTTCTCAACAAATCTTTTTATCTCTCCCATGCATCATATAGTGTTTCTAGATCCATCTACACAAAAGAAGAGATTATTCCTCAACTTGGCCGTTTTGGCCGGCAGAAAATATTTTAATAAAAAATTTTTGGTCATTTGGTCCCATGTAGTGATTGATCTCGTGGTAGAGAATTCAACCACTATTTAGCTTTATTCCTCAAAAAAAAGGAAATAATCGAAGATGGATGGCATCATCGAATCGCCATTTATTTTGAAGGTATCACAGAATTCTAGAAAATTTGCTAAATGAGTATTTGGGTCTTCGTCCTACAAACCATCAAATTGAACAAATTGTTCAATCATTTGTATAGTGTTAGGTTTCAATTCAAAATTATTAGCAGCTATAGTAGGCCTAACAATACTCAATTCAGCTCTTGTTAAATTAGGTTTAGCATAACCATATATAGTACGAGGAGCAGGATTTTGATTCACCTAGTCTACGTTAACTACAAGAGGTAGCGAATTGTTATCAGCCATCTCTTCGGCAGCATTGGTTTCGTCTTCTTGCTCTTCTTCTATGTAATTTAAGCTTCGCCTTATTTCTCTACGATTTTTGCGAACAGTACCTTCAATATCACTGTCGTAAATTAAGGGTCTTGTCGGGTTCCTTCTCGTCATAAACTAGAGGTACTTGCCAGAAGCAAAGAAGAAAGTTTAGAAAAGTGAAAATAAAATTTAATTGCAAAAATAAAATATGGCTAAAGTAATAAAAATTGAGCGTTCTTAATTTTCAACTCCCCGGCAACGGCTCCAAAAACTTGATCGTGATCATGATAAGTTTTAATATTTATATATGAATGATCGAGCCTAGAAACTAACTATCACCATGATTGAGGTAAGCGCACCTATCGAACAATAGTATAGCTTAGTGTCAAGACCGGAATGTCGAACCCAAGGAACCAAAAGTACTAGTACTAACTCTCTTTTTATTATCTAGCCTAAAATAAAAGTGATTAATGTTTATTTAACTAATTACTAAGCTAAGGATGCCAAGACACAGAGAATGAATAGGGAAAATACTTTTGGGAAAAATCAATTGATCAAGACAATACCCGAGGAAGAATCCACCTAGACTTCACTTATTATTTAACTCTGAACCAAACGATTTATTCACTTGACTTGATCCGTAGGATTCCCTAATTTATATTAATACCTCTTTCGATGCTACTAACGTCTAACCCTAGGTTGATTAATTGAAATTTCTTTCTAATTAAAACCCATAAGATTGCATTAACTTGATGTATGGACACCCATATTAGGTTTGACCCTAATCCGACAGATTTTCGTTGTCCTATTTCTAGGAGTGCGATCAACTTTGCTTAACTATTCTAGGTCTACTCTTAAACAGGGACTTTTGCTCCACTGCCTAAGTACATTAATACTTGAATCGATATCCTGAAATGTCAAAGCAAGAATTAAGAACACATAATCAAGAACAAATGAAATATTTATCAAATAGTTCAGAAAATAATAACAAGATTCATATTAGTTTTCATCCCCCTCAGGTATTTGAGGGGTTTAGTTCATGCTTATAAAAGAATACATCTCAGAAGAAAAATAACAAAACATAAAGAAAACCCTAAAACCCCCTGAAGGAATTGAAGGAGAGATCCTCAGTCTTGTGTGTGATTCCAGCTTTTGAGATGGATCAACTGCCTTTCTTTGAGTAATTCCCTGTATTCGGCCTTCTCTGGCGGCCTCAAGCTACCTCCCCATTTTAGGATACATTTAGGGTGTTTATATAGGCTTTCGGAATGTATTTCTTTGCCTCTAAGTATCTATTTTTGAGTAGAATTAAAACAGGTCACGACAGGGACACGCCCGTTTGATTTGAGACCAGGCCCGTGTTCGAGCCTGCTAAAGAGGCACGGCCGTGTGGTGAACTCCAGGCCGTATGGATTTCTCACTTTGTCCCATTTTCTCTATTTTTGGCCCGTTTCTCATTCTTTTCATCCTCATATGCTCTCCTGAGTATAAAATGTGAAAACAAAGGATTAGGAGCATCAAATTCCACAATTCAGGAAATAAATCATCCAAAAGTA
Organism: Gossypium rotundifolium; assembly: GCA_025506655.1. Taxonomy (NCBI): domain Eukaryota; kingdom Viridiplantae; phylum Streptophyta; class Magnoliopsida; order Malvales; family Malvaceae; genus Gossypium; species Gossypium rotundifolium. The sequence continues at coordinate 131,287,427 of CP106727.1, forward strand.
TGCTAAATGTGGGATTAAAATATGTATATATTACAGTTTATCAGCTTTAGAGCCCCTTTTGATGTTTTGGCATTTGTAAGGTTATGAAGTTGTAATCTAAGCATGATCATATAAGTATAAAGATCTATAAGGACTTAGTTATATATATGATTGAATGCATGACCTGAATTGTATGTGTATATCATTAATCAAGTGTTGCTTACATGTCATGTTAGTGGACTAGATATTTGAAACTGATAATGTTGTGATTATGTTAATAGTTAAGTGTTTGGATGTGTTTAAATATGCTTGAATGATGTTTAGTAACATGTTCTTAATGTCCTATAATGTTTAGAAATGGAATGCTAATGTTTTGGGTCATTTTAGTTAAGTATAGTTTGAAATTTGACTCAACAGGGTCAATGCTGCAACAAGCACTTGTTTTGGTCACGACAAAAACCAACAGTATGGTCAATGTCGCGACATACACTTGTCGTGGTTGCGACATTGACCTTTCTTTTTTTGCTCTTTTTCAAATTACTTCAAATTTTTACTTGTTTGACTTTCTATATGCCACCAAGGGTCTTCGACAACTTTCATAAGCACAATTAGAACCTAAATATTTTTTGTAAAGGCCTTTAAAAAAAAATTCAAAACTCATTTTAATTTTTTTGAAATCTAAACTGCATTTTAACATCTTAATTGTATTGTATTGAATTGAATGATTGTAATTGACATTGCTCAGGCAACGAATGTGGTGTCTTATGGTCAGACCTGATGATCGAGTTGGGTGTGGGTTTTGGATCCGGTGCCCTAAGTGTAGTATATTAGTTTTGGGTGTTGTATACTTGTATACTTTATTTATTACTTTTTGAACAAAAGTGTAGTAAATTAGAAATTTTGAAATTAATAAGACTAAAAGGTCAAAAAAGCCTTAGTAACAAGTTAAAAAAATCAATTAAATTCTTTTAAAATTTAAAAAAGTATTTTAAAAAATTATATAAAAAATTGAGCAAATAGAGTTCACAGTTGGATAAAAGAAAAATATATTTTTGATAAAATAATAATATATATATTTATCTTTCTAATATGCAGATGGGTGCACTCATACTGATATGCTATAAAGGTTGGACAAGATCCAACCAGTAGCAATGCTTGAATGAAATTTGTATGATCAAAATTGATGAGGGCTTTCAAAGAAACTGAAAAAGAAAAATCTAAGAGTTCTTATGCCAAGAATCTTGATATTAAAAATTTATAACATTTTTCTCGTGTAGCAGCGATTAGGGTTTTCCTTTTAGTTTTCGTGTTTTTCTGCAAATTGTTGCAGGTTGGCGATGATTTCTCCCTCTTCTAAAGCTTTTGAGTTTCGAAGCCTCATTATTAACACAAAGAAATTACAAATCATGATTTTTCAATGGAAGAAGACCTTGCAAATTTAAGAATTGGCGATGAAGAAGAAGATCTGATTCTTGCCCAAGACGAGGAAGAGGATTATGAAGACGATTTCAGTATGTGTCTGGTAGGAAAAGTGTTAACTAATAGTGCAGTACACTTCCCATCTATGAGGAATGTTCTGGAAAAACTATTGCATCCAATTTACGATGCCTCCAACTCTAAGATTGAGGAGAAAATAATTATTTTTTGTTCTACAACGAGTTGGATCTAAAAAGAGTGATTGACGGTTTTTTCAACAGGCACTTGATTATCTTTGTCACAGCCCGTTTTTGGTCAAATTGGAATAGTGGTTTCAGAACCACAAATCTGTAGTCAAAATATATATTTTATTATTTTAATAAATTCTACAGCTTGTATGAAAGTTTCGTAAGGAAATTTTACTGTTTGAGAGCTTAATTCAGTAAAAAGGACTAAATCGCGTAACAGGTAAAATAGATGTTCTATTAGTTAAAGGTGTCAAATAGCTTTGGCTTTTAATTATGGAGGCCTTAAATGGTAATTAAACCATTTAAAAGGTTAGTGAACATTAATGTCCATAGTTTATGTGAAATAATAATGTTTTATTAAAGGTCATTAAGGTAATTGTTAAATAAAGATTAGTAAAATAAATTAAAACAAATGAAAGGCTTCCATTATCATCATCTAACCGAAATTGAAGAAGAAAAAGAAGAAAAACAGGGTTCTTCATTCAGAAATATTAAATTCTTCAATTAGGTATGTATTTTGACTTGTTTTTAATGATTTCTATGTTTTTGTGATCGTTGCAACTAGTACTAACTAGCCCAGGGACTAATTTGCAAAATTTTTAAAGATTTTGAATGATTCCATTGATTAATATGTATGAGTTTTGATGTTTTATGGTAGATTATGAATATTTTTTATGAGTATTACAAGTTTTGTTATGTAATTTTTAGTAAAAATGCAAATTAGGGGCTAAATTGAGAAATGTTAAAAGTCAGTTGTTAAAATGTGAAATAAATGAAAAATATGGGCTGGTAGGGGTATTATGGTAATTCGGATAGCATGGGTTTATTGTTAATTTCTGTAATTTGTGATTCTATGAAATACAGAGTTAATTGTGAAAAATGTGAAAGTTTAGGGGCAAATGTGTAAATGTGCCTTAAAGAGTATTTTGGATTAAATTGAATAAATTAGTGATTGAATAAGCTAAAATTGATATTATATAGATCAGATCATGAAAAGCGGAATTCGGACCTAGATCGGGGAAAACTAAAGTTGTCGACTAAACGACTCGATTCACAGTTTTAGCATTCGAGGTAAGTTTGTACGTGATAAACATTGTTACAATTATGCTTTTAATGCTTTAATATTGCATAAATTGTATACACGAGCCTATGGTCATGTTCAATGATAAATCGACTATTTTAGCACTTAGTGTGTGATTCAAGATAACTTCGGCTATTTATGGCACTTAGTGTGCAATTTGGAATAGCTCCGACCATTTATGGCACTTAGTGTGCGATTTGGAATAGCTTCGGCTATTTATGGCACTTAGTGTGTGATTGGAACACCTTCGGCTATATATGGCACTTAGTGTGCGAGACTGAGATAGCTACGGCCATGTAAGGCACTTAATGTATGAGATTGTAATAGCTTCGGCTATACGATGACACTTAGTGTGCGAAAATAGGGTGGAAAAATGGCTTGGTAAATAGCTTATTTTTGTCCACACGGGCAGAGACACGGGCATGTGTCTTAGTCGTGTGTGACACACGATTGAATTACATGTCCCCTGGTGTTGAAATTGAATTGAAGTCAGTATGCTCCACACGGTTTCACACACGGGCGTGTGACTGGTCGTGTGGTACAAGTTAGTATAACCCTAATTGGCACACGGCCTAGCACACGGGCGTGTGACTTGGTCGTGTTGCATAAGTCAGTGAACCCTACAGTTTTGGCATGGCATGACACACGGTCTGGGACATGGGCGTGTGTGGCCACTTCGAAGGGTACACGGTCGTGTGGTCGGTCGTGTTACCCAATTCAGTATATATGCCCTGTTTTCATACGGCCTTAGACACGGGCGTGTCTACTAGCCGTGTGAGGCACACGACCTGTTCACATAGGCCTGTGACCCTTGTCTACATGAAAAATTTCTAATTTTCCAGAATTTTTGTATGATATCGGTTTAGTCCCGAACCACTTCTAAAGCATGTTTAAGGCTTCATAGGCCCTTAAAAGGGACAATGTGATTGTGTTGAATAATTATGAGAGTGAATACTTATTGTTGCATAAATGTATGCTATATGTGTTGTGAATTGATCGGTAATACCTCGTAACCCTATTTCAACATTGAATACAGGTGAGGGGTGTTACATTTATTAGTATCAGGGTTACAGTTTAGTCTATTCGGGGACTAACGTACCGTGTGTGAGAGTCTAGCTATACATGCCATATATAAACTGTGATAGTGTGATGACTCTTGACTTCAAATTGTGTTTTCATATAGTAATGGATCCCAATTGAGGTATAGCTGATGAGGTTGAGAGTAATGTGCTTGCTCCCGTGCAAGGGAAAGTGCCATTTGATTCTAGACCCGTGACGGGTAGCCAGGGAGGAGAGGCGAAAGAAGCCTTCTTCCAAATGATGAATGAGTGGTTCACCCAATATATTCATACGAACCTAGTTGCTTAAACCCTCTTATTTCCTAATCTATGCATGTAGATCCTCAAGGAGTCAAACTTTTAAGATTGAATAAGCCTCTAGTTGACAAGATCCGTAAAGACGAGCTGAAGAGTTCAAAGCTAATGTTGATGATGACCCTGAGAGAGCCGAGTTTTGGCTTGAAAATACGATTAGAGTGTTTGATGATCTTTCTTGCACGCCAGTTGAATGTTTAAAGTGTGTTATATCCCTTTTGAGAGATACCGCATATTAGTGGTGGAATAGATTAGTATCGGTAGTGCTTAGGGAGAGAGTTACCTGAGAATTCTTTTAGACTGAATTATGAAAGAAATACATCAGTCAATGGTTTCTAGATCAAAATCATAAAGAGTTTTTAGAATTGAAGCATGACTGCATGACTGTAATCGAGTATGAAATAGAATTCGTACGATTAAGAAAGTACGCTCGTGAGTATGTTTCTACCGAAGAAATTATGTGCAAACAGTTTGTTGATGGGCTGAACGAAGATATTAAACTTCTCGTTGAGATTTTAGATTTAAAATATTTTGTTGTGTTAGTTGAACAGGCTTGCAAAGTCGAAGACATTAGCCGAGAAAAGAGAAAGGATGATTCAGAGGCAAGAGACTCAAGGAACAGATCGATGAGTAAACCTTATCGGTCATCATCGAGAAAATCTAGAGACTATTTTAGCCGATCGGTAACTTCAATGGGATATTCTATTCAGGATCGTGGAAAGCAATATACCAGCCCTAAAGCTCAAACTACATCAGTAGCAAGTGTTGGCAATGTGAAAGATGTTAAACCCAAGTGTCAACAGTGTGGAAAATGACATTTTGGAGAGTGATGGATGAAAACTAATAATAGAGCTTGTTACAATGGTGGTTCACGAGATAATTTTATCAGAGATTGTCCCGAGCTAAATGAAAAAGATAAATCTTAAAATGTAAGATCGAGTAATACAACTACTTTTGGGAGGCCACCAATAAATGTGGGAAATGCAAGTGGTAATCGTGGTATAACGAGAGATTCTACAGTGTGATCTAAGGCCAGAGTACCTGCTAGAGCCTACACTATTCACGCTCGCGAAGATGCGTCATCACCTGATGTCATTACCTGTACATTTTCTCTTTATAACACTAATGTTGTTGCATTGATTGATCTTGGATCTACTCATTCGTATATATGTATGAATTTGGTGTCTAATAAGAGTTTGCCTGCCGAGTCTACTGAATTTGTGATTAAAGTATCGAACCCCTTAGGCAAGTATGTTCTAGTTGATAAAGTATGCAAGAATTGTCCTTTAATAATTCGGGGTTACTGTTTTCTAGTTGACTTGATGCTTTTACCATTTGATGAGTTCGATGTGATTCTAGGTATGGATTAGTTGACCCTACATGATGATGTGGCGAATTGTAAACAAAATACTATAGAACTGAAATCTCAGAATAATAAAATTCTTCGGGTTGAATTTGATGAGTCGGGTGGTTTACCAATAGTGATTTTATCGATGTTAGCTCAGAGATATGTGAGAAAAGGTTGCGAAGCTTATCTCGCTTATGTTTTAGATACTAAAGTATCTGAAAGGAAGGCTGAATCAGTGCTAGTCGTTTGTGAATATCCGGATGTATTTCCTGAAGAATTATCGGGATTGCCACCTATTAGAGACGTTGAATTTGGTATTGAATTAGTACAGGGAACAACGCCAATATCAATAGCTCTGTACAGAATGGCTCCAACAGAATTAAAAGAGTTGAAAGCTAAATTGGAAAGAATTGATAGATAGAGGTTTTGCACAACCGAGTTATTCGCCCTAGGGTGCACTGGTATTGTTTGTAAAGAAGAAAGATGGCACGATGAGAATGTGTATTGATTACAGATAGTTGAATAAAGTGACTATAAAGAAAAAATACCCTCTACCCCGGATTGATGATTTATTTGATCAATTGAAAGGTGCAACTATTTTTTCAAAGATTGATTTGGGATCAGGTTATTATCAGTTGCGAGTTAAAGACTCAGATGTACTAAAAATTACGTTCAGAATGAGGTATGGACATTATGAGTTCCTTGTTATGCCTTTTGGTTTGACTAATGCTCCTGCCATTTTTATAGATTTGATGAATCGAATTTTTAGACTGTATTTAGACAAATTTGTTGTTGTGTTCATTGATTACATTCTGATCTATTCACGAGATGAATCTGAGCATGTCGAGCATTTGAGGATTGTATTGCAAACCTTGAGAGATAAGAAACTATATGATAAATTCAGCAAATGTGAGTTCTGGCTCTGGGAAGTTGGATTTTTGGGACATATAGTCTCGGCGGATCGACAAGATTTTTGTAGTTATTGATTGGAAACCACCTATAAATGTATCCGAGGTTAGAAGTTTTCTGGGATTGGCTGGTTACTATCGATGCTTTGTTGAAGGGTTCTCGATGATTGCTATGCCGATGACCAGATTACCACAACAAGATGTGAAGTTTGAATGGTCCAAAAAATGTCAACAAAGTTTCGATCAATTGAAAGCATTATTGACAGAGGCACCAGTGTTAGTTCAGCCTGAGTCGGGTAAAATGATATATTTGATATATGATTGGTCATATAATCGTGGTTACATAGATATGTTTTATTCAATATCCTTAACAAAAGGTATATTTTACATCGTTGAATGGGCCCATGCGAAAACAATTAGATGATGACAAAATTAGCAAAGATTGGGATTCCTTATTTCTGTTCAAGAGCGTATGAATAGTTCCGTGATTTTGGCTAAACGATTGTTGAATCCTTGCGTTGGAATAAATGAAATAAAATGGATTTTTATTGGTACGATCTGACCTATTATCAGAAATATGCCTCGAGATAGTTGAAGCTGCATGAAAAGAATTATCCAAAGCACAATCTAGAGTTAGCTATGATAGTGTTCACATTAAAATTTGGCATCATTATTTGTTTGGTGAGAAATGCCATGTTTATACCGACCACAAAATTTTGACATATCTGATGACTCAGAAAGATTTGAATCTGCGACAGCGAAGATGGTTAGAATTACTAAAAGACTATGAATTAGTGATTGACTATCATCCGGGGAAAGCTAATGTAGTTGCTGATGCTTGAGCCGAAAGTCTTTTTTGCTTTACGTGCTTTGAACACACAATTATCATCGTCTGGCGACGATTCGTTAGTAGTTGAGTTGAAAATAAAACCGTTATTTCTACAGCATATTTGTGAGGCTAAAAAATTTGATAATGACTTGCAAGCAAAATGAGCTTAGTGTGAGTCGACTTTTCATTCAGAGTTTTGAATAGGGCTTGATGACTGTTTGATGTTTTTTGATAGACTATGTGTACCAAGAAATTCTAAACTAATTCAGAAGATTCTAAACGAAGCACACAGTAGTTGTTTATTAGTACATCTAGGAAGCACGAAAATGTATAACAATTTGAAACAGCTTTATTTGTGGAACGACATGAAATGTGATATCTCAGAATTTGTTTCTAAATGTTTGATTTGTCAGCAAGTCAAAGCTGAGCATCAAGTGTCGTCAGATTTATTATAGCCTATTATGATTCCTGAGTGGAAGTGGGATAGAGTAACAATGGATTTCGTATCGGGTTTACCCTTATCTCTGAAAGAGAAAGATGCAATCTGGATTATTATTTACAGATTGACGAAATTGACTCATTTTATTCCAGTACGTACAGATTTCTCGTTTGATAAATTAGCTGAGCTGTATATTTCCAAAATTGTGAGATTACTTGGTGTTCCCTTATCTATTGTTTCGGATAGAGATCTAAGATTTACTTCGCGATTTTGGAAGAAATTGCAAAAAGCTTTGGGTTCAAAGTTGCATTTTAGCACTGCGTTTCATCCGCAAACGGATGGTCAATCAGAGAAAGTTATTCAGATACTTGAGGATATGTTGCGTTGTTGCATTCTTGAGTTTGAAGGTAGCTGGGAGAAATTTCTACCATTGATTGAATTTGTGTATAATAACAGTTTTCAATTGAGTATTAAAATGGCACCACACGAAGCTCTATACGGTTGTAAATGTAGAACACCGTTGTACTGGACTGAGCTTAGCGAGAATAAGATTCACGGGGTTGATCTGATTAGAGAAACAGAAGAAAAAGTGAAAGTAATTCGTAACAGTTTAAAAGTAGCTTCGGATCGACAGAAATCGTACGCAGACTTGAAATGAAAAGATATTGAGTTTCAGATCGGGGATAAAGTGTTTTTGAAAGTGTAGCCATGGAAAAAAATATTACGGTTTGGTTAGAAACGAAAATTGAGTGCGGGATTCATCAAACCGTATGAAATTACTGAACGATTGGGCCAGTGGCATATCGACTATCTTTACCGCTTGAGTTAGAGAAAATACATCATATGTTTCATGTGTCAATTCTTCAACGATACTGATCTGACCCTTCACATGTCATTTCCCCGATCGAGGTTGTAATTCAGTCTGATATGTCATATGCTGAAGAACCGATTTGAATTTTAGCTTGTGAGATCAAAGAGCTGAGAAATAAGAGAATCACATTAGAAAAAGTATTATGGCATCGGCATGGGGTTGAAGAAGCTACGTGGGAACCCAAGGAAGCTATACGAAAATAGTACCCAAACCTATTCACTGGTAAGATTTTCGGGGACAAAAATTCCTAAGGGGGAGAGTTGTAACAGCCTATTTTTGGTCAAATCAAAATAGTGGTTTCGAAACCACAAATTCAAAGTCAAAATATTTATTTTATTATTTTAATAAAGCCTACAGCATGATAGAATTTTTGTGTGAAAGTTTCGTAAGGAAATTTTACTGTTTGAGAGCTTAATTCGGTAAAAAGGACTAAATTGAGTAATAGGTAAAATGCATGTTCTATTAGTTAAAGGTGTCAAATAGCTTTGGCTTTTAATTATGGAGGCCTTAAATGGTAATTAAACCATTTAAATGCTTAGTGGACATTTATGTCCATAGTTTATGTGAAATAAAAATGTTTTATTAAAGGTTATTAAGGTAATTATTAAATAAAGATTAGTAAAATAAAATAAAAACAAATGAAAGGCTTCCATTCTCATTGTCTAACTGAAATTGAAGAACAAAAAGAAGAAAAATAGGGTTCTTCATTCGGCAATCTTAAATTCTTCAATTAGGTATGTATTTTGACTCGTTTTAATGATTTCTATGTTTTGTGATCGTTACAACTAGTACTAACTAGCCTAGGGACTAATTTGCAAAACTGTTAAAGATTTTGAATGATGCCATTGACCAATATGTATGATTTTTAATGTTTGATGATAGATTATGAATATTTGTTATGAGTATTACAAGTTTTGTTAAGTTATTTTTAGTAAAAATGCAAATTAGGGGCTAAATTGAGAAATATTGAAATTTAGTGGTTAAAATGTGAAATAAATGAAAAATATGGGCTGCTACGGGTATTATGTAATTCGGCTAGCATGGGTTTATTGTGAATTTCATTAATTTGTGATTTTATGAAATAAGTACTAAATTGTAAAAAATGTGAAAGTTTAGGGGAAAATGTGTAAATGTGCCTTAAAGAATATTTTGGATTAAATTGAATAAAGTAGTGACTGAAAAGCTAAAATGGATATTATATAGATCAAGAAAAGAGGAATTCGGACCTAGATCGGGGGGAAAACTAAAGTTATCGACTACGTAATAAACATTGTTACAATTATGCTTTTAATGCTTTAATATTGCATAAATTGTATACACGAGACTATGGTCATGTTAGATGATAAATCGACTATGTTTAGCACTTAATGTGCGATTCAAGATAGCTTCAGCTATTTATGGCACTTAGTGTGCGATCTGGAACAGCTTCGACTATATATGGCACTTAGTGTGCAAGACTGAGATAGCTTCGGCTATGTAAGGCACTTAGTGTGCGATTTGGAATAGCTTCGACTATATATGGCACTTGGTGTGCGAGATTGAGATAGCTTCGGCTATGTAAGGCACTTAGTGTGCGGGATTGTACTAGCTTCGGCTATGCGATGGCACTTAGTGTGCGAAACATCGAGTATTCGACAGTGTTACGAGAAGTTATGAGTCCGTTATGAATTTGTACAGGTATGTACATGTAAGTATGAAGTTCAAATAGAAAAGGGTATGACTATGCATATAAGTATTTGAATAAGCTTATGGAAGGTTTGATGTTATCATGAATTACATATTAACTTGTTCAAATTGATGATTTGTATTTTATGAATTGTTGAGTGTACTTAGTACGAACTTACTAAGCTTTGTAGCTTACATTGTTCATTTTTCTCGTGTTCTATAGTGAATTCAAAGCTAGCTCGAATTCGGGGATTGTCAGAGACTACGTCACACTATCCAACCATCTATTTAGTACTTTTGAGTTGTGTATATATGGTATATGGCATGTATAGGCTCGAGTCATTTTGGTATGTTAGATGAACATGTATTTTGAGCCATTTGAGTTGGCTTATGATAATGAATTTGATGATCTTTATAAATGTGTAAATGGATCTATTTTGAGTTTGGTAATTGACCTATATTGTGTGGTTGAAGTTGAATCTATAATGCTAAATGATATTAGGTAATTTGGAAAGCTATCTGCTTGAGAATTGATGATTGATAATGTGTGTATGGAATAGTTTAGTTGATTGAATTGAATATGTGAATTAGGTATGAAATTAGATGATAAATTGTAGCATTTTTGTAAATTATATTGGTGGTAAAGAAATGGTATGATTTGAACATTTATTGTTATTTGGATGCATATTAGTGCCTTGAATTCGTACCATTTGTGCTTGTCCAGGTATGTGAAAAATGGGGTGGCAAAATGGCTTGGTAAATAGCCTATTTTTTTCCACACAGGTAGAGACACGAGCGTGTGTCTCAGCCATGTGTGACACACGGTCAAATTACACGGCCGTGTGTCCCTTGGTGTTGAAATTGAATTGAAGGCAGTATGCTCCACACGATCTCACACACGGGTGTGTGGTACAAGTTAGTATACCCCTTAATTGGCACATGGCCTAGCACACGGGCGTGTGTGGCCACTTCGAAGGGTACACGGGCTAGACACATGAGTGTGTGGTTGGCCGTGTGACCCAAGTCAGTATATATGCCCTGTTTTCACACGGCCTTAGACAAAGGGCGTGTCTACTAGCCGTGTGAGGCACACGGCCTGTTCACACGGGCATGTGACCCTTGTTTACATGAAAAATTTCTAAGTTTCTAGAATTTTCGTATGATATCAGTTTAGTCCCGAACCACTTCTAAAGCATGTTTAAGGCCTCGTAGGCCCTTATAAGGGACAATGTGATTGTGTTGAATGATTTATGAGAATGAATACTTATTGTTGCATAAATGTATGCCATATGTGTTGTGAATTGATCGGTAATACCTTGTAACCCTTATTCTGGAGTTGATTACAGGTAAGGGGTGTTACAATCTTCCACCGTTTGGAAAAGGGGGAAGATCCAGTGCAAGTCCCTCTATTTTTCACGAATTTTTAGTGTAAATTCAAAATTTACTGATAGGCTGTATGTCGAAAAATATGGCAAGACAGTAGGGAAATTTCATAGGAGCTTTTATAGAATATGATGCGGTAATTATTTCGAAAGGAGTAAATAAATACATACAGATAAAGGTACGCTTGGATGTTCGAAGCCCACTCAAGAGGAATAAATGTATTATTTATGGTCAAGAGAAATCAACATACGCTTTCTTTCAATATGAAAAGTTATCATTGTTCTACTTCTTATATAGGAGGTTAGGGCACAGGGAAAATTTCTGCCTAATCCGTTTAATAATGGGGTCAAAAAAGCGACTTTTGGATGAGACATCTCCCTGCGAGCTTGTAACAGCCCAAATTTCAGTGAAATTGGAATAGTAGTTTCAGGACCACAAATCCAAGCCAAAAAATAATGTAACATCCTAAAATTGAGCCTAGTAGGATTGGGCCCAATGGGCCTTGGGTGTAGGAATGTTTAAAATTTTGAGAACAAGAGAATGGCATTATTGCAAATTAAACTTGTTAGTTAAGTGAATTTGGAGTTTACGGGGTTTCTATGAAGTCTCGGGTTTAATTGGGCCTTAGGAAAAAATTGGTATTTTAGCACTTTAAGGAGAGATGGTAAGTAGCTTCAAGGCTTATTGAAATAAATGAATAAATGGCTAGCATAAATGAGCAATTAGTAAAAAGGTTATGGCATCAAGTGAAGGACTTTAAGGGAAGAGGTTCAAATCCCATAGTGTGCAAATCTTGACTATTATTTTTGCACTCTTTCCCTAAGTGTCGGCCAAGCATGTAATTATTGCAAGGTGGACTTTTATTTTTATGGCAAGATGGCTAAAGAGAATAGGAAAGAATGAAGGTGAGGAAAGAAATCATGAAAAAGGGGAAAGTAAGGGGAACAAGTGGCATTTTTCAAGGAAGATGTTATGGAAAGTAGGGGTGGCAAAATGTTGACCCTTTCTGGCTATGTATGTGGACGGTTTTGGGTGTAAGAGGGGTAGCCGAATTTTTGTTAGTGTTTTAGTAGAAACTTTGGTGCTTGGTTGGTCAAATTCCTTCTTGCATTTTTATGCCTTTTCTCTCAAATTTTTTTCTCATCTTTGCCGAAACTTCAAGCCATTAGTGAGCATTTCTTTTCTTCAATTCTTTCTTGTTGCCGTAGGTACCAAACCATTGTGACCAAACTATTTTCATTCATCTTCTCTTGAAAACCGAAATTTGATAAGCACCCCTTCTCAACCTTTCTTTTCTTTTCACGAAATTCTCCAACTCTACTATCTTTTTCCTCTAATCCATACCCTCATAACCGAAATTATTCTTGTTCATTTTCTTCCATAGCCGAAACTCACAATCCACAATCACTCCTTCATAAATTCTTTCTCGTTTGAAATGACATTCCTTCTTCGATTAAATCGTGCTTTAAGTGGGAGACCGTGTATTGTTCTAGCTGAAGTCAAATGGTGGTAATTGGATCCAATATCGATAAGGTAAGGGGGTTCGTTTTGGATTTTTCGTTATATCTCTATTCGGCTATGTTGCAAATCAGATTGAAGTTTCGACTGATCGACTATATGTTTTAGGGACAAATCATTCGATATATTTCTACCTTCGGATATAGTGGTAAGTGATTCAAGTATAAGTGATATGAAATCTTTTGGAAATCCGAGGCTAACTTTTTATTGGTATTGTTCTAGGTCAACGACAAGTGGTTCGTTAAAAAATCGAAATCAAGGTGTGTAATCCTGTACCTTCCGAAAACATGCTTGAAATGGTGTGTAATCTCACATCTCTTTAAAATTTTGTATGATATGTTCTATGATTTGGTCGAAATACCAAAGAAAACCAGAAATCGGCATCCGGGATCACTCGGGGGCTCGTTGGTTCATAGTGGTAACCATGTTTTTTTGTAATAAAATAGTTTTGGTCAATGGCTGTAACACTTCAAACCCGGCCCAAAACGTCACGACCAGATCTGGTATGCTACGGGTTAAATGTTGAAAGCTTTGCTTTGGAGGGTTTTCAAAATCTCAGTTCGTTTATGCAGGTATTTGTTAAATAAATGATATTTGTAGAAAGCCTTTGTAGTTTTTTTTTTTAAACTTATTTGAAAATCTCTTTTTTTTTCCCTTCTTATAATCAAGTCATTGAACATAAGTTTATAGAATATAAACATTAACAAATATAAATTGATAACCTAAGCTATGGGGGCCTTATTACATAAATAACCCAAAAATTAAAACTTAAAGGAAAATCGAAAATAGTTTATGAAAATAAAAACTTGATGGCCCCTCGAGTCCACCTCGACTCCTATGTCTATGATCTACTACTTATCTGAAAAGTCAGGGAAATAAAAGGGTGAGTCACCAAGACTCAGTGTGCAAATCCCGAAAACACATAAAAGGGTGAGGCCCACAAACACATTATGGGCCTTGGCCCATACACAATGGCAACAGAATATATACATGCTACATGGCCCATCCCAATCCTATAGTCCATCCTCTACACACAAGCCCGTACCAACCATCACACATTGGGGATTTCAACAATCAACCCTCCATCCGCTACACACCATTTCGACAGCTGTGCTGCCTATCATAAAGACCGATCACTATGTGACCTAGGTGGCAGAGCCACCGATCGCCATGTGACCTTCATAATATATTGTGGTTTAACCACCGATCACTATGCGACCTATTAATCAGAAGTGGCAGAGCCACCGATTGCCATGCGACCTAAATAATATGTTGTGGATTAACCACCGATCACTGAGTGACCTATTAGCATGCTCTTCCCCTTCGTCATATCAATCCCATCCCATGCATACATTCATGCAGAATCAAAACAATATACTATCTAAAAAGATCACAGACTACCACATCCTACGATACACATAGAGAAGTTTCTATGATCACGTACCTGGCATCCTTTGCCTACCCTTTTTCGGGTAACACGACTGTTCATACAGCCTTTTTCTGGGTTTTAGCCCATAACATATATATAGTACAGGTTAACTAGTGTGATAGAGATCCACACACCTAATTACAGACAAGACGAGACTTTCTATGTCGACATTATCAGAAGCCGATAGGACTGCTAACTATCTAAGGTTTTGTTCTGAAGCTGGTCCACAACTCGGTGGCCAATCCCGTACGACTGACACAGCTCACTTCTTAAATCTAGGAGTTGGATTTACGGATCCAATTCCCTCTTTCATTTGACTGGCGTTTGTATCCATGGAACAGATCTTAGTCAACAAATCGAATTAAAACATTGAATCGAGTACAAACACGAAGTACATTCATAGGGCAGAGATCCCTTACCTAGAAATCCCGAAAGAGATGGAGTTTAGAGACTAGTGTTTTTTGGCTTTTAGATCTAGACGATCTACTTCGATTCTTGATGTGTCGCCCCAAAATAAGAACACGAGAACAATCAAATCATTACTCCAAAGATAATCTTATCTAGCCTTTCGGCTTTGGTCTCCAAAAACTGGAAGAGAAGAAGTGAAGAGAGAACTCGGCACTTACCTTAACCGATAGGTTCGACTAACTCTTAGAGATTTCGGCTTCTGAGAAGATCAAAAGGAAAACAGTGCAACGAGATCTATGAAGATTTGACTATGAAGAAATCGACAAAGAGAGAATAAAGGAAAGAACAATGATCATTCGGTTATAAGAAAAGAATGGAGAAGAGAAAAGTTATGAGTTTCGATTTTTGAGAAAAAGATGATTGAGAGAAGAGAACAATGGCAATTTCGGCTTTTGCATAAAAGTGGAGATGAGAGGAAAGAAAAAGAGAATAGGGTCAAATGCCGGAATTGAAGAGGTATGCCTCCTACTTAAACCAAACTTTCGGCACCTACTGCCTAAAAACTGAAAATGCCCTCTTTAAAATCAAAACTAAGCTATTTAATCAAGGGAAATTTTGGCACCCCTTGAACCTATCAGAACCGATTTCACCTCCTCCTTTAGTGTTGGAATTTTGACCACCAGTGTGACCAGTAGATAAATCCAAAATTTTCTCCTTATCTTTATCTGATTACTCATCCACAATGTCATGGATAACACCACCTCTTCCTTCCTTTATCAGCACATTATCAACCTTATTATCCACATTAAATAATTCCTAATTTCAAGCATCCAAGCCGAACTCCACTACTGCTCTTTGCTATTGTCGAAATTAAATTAAAATAAAAAGGTATCATGCGACTCGAACCTTGGACCTCCTTAACTACTTGACACGCCACCTCCTAATCCCTGCATGTCGCCACTGACCACTGGGCCACAAGCCCATTTTTGTGTCTTACTTCACAGATAATGTCTTTTAAGCCCTATCCTACCTGACTCTCCACTAGAATTCCCAAATAGAAAATTTTTGCTAAGGCCTAGGCCCAACTTCGAGCCCATTCTGGACCCCTAAAACATTCTAACAAGCATAATAAGCACAACAATACATCACAGCACATTAAATGCAAAGCCCTATAAATTCGGGATGTGACAGTTCTACCCGCCTTAAAGAAATTTTTGCCTTGAAATTACCTGATCAGAATAGATGCGGGTATTGCTACCGCATTGCTTCCTCTGGTTCCCAAGTAGCCTCCTCAGAACCGTGACTCTGCCACAGAACCTTAACTAATAGAACCGTTTTCCTTTACAATACCTTAACATCATGATCCAGGATTTCTACTGGTTCCTCTTCAAAGGATAGGTCAGGTCTCACTTCGATTTCTTCCACAGACACACACATGAGATGGATCCAAACGGTAACGTCTTAACATAGAGACATGGAATACATTACGAATCTGGCTTAGGTCAGAAGATAGCTCTAGCTGATAGGCTACCGGCCCTACTCGTTTCAACACCCGATAAGGTTCGATAAATCTAGGACTTAATTTACCCTTCCGTCCAAACCTCAGTACTTTCTTCCATGGCGACACTTTCAAGAACACCTTGTCACCCACTGCAAACTCTATGTCCTTACGCTTCAAATTAGCATAGGACTTCTGTCTGTCCGACGCTTCTTTTAGTCGAGCCCGAATTAGCTCCACCTTTTCCTCTATCTCGATAACCAACTCGGGACCCAAAATTTGACATTCTCCTAATTTCATCCAACAGGTAGGAGTACGACACTTCCACCCGTACAATGCTTCATAGGGCGCCATCTGAATACTAGACTGGTAGCTGTTGTTGTAAGCTAACTCCGCTAACGGTATAAATTCTTCCCAACTACCTCTGAAATCAATGACACAACCTCTCAACATGTCCTCCAAGATCTAAATTACCTGCTCAGACTGTCCATCGGTCTGAGGATGAAACGCTGTACTGAAATCCAACTTCGTACCCAACGCTTGATGCAACGCCTTCCAAAATCGCGACGTGAACCTCGGGTCCCTGTTCAATATGATCGATACTGGTACTCCGTGCAACCTCACCACCTCCGCTATGTATAGCTTAGCCAATTTCTATAGAGAGTAATCGACCCGTACTGGTATGAAATGAGCAGACTTCGTCAAGCGATCAACAATCACCCAGACCGAATCTTTCTTAGTAGCGTGAGAGGTAGCCCACTAACAAAGTCCATTGTGATCCTTTCCCACTTCTATTGTGGAATCTTCACCGGCTGCAATAACCCTGATGGTAACTGATGCTCCGCCTTTACCTACTGACAGGTCAAACACTTACTTACTAATTCAGTTACCTCACGGTTTAAGCCCGGCCACCAGAACTGATCCCATAAATCTCGATACATCTTACTCCCTCCAGGGTGCATAGCGTATGGACTACCATGCGCTTCTTGTAAAATCCTACACCTCAACTCTGGATCTTTTGGCATGCAAACTCTCCCTCAAAAACATAACAGTGCTTCCTCATTCACACTGAATTCCATTGGCCCATCATTTGATATTAGCTGCAAATTCACCTTAAGCAACTCATCGGTCCACTGCTTCTCCTTAACCTGACTGACCCAAGAGGGTTTCATTTGAAGTTCAACCAATAAACTCCCATCATCATATAAACTGAGGTGAGCAAACATTGCTCTCAAGTCAGAGATTACTTTACGACTCAAAGCATCCGCCACCACGTTAGCTTTGCCCAGATGATACTCGATCGAGTAGTCATAATCCTTTAACAACTCGATCCACCTCCTCTGCCTTAGATTCAACTCCTTCTAGGTCAAAAGGTATTTTAGGCTCTTATGATCAGTATAAATAATAGATTTCTCTCCGTACAAATAATGTCTCTAGATCTTCAGAGCAAAAACCACCACTGCTAATTCCAAATCATGGGTGGGATAACGTCTACCGAGATGCATACGTAACAACCTTTCCATCCTGCATCAACACGTATCCTAGTCCCGTGTGTGAAGCATCATAGTAAATACAAATTCCTTGCCAGCCTCTGGCTAAATCAATACCGAAGCCTCCGTCAAAATCTTTTTTAACTTCTTGAAACTCTATTGCTGCTTATTAGACCAAACAAACAGAACCCATTTCCGTAACAACCTAGTCAATGGTGCCGCAATTGAAGAAAATGCTTTAACAAACCTTCGATAGTACCCGGCCAGACCAAGAAAACTCCAAATTTCTGCCACAGACCTAGGCGGCTTCCATTCCAACACCACTTCAATTTTTCGAGGGTCAACTCTAATCCCCTCTGCCGACACAACGTGGCCTAGAAAAGTAACTTCACTTAGCCAAAATTTGCACTTACTGAATTTGGCATACAACTGCTTCTCCCTCAAAATCTGTAAAACCACTCACAGATGTGAATCATGCTCCTCTTCCGATCTTGAATAAACCAGGATATCATCTATAAATACTACGATAAACCGATCCAAGTAGGGTTAAAACACTCGGTTCATCATATCTATAAACGCTGCTGGTGCGTTAGTTAACCCAAATGGCATCATCATGAATTCGTAGTGACCATAGCGAGTCCTGAATGCCGTCTTATGAATATCCACCTTATTGACCTTAAACTGATGGTACCATGATCTCAGATCTATCTTCAAAAAGAATGAGGCCCCCTTCAACTGATCGAACAAGTCATCGATCCTTGGCAACGGGTATTTGTTCTTGATTGTTGACTTATTCAACTGATGATAGTCAATGTACATACGCATTGATCCATCTTTCTTCTTAACAAATAACACTGGCGCTCCCCACGGTGACACACTTGGTTGAATAAACCCTCTATCCAGCAAATCCTGAATCTGCGCTTTCAATTCCACCAACTCCTTTGTCCCCATTCTATATAGAGCAATAGATACTGGCACTGTTCCCGGAAGAAGATCGATACCAAACTCCACTTCACGATCCGGGGGTAATTCCGAAAGCTCTTCTGGAAAAACATCAGGAAATTTCTTCACCGTCTTAACGTCCCCAACAGTTAGGTTCTCGGCTTCCAGAGCCCGAACAAACATTAAAACTGCCTCGCATCCTTTTCTCACCATCCTTTCTGCTCTTAGGGCAGTCACCACATTCGACAGACAGTTTCCTCTTTCTCCTATCACCAACACTTCACCACCCTTGGGGTTTTTAACACCATACGCTTGGCTGCACAATCTAAATTAGCTTGATACTTCACCAGCCAGTCCATGCCTAATATTAAGTCAAACTCCCCGAACGGCAATTCCATCAGATCCGTCAGGAAAACTATTCCCTGAACTTCTAAGGGTACCTCCCGATAGAGTTTATCTACTACCACAGATTGTCCTAATGGGTTAATTACAGTCATCGCCCTAGGGGTAATCTCGAAATCTAAACTTAAAGTTCTAGACACACTACTAGCAACATATGAATGCATCGACCCAATGTCAATCAATGCAGTGTAAAGCAAACTAAATATTAAAAATGTATCGGTTATAACATCTGGTGCGTCAGCCTCCTCTCAACGTCTGGCAGCGTAGACTAACCCCGACTGCCTCACCTCAGTGTTTTCTACCCCTCGGCCTGGTGCTCCACGGCCCGACTGAAACCGTTACCATATTTGGCTGGACCACGTCCTCTCTGCGGCTGCTAACCTCTTTTACCCGGCAGAGCATTTCCCTGCCCTACGAGTCCTACATCGCCCCGTGGCTATGGACAGTCTCTAATCTGATGGTCCATAGGTCCACACCTAAAGAACTTCCCACTGCCTGCCCAACACTCACCTACATGGAATTTACCTCATCGAGCACACTTCTGTGTCTCACTAGTAGCAGTAGGTCTCTCATCCTGTCTCGGGCTATCTGACCTAGGTCTTTTCTGAACACGTCCGGCTGCCCCTGATGATCCAAATACTTCCACTCCTATCTCTATCCCTGTTTAGTTTTTCCATCTATTTCACCTCCTCAGTTATCTTAGCTTTCTCCACAAGCACAGCAAATTCCCTTTCCCGCTGTGGAACTATCAAAACACGTAGATCATCCTTCAGGCCATCCTCAAATTGAACACAACGCTCATGTTCTGTGGCCACTATCCTTCGAGCATAACGACTAAGGCATAAGAATTCTACTTCATATGCTGCCACCGACCTACTTCCCTGAACCAGATTCAGAAACGCTCTGCGCTGCGAATCCACATAACTCGTTCCAATGTACTTACTCTGAAATACCGTTCTGAAGTAATCCTAGGTGATATGGTCAGCCTCTGTACCATCCTTAACCGTAAGCCACCATTGGTACGCTTCGTCCTGAAGAAGGGACACTCCTCCTTTCAGCTTCTCTTCTTCCGTAAAATTTAGATCATCCATTATGCGTTCAACCACCTCTAACCAATACTCAATTTGTACTCGGGCTATACCGAAATTCCCTAAACACTTCGCCCCCTATTCGCCTAAGTCGCTCTGCCATAGATTTTCGGCTCTGTGCCCATGCACTTGACAACCCTCTCTAAAACCCTTAACATCGCTTTGAGATCTTGCATCATCTCCGTAATGCAGTCCTAAAATTACGCCTCATCAACTGGTGGAACTGGCATCCCATCTCCTGATCCATGGCCAGACCCTACTGGTTCTGACACAGCCATCTTGCCCCTACCACGGCCACACACAGGACGTTCACGACCCCTTGTACTCATTCTACCAATTCACGTTTATTTTATTAGAAATTTTATGAATTATTAATTTCTTTCACTAATTAACCACGAACAATCTTACGGAAAGTAGTTTCAGGAGTAGTTCTTTCGAATTTGAGATTATATCTACGGTTTCAGTCTCAAGTCTGTATCTCCTAGTTTTATGAACCACGTACATTCAACCATCACACATCAACATACAAGTAGCATCCATGAACTCACATTCATCACCTAAGGGTATTTTCGTCATTTCACTACCCAGAGGTATTTTCGTAATTTTATCCTACAGGGGCATTTTCTTAATTTTCCAAAATAGGGTAACTTGGTGATTTTACAAAAATAGGGGTATTTTGGTAATTTTGCAATCCGAGGGTATTTCAATAATTTTGCAAACCAAGGGTATTTTAATAATTTTCACAAATCAAGGGTATTCCGGAAATTTTATAAAACTAGGGGTATTTTAGCAATCTTGTGAAATAGGGTGGCTGGTCCCTTTCGGGTTTTGGTTATAAATTTTGGCCTGTCAACAAGTCCTCATGGCTAAGGTGAATAGTCACTACACACCAGGTAGGACTCCAGCGAAGAGGAGGTGGGCCACTAAGACCGCTTAAATACCAAGCTCTCCCTAGATCTATTCCTAGACATGCGTATGCCTGTTGCCACAGTCCAACCCGACGACTTGTTCACGGACATGTTTAATTAGAGAAATTAAGTCTTATGGATTTTAAGAGTTGTTTAAACTGAGCCTAAAGGCCATCAAACTCTAATCATACTAGCCTATGTCCCTATGGAACCCATTAAGCCCAACATGCATAACACATAATGAGTTTAGAATACTTACCTACGTGGATCGGGTGCCGGTAGACTCAAAGGCCATATCTCAACCGAAAGTTTTCTCAAATTTACATCAATTTTACAAATCACTACTGGACCCATTCACAGCCCGAGTTTTGAACTGGGCTCTGATACAAAATGTAATACCCCAAACCCGGCCCAAAATGTCACGACCAGATCTGGTATGCTACGAGTTCTTGGAGATAATTTTGATTGAGTTATTAGTATGTTTTTTGATAACCCTTATCACTTAGTTTTCGACTTTTCGGGAATATATTAGCTGATGAATTAGTTGTTGTTCTTGTTTCTTTAGTACCTTCAGTCGTCCCTTTACCTGTCATGTTCCTTGGATTATTTACAAGTGGGATTCTTTCTTTGGAGGGTTTTGAAAATCTCGGTTCGTTTATGCATGTATTTATTAAATAAATGATATTTGTAGAAAACCTTTGTAGTTTTTTTTTTAAACTTATTTGAAAATCTCTTTTTTTTCCTTCTTATAATCAAGTCCTTGAACATAAGTTTATAGAATATAAACATTAACAAATATAAATTGATAACCTAAGCTATGGAGGCCTTATTACATAAATAATCCCAAAATTAAAACTTAAAAGAAAACCAAAAATAGTTTATGAAAAAAAAAACTTGATGGCCCCTCGAGTCTGCCTCGCCTCCCACGTCCACGATCTACTGCTCATCTAAAAAGTCAGGGAAATAAAAGGGTGAGTCACCAAGGCTCAGTGTACAAATCCCGAAAACACATAAAAGGGTGAGGCCCACGTACACATTATGGGCCTTGGCCCATACGCAATGGCAACAGAATATATACATGCTACATGGCCCATCCCAATCCTATAGTCCATCCTCTACACACCAGCCCGTACCAGCCATCACACCTTGGGGATTTCTACAATCAACCCTCCATCTGCTACACACTATTTCGACAGCTGTGCTGCCTATCATAAAGACCGATCATTATGTGACCTATGTGGTAGAGCCACTGATCGCCATGCAACCTTAATAATATATTGTGGATTAACCATCGATCACTATGTGACCTATTAATCAGAAGTGGTAGAGCCACCGATTGCCATGCGACCTAAATAATATGTTGTGGATTAACCACCGATCACTGAGTGACCAATTAGCATGCTCTTCCCCTTCGTCATATCAATCCCATCCCATGCATACATACATGTAGAATCAAAACAATATACTATCTAAAAAGATCACAGACAACCACATCCTTCGATACACATGGAGAAGTTTCTATGATTACGTACCTAGCATCCTTTGCCTCCCCTTTTCGGGTAACACAACTGTTCATACAGCTTTTTTCCGCTTTTAGCCCATAACATATATATAGTACAGATTAGCTAGTGTGATAGAGATCCACACACTTGATTATAGACAAGACGAGACTTTCTATGTCGACACTATCAGAAGCCGATATGACTGCTAATTGTCTAAGGTTTTGTTCTGAAGCTGGTCCACAACCCGGTGGCCAATCCCCTACGGCTGACACAGCTCGCTTCTTAAATCTAGGGGTTGGATTTACGGATCCAATTCCCTCTTTCGTATGACTGGCATTTGTATCCATGGAATAGATCTTAGTCAACAAATCGGATTAAAACATTGAATCGAGTACAAACATGAATGTACATTCATAGGGCAGAGATCCCTTACCTAGAAATCCCGAAAGAGATAGAGTTCAGAGACTGCAGTTTTTGGCTTTTAGATCTAGATGATCTACTTTGATTCCTGATGTGTCGCCCCAAAATAAGAACACGAGAACAATCAAATCATTACTCCAAAGATAATCTTCTCTAGCCTTTCAGCTTTGGTTTCCAAAAACCGGAAGAGAAGAAGTGAAAAGAGAATTTGACACTTACCTTAACCGATAGATTCGACTAACTCTTAGAGATTTCGGCTTCTGAGAAGATCAAAAGAAAAACAGTACAACAGGATCTATAAAGATTCGGCTATGAAGAAATCGGCAAAGAGAGAATAAAGGAAAGAACAATGATCATTCAGTTATAAGAAAAGAATGGAGACGAGAAGAGTTATAAGTTTTGACTTTTGAGAAAAAGATGATTGAGAGAAGAGAATAATGGAAATTTTGGCTTTTGCATAAAAGTGGAGATGAGAGGAAAGAAAAAGAGAATAGGGTCAAATGCCGGAATTGAAGAGGTATCCCCCTACTTAAACCAAAATTTCGGCACCTACTGCCTAAAAACCGAAAATGCCCCTCTTTAAAATCAAAATTAAGCTATTTAATCAAGGAAAATTTCGGCACCCCTTGAACCTATCAGACCGATTTCACCTCCCCCTTCAGTGTTGGAATTTTGGCCACCAGTGTGACCAGTAGATAAATCTGAAATTTTCTCCTTATCTTTATCTAATTACTCATCCACAGTGTCATGGATAACACCACCTCTTCCTTCCTTTATCAGCACATTATCAACCTTATTATCCACATTAAATAATTCCTAATTTCAAGCATCCAAGCTAAACTCCACTACTGCTCTTTGCTATTGCCGAAATTAAATTAAAATAAAAAGGTATCATGCGACTCGAACCTTGGACCTCCTTAACTGCTTGACACGCCACCTCCTAATCCCTGCATGTCACCACTGACCACTGGGCCACAAGCACATTTTTGTGTCTTACTTCACATATAATATCTTTTAAGCCCTATCCTACCTGACTCTCCACTAGAGTGCCCAAACAGAAAATTTTTGCTAATGCCTTGACTCAACTTCGAGCCCATTCTGGACCCCTAAAACATTCTAACAAGCATAATAAGCACAACAATACATCACAGCACGTTAAATGCAAAGCCCCATAAATTCTGGATGTGATAGTGGCAGTGACGTGAATTCAAAAAATCATGAAAAATAGGAGAAATGGAATTAATAAGTGAATAAGATATAAAATCAAAGCTTACTGTGTCTATTTTGATAATGATGAAACGGAGAAGGAAAAGAAATTTTATATTCTGAGATATGTTAATTTTAGTGAGACTGGTGCTGAATGATTTCATGGTTCCGTGATCTGTCTTGGTAAAATTAGATAAAATTGTACAAAGTGATTTATTAGTTATAATTGATATGTATGGATTCCTTAGTGAGTCTATTTTCAATAGAGACAAGTGGGAGCAGCATATAAAAACCGTACAGTGACATATTTGAATTTTAGGTAAGAGAGGTCAGAATCGTTGGATAGTGAAACAAGGGAACTTTAGGGAATAAACTGTACTAGATGGTTAAGCCAAAAATTCTATAAAACTTAAAGTAAGGAGATATATGAGACTAGTTTCAAGGAAAATTTACGGATTTGGATTTTGAGATTCCTCACTCAAGTTATGATCAATTCAGTCAGTATGACGCAGATGGACAGTTTCAAACTTTTATGCCCCAAATTAGTAGTTAAGCCTTGGTTACGAAATTACCATAATACCCTTAGAGGGTAAATTACCGAAATACCCTTAGTGGTAAGATTACCAATTACCCTTAGCGGGTACAATTTCCAAATTATGAAAATGTCCTTATGGGCTGAATTATGGAAATGCCCCTATTGAGCCGATTTGTAAAGTGTTAATGGGCCGAAATACGAAATTGCTTAATGGGCTGAATTGACATATTGCCTTATGGGCCGAATGGACATATTGATTAATGGGCCAATCTGATATATTTTGTTATGTGGTCCAAATTGATATATGATTATATGGGCTGATCTGAAAATATGCAAAATGGGCCAAGATGATAATTGTTTAATGGGCCAACTTTGACAAATTGTTATAATGGGCCATAAAATTTGTAATGAATAACTGAATACATCATTGTGAATTGTTATGCATTATATACATGATTTGCATGGGTTGGGATATTTGATGAAGAGAAGTTCTGGTAGCTTTGCTACAAAATTTTGGTGGCTTGTCCACAAATTGATATATGGCTTAATGCCCAGTTTGATATATGGCTTAATGCCCAGTTTGGTGTGTTGGCGGGGTGGGTGACTAAAGCTCCCCACAGGTGTTTTGGTTGGTACGGGTGGTGTGTAGCGGATGGAAAACTAGGTTTGGTTTGGGAATTGCATATCACATGCATATTATATACATGTTATTATGTTATAATTGTAAATGGGCTTTGGCCTAATAAATGCTTAATTGGATTTTTGGCCCAGTGGACAATGGTAAGTGGGTTATACACTGAGTTCTTGTAACTCACCCCCTTTCTTTCTTAACCCTTGTAGGTAATGCTCAGTGACGAGAACTTGGGGCCATGGATGACTTGGTGTAGGCCATGCTTCAGAAATGGTTTTATTTGGACTTTAGTTTCTTACTTCGTTTACTTTATTACTTTACTATTTTGGGTTATGTGTTGTAATAAGGCCTCTGGATTATTTTATTTTGCTTTATGTTTGACATGTTTATATTTACTCAAATTATTTTAAATGGGATTTTCTAAAATCATAATAAAGGTTTTCCAAAATCGATTAACAAATGAATTTCAAAATAAACTTTTACAAATATTTTTAATACGAAAATTTCTCTCGAACTATCAACGATATTTCCAAAAGTCACAGTTTTATAAAATTATTACTTCAAATTTAATCGATCAATCTTTGAGGTTAGTAGTATTTTATTAAATATCTCAAGTCAAACTTGATTTTCTTGATTTTAACAAATCAACATCTATTTTTGTACGAATAATAAGGATCTAACATGTTTTTTTTTATCTCATTTGACATGTTTTCTTTATACATTATCGAAAAACTTTTTAGTATGACACACTGGATTCGGGCCTAACTTCTAGACCGGGTTTAGGGTGTTACAAATAAAATTTATTTTTATTTTATTATATGATCCATATTATACTAGAAATGTAGTATGAAAATTTTGAAAAGAAAATTTTACCGATTATGTGCTTAATTACGAGAAGGACTAAATCACATAAAATGTGAAAGTTGAATTCTAGT
This sequence comes from Gossypium rotundifolium, assembly GCA_025506655.1. Classification (NCBI taxonomy): domain Eukaryota; kingdom Viridiplantae; phylum Streptophyta; class Magnoliopsida; order Malvales; family Malvaceae; genus Gossypium; species Gossypium rotundifolium. The sequence goes on from CP106727.1 coordinate 131,313,879, forward strand.
AGCTATAAGGATTAAATAGCTATGGAATTCAAAACTAGAGATCCTTATATGGTAATTAGACCATTAACAAAAGTATTGAGATTTTTCTTGATGACTAATCCATGGAAAATGAGAAAAAAGCTATGGACTAAATTGGAAAGTGAAAATATTAATTAATTAAAAAGATGAGAAGAAAATAAAAATCTTATTTTCTCATCTTCTTACCAAAAATAAAACATGGAAACCCTAGGAGAGAGAGAAGAGACTTTCATGGCCAAATTGGGTAAGTTTTCTTGTCCCGTTTTTTTAGTAATTTTGATATTTTTGGAATCTGGATAGCTTCATCTATCTATTTTGGGGATTAATTTGAAAAGTTATCAAGGTATGAAAAATGGGTCATGGATGTATATGCTGGAAATTAAAAATTTATGGTAGAAAATGAAAGATTATTGATAGATAAACAACTTTTACAAAGTGAATTTTTATGAAAACATGATTTAGGGGCTAAAATGAAAAGTTGTAAATTTTGATAAAAAATTATGAAATTTTATGAATACATGTGCTGTAAAATTTGTAATGGGGCTTTGGCTAGGCTTGGAATAGGGAGTAATTTGCACAAGTTTCATTTTTCGAGCCTAGGGACGAAAATAGAATTTATGGAAAAGTTAGTGGCAAAATAGTAATTTTGCCTAGGATGAAAAATTAGTCCACGTGAATGTAAAATATGATAAATTGATGTTAAATCTACTCGTATAGATCCAGATAGACCAAATTCGAAGTTAGAACGAGGAATGAGAAAAATGTCGGATTAGTAGATTTTACATACACAAACCTTTGTCGAGGTAAATTTGTGTAACTAAATTGTATATGTTTTTATGCTCGTTGGATTGGAAGCTCAGCGGAGATCACTCACACTATCCATCGGCCCATGTTGGTACAATATGGTAAATCAATTATGGTTCTAATGGCATGTATAAGATATATTTGCCATATTGGCACATAAATGTAAATGATGCTTGTAATCTAGCCATTGGAATGAATAGTAATGGTTTGTTTTGATATACTTGTAATCTCATACTATGGTAGCTACACATGTGTTAAGTAGTTGATCAAGTTATGCCTATCATATGGACTAAACCAAGACAATATTATGAACATGTATGGATGAAATGATATGTCATGATGAATGGTAGAATTTACTTGATTTGAATGCTTGAAATGGTTGGTATTTTGATGTGTGATTCAAGTACAGGTCATGGGTGAGATTTTGGGTGAGAAATAAAGCTAGGAATTGCTTTATTTTGTCCACATGGGCAGACACAAGGGCGTGTGTCTAGACCGTGTGTGACACACGGCCTACCCTATGGGCGTGTAGCCAGGCCGTGTGTTCCTTGCACCTTAAATTCGAGAAAATAGAATGCTCAAAATTGAGCACACGGGAAAAGACACTAGCGTGTGTCTCAGCCATGTGTGCCACACGGCCTAGAATATGGGCGTGTGTCTTGGCCGTGTGAAACCTACACCTAATTCAAATTGAATTAATTAATCACATGGCCTAGCACACGGGCGTGTGGGATGGCCGTGTGGTGCAAGTCAGAGAGCAACCTAGTTTTGAACATGGCCTGCAGCACGGGTGTATCCCAGGGTCACACGGGCGTGTCCCTTGGGCCACACGGACGTGTGAGCCCTACACCTTGGAAAATTTTAGAATTTCACAAAAAATTTCATAAGTTCCCGATTTAGTCCTGACTTGATTCTAATGCTTGTATTAGGCCTCGAGGGTCTATTTAAGGGACATTATGAATGATCTCGATAAATGAATAGTAACTTTCTTGAATTAATCAATAAATGTTCTGAATGTTTTGGTAACACTCTGAAACCCTGTTCTGGTGACGGATACGGTTAGAGGTGTTACATAGCTTCACTGAGGCCCGATTGATAGTAGATGGTTAAGAGAGGAGTTGAGATACATAGTGAGAAGTGGGTCAAGCTCAATTTTTCGAAGATATAATAGGCAAACGAAAATATCAAGCAATTGTCAAACCGTCATGTCAAGGGGAAAAGGCATAATAATGGAGTCAAACAGTAGAAGGACTAAAGAATGAAAATTGAGGGTGGTGCCTAGGCAAGTTTCAGATCTGAACATAGACCTTCATCAACCTAAAGATATGGATAAGGAATTAGAAGAAACACCCTCAACTTATTGGAAGGAAAGAAAAGACAACGGGTACTTCAAGCAGAAGACAAACTCTCAAACCTAATGGATATAGATTCAAACAACATTATATCGGCGGCTGCTAATGAGCAGGCTAACCAGTTACATTGAAAACTCTAAGTTGGAATGTCTTTGGGCTGGGCCTATCACAGATGGTAAGGCATCTAAAAAATTGTTTAAGATAGCATCAACCTCAACTTTTGTTTCTTATGGAAACGAAAGTCAATTCAAGAAAAATGGAAAAAAGATAATAAGGTCATGTGGTTTTGCAAATTGGATAGAAGTCAGTGCAGATGGTTCAAAGGGGGGTCTATCGCTACGATGGAAAGAAAACCTATCAATAAGTTTAAAGAGTTTCTCAAGTTCTTATATAGACATCGAAATTCAAGAAGAAAATGGCGAAGCATGTTGGAGGTTCACCGAGTTTTATGGATCTCTAGTTGAACATTTGAGGAAAGATTTATGGAATTTAATAAGGCAGTTAAAGCCAAAAAATCGTTTACCATGGCTTGTCATTGATGATTTTAATAAAGTGGTCTCTTTTGAAAAGAGAGGAAGGCGTTTGTTAGAAGAACGTCTAATGGCAACCTTTAGAGATGTTTTAGAGGAATATGACTTAAGTGATTTGGAGTTCCAAGGACAGTGGTTTACTTGGGAAAGAGGGAGGCTAGTTGTTAACAATATAAGAGAAAGACTTGACAGAGGGGTGGGAAATTCAAAATGGTGGGTGCGTTTCCCAAAATATGTAGTATCTCACTTAAATCACAGTATATCAAACCATTGCCTGATGTTAATAGACACTTTAGAGAGAAGGAAGGGGAGTTCAACAAAGGGACAATTTCCATTTTGATTTAACGCTGATTGGATCCTTGACAAGGATTTTGATGATAAGATAAAACAAGGATAGGCTTCAAATGATAAGGAGCTACCAAAAAAACTCAAGGACTTGGAAACGTTTTTAATGGAGTGGATTAAAATTAATAAGGGGCTACGTAAGCAAAAAATGGAGGAGTTGAATTCAAGATCAAGTTGGTTAAATAATAAAGACCTTGATGAAGAAAATCTAGTATAAATTACAGATGTTAAATTGATGCTAAATATGGAAGCTAACAAGGAGGAAATTTTTTAAGAGCAATAATCAAGAGTAAATTGGCTTCTTATGGGGGATCGTAATACTTATTTTTTCCACAGTTTTGTGTCATATCGCAAAAAAAAAAAATAGAAATACAATTAAAGGACTAAAAGACACGACTGGGAGATGGGTTGAGGGAGACATGGAATTAATCGAGTTGGCTACAAATTATTTCAAAGATATTTTTTTTGTCAAAACCCGTGCATAGTTGTGAGACTCTTACGAATGACATTCAAGCTTATGTAACCAGTAGTATTAACGATGAATTATTAACCAGTTTCAAAGAAGAAGTAACTAAAGCAATGAAATCAATGGCGCCACTAAAAGCCTTAGGTAAGGATGGATTTCTTGTTTTCTTTTATTAGAAGTTTTGGCATATTGTAGGGAAAGATGTTATTAAATTTTGTTTAGAAGTGTTGAATAATCATAAAGAAATAAGAGAAACAAATGAAACCAACATCGTCTTGATCCCTAAAGTTTAACTGCCAAAATACATGGGGGCAATTTAGACCAATCAATCTGTGCAATGTAGTTTACAAGATTATTTTGAAGGCAGTTGTTAACAGATTTAGAAAGGCTCTTAATGATTGTATCGAGGAAACATAAGGAGCGTCCATGCCTGGGAGACAAATTACTGACAACATCTTGGTGGCTTATGAGTTATTACATTTGTTCAAGAAGAGAAGACACGGACAAGGGACTTTTGCATTAAAATTGAACATGAGTAAACTCTATGATAGAGTAGAATGAGATTTATTGAGAAAATGATGAGAAGTCTTGGATTTTGTGAAGGATGGGTATCATTAATAATGAGATGTGTCAAAAGCGTCTCCTACTCATTAGTGCTTAATGAGGGACAAGGGGTAAGTTTTAAACCCACAAGAGGATTGATGCAAGGAGATGCACTAAGTCCATACTTGTTCATTATATGCACAAATGGCTTATCAAGATTGCTAAACGCTGCAAAAATAGAAGGAAAGTGTTGGGAAATGTGCCCATACTGTAGTAAAGATGTAACTGTTTTCTATTTATTTGAACGATGGATAAATAAATAAATTTAATTTCACATTTCACTATTATGTATTTTGTATTTCTGTCTTTTATATTTTGCATGTATAGAAAAATTGTGACAAGCAAATATTAACTCATTGGTTGTCTAAGTCCAAACCGAAGATAAGTGGCATTGTAAGAATGTTTACATTGCGAGAAAGGCAACATACTTCATTAGATAATCTAAATGAATCCATAATCCTGTAAAAATAATCAAAGTGAGCATTTGATTCAAATACTAAGGACGATTATTATGTCATCTACAATAACAATTGGGGAGATGGCTAGTCTTGGCTATCGAAGTAGTTGATTCCACATGTAAAAACATAGATGTATTCATTGGTAGAATGATACATTGCATTGGACTCAAGATGAATTAATTTTGAATCTGTTTGTGAATTAATTCACTTGTGACGCTTATAGTGTGATTTACCTAAATCCTGAGTTAGTCACTGACCATGTGTATGAAACTTATGTGCTTTGATATAATAGGAGCCTTCTACTATAAAGATGATCGACCCCATAGTCAGTATGTTAGGTACATGACTTGTGTATGGCGTGGCTTTACTAGCAATAGTGGAATTAATAGCTCAATTAAAGAGTTAATGATATCCTGTCATTGGCATTGTGTGGATTGATAAATATGGAACATGGCCATGGATTTCTTATTCTCGAACGAGCAATTTATCACAATAATTTGTTGACAGTGATCATATTAATCATTAAGAAGACCCAATGGTGACAATGAGATAAAATATGATTGTATTGAGTGAACAGATTTAACTCAAAGGAATTAAGGATATCATATGAGGGTAACACACACATGACGACGTCATTAGAAAAAACACTTGGATGAATTGCTTTCGTAAAGAGCATACAATAAGGAGTTTTCTATCATGGTACTTCTTGTAGACTGACTCCATGATTAAGTAATTGCGATTTATCGAAACGATGCTTCTGGACATAATTGCAATTATTAGAGCCTAATTGTATATGTCCAATTGGTCCCTCAGCTAGCTCAACAAAAGCTCGATCAGACTGCATTTGAATTAGAAGAAAATTCTATGACTTTGGAAATAATTTAATTGAGTCGATTTATTCGATGTGGAATTAAATTAGGTGGTCGTGAGAATTGTTCAACTAGAGAATTTGATTAAAAAATTTCTTGAAAATTTAATTTGAAAAATCTAAGAGGTTTTTAGGAAAAGTAATTTTGATCAAGTAAAATTAAATTAATCAAATTAATATGATATTTCTGGAAATTAATTTTCAAGTCAGACAATTGACCCAATGGGTAATTGAACTTAAAATTAGACCTGAGATCGTAAATTGGACTTAAGAGCCCAAAATCGAGACCAAGACCCAAAAACTGGTCAAATTAGGCTTGACATGTGAAACTGGGCTGATGGTCCAACTGGTGGCTAGATTTGATTGGTCGGTCGTCACTGACCCAGACCGAACCGGCAGTAATTGTGTAACACCCCAAACCTGGTCAATACGTTACTACCAAAACTGGATGGTTACAGGAAGGGTAGTTTTGAAAACGTTTAACGGTACATAGTAACTTGTGAAAAACTTTTCGTTTTAGTGATTCCATGATAGGGTAATTTAGAATTTGGTTTGGATATATCTTGCCAACTTCTTATTAGGTTATCTAGAAGCTGAAAACGGGTTTATCTCGTAAAACTGAATTTAGAAAATTTCAGTGAGGTGAAAGTTGAAAACAATGTTGAGGAACGTGACCTTTCGAAAATAATATTCGTAATACTAAGAAAAATCCCAAGTTTAATTATTTGTGGCTGGTGATCCGTATGTTAATATTTTGGAAAACCGTTAGTTATGTTTTTAAGAAAACCCCATATTTGACAGTTTATAACATATATAATATCAAATTTGAATCAAACCCCAAATTAAAGTTAAAGTGGCCTTATTACAAATCAAAATCCCAATTAAAAATAAACTTAAATAAGAGAACGAGTTTACGAAAGAAACAATAACGCATGGCCACCTCGATTCTACCTCGGCTCTAGATCCACGATCTAGTGATTACTACAAAATTAAGCAGAAGGGTGAGTAGCCGAGACCCAGTATGTAAATTCCTGTATAATGCAAACTGGGCCTTAAGCCCATAAATGCACATTGGGCCTTAGCCCACTCAATATGGTATATATCACATGTATGCAATGCAACCCAGCCCAATCTAGCTATCCATCCAAACACCCGTGGCATTACGCAACTGTGGTTCTTGACCATCGTGGTCCCAGACCACTCGTGACAAAGTCACTGAAATATATAATCGTGGGGCCAACCCACTATGGTCTCAGACCACCGTGACGATTTCTGATAAGTTTATGTATTCGTGGGGCCAACCCACTGTGGTCCTAGACCACCGAGACAAGTCCTTGATATATGTATTTGTGGCTTCAAACCACCGTGGTTCTTAGACCTCCATGACAATAGTCACTGATTCACGCTTCCCTTTTCATTCAATCCCAACCCCATGCTCATTTTATCATGCTGAAAATGAATGCAACATATTCTCAATGTGTAACAAAAAATAATTTCATACAAGTCTTATAATCGAAAGTATCATCATAGCAGAACTTACCGGTGTCTCCAACCTTGCCCACGAGGGTATCTCGACTATCAAATAGTCGTTTCGGCTTTCAGCCCACACAGTTAAAAATTCAAACAGTAAAGAAGCGTGTAAGTAATACACACCTGATAACGCGTAACACTAAGCTTTCTATGTCGTCGCTTTCACTAGCAGGGACAACGGCTATTTGCCAATCCCAGGCAGACGTCGGCTCTTTACCACAACCCGATAGATAATCTCGAACCGTCGACACAGCACGCCTCTTAAACTTATGAGTAGGGATTACGGGTTCGCTCCCCACCACAGCTTGACTGTTTCTTGTATTCATGAAATAGACTTGATCAGAGGTCAAAGAGAACCTTTGATTGGCTAACCAAAAGATTTGATTAATAACAAAGTAATGAACAAAAGCTCAACACAAAGAACAACAGAGGCTCCTACCTTAATCCCAAATAGAGAGATGTGATTCAGAAATCAGTTGATCCTCAAACTTTGGACAACAAAACGCTTGGCTAAAGGAGTTTCCCGAAGTAAGTGCCCCAAACGAGAGAAGAAGAAAACGAAGAGGGGGTTAACCAAAATATAACACCAAGCCAACTAGCCATTTGGCTTTGGCTACAAAAATCGAAAGAAAGAAAAGAAATGGGCAACAGAGTCTCTTCTTACCTTAAACAACAGAACCGATTAAAACTTCCTGGCCAAAGATTCCTAGCACCTTGTTTCTCGATGTTCGGCTAACAGCCACAGAATGAAAGAAACAGGTTTAGTTGTTTACAAGAGTAGGTTCGGCTTCACCTTGAAAAGAAAGAATGGAGAGATTGATCGTAAGAAAATAAAAGAGAACCTTACCCTGAGCAGAGGTACCTATTGACACCCCAGAAGATTCGACTAAGGTGAAAACTAATCGAGAACCGAAAAGAGTAGGAGTGTCGATTTACTAGAGAAGTAGAAAGGAGGGATGAAGGTTCGGTTATGGTGAAATGTGTAAAAATGAAACACAAAGAGAAGGGGATGAGAAATAGGTTTCAGCTTGAGAAGAAGAAATAGAGAAGAAAAATGAAACACAAAGAAGTGAGATGAAAGTTTCGGTTGTGAGGTTTAAGAGAAATGAACAAAGGAAAAGAAAAGATTCGGCAATGGGGTGGCTTCAAAAAGTTTCGGCTAACACATAAAATAGGAAAAATATGTAAAGCAACAATGATGAGAGAAAGAGAATAGGGAGCTACGGTTTTCTTTTGTAAAAAGAAAATAGAAAATGAAACCAAGTGACCAAAGTGAAAAGAAGAAAGGGAAGTCTCTATGGACGATTTCGGCTTAACTTCACAGTCAAATGACACTAGCTACCAAACGACACTCACCTCCCTTAATGAGCAATGCTAAAATGAAATGAACCAAAGCCTAAAGTCTATGGAATTTTGGCATCCTTAAGCTAGCACTAAACCGCACATGCTCAACAACAAAGGGTCCCCCTCTTTCACCCACTTGACCAAATTCACTCCCCCAAACACCCAAACTTTCGACCAACTCTACCACCAACACCAACCCACGATTTCCTCCTACTTTCACTCCCCTTCACTCGTTTGAATCGGTTTGACCAATTCAAACACCACAAAAACCTCATGGCCACCCATTCAAACGGCTTGACTCATTCAAACAACACCCATGAAGAGTCCAGCCGAATGCCACCTCCTTAGCTCCCTAAGCACAAAAAAATTAAAGCTTCTGAATGCCACTGAAGAGACTTGAACTCTTTCCCTCTGCTGCTCCCTTGTGATGCCACACCTGCACCTTAAGTGGTGCCTTCTTGCCACTCCACCGCAACTCTTCTTGTGCCAACAAACACAAGAACTTATCCTTAAGACCTGCTTCAACCAGCTCTCCCCTAAAGAGCCTAAAAACAAAATTTTCACCAAGGCTCAAGTTTGACCCCGAGCCTTCCCAGGACCCCCAAGCATACCAAATTAACAAACAGAACATGCCAAACACACAGCAAACATAAAATGCAGAGCCCCTAATTCTTGGATGTTACAGTTTTACCCCCTTAAAGAAATTTCGGCCTCAAAATTTACCTGGTCAAAAGAGGTGAGGGTATTGCTGTTGCATCACATCCTCTGACTCCCACGTGGCCTCCTGTGAACCGTGATTCTGCCACAACACTTTAACCAACGAAATTGACTTTTTTCGTAAAACTTTAACATCTCGGTCTAAGATCTGAACTGGTTCATCTTCAAAAGATAAATCAAGTCTTACCTCGATTTCCTCCACTGGCACTATGTGAGATGGATCCGAACAGTAGCGCCATAACATCGAGACATGGAATACATCATGTATCTACCTCAATTTCGAAGGTAACTCGAGCTGATAAGCTACTGGTTCCACGCGTTTCAACACTCGGTAAAGCCCAATGAACCTGGGGCTCAACTTGCCCTTCTGTCCAAATCTTAAAACCTTCTTCCAAGGCAAGACTTTCAAAAAACCCGATCACCCACTGCAATTCTGTATCCTTACACTTCAGATCCGCGTAAGATTTCTGCCTGTCGAGAGCTTCCTTTAACTGGGTCTGAGTCAACTTAACCTTTTTCGCTATTTTCAAAACCAACTACTGTTGCTCTCCCAACCCTATCTAGTAAGTAGGAGTGTGAAACTTTTGACGATATAACGCTTCATAGGGTGTCATCTGACATAGGATTGATACCTATTGTTGTATCCGAATTCTGCCAACGGTAGAAAATCCTCCCAACTACCCCTGAAATCGATAACACAACCTCTCAACATGTCTTCCAAGATCTGAATTACCCTCTCAGACTGACCATCAGTTTGTGGATGAAACGCTATGCAATGCCTTCCAGAATCGCGATGTAAACCTAGGGTCTTTGTCTGATATGATAGACACAGGTACCCCATGCAACTTCATAATCTCTGCTACATATAGCTTGGCTAACTTCTGCAATGGATAATCAACACGAACCGGTATGAAGTGAGTGGACTTTGTCAATTGATTGACAATTACCCACACTGAATCTTTCTTAGTAGGCGTAAGAGGTAGCCCACTAACAACGTCCATCGATATCCTCACTCACTTCCAAAGTGGAATCTTTACTGGTTGTAGCAACCATGCATGCAACTGATGTTCTGCTTTTACCTACTGACACGTCAGGCACCTACCCATAAACTCGGTCACCTCTCGCTTCAAACCTGGCCACCAGAATTGTTCCCGCAAATCTTGATACATCTTACTCCCACCAGGATGCATAGCGTATGGACTACTATGCGCTTCCTGCAGAATCTTCTGCCTGAACTCGGAATCCCTTAGCGTACAAGCCTTTCCACGAAAACACAATACCACATCACTGTTCAAACTAAAATATTCTATCTCATCACCCTCCACTAGCTATAATTTAAAACTTAGTGACTCATTTGCCAACTGCTTCCCTCTAATCTGACTGACCCAAGAAGGCTTCACTTGAAGTTCAGCTAGCAAACTTCCATCATCATACAAGCTGAGATGGATGAACATTTCCCTCAAGTCCGATATCACCTTACGACTCAACGCGTCTACCACTACGTTAGCTTTACCCGGGTGGTACTCGATCGAGCAGTTATAATCCTTTAATAACTCAATCTACCTCCGCTGCCTTAAATTCAACTCCTTCTGGTTAAGGAGATATTTTAGGCTCTTGTGGTCTGTGTAGATAATTGACTTCTCCCCATATAGGTAGTGTCTCCAAAACTTCAGAGAAAACACTACCACAGCTAACTCCAGATCATGCGTAGGATAATTCACGTCATATGGTCTCAATTGTCTAGACGCATATGCGACCACTTTTCCCTCTTGCATCAACACATATCCTAACCCTGTGTGTGACGCATCACAGTAGACGACAAACTCCTTCCCAGCCTCGGGCTGAATCAACACTGGTGCCTCAGTTAAAATCCTCTTCAACTTCTCAAAACTTTCCTGCTGCTTATCTGACCAGACAAACGGTACCCCTTTCTGTAACAACTTGGTTAACGGTGCAGCTATTAATGAGAACCCCTCAATAAACCTTCTGTAGTACCCAGTAAAACCAAGAAAACTCTGAATTTCTAGTTTCCAGTCCAACACGGCTTTAATTTTTTAGGGATCAACCCTAATTCCCTCAGCAAACACAACATGTCCTAGAAAGGTAACTTCCCTCAACCAAAATTCACACTTGCTGAACTTAGCATACAACTGCTTTTCTCTCAAAATCTGTAGATCCACCCGAAGATGTGAATCATGCTCCTCTTCCATCCTTGAATAAACCAAGATATCGTCTATGAATACCATGACAAACTGATCCAAATAGGGTTGGAATACTCGATTCATCATATCCATAAACACAGCTAGTGCATTCGTCAACCCAAATGGCATCACTAAGAACTCGTAGTGACCATAACGAGTTCGAAAAGCTGTCTTATGGATATCTGCCTCCTTGACCTTAAGCTTATGATAACCTGACCTCAAGTTTATTTTTGAGAAAATCGAAGCATCTCACAGTTGATCGAACAAGTCGTCAATCCTTAGCAACGAGTACTTGTTCTTGATCGTCAACTTGTTCAGTTGCATATAGTCAATACACATCTGCATCGACCCGTCCTTCTTCTTAACAAATAACACCGGCGCTCCCCATGGAGACACACTTGGTCGAATAAAACCCCGATCCAACAGTTTCTTACCCGATAATCTATTGATCTACACCTGTAACATCCATTACTTCTTGCCCAGCACTCCCCCGAGTGAAACTTCCCACACGTAGCACATTGCTGAGGCCGACCAACAACAACAGGCCTCGCCACTCGACTTGGCCCATCGGACCTAGGCCTCTTTTGGAAATTCCCAACTGATCCTGACGACCCAAAATTTTTTTATTCCTACCCTTGTCCCTATCCTGATTCTACCTTTCAGATCGCTTTACCTCTTTGGCTATCTTAGCCTTCTCAACTAGAATGGAAAACTTTCTTTCTCGTTGCGAAGCTATCAGTACTCGTAACTCCTCCCTCAGGCCATCTTCAAATCAGACACAACGCTCATGATCTGTTGAAACAATACGCCGATCATAATGGCTTAGAAGTAAGAATTCTACCTCATACTCGACCACTGACTTACTCCCCTAAACCAAGTTTAAGAATGCCTTTTGCTGAGCGTCCACATAGCTCGACCCAATATACTTCCCCTAGAATGCAGACTTGAAGAAATCTCAAGTAATACGATTAGCCACTATAACAATCCTTACCGTGAGCCACCACTGATACGCCTCATCTCGGAGGAGAGACACCACTCCTTTCAGTTTCTCTTTCACGGTACAGTCAAGATCATCCATGATGCGCTCAACTGCTTCCAGCCAGTACTCAGCTACATTAGGAGCCACACCAGAAATGCCCCTAAACATTTTAGCCCCATTGGATCGGAGTCGTTCAGAAATAGATTTTTGAGCTACAGACCCCGTGCTCGCTCTCAAAACTCTCTCCAAAATACGTAGCATAGCTTGATACACAGCATCGTCCCACCAATTTGATCCTAAAATTCTACTTCCACCATTGGCGAGGCTGGCACTTCACCTTCTGGCCGATGCCCTGATTTCGAAGGTTCAGATCCAACACCCCGGCCTCTACCACGGCCGCGCATGCCATGTCCACGTCCTCTAGCATTCATGACTACCAATGCGACTTAATCTGATTAAAAGTTTTATGAATTAGTATTTTTCTTTCACTGTTTATTGAGGAGCAGTCCTATGAAAAATAGCATTAAAAGTAGTTCTCGTAAATACATATACACCTATAGGTTTCAATCTCTAAAGTTGAATTTCTTAGTAATAGCAATCATAGCACAATACAATTACTTCATGCAAAACAACCAATAGTCAGAAGACTTACCGTGCGGATTTAGTGCTGGGGACTCAGGTGCCATGCTTCTAGAAACCAAGTATTTTATCTAAACCATTTTCCAAACCAACTTTTGAAAATATTTTTGAACCTCATACCCACAGCTGAGTTTTTAAACCTACTCTGATACCACAATTCTAACACCCAAAACCTGGTTAATACGTTACGACCAAATCTGGATGATTACAGGAAGGGTAATTTTGAAAACGTTTAATGGTACATCGTAACTTGTGAAAAACTTTTTGTTTTAGTGATTCCAAGATAGGGGTAATTTAGAATTTGGTTTGGATATATCTTGCCAACTTCTTACTAGGTTATCTAGAAGCTGAAAACGGGTTTATCTCGTAAAGTCGAATTTAGAAAATTTCAGTAAGGTGACAGTTGAAAATAATATTGAGGAACGTGACCTTTTGAAAATAATATTTGTAGTACTAAGAAAAATCCCAAGTTTAATTATTTGTGGCTGGTGATCCGTATGTTAATATTTTGGAAAACTGTTTGTTACATTTTTAAGAAAACCCCATATTTGACAGTTTATAACATATATAATATCAAATTTGAATCAAACCCCAAATTAAAGTTAAAGTGGCCTTATTACAAATCAAAATCCCAATTAAAAATAAACTTAAATAAGAGAATGAGTTTTTGAAAGAAACGATAACGCATAGCCACCTCGAGTCTGCCTCAGTTCCAGATACGCTATCTAGTGATTACCTACACAATTAAGTAGAGGGGTGAGTCATCGAGACCCAGTGTGTAAATTCCCATATAATGCAAACTGGGCCTTAAGCCCACAGATGCACATTGGGCCTTAGCCCACTCAATATGATATATATCACATGTATACAATGCAGCCCAGCCCAATCTAGCTATCCATCCAAACACCCGTGGCATTATGCCACTGTGGTTCTTGACCACCATGGTCCCAGACCACTAGTGACAAAGTCACTGAAATATATAATCGTAGGGCCAACCCACTGTGGTCTCAGACCACTGTGACGATCTCTGATAAGTTTATGTATTCATGGGGCCAACCCACTGTGGTCCTAGACCATCGAGACAAGTCACTGATATATGTATTCATGGTTTCAAACCACCGTGGTTCTTAGACCACCGTGACGACAGTCACTGATTCACGCTTCCCCTTTCATTCAATCCCAAGCCCATGCTCATTTTATCATGCTGAAAATGAATGCAACATATTCTCTATGTGTAACAAACAATAATTTCATACAAGTCTTATAATCAAAAGTATCATCATATCAGAAGTTACCGGTGTCTCCAACCTTACCCACGAGGGTATCTCGACTATCAAACAGTCGTTTTGGCTTTCAGCCCATTAAAAACTCAAACAGTAAAGAAGCGTGCAAGTAATACACACCTGATAATGCGTAACACTAAGCTTTCTACGTCGACGCTTTCACTAGCAGGGACAACGACTATTTGCCTATCCCAGGCAGACATCAGCTCTCTACCAAACTCGACGGATAATCCCGAACTGCCGACACAGCACGCCCCTTAAACTTAGGAGCAGGGATTACAGGTTTGCCCCCACCACATCTTGACCGTTTCTTGTATCCATGAAACAGACTTGATCAGAGGTCAAAGAGAACCTTTGATTGGCTAACAAAAATTTTCGATTAATAACAAAGTAATGAACAAAGGCTCAAACAATGAACAACAGAGGCTCCTACCCTAATCCCAAATGGAGAGATGTTATTTAGAAATCAACTGATCCTCAGACTTTGGACAACAAAACGCTTGGCTAAAGGAGTTTCCCGGAGTAAGCACCCCAAACGAGAGAAGAAAAAAAGAAAAAGGGGTTAACCAATCACCCCAAATGAGAGAAGAAAAAAAAGAAAAGCGGGTTAACCAAAATATAACACTAAGCCAACTAGCCATTCGGCTCTGGCTACAAAAATCGAAAGAAAGAAAAGAAATGGGCAACAGGGTCTCTCCTTACCTTAAACAACAAAACCGATTGAAACTTCTTGGCCAAAGATTCCTAGCAGCTTGCTTCGTGATGTTCAGCTAACAAGCACAGAATGAAAGAAATAGGTTTAGTTGTTTACAAGAGTATGTTCGGCTCCACCTTGAAAAGAAAGAATGGAGAGATTGATCATAATAAAATAAAAGAGAACCTTACCATGAGCAGAGGTACCGATTGACACCCCAGAAGATTCGGCTATGGTGAAAACTAGCCAAGAATCGAGAGAGTAGGAGTGCCGGTTTACTAGAGAAGTAGAAAGGAGGGATGAAGGTTCGGTTATGGTAAAATGTGTAAAAATGAAACACAAAGAGAAGGGGATGAGAAATAGGTTTTGGCTTGAGAAGAAGAAATAGAGGAGAAAGATGAAACACAAAGAAGTGAGATGAAAGTTTCAGTTTTGAGGTTTAAGAGAAATAAGCAAATGAGAAGAAAAGATTCGGCAAGGGGGTGGCTTCAAGGAGTTTTGAGTAACACATAAAATGGGAAAAAGAGGTAAAGCAACAATGATGAGAGAAAAAGAATAGGGAGCTACAATTTTCTTTGGTAAAAAGAAAATAGAAAATGAAACCAAGTGACCAAAGTGAAAAGAAGAAAGGGAGGTCCCTATGGATGGTTTCGGTTTAACTTCACACTCAAATGACACTAGCTACCAAACTACACTCACCTCCCTTAATGAACAATGCTAAAATCAAATGAACCAAAGCCTAAAGTCTATAGAATTTAGGCATCCTTAAGCTAGCACTAAACCGCACATGCTCAATAACAAAGGGTCCCCCTCTTTCACCCACTTGACCGAATTCACTCCCCCAAACACCGTAACTTTTGGCCAACTCCAACTCCACCACCAACACCAACCTAAAATTTCCTCCTACTTTCACTCCCCTTCGCTCGTTTGAATCAGTTTGACCAATTCAAACACCACAAACACCTCATGGCCACCCATTCAAATGGCTTGACTCATTCAACCAACAACCATGAAGAGTCCAGCTAAAAGCCACCTCCTTAGCTCCCTAAGCACAAAAAAAAATTAAAGCTTCTGAGTACCACTGATGAGACTCGAACTCTTTCCCTCAGCTGCTCCCTTGTGATGCCACGCCCCTGGACCTTAAGTGGCGATTTCTTGCCACTCCACCACAACTCTTCTTGTGTTAACAAACACAATAACTTATCCTTAAGACCTACTTCAACTAGCTCTCCCCTAAAGAGCCTAAAACCAAAAATTTCACCGAGGCTCAAGCTTGACCCCGAGCCTTCCCGGGACCCCCAAACATACCAAATTAACAAACAAAACATGCCAAACACAGCAAACATAAAATGCAGAGCTCCTAATTCCAAGATGTTACAAATTGAATTGGCTCGAGGTGTCATAAAGGTGTCGCACCTGCATCATTGGATAATGTAAAAACCCAAATTTTAGTGGAATCAAAATATTGGTTTCGGGACCACAAATCTGAGCCTAAAATATAATTTATTTTTACTTTATTATATGGACCGTATTATATTAGAAAATTCATGTGAAAGTTTTGATATAAAAATTTTATCGATTTAGTGCTTAATTACGAGAACTAAATCGCATAAAATACGAAAGTTGAATTCTAGTAGCTATAAGGATCAAATAGCCATGGAATTCAAAACTAGAGGTCCTTATGGTAATTAGACCATTAATAAAAAGTATGTAAATATTTTTGGATGATTCATCCATGGAAATTGAGAAAAAGGCTAGAGACTAAATTGGAAATAGCAAAATACTTATTAATTAAAAAGATGATAAAAGATATCATCTTATTTTATGTCATATTCTTCCCCAAAATAAACATGGAAACCTTAGGAGAGAGAAGAAACTTTCATGGCCAAATTGGGTAAGTTTCCTTATCCCGTTTTTAGTAATTTTGATATTTTTAGAATCGGGATAGCCTAAACTATCTATTTTGGGGATCAATTTGAAAAGTTATTGGAAATTTGAAATTGATGGTAGAAAATGAAAGATTGATGATAGATAAACAACTTTTACAAAGTGATTTATCATGAAAACTTAATTTAGGGACTAAAATAAAAATTGATGAAAATCCATGAAAAATGCTGAAATTTGTGAAATGTATGTGCTATAAAAGTTGTATGTATATTTTTGCTAGGCTTGGGTAGAGGGTCGATTTCATGAATTTCATTTTCTGAGCCTAGGGACAAAATGGTAATTTATGGAAAAGTTAGAGGCAAAATGGCAATTTTGCCTAGGATAAAAATTGAGTCAAAATAAGTGTAAAATATGATAAATTGGCATTAAATTTACTCATATAGATTCGGATAGACCAAATTCTGAGTTAGAACATGGAAAATGTCAGATTAGTGGATTTATGTACATGAACATTTGTCGAGGTAAGTTTGTGTAACTAAATTGTATATGTTTTTATGCTTGATTTAAATGTTGTGTTTGTGAATTTTATTAATGTCATAAATATGTGAAATGATCACCTACACGATATAGCCCCATAAATGAAAATGCCCGATAAAATGGTAAATGAATAAAATATTACTTGTGTGCTTGACATGAATGTGGAATGTGTTTCATTCGAATTACATAAATGTTACAAAGGTATGAAATGATAAAATAATAAAATGCCCGATAATGCTTGAAAAGTATTTAAATCCCTGTTGAATAAATGGAAAATCGATGGATATGTGATTTCCTGAAACAAAAGAGGTCCTGCATTTGTTGCGGATAGGATTTAGCTCGGATGAGTAATCCTTCAACCTCAATTCTGATAGAATTTAGCCCGGATGGGTAATCCTACTATAAGTCCTCTAGAGCATATGTTATGGATTAGATTTAGCCCGGACGGGTAATCCAGATCAAGCTCTTTAGAGCATATGACATAGAAAGGATTAAGCCTGGACTGGTAATCATGTTGTATACATGTGTAGCTCGAGAGTGTACTCTCTAAAATTTGTAACTTAAGGGTACTATTGTACATGAATTGATGGATTCTGATTTGTACACCTTGGGTGTACTACTTGTGTATCCATCGATATTTTGAATAAATTCAACGGGTAAATTTCTAACAAGAGAAAATATGAATTGAAAATAAATTGACATGGAATGATACATATGATATGGAAAAATGACATTAAAGAATATTAAATGAAATCCAAGAAAATGACGATACATGACAAGTAATATATGAAATATGAGATGATGATATTTGTACATGGAAAATATTTAATGAGAATGTTCATTCTTGATTATGGACTTGTACACTTAGAGTGTACTGATCGTGACTTTCATATTCTGAGTAATATGTGTAAAGTTCTGATGCGAAATGATCTAAACTTGAAATGAACTATTATGAAATTATACTCGAAATAATGAGATGAATTATATATGTTGAATGAATACATTATGTGGAAAGCATATGTTCTTGGAAACTTGATTATTGTTGAGCCCATATATGTCTTGATATTACTATGGAATATATGACTAACAAGGGCAATGAGGATGTGTGTAGGACTTGAGATCAAAGTTGCTGAATATGCCTTACTTAGTTACCTCAAATAGGATGAATGGTAAGTTAAGTGCCATGTTATACGAACTTACTAAGCATTTTATGCTTACCCTATTTTATTTTCCCCTGTTTTAGAGTAAATAGGAAACACGTTGGATTGGAAGCTCGACGGAGATCACTCATACTACCCATCGGCCCATTTCGGTATAGTATAGTAATTCAATTGCAGTTGTAATGGCATGTTGATCGTGTCAAATAGTCGAGTTTTAATATTTATAAAGAATGATCGAACCTGTAGACTGAAGGCGACAACAATAGAGGCAAGTGCACCTATCGAACAGTAGTATAGCTCAGGCAAGAATATCTTATTGAACCCAAGGGAACCTAAAAGTACAACTACTCTCTTTCTTTCTATTATTTAGCCTAAAATATGGAGTGATTGGATTATTAAACTAACGAAATACTTAAACTAAATGCAAAGACAAAAGAATGAATTGGAGAAAGACTTAAGAAAACTCAGTTGATAAAGATGATACCTTCAGGAAGAATCCACCTATGACTTCACTTATTATTTATTCCCCAAACCATATGATTTCATTATTTAGCTTGATCCGTGAGACTCCCTAACCTATATTAAACCCTCTCTCGAGGCGAATAACGTCTAACCTTAGGATAATTAGGGGAACTCTCGTTCTCATATAATAACCCCCTAAGGAAGCAGTAAATCGATCAATGGATTCCCATATTAGGTTTCACCCTAATCCAGTAAAATCTTGTAACCCTATCTCTATACGCTCGATCAACTCCTGTAATATCTGGGAGTTAGGGGTTATGCGTTTTAACTCGTATTTATGTAGTAGCATGCTTAGTATGTTGTTTGTATGTGATTGGGGGTCTCAGAAAATCTTGAGACTAAGTTTTGGACCTTAGTCAAAATTTTGGGTTAGAGCCTTTAGGGGGAAGCTAGGGGAAGGTAGGCCTTAAGAGTTCTTGTGGGGAGGTTATGACATAAGAATCCAGTTGGTAAAGTGGCTAGGAGGCGCCACTTAGAGCACTTGTGGTTGACGCATCAGGGAGTGAGAAGGGCCGTAGTTCGAGCAGCTCTAGTAGTATTTTGGCATTTATTTTGCGTGAAGGGGAGTGAAGAGTTGGGGAGCAATCAGACTCTGAAGGGATGAGGATGACACTTGGTCAAGGTGTTTGAAATTGTGGCTAGGAGAAAAGATGGGAGTTTGACTCATTCAAACTCATTCAAATGAGAGGTGAAGAGAAAAAGTAGGAGGAAAAGAGGGGATTTGGGTGAGAGAAGGAGAGTTGGCCGAATATGGGACTTTAGGGGGTTGCCATTTCGGTTGGTGGTAGTGGGATATGTGGGTGCCGAATGTGTGTAGATATTTAGGGGTCATTTTGCCTTTGGGTTTCTTTTCTCCTCTTTTAGCTAATTTTACCGAAAAGTGGTGTACCAAAAACAAGTAAAGTGTGTTCTTTTCTCTCTGTTTCTTAGAGATCAAAACCGAAAGGCGTAGCGACCATTCATGCATCTTTTTTTTCCTTTACAAATTCTTCTTCTCTTCTCTTCTCTGATTTCTCTCTCAAATAGCCGAAACACCTATAAACCTTCACCCCTTTCTTTTATTTTCATTTGCTTAGAAGCCAAATAACCCATCTATTTCCTTGAGTATTGGCCGAATCCTTCAAGGCATCTTTTCTCTTTCTTTTTTGCATTTTCTCCTATCTTTCAAACACTTTCACTATTGGCCGAATCTGTCAGACTCTATTCCATCGGATCTAATAGTTGGTAAGGGTTTCTTCTATTTCAATTTCTCTTCTTTCTCTTTTGGTTGCCGAAAGTTAGATGCCTAACTTAGTTCTTGTGTATTTGGCCGAACATGTGAAGGGCTTGATTCTTGTTTCTTTGTCGTAGCCAACGTGGTCAGAAGTAGTAGGGATCCATTGGTTTTGATTAATCAAGGTAAGGGAGACTATAACTTTCATTCGGCCAAAGGCCATATTATTTTTTTAGTGTTGGCCGATTCTAACTATGGTGTTTTAGAAAGAGTTTGACAGAGATAAAAGGGGAGTCTTTGGTATTTGGATCTATTTCGGTAAGGATATTCAGTTAAGTTATAAATGTGATTCATTTAGATTTTTACGTATCGATTAACCAGGTTTCTGATTAAGTGATATTCGATGGATGCGAGTACCAGTGGAGGAGAGAAAGGGGTAGTTCCTACCCCTAGATTCAAGAAACGTTCGGTTTCTACCGTACGTGATTGGCCACCGGGTTATGGGCCAGCATCGAAAAGGGATAAGCAAGTCGTGGTGATCCCTGCAAGTGAGGGTGTCAGTGAGGTCGAGAGTTTCATTCTCCGTATTTTTAGGTATGTAACCCCACACCTTTTCTGATAGATTAATAATATTAAATATATGTTAATAAGATTATGAATAATCATGGCTATGGGTACCATTCAATGGTACAGTTCATTCAGGTATGTTACAGCTAACACTCTGTTAATAGCGTTTACAATTATTTGTATGAACGCATGTGAATTTCGATATGGGCTTGGGATTAAACATATAGTATGATACCTATAATATTATGTATGTTGGATGGGCACGAAGGTTACAATGAAAAGGGGAAGTGTTTAGGTGGTTTTACCACATTATTCGGTGACTCATGTCACAATATTTTGATTCGGTGACATTGTCACAATATCCGGTGGCTATGCCACGTATTAAGGGCAATGAGTAGTTGATTGCAGCGACTACCTTTGAGGGTGTGTAGCGGATGGAGGGTCAATTTAGTAATCCTTACTGGTGTGACTGGCTGGTACGGGTGGTGTGTAGAGGTTGGATACCTAGGTGGGTTTGGGTTGCATCATTGGTTTTATATACATGTGATTTAATATGCTGTGATATGGGCTTATGGCCCGATAATGATTCCGGATGGGCTTCATCCAAAATGTTATAATAAAGGCTATAACTGATTGGGAACCTGTGTTGGTTGTTACACATTGAGTCTGTTGACTCACCCTTCGTAGGCTAACATTTTGCAGGTGAGACATAGTGCAATGGATCGGGTCGGCAGGGACTATGTGGTGGCCATGCTCAGCAAAAGTTCGGGTTTTCATATAATGGAACTCTTTTCGTTTTCTTTAGTAGTTTTCTTTCGGGATTTATGTTGTTATTTAATTTGTAAAAAGGGCCACTACTTAACTGATTTATGTTTTGCGTTTAAATTTCATGTCCATGCGATGGTAAACAAAAGAGTAATTAAATACCTTTCTTAAAGCAACTTCAACTGTTTAATCACCTACTCAACTTACGATTTTCAACCTAATAAGCTCTAGAATCGGGCAAATCTTTTAATTTTTGAAATATAAAGGAAGCATTTTAATGAAATACAAACTTGATCGGTAACTTGGTTTTCAACTTGATAAAAATACAAACCTATTTTTATTAAAATCATCATATTTTATAAGAAGATGAAACGAGATAAAGCTATATCTTCCTTAAGGAACATGTCAGATTCGGTCGAGCCTTGTGGGCTAAGTTTGGGGTGTTTCAATTTGGTATCAGAGCCCAGTTTTAAACACTCGACCTTGGGTTTTGAAGCCCACAACGTTTTCAAAAGTTGAAACTAAAAATGGGTTTTTGAAATTTTCATGTGAAAGCATGGCACCCGAGTTCTCTGGCCCGATGTCCACCAGGTAAGTACTTCAAACCATTGCATGATTTGTATGTAAGGTGATATGGGATCGTAGATTAGTAAGTTAGAGACTATTGAACTCTAGGATTAGCGTACCCCAACACTAAATTCCATAAGACTTAATTTATTTCACCAAAACCCGGGAATAAGTCGTGGAGTTCAGGTGTGGTAACAAACATGTGCATGTCTAGGCATGGATTTCGAATGAGCTTGGTATTTAAGCAGTCCTAGCGACTCACCTCCTCTTTTCTGAAATCCTACCTGGTGCGCAGTGATTGTTCACCTAAACCGTGAAGACTCGTTAACGGGCCAAATCTATAAATAAAACTCGAAAGAGACCAAACACCTGGTTTTGCAAAACAATCGAATTACCCCGATTTGTGGAAATTACTAAAATACTCCCAGTTTATAAAATTACCTTACTACCTTAATTTTTACCAAAATACCCCTATTTTGCAAAAACACCAAAATACCCTTATTTCGCAAAATTACAAGATACCCTAATTTGGAAAATTACCAAAATACTCCTATAGAACAAATTACGAAAATACCCTTGGGTTGGAACGGACGAAAATGTTCAAAGTGGTGAACATGTGTAGTGGATAGTATTGATGAATGAATGAGATTTTCTGAGTTAGGGTGGAGGACTTGAGATAAAACATTGAATGATCGAAAGAACTACTATTAAATGTCTCTGCATAAAATTTCGTGTGGATAATCAGTGGAACAATAAGTTAATGCATAAAATTTCTTAAACAGATTAAAACGCGACGGTAGATATGAGTACTAGGGGACGTGGTCGCAATACGCACAGATGTGGCAGAGGCAGAATCACTGTATCCGAGCCAGTAGGATTTGGACATGGGTCCGGGAATGAAATATCGTTACCACCGATTGGAGAAGTAGAATTCCAGGACCAAACCGGAGGAGATGACGCAATATCCCAGCGATGTTGCGAGTGTTGGAAAGAGTTGCTGGAGCATGTCTAGGTAGAGGGGCTCGAAAGTCAGTGCCTGAGCGACTACGAGCAAACAGAGCTGAGGTGTTCAGGGGGTCTCTGGGGTGGCCCCAAATGTTGCTAAATATTGTTTGGAAGTAGTCAAAAGGATTATGGACGACCTGGACTGCATGGCTGAGGAAAAATTGAAAGGGGCAGTGTCACTACTTCGGGATGAGGCGTACTAGTGATGGCTCATTGTTAGAGAGGGTACCCAGGTGGACCGAATTGATTGGGAGTATTTCAAGACGATGTTCCAAGGGAAGTACATAGGAGAAAGTTATGTGGATGCTCAGAGGAAGGCGTTCTTGAATCTGGTACAAGGGGGCAAATCCGTAGCTGAGTATGAAGCAGAATTCCTTCGTTTGAGCCGATATACCTGGGAATCATGTCGATCGATTATGAGCGATGCGTACGGTTCGAAGATGGGCTTCGAGATGAGTTAAAGGTGTTAATAGCTCCACAGTGAGAGAGGGACTTGGCGGTATTGGTTGAAAAAGCAAAAATAGCCGAGGAAGTGAAGCGTACCGAGAGGCAGAACCGGATAAAGGTCAGGGTTAGAGTAAGAGAAGTTGGGGGTTATCAGGGTCATTCGAGAATTTCCAAAAAAGACCTAGAGTTGATGGGCCGCGAGGTCAGTAGGTTGTTGTGGGAGGTCAGTATCGTACATGTGCTCAATGTTGAAAGATGCACCCGGGGGAGTGTTGGAAGAAGACATAGGGATATTTTAAGTGTGGGTCCAAAGATCATGTGATTAGGAACTGTCCATTGGAAACAAACAGGAGCCGACCAACAAGTCAGGGTTTTAATCAGACTAAAAGAGGTGTACAGCAGCCACCGAGGGGTCGTGGTCAGTTGGCAGAGGTAATAGTTCTAGTTGAGGTCGTGGGACACTGGGCAGAGGTCTTAGTAATGCAGATGCGAGGGAGCCTGGTCTAGTGTATGCAGTTCGTCGGAGGGAGGATGGTGACGCACCAGACGTCATAATCGGTACGTTCCTTATAGTTGACAAGCCTTTCTTTGTTTTAATTGATGTTGGCTCGACCCACTCATATGTTGCATGTCGAATAGCTAAAACATTAGGTGTAGCATCTGAACTGTCTGTTAGGGAGATAACTGTAGTGAGCCCGTTAGGTTAAACGGTAGTGGTGAATAGGATATTCCGGAGTGTGCCTCTAGAGATTCAGGGAGTGGTATTTCCTGCCGACTTGATGGAACTACCTTTCAGGGAATTTGATCTCATTCTAGGCATGGATTGGCTAGTGGATCATCGTGCTAAATTGGATTGCGCAGCTAAGCGAATGGAGTTGAGGACTCCGGAGGATGAGGAGATAATTATGATAGGAGAAAGAAGAAACTATTTGTCTAACGTAGTCTCCATGTTGAAGGCTGATAAGATGGTTCGAAAAGGGTGCATGGCATTTCTGGCCTTCATTAGTGCTCTGGATGCAAAACAAGAGGGGGTTAGTGGAGTTAGAACACCAAGAGAATTCATGAATGTCTTTCCGAAGAGCTGCTAGGGCTACCCCCGGACAGGGAGGTGGAGTTCAAAATTGATTTACTGCTAGGTACAGCTCCTGTGTCAATTGCTCCATATAGGATGGCACCAAAAGAGTTGGTAGAGCTCAAGGCCCAGTTCAAGAGTTACTTGATCGTGGGTTTATCTGACCTAGTGTGTCTCCATAGGGAGCACCGGTCCTATTCGTGAAAAAGAAGGATGGGACTATGCGTATGTGCATAGATTACCGGCAGTTGAATAAGCTGACGATCAAAAACAAGTACCCGTTGCCAAGGATAGACGACTTGTTTGATCAGCTCAAGGGGGCTGCGATATTTTTAAAAATAGATCTAAGGTTGGGATATCATCAGCTTAAGGTGAAGGAAGCAGATATCTATAAGACAGCTTTTCAGACTAGATACGGACATTATGTATTTTTAGTAATGCCGTTCGAATTGACGAACGCCCCAACTGCATTCATGGATATGATGAATCGAGTTTTTCAACCCTACTTGGATCAGTTTGTCGTTGTGTTTATAGATGGCATCCTGGTATATTTCAAGTCTGAGGAAGAGCATGATGCGCATCTTCGGGTAGTGCTATAGGTTCTAAGGGAAAAGAAGTTATATGCCAAGTTTAGCAAGTGTGAATTCTGGTTAAAGGAAGTTGCGTTTTTGGGACATGTGGTATTTACGGAAGGGATAAGGGTAGATCCTCTGAAAATTGAGGCGGTGCTAGATTGGAAACCACCTAAGTTTGTGGCAGAGGTTCGTAGTTTCTTGGGGTTAGTAGGCTACTACAGGAGATTTGTTGAAGGGTTCTCGTCGATAGCAGCACCTTTGACGAAGTTGTTGAGAAAGGAGGTACCTTTCGTGTGGGCGGATAAGCAGCATGAGAGTTTTAAGAAGCTTAAGAGAGTATTGACAGAGGCTCGGTTTTGATTCAGCCTGAAGTAGGGAAGGACTTTGTGGTGTATTGTGATGCTTCTCACACAGGATTGGGATGTGTTCTAATGCAGGACGGGAAGGTGGTCGCTTATGTGTCTTGGCAATTAAGGCCATATGAGGTTAACTATCCGACGTATGACCTGGAGTTGGCTGCGATAGTATTCGCTCTAAAAGTGTGGAGGCACTATTTGTATGGAGAAAGGTCGGTGATCTACACGGACCACAAGAGTTTGAAATATTTGTTAACTCAGAAGGAGCTGAATTTGAGACAGCGAAGATGGGTGGAGTTGTTGAAAGACTACGACTGTTCAATAGAGTATCACCCGGGTAAAGCGAATGTGGTGGCAGATGCCCTAAGTCAGAAAGTAGTGTCAGATTTGAGGGCGATGTTAGCACATCTTAGTCTATATGACGATGGAAGTTTGATAGCGAGTTGCAAGTGAAGCCGACGTGGTTAAGTCAGGTAAAGGAGAAATAGTTGGTAGATGACGATCTGAGTGCTAAGCTACTGTAAGTGCAGAATGGGGAATTGGAAGACTATGGTGTAAAGGTGATGGAGTGCTGTGTTTTTGGGGCAAGGTCTGTATGCCGAAGGATTAGGAGTTAAGGCAGAGAATTCTTTGGGAATTGCATAGTAGCCCTTATGCTATGCATCCTGGAGGAAGTAAGTTATACAGGGATCTACGAGATTAGTTTTGGTGGCACAGTCGAAAATGAAGATTCTGAAATTTGTGGGAAGTGCTTAGCGTGTCGTGAGTTAAAGCGGAACACCAAGTGCATTCGGGGTTGCTTCAACCAATAAAGATTCCACAGTGGAAGTGGGAGAGAATCACTATGGACTTCTTTAGTGGGCTTCCCCTTACGCCCACTAAGAAAGATTCAGTATGGGTGATAGTGGATCAGTTGACAAAGTCTGCACATTTCATACCGGTGTGGGTTGACTATTCGCTGCAAAGGTTGGCAAATTTGTATGTGGCAGAAATTATGATGCCGCACGGGGTATCGGTGTCGATTATCTCAGATAGGGATCCGAGGTTTACATCTCGATTTTGGAGAGCACTGCATCTGGCATTGGGCACCAGGTTGGACTTCATCGACATTTCATCTGTAGTCGGACGGCCAGTCTGAATGGGTAATTCAAGTGTTAGAGGATATGTTGAGGGGTTGCATGATTGACTTCAGAGGAAGCTGGGAGGAGTTCTTTCCTTTAGCGGAGTTTGCATATAACAATAACTATCAAGCAAGTATTCGGATGGTGCCGTATGAAGCACTGTATGGACAAAAGTGTTGCACTCCTACGTGTTGGACAGAATTGAGGGAACGTCATGTTTTGGGTCCAGAGATTGTGGTAGAATCGAAAGAAAAGGTTAAGGTAATTCGGGCACGGTTGAAGGAGGCATCTGACAGACAAAAGTCGTATGCAGATCTCAAGCGGAAGGAGATAGAGTTTGCAGTGGGAGATCAGGTGTTTCTAAAAGTTTCGCCATAGAAGAAGGTGATGAGATTTGGTCGCAAGGGTAAGCTGAGTCCTAGGTTTATAGGGCCTTATCGGGTTTTGAAGCGGGTTAGACCAGTGGCGTATCAGCTGGAGTTGCCTTTGGAATTAAACCAGATGCACGATGTGTTTCATGTTTCGATGTTACATCATTACCGATCGGATCTATCTCATGTAGTGCCAGTTGAAGAAGTGGAATTGAGACCAGATTTGTCCTACGAGGAAGAGCCGATTAAGATTTTGGAATGGGATGTGAAGGTCTTACGGAGGAAATCAGTTCCTCTAATCAAGGTGTTATGGTGAAACCATGGATCGGAAGAAGCTTCATGGGAGCCGGAGGAAGCAATGCGACAACAATACCCTCACCTATTTTAGCCAGGTAATTTCGAGGCCAAAATTATTTTTAAGGGGGGTAGAACTGTAATATCCGGGAGTTAGGGGTTATGCGTTTTAACTCAAATTTATGTAGTAGTATGCTTAGTATGTTGTTTGTATGTGTTTGGGAGTCTCGGGATATCTTGAGACTAAGTATTGGACCTTAGTCAAATTTTTGGGTTAGAGCCTTTAGGAGGAAGCTAGGGGAAGGTAGGCCTTAAGAGTTCTTGTGGGGAGGTTATGACACAAGAATCTAGTTGGTAAAGTGGCTAGGAGGTGCTACTTAGAG
Source organism: Gossypium rotundifolium (assembly GCA_025506655.1). Taxonomy (NCBI): domain Eukaryota; kingdom Viridiplantae; phylum Streptophyta; class Magnoliopsida; order Malvales; family Malvaceae; genus Gossypium; species Gossypium rotundifolium. The sequence continues at coordinate 131,341,552 of CP106727.1, forward strand.
CACTTACGGTTGACGCATCAGGGAGTGAGAAGGGCCTTAGTTCGAGCAGCTCTAGCAGCATTTTGGCATTTATTTTGCGTCAAGGGGAGTGAAGAGTTGGGCGGCAATCAAACTCTAAAGGGATGAGGATGAAACTTGGTCAAGGTGTTTGAAATTGTGGCTAGGAGAAAAGATGGGAGTTTGACTCATTCAAACTCATTCAAATGAGAGGTGAAGAGGAAAAGTAGGAGGAAAAGAGGGGATTTGGGTGAGAGAAGGAGAGTTGGCCGAATATGGGACTTTGGGGGGTGCCATTTCGATTGGTGGTAGTGGGATATGTGGGTGCCGAATGTGTGTAGATATTTAGGGGTCATTTTGCCTTTGGGTTTCTTTTTCCTCTTTTAGCTCATTTTGCCGAAAAGTGGTGTACCAAAAACAAGTAAAGTGTGTTCTTTTCTCTCTATTTCATAGAGATCAAAATCGAAAGGGGTAGCGACCATTCGTGCATCTTTTCTTTCCTTTACAATTTCTTCTTCTCTTCTCTTCTCTGATTTCTCTCTCAAATAGCCGAAACACCTATAAACCTTCACCTCTTTCTTTTATTTTCATTTGCTTAGAAGCCGAATAACCCTTCTATTTCCTTGAGTATTGGCCAAATCCTTCAAGGCATCTCTCTTTCTTTTTCACTTTCTTCTCCTATCTCTCAAACACTTTCACTATTGGCCGAATCTGTCAGACTCTATTCCATCGGATCTAATAGTTGGTAAGGGTTTCTTCTATTTCAATTTCTCTTCTTTCTTCTATTTCAATTTCTCTTCTTTCTCTTTTGGTTGCCGAAAGTTAGATGCCTAACTTAGTTCTTGTGTATTTGGCCGAACATGTGAAGGGTTTGATTCTTGTTTCTTTGTCGTAGCCAGCGTGGTCAGAAGTAGCAGGGATCCATTGGTTTTGATTAATCAAGGTAATGGGGACTATAACTTTCATTCGGCCAAATGCCATATTATTTTTTTAGTGTTGGTCGATTCTAACTATGGTGTTTTAGAAAGAGTTTGGCAGAGATAAAAGGGGAGTCTTCGGGATTTGGATCTATTCCGGTAAGGATATTCAGTTAAGTTATAAATGTGATTCGTTTAGAGTTTTACGTATCAATTAACTGGGTTTATGATTAAGTGATATTCGATGGATGCGAGTACTAGTGGAGGAGAGAAAGGGGTAGTTCCTACCCCTAGATTCAAGAAATGTTTGGTTTCTGCCGTACGTGATTGGCCATCGGGTTGTGGGCCAGCGTCGGAAAGGGATAAGCAAATCGTGGTGATCCTTGCAAGTGAGAGTGTCAGTGAGATCGAGAGTGTTGTTCTCCGTATTTTCAGGTGTGTAACCCCACACCTTTCCTGATAGATTAATAATATTAAATATATGTTAATAAGACTATGAATAATCATGGCTAAGGGTACCATTAAATGGTACAGTTCATTCAAGTACGTTACAGCTAACACTCTGTTAATAGCGTTTACAATTATTTGTATGAACGCATGTGAATTTCGATATGGGCTTGGGATTAAACATATAGTTTGATACATGTAATATTATGTATGTTGGATGGGCACGAAGGTTACAATGAAAAGGGGAAGTGTTCAGGTGGTTTTACCACATTATTCGGTGACTCATGTCACAATATTTTGATTCGGTGACATTGTCACAATATCCGGTGGCTATGCCACGTATTAAGGGCAATGAGCAGTTGATTGCAGCGACTACCTTTGAGGGTGTGTAGCGGATGGAGGGTCGATTTAGTAATCCTTCTTTGGTGTGGTGGGTAATGCAATGGTGTGTAGAGGTTGGATACCTAGGTGGGTTCGGGTTGCATCATTGGTTTTATATACATGTGATTTAATATGCTGTGATATGGGCTTATGGCCCGATAATGATTCCGGATGGGCTTCGTCCAAAATGTTATAATAAAGGCTATAACTGATTGGGAACCTGTGTTGGTTGTTACACATTGAGTCTGTTGACTCACCCTTCGTAGGCTAACATTTTGCAGGTGAGACATAGTGCAATGGATCGGGTCGGCAGAGACTATGTGGTGGCCATGCTCAGCAAAAGTTCGGGTTTTCATATAATGGAACTCTTTTCGTTTTCTTTAGTACATTTTCTTTCGGGATTTATGTTGTTATTTAATTTGTAAAAAGGGCCACTACTTAACTGATTTAAGTTTTGCGTTTAAATTTCATGTCCATGCGATGGTAAACAAAGGAGTAATTAAATACCTTTCTTAAAGCAACTTCAACGGTTTTATCACCTACTCAACTTACGGTTTTCAACCTAATGAGCTCTAGAATTGGGTAAATCTTTTAATTTTTGAAATATAAAGGAAGCATTTTAATGAAATACAAACTTGATCGGTAACTTGGTTTTAAACTTGATAAAAATACAGACCTATTTTTATTAAAATCGTCATATTATATAAGAAGATGAAACAAGATAAAGCTATATCTTCCTTAAGGAACATGTCAGATTCGGTCGAGCCTTGTGGGCCGAGTTTGGGGTGTTTCAACTCCGCTCAATTATGCTAGATCTACTCTTAGGCGGGTCTATTCCTCCTCCACCTAACCACATCAGATTAAATTAAGCAACATAATTAAGAACAAACTAAGTATTTATCATATAATTTAGAAATCAAATAACAAAATCCATCATAGGTTTCATCCCCTTCAGGTATCTGAAGGGTTTAGTGCAAAACTAAATATGAAAACATCTCAAGAGTAAAAAATAAACAAAACATAAGAAATCCCTAAAACCCCCTGAAGGAATTAAAGGAGAGATCCTCCGTCTTGAACGGAGTTTCGGCTTCTTGAGATGGATCAACTGGCTATCTTCAAGTGACTCCCTAAAAGATGAAAGCTTCGGCCTCAAAGCCTCTACCAAAAAGCCATCCTGTTTCAGCTTCTACCGAACTCCCTTTTTTGTTGCTAACTTGGGTGTTTATATAGGCTTTGAGATGCTTTACTTGGCTCCTAAGTATCCTAATTCAAGTAGAATTCCTCCTAGGATGTTTAAGTAGACTTAGGAATGTGTTTCTTTGCCTCCAAGCATCCAAATCCGAGTGAAATTGCTCTTTCTCGTGGTAGGGGCACGCCCATGGCACACGCCCGTGTAATCATCTTCAGGCCGTGTCTCGATTCTGTCGATTGGGGCACGGCCATGTAAATCATGGCATGGCCGTGTGAAGTAAATGGCAAGGCATGGCCATGTGGCTTGAAGTCCAGGCAGTGTTGATTTCTTGGGTTTGCCCAATTTGGTCCGTTTTAAGCCCGTTTTACGTTCTTTTTATCCTTAGGTGCTTTCCTGAACATAATACATGAAAAGAAAGGATTAAGAGCACCTTTTTACATAAATTAGGGAAAAATCATCCAAAAGCATACTAAATGTGGGATTAAAATATGTTACTTTTACGGTTTATCAAATACTCCCACACTTAAGCTTTTGCTTGTCCTCAAGCAAAATTCTCAACTTACAATTAAAATGAACTTTCCATAATTCATAATTCCTATCGACAATGTCTCATCATAATTCATAGATAATTTATACATGGATAATTCAACTCAAAGAGTCCTAAAGATTCAATTACGATAAGTCATACCTTTGTAGTAAGAAAACATAGGTGTCTCCCCTTATCTAAGTAATTACCTTTAATTCAAAATCGACAAGGATTGACATCCTCACAAAAGATTCACTCAAATCACTCGAAGTGTTTAAGGTTCAAGAATAAGCACTCATAAGTCGAACCTAAAAGTTAATCCCATAGGCTTGCCTGAAAATCAAATCTCCACCACTGTATATGGGATGATACACAAATCAAAAGGTCTTTAATCAGGGTTGTAACGGGGCTTGGGTTAAAAGGTGTGGATAAAGGCTGAATTAGAAGGTTAGAATCGAGACTGACTTAACAATTTACCTAACTAGAAACAATGAACTAAATATGAATATTTACATCGAATGAAAACTAATAATACTTACTATTGATAATTACTTTATAATAAAGAGTATTTTCATCACGTGAAATTTGATAATACTTTAATACGAGCTTTTTCTTCAACAATTGGAGTTTTAAATGCTCTAAGCTTTTTTTTTTTTTAAGAACAACTAAGATATTACATGATAAATGATAAATGTAACTACTGAACTAATATAATTTGGTAACTTAATCAAATCAAACCTAGATTAAAGGGTAGTCAAAAGAAAGGGTGATAACAAATACAAAAGGGTTTTGGGTTAATATTAGTGGGTGAGTTAATAAAAAGGTTGTTAGGATTCAACGGGGTTCACTACGGGTTAATTTGTGAAGGTAGGCTTTTTATGGAGTAAGTGGGTTAAATCCTAGGTGCCTTTATCATTTCTGTATATCAAATCAAAAGTGTGGTCTCGACATGTATAAATGAGGCAAGTTTTAGAATAACAGTTCAAAGTTGACACACTCATAATCAATAAAGTGAGCACGAAAAAGAATATATGCTCTATAAGGCTCCAAATCTCACAAAAATTATGAGTGTTTTTGACCTCAATCCCTGTAAATTTCAAACTTTAAAGTAATACTCAAATTCAGTTCACCGACCTATTAATTTTTAATTTTTAGAAAGTAGACTTATCATGCTCAATTCTCTAGTATCCTTTAGATTTAATCATCAATGCACAATTAACTCGACTTACTCTAAAACATACCAATAAAATCATACATCATAAGAAATTTCATCCTAATTAGTAATATGAGAAAAATACTTTCAACAAGACTAAATTCAGATTTTGAGAATAATGCAAAAAGTCGGTACTTTTACCCCCACACTTAAGATGTACATTGCCCTCAATGTACAAAGATAGATAAACAATTATGTAATAATAAAATCAAAAGAGAAGGGGAGAAGTAACACTTCCTAAATTTTTGGATGAAGTCTTTGAAAAGAAACCGGATAAGATTGGAGGTGAGCGTGGGAAGCATCTCGAATCTTTAAAATTGAATCCTCAAAGTAGCAGCTTGGTTTTATTATATCCTAAGCTAAATCTAAATATCATAAAAATAAAAAAAGAAAATAAAATAAAATAAAATAAAGTAAAGTAAAAAAAATAATGATGATAAAATAGAAACAAAAATAAATAATGGAAAATGAAAGACAACTAGAAAAATGGGGAATGAGGTTTAAAAAAGATGTAGCTCGTGTTTGGGATTTTGAATTTTGAACTCATTTAGGGTGTTTGGGCATGGCCGTGGGTGTCGTGGCACGCCCGTGTCTTCCTTCACACGTCATTCAATATGGTCGTGCTCCTCCGGTGTTTGATAAGTCAGAATGTTGGCACGGTTGGGAGGCACGGCCGTGTTTATCCTGTGCTTGACGAGTCAATAACCTCGTACGGGGCATCAGCACGGGCGTGGACTAGTATCGTAGCCTATGTTAGAGAAAGAAGTTTATTCCCTGTTCGTGCAAGGCTAACGGCACGCCCATGGTTCAGCCCCTAGCTTCCACACGGCCATGGGCACGCCCGTGTGTAGGGCCGTGTGGCCTAGAAATCTGCTCTTTGGTTAGTTTATGGTTAGGTGCTAAAAAGAAAAAGAAAATAAAAAATAAAAAATAAAAAATGTAAAAATGGGGCTCGAGTTGCCTCCTGAGAAGTGCTCGTTTATAGTCTTAGCTAGAATTTACCTCTCATTCGTATGGTCATAGTGGTTTGAGGAGGTGGAAATCCTTTCTCATTTGATCAACTCGGTTATGGATATAAAGTTTAAGTCGAGTAATGTTTACCTCAAAAGTGTTGAATTTAGGATTGCTTACCTTGACTATGCCGTATAGGAAGACATTAAGTACCTCAAAAGTGATTTCTTCATTTGCCTTGAGTTCTGAATTGGTGATTCGAGGGTCTTCCTTATTCAACAATACCTGATCCTCTATTTTAATGTGATTTGTTGTTCCTATCAGCTCGTCTCGGGTTTCCTTTAGTTTCACTTCGTGTGGTTCTAGTTCCTCATGTAGTTCTTCTTTATTAGTACGAGGTCTATGATCCGGCTCAGGTTTGTAGCTTTGTGGTGTTTCCTACAATGAAGGTTAAACAAGTTGGTTATCAACTGAATTTACTTTCTCACCTTTATCACTTGATGTTACGGCGAGTCAAGAGCTTGAAGAGTGACTATCTCGTCGCCTACACGAAGTATGAGTTCTCTGCATAGATATCAATTTTAGCTCTGGCGATTGCTAAAAGGGTCTTCCTAAAATTAAGGGATCGTGTTGTCCTCATCCATGTCTAAAACAAAAAGTCTCTTGGGAATACGAATTTATCAATTTTGATTAGAACATTTTCTACTATACCCTAGGAATTCTTATAGGTTTATCGAGTTAATTGAATGCTCATCCTAGTTTATGCAGGTTTCCCTAGACCTAGTTGTTTAAACATTTTGTAAGGCATAACATTGATGCTTGCCCTAAATCGCTAATGCATTATCAATAGATAAACTACCAATTAAACATGGAATTGTAAAACTCCGTGGATCTTTTAATTTTCTGGTTTATTTTGTAAATTCTTTGAGCACATTGCGTTTAGCTCCACGTGGTGCTCTTCGTCTAATTTGCATTTGTTGGTCAAGAGCTGTCTTAAAATTTTCCTCGAGTCTGATATCTGGAAAAGAGCTTCAAGGAGAGGGAAGTTAATATGTAATTTCTTTAAGAGTTTAAGAAACTTACCGAACTATTCCTCTGAATCGTCTCTTTTCATTGCTTCGGGATAAGGTATGCGAGGTTGGTACTCCTTGATTACCGGTGTTTTCTTTTCTTATGTTACCTCTATCTTACCTTCGTCTACCTTGTTTTCTTTTATTGAGTTTGGTTCATCTAACCCCTTACTTTCTTGAGCTGAGATGGCTTGAATTTTCTCCTTTGGGTTAACCTCGGTGTTACTTGGTAGACGTCCTAGCGATCGTATTAGCTTTGCGAGATGTCCCACTGACCTAGTAAGTTCTCCAACTTGATTCTCGATCCCTTTGATCGATTTTTGTTGTTCATCAAGTCTTGCTTGGTCTTTTGGAGCGAGAATTTGTGGCTGCCATGAAATTCGTCAGCATCTCTTCAAGATTCGGCTCCTCTTCTTGTTGGTGAGGTGGTTGTTGAAAATCTGGAGGAAGTTCTGATCTTTGGCTATTTTGATAATTCCACGAGAAATTGGGATGGTACTTCCAACCTGCATTATAAGTGTCACTATAAAAATTATTTTGATATCTAGAATAGTTACCTGTATAGTGAGCTTGCCCGTTTTCCATGTCATATCCGTAGGGTGGGTACTCAGGATTCCTCACGCCTCCTAGATTCAAATCATATTGTATTTCTGGATATACCTGCGAGGGACTATACCAATCATCAATCTTTTTATTCATCATCTCTAACGGATTAGATAACCTGGTGACCACGTCAAGGTTGAAAACACTGGTTGCTTTAGTAGGAATTGCCCCAATGCCTTGCCACTAATAATTATTCAGTACCATCTTTTCCATAGGCTAAAATTTTCTGCCAAAAGAAAAATAGATGAAAAAATTAGCAAAGTAAAAAGAAATAATAATAAAGAATAATATAATAATAATAAATTGCAAATAAAAAAAATTGGTTAAAGTAATAGAAATAGAGTTTTCTTAATATTTTAGTGTTCCCCGGCAACGGCGCCAAAAACTTGATTGTGTCAAGCGATTGAGTTTTAATATTTATAAAGAATGATCGAACACATGGACCGATGTGACAACAATAGAGGCAAGTGCACCTATCAAGCATGAGTATAGCTCAGGCAAGAATATCTTATCGAACCCAAAGGAACCTAAAAGTACTACTACTCACTTTCTTTCTATTATTTAGCCTAAAATATGGAGTGATTGGATTATTAAACTAACGAAATACTTAAACTAAATGCAAAGACAAAAGAATGAATTGGAGAAATACTTTAAGAAAACTCAGTTGATAAAGACGATACCCTCAGGAAGAATCCATCTATGACTTCACTTATTATTTATTTCCCAAACCTTATGATTTCCTTACTTAGCTTGATCTGTGAGACTCCCTAACCTATATTAAACCCTCTCTCGAGGCGAATAGCATCTAACCTTAGGTTAATTAGTGGAACTCTCATTCTTTTATAATAACCCCCTAAGGAAGCAGTAAATTGATCAATGGATTCCCATATTACGTTTCACCCTAATCCGGCAAAATCTTGTAACCCTATCTCTAGGAGCCCGATCAACTCCACTCAATTATGCTAGATCTACTCTTAGGCAGGGTCTATTCCTCCCCCACCTAAGCATATTAGATTAAATTAAGCAACATAATTAAGAACAAACTAAGTATTTATCATATAATTTAGAAATCAAATAACAAAATCCATCATAGTTTTCATCCCCTTCAGGTATCTGAAGGGTTTAGTGCATAACTAAATATGAAAACATCTCAAGAGTAAAAAATAAACAAAACATAAGAAATCCCTAAAACCCCTTAAAGGAATTGAAGGAGAGATCCTTCATCTTGAATGGAGTTCCGTATTCTTGAGATGAATCAACTGGATATCTTCAAGTGCCTCCCTAAAAGATGAAAGCTTGACCTCAAAGCCTCTTCCAAAAAAGCCATCCTGTTTCAGCTTCTGCCGAACTCCCTTTTTAGTTGCTACCTTGGGTGTTTATATAGGCTTTGCGATGCTTTACTTGGCTTCTAAGTATCCTAATTCAAGTATAATTTCCTCCTAGGATGTTTAAGTGGACTTAGGAATGTGTTTCTTTGCCTCCAAGCATCCAAATCTGAGTGAAATTGCTCTTTCCCGCAGCAGGGGCACGCCCATGGTACACGCCCGTGTAAGTCGTCTTCAGGCCGTGTCTCGATTCTCTCAATTAGGGCACGACCGTGTAAATCGTGGCATGGCCATGTGAAGTAAATGGCAAGGCACGACCGTGTGGCTTAAAGTCCAGGCCATGTCGATTTCTTGGCTTGGCCCAATTTGGTCCAGTTTAAGCCCGTTTTACGTTCTTTTTATCCTTAGGTGCTTTCCTGAGCATAAGACATGAAAATAAAGGATTAAGATCACCTTTTTACATAAATCAGGGATAAATCATCCAAAAGCAAATTAAATGTGGGATTAAAATATGTTACTTTTACGGTTTATCACATGTATAGGTGATAAACCTCAATTTATACATATTTTAACCCTATACTTGGCTTATTTTGGATGAATTTTCATTAGATTTGATGAATTTGATGCTCCTAATCCCTTAATTTAATATTTTACACTCATGAGAGCTTAGGGAGTCGAAAAGAACAAGAAACGGGCCAAAATTGGATGAAATGGGCCTACCTAGGAAATCAACACGGCCTGGACCAATGAACACGACCGTGTATTACGAGCAGGATCAAACACGGCCTAGATCAATGTACACGGGCAGACCACACGGCCGTGTGTCGCAAGCAGAAGCGAGCACAGTCTAAAGAATCAAGCACGGGCATGTCCCTTCCATACCAAAGTTTAATTCTATTCGAAATAGGCCACTTTTGTGCCAAGAGAGGTGTTCTAAAGCCTATATAAGCACCTTAGGGGGAAACCTAAATAGGGACACTGAATAGAAGGCAGAAAATACTCGAAGACAGCCGTCGGGAGCAACTCGAAAGAAGGATCTTCATCAAGACTAAAGATCTCCCATCAAGTTCTTTAGAAGTTTTTGGGTTTTCTTATGTTTTGTTGTTTTCCTTATTTTAAAATGTTTTTTCCCAATTAGTATGAACTAAATCCCTTAGATATCTAAGGAGATAAATCCTATGACGGATCTTATTATTATTTGATTTATAAGATAAATACTTGTTCTTATTCTTAATTGTGGGTTCTTATTCTTGTTTTGATAATTCATTTATTGATTCAAGTTGAATGTGCTTATTTAGAGGAGCAAATGTCCCTGTTTAAAAGCTGATCAACACAATTAAGTGGAGTTGATTGCAACCCTAGAAATAGGGCGACAAAAATCTGTTGGATTAGAGTCAAATCTAATAAAGGAATCCATAGATCGAGTTAATGCGACAATAAGGGTTTTAATTAGAATGAAATTTCAATTAATCAACCTAGAGTTAGTTGTTTTTAGTCTTGAAAAAGATACTAACATAAATCAGGGATTTCTATGGATTAAGTCAAGTGGATAAATCATATGAATCAAAAGTAATAAGTGAAGTCTAGGTGGATTCTTCCTTAGGTATTTCCTATCTCATAAAGTTGTATAAAGTATTTTCCAAATTCGTTCTCTGTCGTGTTTTTAATTAAGTTTTAATTTAAAAGAAATCACTCCAATTCTTAGGCTAGATAATAGAAAGATAGTAATTACTAGTACTCTTGGTCCTTGTGGATACAGTATTACCGGTCTTACCATAACTATACTATTGAACGATAGGTGTGCTTGCCTTTATTGTGATCGTAGTTAGTTTGAGACACATCAAGTTTTTGGCGTCGTTGCCGGGGACTAAGATATTAGGAACACTAATTTTTTATTAGTTTAGCCATTTTTACTTGATTTGCAAATTATTCATTTATTTTATTTTATTTTATTTTCTGATTTTTCCTTTTATTTGCTTCTAACAGGTAACTCTAGTTTATGACTAGAAGAAACCCATCAGGACCATTGCTTTACAACAGTGATATAGAAGGTACCACTCACAGAAATCGAAGAGAAATAAGGTGAAGTCTACATTACATAGAAGAAGAGTAAGAAGACGAAACTAATACTACCGAAGAGATGGCTGACAATAACCCGCTACCTCCTATGGTTGCCGCAAACCCGGTGAATCAAAATCCTGCTCCTCGTACTATGTATGATTATGCTAAACCTAACTTAACAGGAACTAAATCAAGTATTGTTAGACCTCCTATTGCTGTAAATAATTTTGAATTGAAACCTAACACTATTCAGATGATTCAGCAATTTGTTCAGTTTGATGGTTTGTAGGATGAGGATCGAAACAATCACTTGGTAAATTTTCTGGAATTCTGCGACACTTTCAAAATAAATGGCATTTCTGATATGCCATTTGCCTTTGGTTTTTTCCCTTATCGTTGAGGAATAAAGCCAAACAGTGGTTGAACTCATTACCACGAGGATCAATCACTACATGGGAATAAATTACCAAAAAAATTTTACTTAAATACTTTACGCCTGATAAAATGGCTAAGTTGAGGAATAATATCTCTTCTTTTGTGCAAATGGATTTAGAAAAACTTTATGATACATGGGATAGATACAAGGATCTACTGAGAAGATGCCCTCACCAGTGTTTTCAACCTCGACGCAATGACCATGCTATCAAACCAGGTAGAACTGTTAAATAAAAAGATTAATGGTTTGTGTGTTTCTTCGCAGGTACATCCAATGATGCAGTGCAGTACAAAAATGGAAGAGAGACGAACAATATAGAATACCCACCCTACAACCCTGGCATAGAAAATGAATAGATAAACTATATGGGTAATAATTTTAGACCTCAAAACAACTCTTATAGTAACACTTACAATCCAGGTTGGAGGAACCACCCAAACTTTTCATGGGGCGGCCAAGGAAATCAGGGATAACAACCCCCTCCAGTCTTTTAACAACAACCCTACCCACAAGAGAAAAGGCCGAACCTTGAGGAGATGCTAACAAAATTTATCGTGGTGTTAGAAACCCGTTTGCAAAACACTAAAACATAACTCAAAAATTAGCAAGCATCGATTCAAGGGCTTGAGAACCAATTAGGACAACTTGCTAAGCTCATATCTAAACGACCACAAGGTAGCTTGCCAAACAACACTGAAACTAACCCAAAGGAGCAACTTCACGCAATTACTGCTCACCATAGTGAAGGGTTAAATGAACTAAAATTGAGGCAAGAGGATGTGGCAGAGAAGGTAAGGTCGAGATAAGCCATGATAAACCAAAACTAGTAAGTACAAAATACCAACCTCATGTGTCATATCCCAATGCGACAAAGAAAGACTGTACAGATGAACAATTCGATAAATTTCTTAAACTCTTAAAAAATTACATATTAACTTATCATTTATTGAAGCTCTTTTGTAAATGCCCAATTCAAAAAAATTAAAAGAGCTTTTGACAAACAAACGGAAGTTAGACGAGGCATCGTATGTGGAGCTAAGTGCAATGTGCTCAGCAATCTTACAAAATAGACTACCGCAAAAGTTAAAAGATCCAGGAAGTTTTACGATTCCTTGCTTAGTTGGTAGTTTATTTGTTAATAATGCTTTAGCAGATTTAGGGCAAGCATCAATGTTATGCCTTATAAAATGTTTAAACAGCTAGGTCCTAGGAAACCCAAACAAACTAGGATGAGCATTCAATTGGCTAATAAAACTATTAGAGTTCTTAGGGGTATAATCGAAGATGTACTAGTAAAAATTGATAAATTCATATTCCCAGTAGACTTTGTTGTTTTAGACATGGATGAGGACAATAATGTTCCTTTAATTTTAGGAAGACCATTTTTAGCAACTGCTAAAACTAGAATTGATGTTGGTACAGGTGAACTCACATTTTGTGTAGGTGACGAAATGATCACTTTTTAGGCTCGAGACTCGGATAGGACATCGAATAATAAAGGTAAGAACATAAATTCCATTAATAACCATTTGGTTTAACCCTCTTTTCAGGAAGCACCACAAAATTACACAAGTGAGCCATATCCTTGACTTCGTGCCAACAAAGAAATAACTCATGAGGAGCGAAGGCTTCAGATCGATGAACTAGACAAGTGGAAGACACATTTCAAGGAGAAATCAAGAACACACGAAGTAAAACCGAAGCAACTCCATAACAAACTTAAAGATGAAGCAGACTACTTCAAGGTTGGAGACAGAGTTCTAATGGATAATACAGATCCTCGTGTTGCCACTTATGAACCTAATGGAATAACTCCTTTCACAGTACTTAATACTTTCCCATACGGTAAATTCGAGGTAACTCATTATCAATTTGGCACCTTCAAGGTAAATTGTACTCATCTAAAACCTTATTTTAATACAATTGATAGCAAAAATGATGAGTTTCAACTCCTCAAACCCCCATGATTATGCGAATGAAAAGTAAGTCTAGCTTAAGACTTTCAATGAGCGCTTCTTGGGAGGCAACCCCGAGCACTAACCCCATTAATTTTTATATTTTCGATTTTTAAGACCTAACCAAAAACTAACCAAACCAATAAAGCACAAGTTTCCCTACCACACGACCTTGCAAACGGGCATGGTTGTGGCCGGGACACCACGAATAGGCACATTGGCGTGGCAAAGACCGTGCGAACCAAGGACAAAAATTTTCCCCAATACACGGGCTACGGAAAAAGCCATGACCGTGCAATACGGCCGTGGTCAACACTGATAAAGTAACATGGGAGTGAGACATGCCCGTGTTTTTATGCCGTGGCTGACACTCATTATGCAACATGGGCGTGGATACCTCTATACAAGTGTGGGAGAAACGAACGAGGCATTACACGGCCGTACGATACGGCCATGTGACCTAACACGCCTGGGGTACACGGGCGTGGGCAGTAACCAGGTGCCTTGATTTCTATTTAAACCCTCCTCTTCTCACCTTCTTCCCTAATTTTTCTTCTCCCAAACCTTGCCTACTACACCCCTTTCTTTTTCCATTATCCTTCTCCGTTCATTTTCCTTTCCTCATTTCCCTCATTCTTTCTTTACACCACCACCACACCAACCACCATCCTTGCCACCGTACACAATGAATAATACTAGAGGCAAGACCAAGACCACCATCCCCATGTTAGAAAAGTGAAAGGATCCTAGCACGGTTTCCCCGTGCGTGACCACTCTACATAAGTTCATGCCGGCGGCTTCATTCCCTTGACAAGACGAGGACCTTTAAGTCTATTTATTTTTTTCTTTTTCTTTTATTTTTGTTTTTAAATTCTTTCCCTTTATCTTTCTTGTCCTTAATTCATATTAGTATATTTTGATTTCTTTAATTTAGGTTCAAGGGGCTATTAAGGAATGACCACACCACCACCATAGTATCTACCACCCCTGTCCAAATTTACCGGATTTCTTTTCTTTGACTCCATCCAAAATTCAGGAAGTTTCACTCCTCTCCCTATCTTATGATTTTCATATAATATTATCATTATCTATCTTTTTACATTGAGGATAATGTACATCTTAAGTGTGGGAGGTGTCAACAATACTGAATTATGCCTTGTTCTTAAGTAACTTTCTCATATTACCATTAGAATGAAACTTCTATTGATTTATGATTTTTGTTGATATGTTTTGGAGAAAGTCATAGGTAATTATGCATTGATGATTTAAAATTTAAGATATTAGAGAATCAAGAATGATAAGTCTATTTTCAGAATTAAAAATTTGGTTAGATTGTTTCCCTAAATTTAAATATTACTTTGAAGTTTGAAATTTGCAAAATTGACATCAAAAACCATAATTTTTGTGAGATTTTGAGCCTTTAGGGCATATACTTTTCTTTCTCACTTTATTGATTATGAGTGTGTCAACATTGATTTGTTATTCTAGAACTTGCTTCAATTGTGCATGTCAAGACCACACTTTTGATTTCATATACTGAGATGATAAAGGCACCTAGGATTTAACCCACTCACTCCACAAAAAGCCTACCTTCATAATTAACCCCTAGTGAACCCCTTTGAATCCTAATAAATCGTTTTTGATTTACCTTTGATATTAACCTAAAACTCACTCTTTTTGATTCATTAAGAATTTTCCCTATTTGAATTAACCTTTTTTTTTCGAGATTTGATTTGAGTAGTTGCCTAACTATGTTCTCTATTTCAATTGTTAAGTTCTTTCTTATTATTGTATGTTCTTATTATTAAAAAAAGAATTTGGAAATTCATTCATTATTAGTTCAATGTTATTTGAGCTTAAAACGGTTAAAATTCACATCTTTAGAAGAAGCTCGTGTTATTATGATAAGTTTTCAACTGATGTATTTATTCAGTATTAGTCCATTGTTCTAGTTAGGTGATTTGACAATTCAATCTCAATTTTAACCTTTTAATTCAGCCTTTATCCACACCTTTAACCCAAGCCCCATTACAACCCTTTTAAAAGACCTTTTGATTTATGTATCATCTCATTTTATAGTGGTGGAGATTTGATTTTCATGCAAGCCTATGTTAATAACTCTTCATGTTTGAATTTTGAGTTCTTTATCTTGAACCTTAAAGCACTTTGAGTGATTTGAGTGAATCCTTAGTGAGAATGTCAATCCTTGTTGGTTTTGAATCATATGTAATTATTTAGGTAAGGGAAACACCTATGTTTTTCGTGCTATAAAAATTTATGATTTAGATTGTTTGAATATTTAGGACTCTTTTAGTTAAATTATCCATGTAAGAATTATCTATGAATTCTGATGAGAATTATGATTTTAGGAAGTTTAATTTTAATTGTGAGTTGAGGATTTTGCTTGAGGACAAGCAAAGGCTTAAGTGTGGGGATATTTGATAAACCTCAATTTATACATATTTAACCCCATGCTTGGCTTATTTTGGATGAATTTTCATTAGATTTGATGAATTCGATGCTCCTAATCCCTTAATTTCATATTTTACACTTAGGAGAGCTTAGGGAGTCGAAAAGAATAAGAAACGGGCTAAAACGGGACGAAATGGGCTTACCTAGGAAATCAACACGGCCTAGACCAATGAACACGACCGTTTATTATGAGCAAGATCAAATATGGCCTAGATCAAAGTACACGGGTAGACCACACGGCTGTGTGTGGCGAGCAGAAGCAAGCACGGTCTAAGGAATCGAGCACGGGCGTGTCACACGGGCGTGTCCCTACCATATCAAAGTTTAATTCTATTCGAAATATGCCACTTGTGGGCCAAGAGAGGTTTTCCAAAGCCTATATAAACACTCTAGGGGGCAACCTAAATGGGGACGCTGAATAGAAGGCAAAAATACTCAAGGCAGTAGTCAGAACAAATCGAAGAAGGATCTCCATCAAGACTGAAGATCTCCCATCAAGTTCTTTAGAAGTTTTTGGGTTTTCTTATATTTTGTTGTTTTCCTTATTTTAAGATGTTTTCCCCCATTAGTATGAACTAAATCTCTTAGATATCTAAGGAGATGGATCCTATGAAGGATCTTATTATTATTTGATTTATAAGATAAATACTTGTTCTTATTCTTAATTGTGGGTTTTTATTCTTGTTTGATAATTCATGTTATTGATTCAAGTCGAATGTGCTTATTTAGAGGAGCAAAAGTCCCTGTTTAAGAGCAAATCAACGCAATTAAGTGGAGTTGATTGCAACCCTAGAAATAAGGCGACGAAAATCTGTCGATTAGAGTCAAATCTAATAAGGGAATCCATAGATCGAGTTAATGCAACAATAGGGGTTTTAATTAGAAATAAATTTCAATTAATCAACCTAGAGGTAGTTGTTTTTAGTCTTGAAAATGATATTAACATAAATCAGGGATTTCTACGGATTAAGTCAAGTGAATAAATCATATGAATCAAAAGTAATAAGTGAAGTCTAGGTGGATTCTTCCTTAGGTATTTCCTATCTCATAAAGTTGTATAAAGTATTTTCCAAATTCGTTCTCTGTCGTGTTTTTAATTAATTTTTAGTTTAAAAGAAATCACTCC
Source organism: Gossypium rotundifolium (assembly GCA_025506655.1). Classification (NCBI taxonomy): domain Eukaryota; kingdom Viridiplantae; phylum Streptophyta; class Magnoliopsida; order Malvales; family Malvaceae; genus Gossypium; species Gossypium rotundifolium. The sequence continues at coordinate 131,358,224 of CP106727.1, forward strand.
AATTCTTAGGCTAGATAATAGAAAGATAGTAATTACTAGTACTCTTGATCCTTATGGATACGATATTATCTGTCTTACCATAAGTATACTATTGAATGATAGGTGTGCTTGCCTTTATTGTGATCGTAGTTAGTTTGAGACACATCAATAGGATATGTTGGCCATATTGGCATGTAAACATAAACGATGCTTGTAATCTAGCCATTGGAATGGCTAGTAATGGTTGTTTTAGTATACTTGTAATGTCATACTATGTTAGCCACATATGTGTTAAGTAGTTGATCAAATCATGTCTAACATGAGGACATAGCCAAGATAAGATTGTAAACATGTATGTATGAAATGATATGCCATGATGATGGATGAAATATGCTTGATTATAATGCTTGAAATGGTTGGTAATTTTATGTGATGATTTATCATGTTAAATGATAGAATTAACTTGAATAAAATACTTGGATTGGTTGGGTTATGAATGCAAGATGTGGTGTATGATTATGTCAATTATTGGGGCGAGAAATGAAGCTAGGAATTGCTTTATCTTATCCACATGGGTAGACATACGGGCGTGTGTCTAGACCATGTGTGTAACGCCCCAAAATTTTAATTTTTAATTTCGTGTATGTATGACACACAATTGTGTATCTGCTTTAGTGGTTATGTGTTTTGGGTGTGTGTGAGAGGTCCCAAGTTCAATCCTTGACTTGGGAAAATTTTGGTATTTTTATGAATAAAGCCCTATCTCTAGTCGTAGGCTTATAGTTAAAAGTTGGTAAAAATATATCAGAATGGACCTACTAGTCTAGTGGCTAAGGTGTGTGTTGGCGTGTTGGAGGTATGGAGTTCAAGTCCCTGCGCGAGCAAGGGAATTATTTTTGTTGCTTGGCCGTGTGGCATGGTGGAGTCTTAGTCAAATTGAAATTTAGAGTAGTGGAGTTGTTGTGGGAGGTTAGGGAGAGAATTAAGGAGATGAGTTACCAGATTTTTAGGCATTATCTTTTTGCTTAGTTTTTTTTCAAATTTCAAACTCTTTTCCACCTTTTTGACGTTTTCTCTCTTCTCCCCCACTCTCAATTTTCGATTTTCCTCTTTTTTCTAAATAATAAATCATTGCTGCCTAATTTCCTTTGAATTCCCCTTCTATTTTCTTTGTCTTTCTTCATCTTTTCCCCTTTGTGAAAGCGTGCAATTGTGTTGTACGGTAAGTTTCCGTTTTATTAAAATTGAATGTTACTCTAGATAAGGGATTAAAGGGTGTTTTGTTGACTATTTAGGAGTTGATCATGAGGCTGGAATTAACATTCGTTGATTTGACTCAAAGTGGTGATCGTTTGGTAAGCATATAAGGTATTTGTTTTTTTTGTGTTGTTTGGGCGAGTGGTTTTGGCTTTGAATTCGTTCTTAACTTTGTTGAACTCTTCGTTAGTGAGGAATGGTTAGCAGCAAATCATTTCGGTTGTTATCTCCCTCGTGTTGAGTAGTGGTGGAATTGTGTGAAGTTAGAAGGTAAGTGATGAACGGACATGATTAGACCTTTTGGTACGTGAATATGGGTTTAACCTTAGTTTAAGACCGATTCTAAAGTTAGGATTGTCGATTATAGGTTTTTGGTGATCTCGGGATTGCATAAGCAGCGAAAATGATACATGTGTGTACCCGAAATGCAGAAAATAGGATTCGACAAAAAAAAAGCCGAAATTGCTCGCTGTCGAGAAATAAGATAAATAAGAGAAAATGATGCAAAAATTGTAGAGAAAGGAAATAATGGTGTTATAAACATGGAAATCAACATTTTGCACTAAAATAGTTTTGGACAGTAGTAGTAGTCTAACTTTGAAAAATCATCAAAAAAAATGAAAATTGAGTTAGAGGTTGAATAAGATATGAAATTAAATTTTATTGAGTCTAGTTTTTCATGGAAGAAACAGTGTAAGCAATAGAATTGTAAATTATGAGATATAATAAATTTTGTGAGAAAATGTTAGAATGATTTCGAGTTCCCTGCTTCGACTTTAGAAAATTGTCAAAATTATAAAAAAAATAATTAGGGCATAAATTTATATTTTAAATCCTTAATGAGTCTATTTTCAATAAAATGAATAGAAACATCATCCAAATTCTGTACTAAGATATAAATAATTTTTAGTAAGGAAAGGTTGAAGTCAAATAGCATAATAGGGACAAATTTGAAGATTTTACTATACTTATTTTATAAACTATAAATTCTAAAAATTTTATGGTAGAAATATATTTGAGTCTAGTTTCAAAAACATCAAGCAGATCTTAATTTTGAATTCTTTAGCTCAAGATATAAATAATTTAGTAACAATGACTCAAGTAGATAGCTTTGAATGAACATATAAGTAAATAGTGAAAACATATATGAATATTTATCTAGCATGGGTTACATTAAAAATGGATCACACAACCAAGGACAATTTGGGCTGAGTGGGCTACACGGGCAAATCATATGGGCATGTGCGCCCCTTTTTACCGAAATGTTTCTAAGGTTGCACGGGTCGCCCAAGTTGACTGTGAACCCACTGTAGGGTCGGTAAGCACTACTTAGACCCCTAAATGTGCGAAATTGATAGAATGATATCTGTACTGAGCATTTTAATATCTGAACTGAATATATGTACTGAAATTGCATAATAGCATATCATCCATTGTATGTTGCATTGCATTGGGTTGGGGGTTGTTATTCGGAAGAAGTGTACTGAAAGGCTTTAAGCCTAATTTACTGGCAGCTTAGCTGTAAACTACTGTTTTGTGCCGCATTCGGTACTACTTGAGTGTAGGGATGGGTGGGTTGATTATATCTCCACATGGAGTGTATGGATGGGCAGAGATGGTGTGTAGAGGCTGGTTAGGTAGGATTTTGCTACTGCATAACTGTTACTACTACTGATACTGTGATAGGCTAAGGCCCTACTACATTTTTGACACTGTACTGAGATGGGCTAACGCCCAAACTGTCACTGATACTGAAAAGGGCTTAGGCCCAAGACAGTTCAATTGTGCACTGTGAATACTGATTGTTTGTTTGTTTCTGCGAGATTACACACTGAGTTTACGTAAACTCACCCTTTTTGTTTAATGTGCAAAGTAGTCCCCAGACTTAGACGGATCGGTGCGACGGAGGACTCAGCAGTGACCACAGTAATTTTTGGACTTCATGGTTTTCAATTTACGATTTATGATTTGATTATTATTGATTATTTGGGTTGTAATTTAAGGAACCTCTGGACTTTGGTTTTAAATTTAGGTTTTTATTTATTTATTTTACTTTATGGATTTATACCTGCTAGTCGTAGGAAATTAGGTTTTCAAAAAGCTTGTAACACCCCAAACCCGGCCCATGAGTCCTGACCGGATCTAGTATGTTACGGAGTAAAACGATTTGAAACATTTTGAGTGTCTGGTGAAAACTTGATAAAATATGTTTAAGGTATTAAAACAGTGTTTGATAAAACTCAGGAGGGATTGATTTTTATAACCGTGGTTGTGTTGAAAACCCTTTGAAAACACTTGATCAATTAAAATTTTAAAATCATCAGGGTTATAGTTGACTTGGTGTATTTTTCTACCCGATGGTAACATCTTTGAAAACTCGTAGAAGTTATTTAGTTTGAAAATATTGCTTTTAACCAATTCACTTAACATTTATAATTTCATTTGTAATATAGTATAAGTAAAATAAAAACAACTATGTAAACATCCAAATAATAATTAGCGGCCTTAATACAACCCAAATTAAAAATGTAGAAAGTAAATAAACATGAATGAATCAAATAAAATTCCAAAACCAAGGAACAAGCATGGCAGCCCAAGTCCTCTCGGCTCCATCTCCGATCTACTCATCTCGCAAAATAATTTGGGAAGGGTGAGTCACCAAGACTCGGTGTAAATCCCCACCCGTAAATGCAACTCATACACAAATTATTAATTGACATGCAAACATGCAACCCAACTAACCATCCGTACTCCTTTAACTACCCCGTGTGGTCAAAACCACGGTGGTCAAAACCACCGTGACTAGAGTCACAAATCAAATGATGGGGCCAACCCATCGTGTGGTCAAAACCACTGATGACCATAGGTCACAATTATCATAATGTGGTCAAAACCACTGGTGGTACCAAACCACTGGGACTTAGTCACAATTTATCAACGGTGTGGTCAAAACCACTGGTGACCGAAGTCACAATTAAACTGATGGGGCCAACCCATCTTGTGGTCAAAACCACTGGTGACAGTCCATAGAGATCATCCCCCTCCTCTCATCAATCCCACCATCATCATGCTTACATAACAATATCATAATCCCACATATCATGCATTTATGTATAGCATAGCATTCCACAGCATATGATGGCATACACAAACATATATCATAGATCACGTAATAGGGGACTTACCCGGAATCCATGCTTAAGCCCACAAGCAAATCACTACCACAATGATTAAAAATAACATGATAGCAATGTTAACTAATAAAGTGTGTAAAGAGTTTTACACACCTGTTACTAACGAGATTCCTAGATCCCGAAGATCCGATCTACTGTGCTAGATCCTTTGACCCTATATTCGGCCAACAACAAGATTAGTGCCATAGGCCTATTCGGCCATAACAACTTAAAACCAAAGGCTCATTTGCGGCACTTACCTTAAGCGATTTGGTTTCCAAACAAATCCCGAAAACGTCACTTGATTAAGACTCTGCCAAAATTCCTTAAACATCCCACAATAAAAATCGGTCACCACTTAAAATACATAACATGGCCGTTGGCCGAATGTCAACCTACATACCATGCTTACCTTAAATCCCGAAAGACCTCTCAATTCCCCTTAACGCTGCCTTCCAAAAAGGGTTACAAGTCCAAGACCTTGAATAGGTTCAGTCATACACAAAAATACAGAGTTAAGCCTCATGGTTTCGGCTGGCCAAAACAAGAATAAAAGATTTAAACACAGAGAGAGTCCTTACCACACTATTGAAATCAGCAGCACCTTAGTTAGGGGGGATTCGGCCTATGCCCTTTATAGTAGGGAATATTCGGCTAGCAACACCAATGGAAGGTGAATTTTTTTTTTTTAGTAGAAGAGGGGTGGTAGATTCGGCCAATTAGAAGAAAAAGAAACTAGGAATTTTGAAGAATTTTGGCAATGTATCTAGGAGGATTCCTACCAAGAACAATTGGAGAGAAAGAAAAGAAAAGCAGTTTTGATGAATTTTGGCACCTCCCTAATGATAAAACCGATTGTGGATGGCCCCAAGGAGTCCTATATTCGCCCATCTCCCCTCTTTTTGTGATAATTTTAGCTTTTACTTATCAAAAATAAAGCAAGATTTATCTTCCACTTAATCTCCTAAACCTCATCAAACAAATAAAATGAAAATAAACTACTAACACTTACTCTTCCAGCTGAAAATCAAAGATAAAACAAGGTTTATCCTTATCATAATAAGAGTCCTACATGCAAGCCATCGGCTCCTCTCCCATTCACGCCAGCTTTGAAAAAAATAAAATACCAATCTGCTCCTTTGGTTCAACATGGGACCTAAAGGAGCAAACTATCATGACCCCTTACAACGCCCAAGCCACTCTTCCAAATCGACTTTCATGCCTCAAAACCTCGCCATTTATTCTTAAGGCCTTCCTAGGCCGATTCCTTTCCTAATGCAAAAGAAAATAAAACTCCCAAGGCGTAAACTCGGCAGCTCGAACCAAAGACCTGCGCCCATTGTTACCTCCAAGCTCTTAAGTGGCGCATGACAGCCACTTTGCCAATTAATTCTTTGTGTCATGCTTCTCCCGAAATTTTTCTTAACCACTATCTCACCTATCTCCCTCCTTTTAAACATTTAAAAAGAAATTTCCAGTCCTAAGTCAGGCCTAGCTCGGGGTTATTTCTAGACCCTAGAACATGCTTAGCAATCATAGTATTCATTTCTTCAAACACACATATGGGAAAAATAATTAAATTACAAACAACCCCTAATTTAGGATGTTACAAAACTAAAGTAATTTCTAAACGCATAATCACCTAAACTGTTTTATTGAAGCTTTCGCAATGGGGTATGTTTCAAAAAAAATATTTTAAATGAATAAAGAAGACTTCCTAACTTCTAACAAAGGTTTACAAAAGAGAATAACATGAAATGTTTTCATCATAACAATGAGGTTTCAAAACACTATCTTGTGACATTTCCAGATACGACCATAACGTCTAGGCCGAGTTTGGGGTGTTACAGTGTGTAACACACGGCCTGGTAACACGAGCATGTGGTTAGGCCTATTTCGGTGATGGATACGGGTTAAGGGTGTTATAGATACGGTGGTGTTTCGATGGTCGACTGCGATTAGTCTTCAGTGGTTGAGCATTCGAAGACTTACACTCCTATTGGGACTCTACCAGAGAATTTGATTTCAGATTAACCATTCTAAAAATAATATTATTTTAATAGTTTAATACTAAATTAAATTTAATACTTATTGTTGTGTGTGAAAATGATATGCAAATTGTACAAGTATACACATTGAATCAAGTGATAAAGTGATAAGTGAGATCGTCAAGTTATTATGATATGATTAGGTATACAAATGGTCAAGTTATTATGATAAAGTTAGATTAATGTTATAGCAAAATAATGATAAGAATGTAGTGGTAAAGAAAAGGAATATTAATGTGAACAATATGGTAATTGATGAATAATTGAAAATGCTATGGCAATGCAAGAGTAAAAATGCAATGGCAATTAAGAAAATGATTATATGAATAATATGTAACTAAACAAATAAACAACTAAGGATGCGATGGCAAAGATACTTCGGTAAGGGATAAGGGATATACGATGTTGATATGGAATGTCAGAATTACTAAGAATCTACCATTATTGTAAGTAATGCCTCGGCAAAATTGTAATAAATCAACTGCTCATAAGAGTTCTAAAGTGGTCTACTTCTTTCGAAAGCAGAAACCTCAAGTTACCTTGCCTGTGTCTATAGGCCTTTAATACGGTACCCTGTACTATTTCCTTCTATATGAACGTTGCTCTATGTTTGGAGTCTACTACATGTATCTGTAGAGTACTTGCTCATATCATTCAATTTCGGTCCAACTAATCCAACCTTTTCAGAATTAAATTAGTTTATGGGCATGTTGCACAGTCGTCTATGTCTAAGGATTGCACGCATACAGTTTAGAAATAAAAAAATTGAATGAAATAGTAAATTAATTCGGATCTATGCTTCAACCATTAAAGAAAATAAAGGTTTCATCGAGTAATCTCAAACCTATGAGATTTAGCTCATAGGTTGGCAAATAAAATTCAAAATCAAAATATCATTCAACATCGTTTCAATCAAATTAATTCACGGAGGAATAGATTAAGAAATAACATAAGAACGTCTGAAAGACAGCTTTCGCATGTCCAGTTCACACTCCAATGGCACAATGTCTTGTGATGGCTGAGACGGATTGCCTTCGTAGTCCTCTTTCCTTCTCTACTTAGCCGCTACCCTCTAGAGATCTCCACACTTGTCCGTCTTTTTGGGTTTCCTCCTTTGGCTTTTTATAGGCTTTTTCCCTAGGGTAAATCCAACAACCCAAGATATCTACTCCTCTTTTTAAATTTTCTTTTTGGTTTAAAATCCCTTCCTTTAGTGTAGGTGGTTATCAGCCCATGATCTCATGATCTTTTCCCTCTTTTTTAGGCTGATTTTTCTGCTACAAGTAGAGTTGGGTTGAGACTGGTATGCGTTGAGTGTTGACTCGGTCATCTTACTGGTATTGCCATGGCATACAAGTTGGCAAACTGTCCAACCTTTTTCCCCAGCAAACCTTCACTCATTTATTTCTTTCTCCACATCCTGCATGTAACACCCCTAACATGTATCCGTCACCGAATAGGGTTTCAGAGCGTTACCGAAACATTCAGAATATTTTCTATTAAACTACAAAAATTTACAATTCATTTACCGAGATCATCCATAATGTCCCTTGATCGGGCCCTTGAGTCCCAATACAAGCATTAGAATCGAATCGAGACTTAATTGAGACCTCTAAGAATTTTTCTTAAAATTACAAAATTGTTCTAAAGTGCAAGACTCACACGCCCGTATGGTCCAAGGGACACGCCTGTGTGACCCTGGAACACGCCTGTGCTACAGGCCGTGTTTGATTTAATATGCTCTCTGACTTGCACCACACGACCATGCCATACGCCAGTATGCTAGGCCGTGTGGTTAATTAAATTAATTCAAATTAGGTGCATGCTTCACACAGCCAAGACACACGCCCGTGTTCTAGGCCGTGTGGCACACATGGTTGAGACACACGCCCGTGTGCCCAATTATAAGCATTTTGTTTCTCAAAATTAAGGTGCAGGGGACACACGACCTAACTACATGCCCGTGTTTCTAGGTCGAATGTCACACACAATCTAGATATACGCCCGTGAGTTTGTTCGTGTGGATAAAATGAAACCATTTTTAGCTTCATTTCTCACCCAAAACTTCACCCAAAACCTGCATTTGAAACACACATCTAATACCAACCAATTCAAGCATTCAAATTGGGCAATTTCCATCATTCAACATAGCATATCACTACATGCATAAGTGTTTATAGACTTACCTTGGAATATTTTAGGCATACACAACATTGATCACACATTCTTAACATAACACAAGTATATGAATATATCATAATAATCTACTTAATCTACTTAGTCATACCAAAATGAACCATTACTAGTCATTCCAATGGCTAGGTTACAAATTAACATTTCAAGCCACTATTGGCCAAGTTGTCCTATACATGCCATTATACCCAAAATGACTTCATTAAATATACCCAAATTTCTAGTCGATAGTGTGACGATGCTCCAATGATCTCTAACCCTCGTGAGATTCCGAACACTATTAAATAGGGGAAAAATTAACGGAGTAAGCATTACATGCTTAGGAAGTTCGTATAACGGAAACTAAACATACCAATCTTACTTATTAAAATCTAGGCATACAATGTTATGTTTCCATCCATTTAGCTAAATTGTCTAATCACATACATTCAATCAAACATGTTAGTCCCCAAAATATTCATATCAATCAAGTAACATAGATGAGCTCATCAAGCAATATTCTTTCGAGTCATTATCATATCATCTCAAGATTTTCATGCCATGTTAGGAGTTTTATGTCCGTCGAATCATTGAATTCTAATGGATGCTTAAGTAGTACACTCGAAGTGTTCGATTCAATAATCCGTCAATTTCTTATTCAAAGGCGCCCAATAGGGCATTTAACCAGGAAACACTCTTTCAAGCCACATATCGTATAACAAGATTAACACTCCAGGCTAAATCCGTTATATAACGTAAGCTCAGAGGAGCTCGATTAGGATTACCAGTCCAGGGTAAACCCTAATCATAACGTACACTCGAGAGGTATTATACTAGGATTACTCGTCCGAGCTAAATCCTTTCTATAACAAGGTCAATAGGATTACTCATCCGAGCTAAATCCCATCCGCAACAAATGCAGGACCTTATTAATTTCGGGTAAGCGCATATAATCATCGGAATCCAATATTCAATCGGGACTTAACCCTTTTTCACATTTTAATCATATATCAATTTTTCATCATAGTTTACAAGTAAGCACATCAACATAAATCACATTACATACAACACAACATAATTACATTGTAACACCCGATTTAGGGTCTAGTCGGAATAGTGGTGCGAGGCTATGAATCCGAGGTGAATTTATGAGTTTTAAGGTTTATGCCATGTTTGCATGCTAGTGTGAAAGTTTCATGAAGCAATTTTGTTAAATTGAGGTTGAATGGTCCAAAAGAACTAAATTACAAAAGTTGCAACATATGAATTTCTAGAAGCTTTTTGTATGAAACAGCTTTAGAATATCAATTAGAAGTCCTTAAGTAGCAATTTGCCCAAATTATATATTTTGGACAAAATTGGACATGAGTTAGTAAAATAGAAATTTTTAGAGAGAAGGGCATTTTGGTCATTTAATCAATTTAAATGATTAAAATGGGAAAAAGATGATAAAAATCTATTCATCTTCTTCCCCTTATTTTCAAAATTTTGAAGACTCCATAGCTAGGGTTCTTTATTTTTTTCAAGCTTGTTAGTAAGTTCATCTTAGTCCCGTTTTTAATATTCTTCGATTTTTAAAGTTCTTGTATTATGAATTAGATATTTTTAACTATAAAATGAGTTAAGATGCATGTTCAAAAATATACCCATGAATGACGTGCATGTTAAATGATGTATTATGGAAGATTATGAGAGTTTGATGTTAGATAAACATCTTTTTCTAAGTGAATTTCATAAAAAATGATAGTATGGACTAATTTGTAATAGTTATGAAAATTGGTCATACATACTAGAAATAGTGAGAATTGATGATTGTTATAATAGAGAAAATGAATCAGCTAAGCATGAAGTTTATGAAAGTTGAATGAAAATCATTTTACGAGCCTTGGGGCAAAAGTGCAAATATGAGAAAGTTTAGGGGCAAAATAGTAATTTTGCCAAAGTATGAGTAATAAGTCAATTTAGTCAATGTGTTTTTTAAATGATCTATTTATGATTATAGATCAAGAAAAATGAAGCCCAGATCAAAATCGAGGCAAGAGCAAAGTCGAGGACTAAATTACATATCTACATACATTTTGTATATTGAGGTAAGTTTGTATGATTTCTAAGCTTTATGATTTCTATCATTGAATTGCTTAGTATAATGTACATTATTTTCATGGAATGTTTAATGTTATGTTAAACAAAAAAATCAATGAGATTAAGTATGAGCAAGTCTCGATTGAAGATGAATTTCCTAGGATACTCGATCTATCACATGAGATAAGAAAGTTCGTATAAGACCAAGCCAAAGCATGACATCGGCAATCAAGCACAGATATCATGTAAGTCCAAGGCAAGCTTGGCATTGAAAAGATATCATGTAAGTCCAAGGCAAGCTTGGCATTGAATATATATCATGTAAGTCTAAGGCAAGCTTGGCATTGAACAGATATCATGTAAGTCCAAGGCAAGCTTGGCATTGAAAAGCTATCAGGAGAAAGAGATCCCATGTAAGTCCATGCCAAGGCATGGCATTGGTGAGAACAAGAAAGACTTTGTATAAGTCCATGTCAAGATATGGCCTCGAAACCAAGATAAGATATTCCATGTAAGATCGTATCTAGGTTATGGCTTTGGTATCAAGTTCATGGGAAGAGATTTAGTATCCTCAGTTATTCATAGAAATTCATCGGGCAAATGAGTAAAGTTAAAATGAGTTAACAAGAAAGCTAGATAAGCAAAGCTATTATCAAGTTGAAATTGAGTATCATTTATGTTATGAATGATGAATGATGAATTAGAGATCATAATTATTATGTTAAAGTATGTTGATCAATGTGATCAAGTGATACAGGTACCATGTTTACCTTACAAGTATGATAATAGTAAGTATCATGAGACATGTAAGAATCAGTATGAGTAAGTAAACTCTATAGCTGAAATTTATGATACCATTGTTATGTCAAATGGTTTATATTATGCAAGTTATTAATATATGTTGTACATGCAAACTTACTAAGCTAAATGCTTATGTCTTTAATTATCTCTTTCTATGTAGTCATAAGCTAACTTGTGGATCGTTGGAGTCGAGCTCGTAGCACACTATCAATCGCTATTTTGGTATAGCCAAGTTATTTTACTATGTATGGCATGTATAGGAAGCATTTCATTTTTAGAATATGTTTAAAAGGGTCATTATATAGATTATCAAGTTTATTATTCTTTTGTATATGGCAAAGTGATTGGCCAAAATTAACTAAGTATGTATGTTATGAAGATCAATGAAGTATGTAGTAATGTTTTTGAAAAATGTATTGAATTGAGAATGAGTTTGGTTTTGACTTCAGGGTGGCAATAGGCTTGGTAAATAGCCTCTAAGTACCCACACGGTTAGCGACACGGTCGTGTGTCTAGGCCGTACGTACCCTGCACTTTAGTGTTTTAAGTCAGAATAGGCCATGGGCAAATCCCAAGGTCGTGTTTTTAGGCCGTGTGTGATACACGGTTAGAACATGGGCGTGCGCCCTAGAACGTGTGAATAAATCAGTATATCAAGGCCGTGTGTAATTAGTCAGTTTCGACCACGGGTGGAAGACACGGGCATGTGTTAGGGGTACACGGGTCTGTCCCAAGTCACATGGGCGTGTGACCCCTGTTTTGAAGAAAAGTTTCATTTGAGTTTCGAAAGTTTCCAGATATGTGTTTAAGGCCTTGTAGGCCCATGAAATGTATGATAGACTAAGAAAGAGAAGTTTTTAATTTGAAAAAAAATTTTATAGCCCGTAAGTACATGTTTTAAGTGAGTTCAAGCATGGTAATGTCTCGTATCCAGTCTTAGCACCAGACTCGGGTATAGGGTGTTACTTACATGCCCGATTAAGTCACACGAACTTACCTTGACAATTGTTCGCGTTAGAAATCTACTAATCTGAAACATTTTCTTTTCCTCGATCTAACCTCGAATTAGTGTTGTCCAAATCTATATAAATTAATTTAACCATCAATTTCATACATTTCATATTTAAATGGACTCAATTTATGTCCTAGGAAAAATTACCATTTTGCCCCTAACTTTTCCATAAATTTCGATTGTCCCTAGGTCCGAAAAATGAAACTTGTGCAAATTACTCCCTATTCCAAGCCTAATCAAAGCCCCATTACAAATTTATGGAAAAGTTAGGGGCAAAATGGTAATTTTGCCTAGGACATAAATTGAGTCCATTTAAATATGAAATGTATGAAATTGATGGTTAAATTAATTTATATAGATCTGACAACACTAATTCGAGGTTAGATCGAGGAAAAGAAAATGTTTCAGATTAGTAGATTTCTAAAGCGAACAATTGTCAAGGTAAGTTCGTGTGACTTAATCGGGCATGTAAATAACACCCTATACCCGAGTCTGGTGCTAAGACTGGATACGAGACATTACCATGCTTGAACTCACTTAAAACATGTACTTACGGGCTATAAAATTTTTTTTCAATTAAAAACTTCTCTTTCTTAGTCTATCATACATTTCATGGGCCTACAAGGCCTTAAACACATATCTGGAAACTTTCGGAACTCAAATGAAACTTTTCTTTAAAACAGGGGTCACATGCCCATGTGACTTGGGACACACCCGTGTACCCCTAACACATGCTCGTGTCTTCCACCCGTGGTCGAAACTGACTAATTACACACGGCCTTGATATACTGACTTATTCACACGTTCTGAGGCGCACGCCCATGTTCTAACCGTGTATCACACACGGCCTAAAAACACGACCTTGGGATTTGCCCGTGGCCTATTCTGACTTAAAACACTAAAGTGCAGGGTACGCACGGCCTAGACACACGACTGCAGGACTAACTGTAGGTACTTTAGAGGCTATTTACCAAGCCTCTTGCCACCTCAAGTCAAAACCAAACTCATTCTCAATTCAATACATTTTTCAAAAACATTACTACATACTTCATTGATCTCCATAACATACATACTTAGTTAATTTTGGCCAATCACTTTGCCATATACAAAAGAATAATAAACTTGATAATCTATACAATGACCCTTTTAAACATATTCTAAAAATGAAATGCTTCCTATACATGCCATACATAGTAAAATAACTTGGCTATACCAAAATAGCGATTGATAGTGTGCTACGAGCTCCGACTCCAACGATCCACAAGTTAGCTTGGCGGGACTACATAGAAAGAGATAATTAAAGACATAAGCATTTAGCTTAGTAAGTTTGCATGTACAACATATATTAATAACTTGCTTAATATAAACCATTTGACATAACAATGGTATCATAAATTTCAGCTATAGAGTTTAATTACTCCCTATTCCAAGCCTAATCAAAGCCCCATTACAAATTTTCCAGCACATGTATTCATAAAATTTTAAAATTTTCTTCAAATTTTATAACTTTTCATTTTAGTCCATAAATCATGTTTTCATCAAAAATCACTTTGTAAAATTTATTTATCTATCAATAATCTTTCATTTTCTACCATAAATTTCTGATTTCCAGCATAATACATCCATGACCCATTTTCATACTTTGATAAATTTTCAAATTAATCCCCCAAAATAGGGAGATTAAGCTATCCCGATTTTAAAAATATCAAAATTACTAAAAACGGGACAAGGAAACTTACCCAATTAGGCCTTGAAAGTTTCTCCTCTCTCTCCTAGGGTTTCCATGTGTTTTTAAGTTGAAGATGATATAAAATAAGATGATTTCTTTTATCATATTTTTAATTATTTAAGTTTTTACTATTTTTAATTTAGTCCTTGACCTTTTTCTATAATTCCATGGATGAGTCACCATGAAAAATCTACATACTCTTCTTAATGGTATAATTACCACATAAAGACTTCTAGTTTTTAATTCCATAGCTATTTGTTCCTTATAGCTACTAGAATTCAACTTTCACATTTTATGCGATTTAGTCCTTCTTGTAATTAGGCACTAAATCGATAAAATTTTCATGTCAAAATTTTCACATGTCACATCTATCATATTACAGACCATATAATAAAATAAAAATAAATTATATTTCGGGTCGAATCTATGGTCCCGAAACTACTGTTCCGATTTCACTGAAAAATGGACTGTTACAACTCTCTCCTCTTTAGGGATTTTCGTCCTCAAAAATCTTACCAGTAAAAAGATTCGAGTATTGCTTCTTCATAGTTTCCTCCAGCTCCAGGTAGCCTCTTCTATAATGTGTTGTTGCCAAAGAACTTTTACCGAAGCTACCTTTTTATTTCATAACTCTTTTGTTTCCCGAGCTAAGATTTTGATTGGTGGTAAAGCTCTGGTGGTAAAGCTAATCGATATGCAACCGACCCAATTCTTTTTGTAATCTCATATGGTCCAATGAATCATGGACTCAATTTCCCTTTACGACCAAATCGGAGTACTTTCTTCCAAGGCGGCACTTTTAAGAATACTTTGTCACCAACTTGAAATTCTATCTCTTTTCTTTTTAAATCAGCATAAGAATTTTGCTGATTCGAAGCTGCTTTCAAGCTATCTCGAATTACCTTCACTTTTTCCTCAGTCTCTTGGACCAAGTCAACTTCGTGTAACTTTTTCTCACTGAGTTCTGTCCAATATAATGGAGTCCTACATTTGCGACCATACAAGGCTTCATACAGTTCCATTTCAATACTAGACTGATAACCGTTGTTATAAGAAAATTCAACCAAAGGCAAATTCATTTCCCAATTACCTTCAAACTCAAGTACACAACACCGAAGCATATCTTTCAATATCAGTATTACCTGTTCAGATTGACCATCTGTTTGGGGATGAAATGCAGTGCTAAAGTGTAATTGAGTACCCAAAGCTTCTTGCAACTTGCTCCAGAATTGAGATGTAAACCGAGGATCTCTACCTGAAATGATGGAGACAGGCACTCCATGCAATCTAACAATCTCAGAAACATATAACTCAGCCAAACTATCCAAAGAATAATCTATACGTACTGCAATATAGTGTGCGAAATTTCTCAACCGATCAACAATTACCCAAATAACATCTTTTTTCTTTGGAAACAGGGGTAATCCTGATACAAAGTCCATAGTGATTCTTTCCCATTTCAACAATTAACCGATCAACTAATTTTCACCTTATACTTGTTAACATATCAAACACTTAGATACAAACTTAGAAATATCTCGTTTCATTCCCGGCCACCAGTACATCTTTTTCAAATCATTATACATTTTTTTACTATCAGGATGCATAGACATGTTACCATTATGAGCTTCATTCAAAATCTTCTGTATCAGTTTTGAACTTTTTGGCACACATACTCTGCCTCTGAATAACAAACCATCAGTCTCTATCTAAAATTCTGAGTTAGGAGTCGACTCACTTTATATCCATTTTGCTTGCAACTTACTATCATTTTTCTGAGCTTCAGAAATCTGTTGCAAAAACATTGGTCTAGCTTTTAACTCAACTATGATTGAACAATCATCAGACAAAAATAATCGGGTATTCATTGCTCGCAAAGTATACAGAGATTTTCTGGTCAAAGTATCTGCCACTACGTTGGCTTTCCCCGGATGGTAGTCAATAACAAGATCATAATCTTTCAATAACTCAAGCCATCTATGCTGTCTCAAATTCAAATCTTTCTGTGACATCAAATATTTTAGACTTTTATGATCAGTGAATATGTGACATTTTTCACCAAATAAGTAATGCTGCTAAATTTTTAATGCAAACACTATGGCCGCCAATTCAATATCATGTGTAGGGTAGTTCTTTTCATGTGGCTTTAGCTATCGTGAAACATAGGCTACTACTTTACCATCTTGCATCAGTACACAACCTAAGCCATTCAATGACGCATCACTGTAAACTGTAAATTCCTTACCCAATTCAGGCTGGACTAACATAGGTGCTTCTGTCAATAAAGCCTTTAATCTGTCAAAACTTTGCTGGCATTTATCAGTCCACTCGAACTTCACATCTTTTTATAGTAAACGAGTCATTAGAAAAGCTATCATTGAGAAACTTTTTACAAATTTTTTATAGTAACCAGCTAGTCCCAGCAAACATCAGACTTCAGACACATTCCTCAGTGGCTTCCAATTAACAATGGCTAAAATTTTATTCGGGTCTACTCTGACACCTTCAGCAGATACTATATGCCCAAGAAAACTAAGTTCCCGTAGCCAAATTCACATTTACTAAATTTGGCGTACAATTGTTTCACTCGCAGGGTTTGCAACACTATTCTCAAATGATCAGCATGTTCATTTTCATCTCGAGAATAGACCAAAATATCATCCATTAAGACCACCAAAAACCTATCTAAATACGGGCTGAAAATTCTGTTCATCAAATCCATAAACACTGCAGGTGCATTTGTCAAGCCAAATGGCATCACAAGAAACTCATAGTGTCCATATCTGGTTGTAAAAGTTGTCTTAGGCACATCATATTCTTTTACCCGTAATTGATAATAGCCAGAACGGAGATCAATCTTCGAGAATATAGTTGCACATTTCAACTGGTCAAATAAGTCATCAATACGAGGCAATGGATACTTGTTCTTTATTTGACTTTGTTGAGCTGTCTGTAATCAATACACAACCTCAACGATCCATCCTTCTTCTTTACAAATAGGATCGGCGCACCCCAAGGTGAGAAACTAGGTCGAGCAAAACCTCTGTCAATCAACTCCTGTAATTGTACCTTCAGCTCTTTCAATTCTATAGGAGTCATTCTATAAGGTGATATAGATATCGGTGTCATTCGCGGAATGACATCTATAGAGAATTCCACTTCTCTATCCGGTGGTAAACCAGGTAATTCTTCTAGGAATACATCAGGAAATTCACATACAACTGGTACTGATTGAATCTTTGACTCAGACACTTTAGTATCCAACACATATGCAAGGTAAGAATCATAACCCTTTCGAACATATTTCTTTACCGTTATTGCTAAAATCACATTCGGTAATCCATCCAGTTTATCAGATTCAACACGAAGCAATTCATTATTCTCACATTTCAATACAATATATTTCTGCTTACAATTTACCACTGCATCATATCGAGTTAACCAATCCATTCCCAAAATCACATCAAATTCATCAAATGGAAATAACATCAAGTCAGCCAAAAAGCAATATCCTTTTACCATCAATGGATAGTTCTTACAAACTTTATTCACTATAACACACTGGCCCAAGGGGTTTGAAACTTTAACCACAAATTCAGTGAATTCAACAGGTAAATTTTTAATAGTCACTAAGTTCGTGCATATATATGAATGTGTGGAACCAGGATCAATCAATGCAGTAATATCAGTATCAAGTAGAGAAAATGTACCAGTAATGACGTCTGGTGCAGAGGCATCTTCTCTAGCACGAATGGCATATGTTCTTACAGGTGCTCATGCCTCGGATCTAACTGTTGTATCCTTGGTAGTACCTCAACTACTACCAACATTGTTGGGATGACGGGGTGGTCTACCTCTCGAGGCAGGATTACTAGGCTTTGGAGCTGGTTCTATCTCTTTTTCAACTCTTTTTCAAATATTTTGGGACATTCCCAATGATGGAATTTGTTACAATGTTTACATTTTGGTTTGGGATTACCAACACTACCCACACTGGTCACAGATGGATATGAATACCTCGGGTTAGAACGTTGAGAGCCCCGCTCTCTTCTAGAATACCTCGCAGAGGTATTAACACGATCATAATACCTCTTTAATTTCTTAGAAGTAAATGATTGTTACTTACCCATAGTTCTTTTTCCTAAAACTCGAGCCTTTCTTTCAGCTTGTTTCTTTTCCTTACTCAATGACCGGCTAACACTGCAAATTCACTTATTTCAAGAATTCCAATAAATAACTTAATATTTTCATTTAGGCCCTCTTCAAATCGTTTACACATTTCAGCCTTGGTTAAAACCCATTCTCTGACATACTTGCTCAACCGAACAAATTCCCGTTTAGATTTGAATATAGTCATGTTTCCTTGTTTGAACTCAAGAAACTCTTTCTTTTTCTGATCCATAAATCTCTGACTCACATACTTCTTCCTGAATTCAGTATAGAAAAATTCCCATGTGACATTCTCCCTCGGTACTACTAAAGTTATGGTATTCCATCAGTGATAAGTTGTATCTTTCAGTAGAGATACCGCACATTTCAGACATTTAGCAGGCGTGCAGAATAGTTCATCAAAAACTCGGATGGTATTTTCTAACCAAAACTCAGCCCTTTCCAGATCATCATCTGCGGTAGCTCTAAATTCTTCCGCCCATGCTTGCGAATTTTATCTATCGGAGGTTTACCAATTCTAATAGGTTCGGCACCCTGTGGTACCTCAAGAATCGGTCGGAGAGCAGGTGGGGGAGGTTGTTGTACAGCAGGGTTTGTTCTCAAACACTAGGTAAACCATTCATTCATCATTTGAAAGAAGGCTTGTTTTCCCTCCTCACTTCGGCCCTCAGACGCGAGCCTTTCACTACCAGACGCAGACGCTACTCTTTGTACTAAATCTGAAGCATTACTCTCAGCTTCCTCGGATTCAGCTCTAGCTCGGTTGGATGACATTACTATATGAAAAACACATTTAAAATGATCAAGAGTCATCACACTATCACAATTTATATAATGGCATGTATAGCTAACTCATGTTTGCTACGTCAAATCCAAGAATCGACTAAACCGTAACTCTTATACCATTAAATGTAACACCTCTAACCCGTATCTGTCACCAGAATAAGGTTTCAAAATGTTACCAAAACATTCAAAACATTTTTATTAAACTACAAAAATTTACTATTCATTTACCGAGATCGTCCATAATATCCCTTGATCGAGCCTTCGAGGCTCAATACGAGCATTAGAATCGAATCAGGACTTAATCGAAACCTCTAAGAATTTTTCATAAAATTAAAAAAATTTTATAAGGTGCAGGACTCACACGCCCAAGTGGTCCAAAGGACACGCCCATGTGACCCTGGAACACGCCCGTGCTACAAGCCGTGTTTGATTTAGGGTGCTCTCTGACTTGCGCAATACGGCCATGCCACACACCCGTGTGCTAGGCCATGTGGTTAATTAAATTAATTCAAATTAGGTGCAGGTTTCACACAGCCAAGACACGTCCGTGTTTCTACTCGTGTGCCCAATTCTAAGCATTTTGTTTCTCAAAATTAAGGTGCAAGAGACACACGGCCTAACTACATGCCCGTGTTACCAGGCCGTGTGTCACACACGTGTGGAAAAAATGAAGTCATTTCTAGCTTCATTTCTCACCCAAAATTTCACCCAAAACCTGCGCTTGAAACACACATCTAATATCAACCAATTCAAGCATTCAAATTGGGAAATTTCCATCATTCAACATAGCATATCACTACATGCATAAGTGTTTATAGACTTACCTTGAACATCTTAGGCATTCACAACATTGATCACACATTCTTAACATAACACAAGTATATGAATATATCATAATAATCTGCTTAGTCGTACCAAAATGAACCATTACTAGCCATTCCAATGGCTAGGTTACAAATTAACATTCCAAGCCACTATTGGCCAAGTTGTCCTATACATGCCGTTATACCCAAAATGACTTCATTAAATATACCCAAAATTCCAGTTGATAGTGTGACGATGCTCCAATGATCTCCAACCCTCACGAGCTTTCAAGCACTATAAATCAGGGGAAAAATAAACGGAGTAAGCATTACATACTTAGTAAGTTCGTATAACGGAAACTAAACTTACCAATATTACTTATTTAAATCTAGGCATACAATGTTATGTTTCCATCCATTTGGCTAAATTGCCTAATCACATACATTCAATCAAATATGTTAGTCACCAAAATCTTCATATCAATTAAGTAACATGGATGAACTCATCAAGTAATATTCTTTCGAGTCATTATCATATCATCTCAAGATTTTCATGCCATGTCAGGAGTTCTATATCCGTCGAATCATTGAATTCTGATGGATATTTAAGTAGTACACTCGAAGTGTACGATTTAATAATCCGTCAATTTCTTATTTAAAGGTATCCAATAGGGGACTTAACTAAGAAACACTCTCTCGAGCCACATATCGTATAACAGGATTACCAGTCTAGGCTATCCTTTATATAACATAAGTTCAGAGAAGCTTGATTAGGATTACAACCCTAATCATAACGTATGCTCGAGAGATATTATCCTGGGATTACCCGTCTGAGCTAATTCCTTTCTATAACAAGGTTAATGGGATTACTCGTCCGAGGTAAATTTCGTCCGCAACAAATGATGGACCTTATTAATTTCGAGTAAGCACATATAATCATTGAAATCCAGTATTCAATCGGGACTTAACCTTTTTCACATTTTAAGCATATATCAATTTTCCATCATATTTTACAAGTAAGCACATCAACATAAATCACATTACATACAACACAACATAATTACATGCCCGATTAAGTTACACGAACTTACCTCGAAACTTATTCGCGTTAGAAATCTACTAATCCAAAACCTTTTTTTTCCTCGATCTAACCTTGAATTAGTGTTGTCCGGATCTATATAAATGAATTTAACCATCAATTTCATACATTTCATATTTAAATGGACTCAATTTACGTCTTATGAAAAATTACCATTTTGTCCCTAACTTTTTCATAAATTCCAATTTTGTCCTTATGCTTGGAAAATGAAACTTGTGTAAATTACACCCTATTCCAAGCCTAACCAAAGTCCCATTACAAATTTTCCAGCACATTTTTCATCAAATTTTACAATTTTTCATTTTAGTCCCTAAATCATGTTTTCATCAAAAATCACTTTGTAAAAGTTGTTTATCTATCAATAATCTTTCATTTTCTACCATAAATTTCTAATTTTTAGCATAATACATCTATGACCCATTTTCATACTTTGATAACTTTTCAAATTAATCCCCCCAATAGGGAGATTAAGCTATCCTGATTCTAAAAATATCAAAATTACTAAAAAGGGGACAAAGAAACTTACCCAATTAGGCCTTGAAAGTTTCTCCTCTCTCTCCTAGGGTTTCCATGTGTTTTTAGGTTGAAGATGATATAAAATAAGATGATTTCTTTTATCATCTTTTTAATTAATTAAGTTTTTGCTATTTTCAATTTAGTCCTTGACCTTTTTTATATAATTCCATGGATAAGTCAAAATGAAAAATATACATACTTTTCTTAATTGTCTAATTACCATATAAGGACCTCTAGTTTTGAATTCCATAGCTATTTGATCCTTATAGCTACTAGAATTTAACTTTCACATTTTATGCGATTTAGTCCTTCTCGTAATTAGGCGCTAAATCGATAAAATGTTCATGTCAAAATTTTCACATGTCACGTCTATCATATTACGAATCGTATAATAAAATAAAACTAAATTATATTTCGAGTTGGATCTGTGGTCCCAAAACTACTGTCCCGATTTCACTGAAATATGGGCTATTACACTGCACCTGTCAAACCATTAAACACAACCCTTCCACATGCAATTAAAAGTAACGAATAAAAATATTTAAGCACTATCCAAGCTCCTTATGCAACGTTCTAAAAATGCTAAAATATTTTACTAAAATTCAATTAAATTCACTTAAGTACAGACAATTGGCCCAGTCTAAAGGCATGAATTATAACTCTTTTCAAAAGTTATAACTTATCTTAATAGTATTTTATTAATTTAATATTAAAGTGATTATCTTAATATTTAATTTAATTTAATGTTTATATACAAGATAAACATTCTATTATTTTAATAAGATTTAATATTAAATTTAATCTAATATTTATCTTGATAAATATTATATTAATTTAATATTAAAGTGATTACGTTTAATTATAGTTGAACTATCTAAGCTCTCCTTATATAAAAGTGCATTAGGTTATTATTTTACGCACCCTTAAATTCAAGAGAAAGTTGTAGAGAGAAAATTCTCTGAAGAGATTACTTCAGAAAATTCTAAAAGATATTTTTCTAATTTACAACTTCACCCAAAAGTTTAGAGAATTTGTAAAATTATCCCAGTGGCAATTTTTGTGAATTTTTTTCTTATTTGAAGCGAGCCCACACTCGATAGATGTGAGCCTGAGGATAGCAGAGAAGACTACTCGGTTGAAGCGCTCATCCTAGATAAATCGAAAAGGTATAAGTTTGATTAAGTGTTTATTACTTTAGCTATCACAACCAAGATCTTGTTTTGGAAAATTTTTTAAAACTCTGTTTTTCCTAAATTTATTTTCTGCTATGTTTTTCAAACCAAGTTTTTCCAACAATTGGTATCATGAGACAGGTTGTGTTCTATCTATAAGTATAAACAGATAATCAAAATAAATTTCTCTTATTCTTGAATGATTTGATTATATAGAAAGTGGTGTTCTTTAGATCTTATACATGTTTTGAGTTATATATGGGAATGGATGTGATATTATATATTTATTTTTTATTGTCAAGGTTGTGGTTCTTAAGAAATAAACTATGGACCATCATCTCCACGTAAGGCTATATTTTTAAAATTCATAAAATTCTGGTGAGAGAAAAATTGATATAGGACTTAAATATAATTTTTCCAAACGGAGTCAATGGTAAAGAAAAGATGCGATGGCGATTGAAGACCGAAGGAATGCCTTGTGGCAAAAAATTATGTAATTTTATTTTCTAGAAATAGAACCATGGAAACCTTGGCTAACGATTTTATTTTAATTACCTATCTCATTATATGTTTGTTTTATAATTGTTTATAATATTTATATTATGTAATGTTATAATTGTGATATATATGAGATGATCCACAGTTGATTGATTGAAAAATAAGAAGTGTAGTAATAAGAAGGTGCATGTCTAGGATTGGCTCTGGCTAGGAAAGGCTTGGTTTTTAAGCAGTCAAATTTGACTCACCTCCCTATCCTGGCACCCTACCTGGTGCATGGTTAACATTCACTTCTTCGGTTTTTCCCTTAAAAGAAAAACTGTAGAGAATCAAAATTGTTTGTTTTTATGATTGATTGATTCTTGTGAATGAATATGAATATTATAAAATTGTCATAGCATGCCATGCATATATTGGAAGCATGTCATCTAGATTAGGTAAGAATGCCACTAGGAATATTGTATGATCATTCTTAAAATTTGGGATAAAAAAACATTGTATGTTTTTAAAATATTGAGTGGGGGATGGTCTTTGAACAAGATTTATGGCCTCTATTGATGGTCCCTAAGTGATAGCATGATAAAGTTTCGAGCTGGTTCCTACCCTGGATGCACCCCAAGGTAAACTTTGTCATGTGGATCTACAAGAAGAAGAGAAATGCAGAAGGGAAAGTGGAAACACACAAAGCTAGACTTGTATGGAAAGGCTACACACAGAAAGAAGGCATCGATTACGATAAGACCTTCTCTCCAGTAGCCATGGCCAAGTCTATCCGCATACTCGTATCCGTTGCAGCTACTCTCGATTATAAGAACTGGAAAATGGATGCCAAGACAACATTCTTGAATGACTATCTTGATGAGACGATTTACATGGCTCAACCCACTAGCTATATTGTCAAAAGAAATGAGTAAAAAGTTTGCAAACTGCTAAGATCCATTTATGGACTTAAGCAGGCGTCCCGCTTATGGAATAAAATATTTGATCAAATGATCAAGACTTTCGGTTTGAGCAAAACACTGATGAACCTTGTGTTTATAAGCACACAAATGACAAAAAAAGTGGTATTCCTCATTTTTATGTCGATGATATTCTACTTATCGAAAAAGATGTAGGAGAATTGTCATCGGTTAAACTATGGTTAGCTCAACAGTTTAGCATGAAGGACTTGGGTGAAGTTAGTTATATTCTTGCAATTTGAATCTTTAGGATCGAAAGAATAAAACGATAGCTCTATATCAAGCTTCGTACGTTGATAAGGCACTAGAACGTTTTGCAATGACCGATATAAAGTTAGTCGTTCAGCTGAATGCATTATGTTTTCTTCTTTCTTTAGATGACTATCCTAATATAGCTAAAGAAAGAGAGCATATGAGTAAGGTTCCATATGCTTCAGTAGTTGGAAGCCTTATGTATGCGACGCTTTGCACACGTCTAGATATATGTTTTGCAATAGGAATGATAAGTCAATATCAGGCGAATCTAGGTCTCAGGCATTGGCAAACTGTAAAGCATATATTAAGGTATCTTAAAAGAACCAAGAATTATATGCTTGCGTATTCTGGGGAGAACCTTACCCTTGTTGGATACACAAACTCAAACTTCCAAACCTGTAAAGATTTGATGAAATCGACATCGAGAAATGTATTCATTCTAGGTCGTGGAGCTATGGAATGGAGAAGTGTAAAATAAACTTATAGTGTTGACTCTACTATAGAGGTTGAGCATGTGCCTGCTTATAAGGCAACGAAAGAAGCAATATGGCTTCAAAATTTCTTAACCGATCTTGAAGTCATTCCTAGTATAAAAAAAGCTATAACATTGTAGTGTGATAACAGTGTTGCAATAGCTAATACCAAGGAAATGAAAAATAAAAAAAGAATGAAACACATTGATCGGATGTATCACTTGATACGAGAAGCAATAGCAAAATGAGTTATAGATGTGATGAAAATAGCTTTTGAAGATAACCTGACAGATTCATTTACTAAGACTCTTGTAACTAGGAGTTTTAACAAACACGTCGAGGATATGATAATGCAAAACATGACACATTTACTTCACTAAGACAAGTGAGAAATTGTGGGAAATGTGTCCATATTGTAGTAAACATGTAACTGTTTTCTATTTATTTGAACAATGAATAAAAAAATAAAGTTAATTTCACATTTCATTATTATACCTTTTGTATTTTTGTCTTTTGTATTTTGCATGCATAGCGAAATTGTGACAAGAAATTATTAGCTCATTGATTGTGTAAGTTCAAATTGAAGATATGTGGCATTGTAAAACGTTTACATTGCGAGAAAGACAGCTTATTTCAGTAGATAATCTAAATGGGTCCGTAATCCCGTAAAAGAATCAAAGTGAACATTTGATTCAAATACTGAGAAGAATTATTATGCAGTCTAAAATTCCAATTGGGGGGATGATTAGTCTTGGCTATCGGAGAAGTTGACTCCACTAGTAGAGACATAGATGTATTCATTGGTAGAATGATACATTGAACTAGACCTAAGATGAATTAATTCTGAATCTGTTTGTGAATTAATTCACTTGTGACGTTCATGATGTGACTTACCTAAATCCTGAGTTAGTCACTGACCATACGTTTGCAACTCATGTGCTTTGATATAAGTGGAGGCTTATGCTCAATGATGATCGAGCCCATAGTCAATATGTTGGGTACATAACTTGTGTATGGCATGGCTTTACTAGAAATAGTGAAATTCATAGCTCAATTAAAGAGTTAATAATATTCTCTCATTGGCATTGTGTGCATTGATAAATATGGAATGTGACCACGAGTTGCTGGTTCTCGAACAAACGATTTATGATAGTTATTTTTTGACAGGGATCATATTAATCATTAAGAAGACACAATGGTGATAATAAGATAAAAAAAACTATTTTGAGTGAACGGACTTAACACAAAGGAATCAAGGATATCATATTAGGGTAACACGCACATGACGAGGTCATTGGACAAAGTAGTTGGATGAATTGCTTCTGTAAAGAGTATAGAATAAAGAGTTTTCAATCATAGTACTTCTTGTGAACTGACTCCATGATTAAGTAATTGCGATTTATCGAAACGATGCTTCTAGACATATATAGTTAGGCTCTAGTAATATGTCTAATTGGTCCTTCCGCTAGCTCAACAAAAGCTCAATCGGACTGCATTTGAATCAAAAGAAAATTCTATGACTTTGGAAATAATTTAATTGATTCGATTTATTCGATGTGGAATTAAATTAGGTAGTCGTGAGAATTGTTCAATTAGAGAATTTGATTAAAGAATTTTCTTGAAAATTTAATTTGAAAAATCTAAGTGATTTTTGGGAAAATTAATTTTGATTAAGTAAAATTAAATTAATCAAATTAATTAAAATTAATATGATATTTTTAGAAATTAATTTTCAAGTCAGACAATTGGCCCAATGGGTAATTGAACTTGAAAATTAGACATAATATCATAAATTAGGCCCAGGAGCTCAAAATCGAGACCAAAACCTAAAAATTGATCGAACTGGGTCCGATATGTGAAACTGAGCCGATGGTCCAACCGGTGGCTAGACCAGACCGGTCGATTCATCACTGACCCAGATTAAACTGGTAGTAACCGAACCGGCTCGAAATGCTATAAATATGTCGCACATGCATCACCGGACACGGTGATGCCAGCGACTGCGATGGCAGCGTTCCGGTGGCCGGCAGTGGTTGGTCTTCGATGGTTGAGCAGTGGAAGAGTTACACTCATACTAGGGCTCTACCAAAGAATTTGACTTCAAATTAACTATTCCAAAAATAATATTATTTTAATAGTTTAATATTAAATTAAATTTAATATTTATCTTAATAATGTTCTCCTAATTTAATATTAAAGTGACTATCTTAATATTAAATTTAATTTAATGTTTATCTTGTAAATAAACATTTTATTATTTTAATAAGATTTAATATTAAATTTAATCTAATATTAATCATAGTTGAACTCTCTAAACTCTCCTATATAAAGAGAGTCTTGGGTCATTATTTTTACACACTTGAATTTAAAAGAAAGTTGTAGAGAGAAAATTCTCTGAAGAAATTATTTCAAATAATTTTAAGAGATATTTTTCTGATTTACAACTTGTAACACCCCAAACCCGGCCCATGCGGTATAACCAGATCTAGCATGTCACACGAAGAAAATGAGTAAAGAACTTGTGATCCTTATTAAAGATGTTGTTATTTGTTTATAGTTTAAGAAAACAAGTTTGGTTATAAATATTTGATAAAACACTACTAATTTCGAGATGTTGATTGACAAATCGAAAATCGAACTAGTGAATCTTAAAACCATGACTTTTGAAAATGACGTCGATAATTCGAAGAAAAATCCAAGTTAAATAATTTTTTCATATTTGATATGACATTCGTTTGTTAATCAACTTTGGAAAACTGTTATTTATGATCTCAAAAAAATAGCTATTTAAAACAATTTAAGAAAAGAAATAAGTACGTCAAAACATAAAGCAAATTTAAAACATATCCCAGAGGCCTTATTACAACTTCAAAACCCAAAATAGTAAAAGTAACGAAATAAGCGAAAAAGAAATTTACTAAAGTTTGAAATTACTATTCCCAAAAGTATGGCCTCCACCGAGTCATCCATGGCCCAAAGTCCTCGTTACTGAGCATTACCTGAAAGGATTAAGGAAAAGGAATGAGTTACAAGAACTCAGTGTATAATTCCCTTACCGTTATCCACTGGGCCTGAACCCGAATAGCATCACCTTGGGCCTAAGCCCATTTACAAAGTAACAATTAAATGAAATGAATGTAACCCGCCCATCCAACCATTACACCCCCGACCAGCCAATCACACCTGTGGGGATCAAGTCAACCCACCCCGCCGCTCACACCAATTTTGCAGTCAAGCTACTATTTATAATATTTTTGTGGTCAACCACCGAAATCATAATTAATTACGATAGTAAACGAATTGTGGCAATGCCACCAGGCTACACTGCTCTCCATACAATTTTCCCATCCCATGCAATATGTAAAATGCAACATAATAAAATATTTACATATATATAACAACCATTAATCTAGTAAATTATTATGGGGAATCGACACATTTAAGCAATTTAATAAATCGACCCACTAAGACATTTTAACAAATCGGCCCATAGGGGCATTTTCATAATTCGGTCCACAGGGTCATTTGGTAAATCGGCCCATAGGGTCATTTTCATAATTTTAGTAAAATTAATATCGATTTTGATAGATCTTTTAGAAATAGTGTTGTTTAAGCAAGTTACACAGTTTATGCCATATTACGATTTTTAGCCTTCTAAATAATAACGCTCTATTTTCCAACACGATATCGAATCACGAATCTACGGGATTTCGGTGTGAGATTACACACCTAATTACGATAAGGACTAAACCTTCTTGATCATCGGCACCTATGACACCATAACACTCGATTAACTAACATAAGAGATTTTCTTAATCCAAATCTAAAACAACCACGATTTGCCTATTCTCACCGGATGATGGTCTACAACCCGGTGGGAAATCCCGAACTGCCGATACCGCCCTACGTTTGAACTTGGGAGTAGGAATTGCAAATCCACTCCTTTTTGTTCTCCAATCGCTTTTCCTTTCAAATCGCTGCCACTTGCCTCCATTGGAAAAGTCTTGGCTAGAAAATACTATGATGAGTGAAAATAGTTGTTTAGGGATAGGATTCGGCTTGCCACTACTTCCGGAGGATTAACGAATATAGAAGAACAAGCGATTAGCCCCTAGAATAAACGTTTAAACATAATCATCGATCTATTTTAACGGAATAACCAAGCATTGAGACATATCGAAATGGACCTTGAAGAAATCCCTTACCTTACAATAATAGATCCAACTTCCATCGATTTGGCTTATGACTAGAGATGAATCGGCAAGGATGTGATATTCGGCAACCCTTTAAAACACTACGAAAAAGAAGGGATGATCACGATTTGAGAGGGTAGGAGAAAATGATATTTCGGTTTAGAAACAAAATAGAATAATTGAATAGTTATGGACACACATTCGACTAGGGAGAAAAGAAAATGAAAAGAGAAAATAGAAACCACTTACCAATTCGATCAAAGAAGAGAGTGCCAACACGAAAGAGAAAGAAATAATGAAGAAGAGATTAAAGGTTAAAAGGTTTGGCTATAGAGAGAAATGAACAAGAAGATTCGGTTACTTTGAGAGAAAGAAATGAAGAAGATTCGTCTTCAAAAAATGGTCAACTAAAGAAAGAAGAGAGAAAGATAGGAGGAACGATGAGAAAACAAGAAAATAAGAGCAAAGGAGCTTGAAAGTTTCGGCAAAACAAAGGAGAAACGTGCACAATTTTGGCTTTAGAGTTTTGGCAAGTGAGGGAAGGAATTGGAAAAGAGAAAACTCAAAATGCTAAAAATAAATAAGCCTTTCATGCACCAAAATTTGCAAAATGACTATAGTAATTCGGCTCCCTTTTTCTCCCTACCATAACCGTGTGCCTCCCACACTAATAAGGTCATGATTGACCAAAAATTCTTTCCCAAACACCTTTCCACAAAATCGGCCAACATGCTCCCTCCCTTACCTTTTTCCTTTATTTCTTTCCTTATTCTCCTCCTTACCTTATTTTCTTAGTCTTATTTCCATCAATAAAAAAGTCTTCACTTCCTTCTTTAAAGCTTGGCCGACAGTTACCATCTAACACATGGTTGGCATAAAAATTTAAATCCCAAAAGTTGTAATAGATGAGATTCGAACCCCTTCCCTCCATGATCTCCACTTGACGCCACACCACTCCACCATGTGCTCCACTTATGCTAGCAAAATACACACTTATTTCCTTAAGTCTTGATGCCACTTGCCTTATCCCTTTAAATGCTTATACAAAAGAATTTTGCTAAGGCCCAACTCAACCCCGAGCCTTTTTAGGACTCCTAAACATAGATAATTAACATTCTTAACTAGCCTATCGCATGATATAATGCAAAACATAAAATCTCAAATTTCAGGATCTTACAATTCTACCCCCTTAAAGAAAATTTTGGCCTCAAAATTTACCTGGTTAAAAGAGATGAGGGTATTGTTGCCGGATCGTGTCCTCTGGCTCCCATGTAGCTTCCCCTGACCCGTGATTACGCCATAATACTTTGACTAATGGAACTGACTTCCTTCTCAGTACCTTAGTATCCCGATCTAAAATCTACACTGGCTCCTCTTCAAAAGACAAGTCAGATCTTATCTCAACTTCCTCCACTGGTACAACATGAGACGGATCCGAATGATAACGCCTTAACATCGAGACATTAAACACGCTACGTATCTGACTTAACTCTGAAAGTAACTCAAGCTGATAAGCAACTGGCCCTACACGCTTCAATACATGGTAAGGTCCGATGAACCTAGGGCTTAACTTGCCTTTCCACCCAAATCTTAAGATCTTTTTCCAAGGTGAGACCTTCAAAAAGACCTGATCACCCACAGAGAACTCTATCTCCTTCCACTTCAGATCCGCGTATGACTTCTGTCTGTCCGAAGCTTCTATTAACTAAGCCCAAATTACCTTTACTTTTTCTTCCATCTCCAAGATCAACTCAGGACCCAATAACTGCCGCTCTCCTAGCTAAGTCCTGTAGGTAGGAGTACGACACCTATGACCATACAACGCCTCGTAGGGTGCCATCTGGATGCTGGATTGATAGCTGTTGTTGTATGCAAACTCTGCCAATGGTAAAAAATCTTCCCAACTACCCCTAAAGTCAATCAAGTAGCCTCTTAACATGTCTTCTAGAATCTGGATTACTCTCTTCGACTGACCACCAGTTTGTGGATGAAACGCCGTGCTAAAATTTAACCTTGTACCCAAAGCTTCATGTAAAGCCTTCCAAAATCGTGATGTAAACCTAGGATCCCTGTCTGATATAATAGACATTGGTACCCCATGTAACCTCACGACTTCTGCTATATACAACTTGGCCAACTTCTGCAATGAATAATCCATACGAACATGTAGGAAATGAGTAGTCTTTGTTAATCGATCCACTATCACCCATACTAAATCTTTCCTAGTAGGCGTTAAAGGTAACCCACTAACAAAGTCCATCGTTATCCTTTCCCATTTCCATAGTGGAATTTTCATCAGTTGAAGTAACCCTGAAGGCAGTTGATGTTCTGCCTTCACTTGCTGACATGTCAAGCACTTGGTCACGAAGTCAGTAACCTTCCGTTTCAACCCTGGCCACCAATACTGTTCACGGAGGTCTTGATACATTTTATTCCCCCAGGGTGCATAGCATATAGGCTACTATGCGCCTCACGCAGAATCATTTGTCTCAACTCCAAATCCCTGAGCATACAAACTCTTCCGCGAAAACACAATACTCCATCACTATTCAATCCAAAATCCCCTATCTCACCACCTTCCACTTGCTGAAGCAGAGAACCCAACCTTTCAACAAACAACTACTTTTCCTTAATCTAATTTACCCATGCAAGCTTCACATGAAGTTCAGCTAACAGGCTACCATCTTCATAAAGGCTGAGATGAGCAAACATCGCTCTCAAATCTTATATCACCTTACGACTCAACGCATCTGCCACTACGTTAGCTTTACCTGGTTGATACTCGACTTAGCAGTCATAATCCTTCAACAATTTTATCCACTTTCGCTGTCTTAAGTTCAACTCCTTCTGGGTAAGGAGGTACTTCAGACTCTTATGGTCCGTGTAGATAATCGACTTCTCACCGTACGGATAGTGTCTCCATATCTTCAGAGCAAACACCACTGCAGCTAACTCTAAATCATGAGTGGGATAATTTATCTCATGTGGCCTTAATTGACGAGATGCATAGGCTACCACTTTTCCCCCTTGCATCAACACATATCCCAAGCCCGTGTGTACAATAAACAATAAACTCCTTACCAGCCTCAGGCTGAATCAATACTGGCGCTTCATTCAGAATCTTCTTCAATTTCTCAAAGCTCTCTTGCTGCTTATCTGACCACACAAATGGTACTCCCTTATGTAACAACTTAGTTAGGGGTGCAGCAATCAACGAAAACACCTCCACGAATCGCCTGTAATACCCAGCCAAACCTAGAAAACTTTAAATTTTTTCCATTAACTTCGATGGCTTCCAATCCAATACAACCTCGACCTTCCGGTGATCAACTATAATTCCTTCGGCAAACACAATATGCCTCAAAAAGGTCACTTCCTTCAGCCAAAATTCATACTTACTAAATTTGGCATACAGTTGCTTATCCCTTAATATCTGTAATACTACTCGTAGATGCAAATCATGCTCTTCTTCAGTCTTTGAGTACACCAAGATGTCATCTATAAACACAACCACAAACCGGTCTAGTTGGAAAACTCGATTCATCATGTCCATAAATGTAGCTGGTGCATTTGTTAACCCAAACAGCATCACTAAGAACTCGAAATGCCCATATCAAGGTTGGAACGCAGTCTTGTAAATATCCACCTCCTTGACTTTTAACTAGTGATACCCAGAACTCAAGTCTATCTTCGAGAAAACTGAAGCTCCTCGCAGCTGATCGAACAGATCATCGATCCTCAGTAATGGGTACTTGTTCTTGATCGTCAACTTATTCAATTATCTATAATCAATGCACATACGCATCGACCCATCCTTTTTCTTAATGAACAAATCCAGCCCTCCCCATGGTTATACACTTGGTCGAATGAATCCACGATCCAAAAACTCTTAAATCTAAGCTTTAAGTTCTGCTAGCTCCTTCGGTGCCATTCTATAAGGAATAATAAACACCGGAGCCATTCCTGGCAACAGCTCAATACCAAATTCCACATCCTGATCCGGAGGCAATCCTGGAAGCTCTTCGAGAAAGACGTTTGAAAACTCTTTCACTATTTTGACACTCTCTACCAACAACTCTTTGGCATCCAAAGCACTGATAAAGGCTAAGAATGCTTCACACCCATTTCGTACCAACCTTTTTGCCTTTAAAGCAGATACCACATTAGATAGATAATTTCTTCTTTCACCTATCATCATCACTTCCTTATACTCTGAAGTTCTTAATACCATCTGCTTTGCAGTACAGTACAAGTTCACACGGTGTTTAACCAGCTAGTCCATGCCCAAAATAAGATTGAACTCGTTGAATGGGAGTTCCATCAAATCCGCCAAAATACTACTCCTTGAACTTCTAAGGGCACATCCTTAAACAATTTATTTACTACCACCGACTGTCCTAAAGGGCTAACCACAGTTGTTTCTCTAGCAGTAATCTCAGATCTAATATTCAAAGTTCTAAACACAGCACATGCAAATACGAATGGGTGGATCCAATGTCTATTAAAGTAGTAAAATGTACATAAGATATGAAGAACGTATCGGTTATAACATCCGGTGCATCACCATCCTCTCGACGTCTAACCGCATAGACCAAACCTGGCTGTCTCGCCTCTGTGTTACTCCTATTACTGGTACCTCTACCTGATGCACCCTGACCTCGTCCTACACCATTACCACCTCGACCTGGCCCACGGCCTCTCAGCGGTTGCTGAGCGTCCCCCGTTGGCTGTACAAATCTATTACGAACTCCCTTAGTTTGAACAGGCTCTCGAGGGCAATCCCTAAGTCGATGGTCTTTAGATCCACATCTAAAATAACCACCAGTTCTCTTCTAGCATTCACCCGAGTGAAGTTTTCCATAATCCACACAAGGCTGCAACTGATTGGTAGTAGCTGGAGCACCCGCTCGAACTGGTCCCTCATTCTTAGGCCTTTTCTGAAATCCTCTAGCAGGACCTAAGTACCCAGAGTCTCTCTTGTTCCTGCTCCTATCCTTATCTCAATTTTGTCGTTCCAAGTGTTTTACTTCTTCAGCAATCTTAGCTTTTTCCACCAGTGTAGCAAAATTCCTCTCCTTCTGTGGGGCTATCAGTACCCATAACTCATCACGCAATCTATCCTCAAAACGCACATAGCGCTCATAATCAGTCGACACTATACCCCGAGCATACCGACTCAGAAGCAGAAACTCTACCTCGTATGCTGCCACAGATTTTCCTTTTTGGACCAAATTCAGGAATTCTTTTCTTCGGGCATCCACATAGCTAGGCCCGACATATTTTCCCTGGAATGTTGTCTTAAAGAACTTCCAGGTAATACGATCAGTGTAACACCCCAAACCCGGACAAGACACCACGTCCGAATCTGGTATGTTACGGGAAAACGTGTTTGTGAGAGGTTAAATTTTTCGTTAAAAGCCGAGTGAAAACACAGTGTATTTTGAAGACAATTTGAGTAGACTTGTTTGAAATCAGATGGAGTATGTGAAACCCGGAGATTTTTGAAATCTTAACCAGACTGTGTGGCTAAATGAGTTTAAACCATTTAAACCTTAATAGTTTCTTAGTGTTACTTAAAACCTTATTAGACTTAGGAGTAATACAAGTTTGATTTGAAATCAATTGAATTTGCTTACTATAAAGACGTAGTGTGATACCCGATGGTATGGTTTTAAAAACATATTATGTTATCATTTTGAAATCATTATCTTTCCAAGTTTTAGTAAAAATGCATACCAGCTTGTGTTGTTAAGGCATATTAAAATCTAATTAAAACATAAACATCACCAAAACATAAATTAAAGGCCTTTTACAAATCCAATATAAAACCCAAGTAAAATAAATAAGCTAAAGTACCCAAATTCATTAGTCCTTTATTAAAGCCCCGACATGTGCACCCGAGTCCATCCTTTCCATGTCCGCGTCACGAGTCACCAAATATCAAAGGAGAGGGTGAGTCGAGTGACTCGATGTGTAAATCCCGCTCCCGAAGAACAACATGCTAACACACATCATACAAAGCAACATAATTAATGCAACCCGATCCTAACCATCCATATCGCCTTTTCTACCCCGTGTGGTACCAAACCACCGGTGGTGCCAAACCACTGGTGACATATACCACAATGTGTTACTAAAACACCGTGTCCCAAAGACACAATATCCGTCAATGTGGTGCCAAACCACCGTGTCCCAAAGACACGCTTGTGCTACTAAAGCACTGGTGACCAAGTCACAAATCCGATGATGGGGCCAACCCATCGTGTGATACCAAATCACTAGCGACGATCCCATATCTCAAGTGGGGCCAACCCACGGTGGTTAAACCACAGGGGACAAGTCGCAATGAGGTGCCAAACCTCTGTGACCCAAAGTCACAAAGTGTGCTACCAAAGCACCGGTGCTCACAAGACAAAATATCACCGCTCCTCCACTCAGATCACCCATCAACATACCACACTCATGTAATCATGTATATCATATAATCATGCACATCATGCTATTATGTCTAACCTCATATCCCATGTCATATATAGCCACAGCCATGGTATCACATAAATCATCAGTAAACTCATAATAATAATACTGACTTACCCGAGTCCAGAATCATACCCATTAGGGTATTATATCAATCATCACTGTTTCATTAATCATCACACAGGTTATCAATCATATTACTAAACAGAAGTGTGTTAGTTTACACACCTGGTAAATACGAGTCTAGAAATCCTGACAAAAGCAATCTAAGTCCCTCGAGTACTAGCTTCTACAATCGACCAAAACATAGGGTTAGACATCTACACATTCGCCAACACCATTGAGACCAAAAGGGTTTGTCGAAAGCCCTTACCTTATCTGGATTTGGTTTCCTACCAAACCGAATCACCCAATAATTCTCCTTAGCAATCGGCTACACCATAAAAGATGAACAGTTAATCTTTTGTTACCTTTGCCTTAATTGAACCTAAAGAAAAGATTGAAATAATAGCAATACCATGCACTTACCCCTACTTACCAATCAATCAACAAAAGAATAACGATCCCCTTGCTTGCTTCCACACTCCAAAGACCCTATAACAAAGAGATTAGAATCCTTCTAGCATGACCCTTTCGGCCCTTAATCAACCAACCTTGACGAAGTATAAGGAGAGAAAGGGGATGACCATTCGGCCAAGGACTTACCCACCACCAAACGATTGGAACCAAGCTCCCAACACCACCAAATATTCGGCCAATACCAAGGAAGGTTCGGCCTAAGTGTTTAACACACACCTATGCTCGGTTTGAGTGGAAAGAAAAGGAGTAGAAATGAGAAGAAATGAAGGTTACGGCACCCCTAAAAGGGATGAAGAGAAAACAATGGGGAGAAAATCGGCTAATAGGTTTTAAGAATGAGAAAGAAATAGTTGAAGATATGGAGAGGTGCTTTCGGTTTAAAGAAAAAGAGAGGAATGATGGTGATTTTGAAGAATGAGTTTCGGCTTGAAAGAATGGGCAACACCGATGGTGACAGCGGCTTACAATTTTAAGAAGAGAAAGAAAGTAGAGAGGTGTTGGCAAGGGTGATGCTTTCGGTTTAGAAGAAGAAGGAAACTAAGAGAGGCATTCGGCTTCAAAGAAAAACAAAAGAAAAAGGATGAGAGCAACAAGTAGGTTCGGCAACTAGGCTTGACTTCACGAAGGAGAGATGGAGGAATTTCGGCTTGCTTTTGAGAGAAGAAGACTTTCGGTTCACCAAAAGAAGAAATGGGAAAAAGAAATGTTTTTTAGAGGCTTGAGTTTCGGTTCCAAAAGATGAGAGAAAGAACAAAAAATGAGAGAATTTCTACAAAGGAAATTGGTTTGTTTTCTTGACAAAAGAGAGGACTTAGCTTACCAAACATGACCAAACATGCACCAAAGTCAAAAAGCATATTCGCCTTCCTTCTCCCACACCAAGCCGCCACCTTCCCTCCAACTCCCTTAAATTTCGCCACAACCCCCAAAGCTCCCATTCACTCATTTGAAATGAGTGGACCAAGTCCTCCTCCACACTTTGCTCTCCACCATCCAAGTCACCATTTGACCAAGTCCAAGGTGGAATTTAAATTTGCCACAACTCCTCCTCCATGCCGCCAAAATGAGAGCCAAAAGGGGTGGGATTCTCACGACTTGAACACAAGACCTCCCCTTGTAGGTGACGCCACACACACACTCCATGTGGCGCATGCTTGCCACTTTGCTAGCTCCTCATTTGTGCTATAATTTCACTTAATTTAAATATAAACCCCAACACCTTCGCTTCTATCCCCTAAAGCCCAAAAACAAGCATTTCACCACCTACCAAAGCTCACACCTAGCCTACAACTAAATCCAAAACACCAAAACAACATCATAGCAAAGAATAAACATGCAACAATTGCCGAAATAAATTAACCCTTAACCCGGATATTACGGTTCTACCCCTTAAAATAATTTCGACCTCGAAATTACAGTCGAGAAAGAGTTGCGGGTATTGCTGTCTCATCATATCCTCGGGTTCCCACGTAGCTTCTTCTACGCCATGATTCCGCCAAAGAACCTTAACCAGAGGCACAGACTTCCTGCGTAAAACCTTCACATCCCGATCTAAAATCTGTACAGGCTCTTCCTCTATGGACATATCTGGATTTACCTCGATCTCCTCTACTGTTACCACATGTGATGGATCGGAACGATATCGTCGAAGCATCGAAACGTGGAACACGTCATGAATCTGACTTAGCTCAGCTGGCAACTCGAGCTGATATGCAACTGGTCCCACTCGTCTTAGTACCTTATACGGCCCAATAAACCTCGGACTAAGCTTGCCTTTCTTCCCGAACCTTAACACTTTCTTCCACGGTGAGACCTTCAGGAAAACTCGATCTCCCACAGCAAATTCAATATCTCTCCGTTTAAAGTTGACATAGGACTTCGCGGTCGAAGCTTCCTTCACCGAGCTGAATCAACAACCTTGTCTTCGGTCTCAAACAACCAACTCGTCCCAATAATCGACGTTCACTTAACTCTGTCCAACAAGTCGATGAACGACACTTCCCTCACCGTCATAGCGCCTCATAAGGTGCCATCTTAATGCTCGCTTGGTAGGCCGTTGTTGTAGGCGAACTCGATAACGGTAGATACTCCTCCGGCTACCCCAAGTCCAAAACACACCCTCGAAGCATATCCTCCAAAATCAGATAACCCTTTACGATTGCCCGTCGACCATGGATGAAATCTTGTCTTTGAAATCTAACTGTACCCCCGAGCTCGATGCAAAGCCTTCGAACCTTGGCGTGAATCTGGGGTCCCTATCCGAGATGATCGACACGGCACCCCATGCGCTCACTATCTCCGATACATACTGACTTTGCCAACCTCTCAGTGAGTAATCCACCCCACCGAATAAAGTGAGTGATTTAGTCGATCGATCCACAATTACCCAAACCGAATCCTTCTTGCTCGGTGTAGCGGTAATCCACCGCGAAATCCATAGTTATTCTTTCCCACTTCCACGTGGAATTTTCACTTTGGTGAAGCAACCCAGACGCAATCGATGCTCACCTTGACTCGCCGACAAGTCGACACTTTCCTACAAATTCATCACCTCCTTTTTCGCACCGGCCACCGTAATCTGTTCCTCGAGATCCTTATACATTTTGCTACCTCCGGGATGCATAGCGTAAAATGCTTATGTGCATCTGAAGAATCTTTTGCCTCAATTCACATCTCTCGGCATACAAGCCTTCCCACGAAACACGTAACCCCATCATTGGACAAGTCAGTAACCCTTCAAACCATTATTACACTTTGAGTCCTCTGCGCTCAAAACCTCATCTAACAACCGCTTCTACGATCTGCTCAACCCAAGTAGGCTTAACCCAGATTCGCTGAATACTCCGTCATCGTACAAACTCAAGTGGGCAAACAACGCTCTTAGATCCGAAACAACCTTACGGCTCAACGCGTACGCCACGACGTTAGCCTTGCCGGATGATACTCAATTGAGCAATCGTAGTCTTTCAATAGCTCAATCCATCGGTTGTCCTCGATTCAAGTCTTTCCGAGTCGAGGTACTTCAGACTTTTATGGTCCGTATAGACTACGATCTTTCTCCGCATAAGTAATGCCTCCATATCTTTAAGGCAAATACCACACCGCTAACTCCAGATCGTATGCGGATAGTTGACCTCATGTGGCCTCGATTCGAGAAGCGTAAGCCACAACCTTACCTTCTTGCATCAAGACACAACCCAAGCCCAGATGTGATGCATCGCGATACATCAGAATTCCTTACCACCTCGGGTTGAATCGAGCGGAGCTTGGTCAAAATCTTCTTTAACTTATCAAGCTCTCCTGCGCTTCTCGGTCCAAACAAACGGAACTCCCTTTCTCAATAATTTGGTCATCGGTGCTGCAATTAACGAGAAACCCTCTACAAACCTTCGGTAGTATCCTGCCAACCCCAGAAAACTCCGAATCTCCGCTACTGACTTAGGCGGCTTCCAATCCAGAACGGCCTCTATCTTTCGAGGATCCACTCTAATCCCTCAATGACACTACATGACCCAAGAATGTCACCTCCACAGCGAACTCGCATTCTACTGAACTTCGCATAGAGCTGTTTCTCCCTTAGAATCTGCAATACTACCCGCAAATGAGCATCATGCTCCTCCTCAGTCCTTGAATATACCAAGATGTCGTCGATAAAAACTACCACTTAATCGATCTAGGTAATCGTTGGAACACCTGCTCATCGATCCATGAAAATTTGCCGGTGCATTAGTCAACCCGACAGCATAACCAAGAATTCAAAATGCCCATACCGAAAGTACTAAATGCCGCCTTACAGATATCGCCTCTTTTACCTTCAATGGTGATACCGGACCTTAGGTCAATCTTCGAGAAAACAGACGCCCTTCAAATGATCAAACAAGTCATCTATCCAAGGCAAGGATACTTGTTTTGATCGTCGACTTATTCGATTATAGTCTATGCACATCCGCATAGTACGGAGTACCGCTCCCCATGGCGAAATACTTGGTACGATAAAACCTCGGTCCAATAACTCCCAGATTTGAGCCTTAAGCTCCACTAATTCTTTAGGTGCCATCAGATGCGAGCAATGGATACGGTGCGATTAAGGTATGAATCAATCCCGAACTCTACCTCCCGATCCGTGGCAAACCCTAAGCTCCTCGGAAACACATCCACAAATTCCACCGTCCAACGGTCTCCACGAAGACTCCTTAGCCTCCAAGGCATACACATGCACCAATATGCTTGCAACCTTTCCCGACCATTTTCTCGGCTTCAGAGCGATACCAAGTTGGACTCCTATTACCGATCAAAACTACTTCATCACCCCTCACTCCATGCGCTTAGCCGCATGCATCCAACCGCTGATACTTACCCACCGGTCCATCCGAGAATTAGATCGAACTCCCGAATGGCGGTCCATCGGATCGATCAAATACTACCCCTTGGAGTTCTAGAGTGCGCCTCTATCAGTTTATCTACCACTGAGTGACCTAGAGGGCTTATTACGGTCATCCGCCTAGAAGATATCTCGAGTCTAAATCCATTGTCTCTACTATACTATCGGCAACATAAGAGTGTGTAGACCCCACATCAATTAAAGCAAGATAAGGAGAACCAAAAATCAAAAACATACCGTGATGACGTCCGGCAAGGTCGCCCTCCTCTCGGCCGCTCAAGATATACCAAA
This sequence comes from Gossypium rotundifolium, assembly GCA_025506655.1. Taxonomy (NCBI): domain Eukaryota; kingdom Viridiplantae; phylum Streptophyta; class Magnoliopsida; order Malvales; family Malvaceae; genus Gossypium; species Gossypium rotundifolium. The sequence continues at coordinate 131,399,129 of CP106727.1, forward strand.
CCAGTTTGCTGGCCTCGAACTATCTGCACCTCCGGTGCTCCACGGCCCAACCGGCTCATACCTCCTCGCCATTACCTCGGCCCTCTGCGGCGGTCCATTATTTCAGTATTGATTACGACCACGATTCTCGACCAATTCTAGCTAACTTGCGCGGACAATCCTCACTCGGTCCAGTGAGCCACACTCAAAACAACCTCTACCATCAGTCCAACATCCTCCCCAAGTGAGCCTTCCCAGCGGTTACAATGCGGCGGTCCTCATCTAGCAGAACAACCCAACCCGACCGATTCGCCCACTCGGTCTAGCCTCTTCTGCGACACCGACGACCCGAAGATCTAAAACTCCGCTTATGACGGTTTCTATCCATACTACGCCTCACAGATTCTTTAATGCCCTCGGCAACCTTCGCTTTTCAACCGTAACCAGAATTCACGCTCCTGGGCGCAATCAACAATCTTAACTCGTCTCGCAGCCATCCTCAAACGAACGCACCTTTCCTCTTCAAGAGCCACCATACCCCGGCATACCGACTTCGACCTAAACTCGGCCTCATACTCGATCTGATTTGCTCCTCGACTAACCTCGTAAATGCTTTCCTCTTCATTTATGTAATTAGCTCGACGCACTTCTTCCGATAAGTCACCAAAATAATCCCATGTCGATCTTCATTTGCGGTATCCTACTGACCGTGAGCCACCATCGATATGACTCATCTCGAGAAGTGATACGATCCCCTTTAATTTTTTCTTCCGGTCGGTCTAGATCATCCATGATCCGCTCGTCGCTTCCTGCCAAGATTCAAGAAAGGTTAGGAGCAACACCGAGATACCGGAAGAATTCAAATTTATTTGTCAAAGTCGCCAGCACGATTTCCTAGCTCCTACGCCCCCTCGCCCAGCCTACCCTCTCTAAAACCCGCGAAGATCGCTCGTGAACCTTTGCATCATCATCATGGATGCATTCGAACTCACCACCTCCAGGTGGCGAATCGTATCTCATTCTTGAACCTACGGCTCAAGCGATCATCCACGCGACCACGTCCACGACCACGTCCCACCTGGTACTCATGACTAAATCTGCTAATTAAAGAATCTTATGTATCACTCATTATTCCACCGTGTTTAAAGCAAAGTTTTATGAATTTTAAAGAAGCTTTGTTTTCATGAGTCCACAGAGTCCTATTAGTCTCGATCTCTAAAGTAATCTTACTATCACTAGCCATTCAATCATATCAATATCACAACCAATAGTACGGGTACTTACCGGGCGAATGGGTGCTGACTCGGTGCATGCCCTTCAACGACACCACGTGTCGGTATGATCGAAAAGCTGAGTACCTTCTCGAATAGTGAGCCACCACTGATACGCCTCGCCTCTCAACAATGACACAACCCCTTTCATTTTCTGCTTGTTGGTACAATCCAGGTTGTCCATAATCTGCTGCACCACCTTAAGCCAGTACTCCACTACACTTGTGGCTACTCTCGAAATACACCTAAAAACTTTGGCCCCATTAGATCTAAGTCACTCGGATATCGACCCACGAGCTATCGACCCAGTTCTTACCCTAACAACCCTTTCTAGTGCCCGCAACATCACTTGGGATAGAGCGTCGTCCTTTCTCATTCGATCATGTGACCCAGCTTCAATCACTGGTAACGTAGGTGCATCTATTTTCGGCATATGTCCCGATGCCACAAATACAACTCTAGCACCTCGACCTCTACCACGTCCACGTCTACCGCGTCCACGTCCTCTAGCGCTCATGTTTACTAAGTCAATTTAATTTGATTAAGAGTCTTATGAATCAGTATGCTTATTCAGTGTTTATTAAACAATATTTTATGGAGTATAGGAAGTAAAGTTATTTTCGCAAAACGTGTCCTAAAGTCTCAATCTCTATAGTTTCAGCTCCTAAAACTAAAAGTTCTAGAGTATTTCTACTGTCATATCACAATAATCATAAATTGAAAATAAAAATTTACTGACTTGGTGCCGGATACTCATGGTGTCATACTTCCTTTAGAACATGCATTTATAAATTAAAATTTTAAACAGCTTTGGAAAACGCTTTTGAACCCAAACCACAGTCGAGTTTTGTAATCGGGCTCTAATACCATAAAATGTAACGCCCAAACCCGGCCCATGCTGTATGACCAGATTTGGCATGTCACGCGAAGAAAACGAGTAAAGAACTTGTGATCCTTATTAAAGATGTTGTTATTTGTTTATTGTAACATCCCGAAATTGGGCCTAGTAGGATTAGGCCCATTGGGCCTTGAGCATGGAAGCATTTAAAATTTTTGGAGAATAAGAGAATGGCTTTATTTCAAGTTGAACTTATTAGGAAGGTGATTTTGGAAAGTTACGGGGCTTCTAGGAAGTTCTGGGTTCAAGTTAGGCCATAGGAAAATTTTAGTGTTGAAGCATTTTAAGCGGAGAAGGCTAGTGGCGTCTAGCATAAGGGAATAATTGGGCAACTTGCTAGCACAAGAGGAGCTTGTGGCTTAGTGGCAAGTGGCGTGAATGGCAGAGGGGAGAGCTTGGGTTCGAATCCCACCTAGTGCACTTATTTTGGATTAATATTTTTGGTGCTTTAAGGTAAATGTCGACCAAGCTTTATATATGGCAAGGGAAGACTTTTTATTGATGGAAAGGAGGCTAAGGAATATGGTAAGGAGGAAGATAAGGGGAAAAAGAAGGAAAGAAATGAAAGAAAAGGAAAGAGAAGGGAACATGTTGGCCTATAATGAGGAAGATGTTTTGGAAAGAGTTTTGGTCAACACTCATCTTTTTGGTAAAGATGATACAAGGTTTTGGTAGGGAGAAAGAAGGGAGACGAATTTTGCCTTTAGCCTCTATGCAGATTTGTGCTTGTGAAGTTTTCATTCTTTTTGAACAATTTTAGTGCTTTTTTTTCCAATTTCTTTTTCTTTTGCTTTAGCTGAAACCATCTAGCACACTTTCTCCATCTTTTCTTTTCTTTTACAACCCATCTCTTTTCTTCTTTAATCAACATTGTGAAGGTCGAATCAATCCATACTTTGCTGCTACTAATCTTTCTCTTAGCCTTGGTTTTGGAAGTTGATTGGTAAGTGGGAGATTAGGCCGAATATTGGTGGTAAGATGTTACTCTTTATTTTGATGTTTTACACAGCTCATGTGATTCTATTTTATGGTGATGATATCAACTTCTTGCTCTTGTGGAAGGGCCGAATATTGGATGAAGGCTAACCCTTTGGTACATCACTTATTTATTTTTAGGAACTCGTTGCAATAGCCAAAGTGCAAGGTTGGATTTTAGAACCTAGTAGGGAAGGATCATGATTGTGGGGGCAACGAAGAGTCGTTCTTTAGGAAATCCAAATAAGGTGTGTAATCTCATACCCTTTCGAATACATGTTTGTAATGGTGTGTAATCTCACACCTCCCTGAATATTTGCATGAAATGTTTTGTGATTTGGTGGAAAGATCAAAAAATTGGAAACCGGCATCGGTGACCACTCGGGCATGCGTATGTTCGTAGTGGTAACCATGTTTTGCAATGAAACATTTTTTGGTTACTAGCAGTGATGTGATTTTGAAAAATCACAAAAAATAGGAGAAAGGGAATTAGAAAGTAAATAAGATATAGAATTAAATCTTATTGTGTCTATTTTTATATGAAATAAACAAAGAAGGAAGAGGAATTTTATATTCTGTGATATTTTAATTTTAGTGAGACTAGTTCTGAAGGACTTTGTAGTTCCCTATTCTGTCTTGGAAAAATCATTCAAAATTGTACAAAGTGAATTATGAGCTATAATTTATATGTATAGATTCCTCTATTTTCAATAGAAAAAGTGGGAGCAATATATGAAAAGTTTACAATGAGATTTTTGGATTTAAGGCAAGAGAGGTCAGAATCGTTAGTCAATGATACAGGGGAAACTTTAATGAATAAACTGTACTAAATGGCTAAGCAAAAAATTCTGGAAAAATTTTAGTAAGAAGATATATGAGTCTAGATTCAAGTAAAATTTATGGATCTAAATTTCAAGTTTCCTAACTCGAGTTAGAGTCAATTTAGTCAATGTGATGCAGATGGACAGTTTTAATTTTTTATGCCCCAAATTAGTAGTTAAGTCTGGGGTTGCGAAATTACGAAAATACCCTCGATGAGTAAAATTACAGAAATACCTTTGGGTTGTGAAATTTACCAAAATTTCTATATGGGCCGAATTACAAAATTGCCCCTAATGGGCTGATTTGATAGATTTCACTAATGGGCTGATTTGTAAAGTGTTATAATGGGCCGAATTTTTGTAATGAGTCTCTGAATTAATGATTGTTGTTTATATTTGTAAATATCATGATTTACTATGTATGTTGCATTTACATAATTTTACATGGAATGGGAAAATGTTGAAGAGAAGTGATTCCGGTGGCACTGCCACAAAAATGTTTGTTAATATGATTCACTATGATTCTGGTGGCTTGGCCACAATCAAAATATGTTATAAATGGCAAAATGCCTAAGATTGGTGTGTTTGGCGGGGTGGGTTGACTTGATCCCCACAGGTGTGATGGGATGGTACGGGTGGTGTATAGCAGATGGATTACTAGGATGGGTTGGGTTGCATACATTGCACATATATATATACTGTTCTGTAAATGAGCTTCGGCCCAAGATTATGCTATATGGGCTCAAGCCCAAGATGTTGCTAAATGGGTTCAGACCCAATGGATGACGGTAAGTAGATTATGCACTGAGTTCTTGTAACTCACCCTCCTTTCTTTATTAATCCTTGTAGGTAATGCTCAGTGATGTGGATTTGGACCCATGATGACTAGGTGGAGGCCATACTTTGGAAATAAATGTTTTGAACTTTAGTAAATTACTTTTCTGCACTATTTCGTTATTTTATTATGTTGGGTTTAAACTTGTAATAAGGCCTCTGGAATGTTTTATTTTGTTTTATGTTTGGACGTATTTATTATTTTTCTTGAATTGTTTTAAACGGTGATTTTTCTAAAATCATTAACAACGGTTTTCCAAAATTAATTAATGGATTTTATAACAAATTTATATAAATAATTTAACTCGAATTCTCTTTCAAATTATCAACAACATTTTCAAAAGTTACGATTTTAAAGTTCACTACCTTGATTTTTGATTCATCAATCACTTCTCAAAAATAGTTGTATTTTGTCAAATGTTTATCTCCAAACTTGTTTTCTTAACCATAACCAAATGACACTTAATTTAGTACAAATCACAAGGATTTTAAATGTTTTCCTCATGTGACATGTTAGATCCGGTCATAATGCATGGGTCATGTAACATCCCAAAGTTGGGCCTAGTAGGATTGGGCCCATTGGGCCTTCGGCACGGGATCGTTTAAAATTTTTGGGAACAAGAGAACGACTTTAATGCAAGTTGGATCTAGTAGGTGAGTGATTTTGGAAGGTTAAGGGGCCTCTATGAAGTCCCGGGTTCAAGTTAGGCCTTAGGAAAAATTTTGGTTTTAGCTGAATAAAACCCTAGGAGTTAGTAGGTAGGCATTAAGAATTAAATGTGGGGAAAATGACACAAGTGGAGTGTGTGGTGTAGTGGCAAAGTGACGCGACATAAGAGACAAGGGGGTGACGCCACAAGTTCAAGTCTTGGCTCTTGCATTTTGGTTTTCTTTTTAAAGGGACTCTAGAATTTGGCCATAGATTTATATTTAGTTGCGCATGGGTTTAGACACAAGGAGTTAGTTGGTAAAGTGGTTAGCAGCGTGGATTGTGCTACAAGGGAGCCTGGGTTCGAATCTCATGGAAAGCAAGGGAGTATTTATTTTGCAGATTGGACGGCAAGAGTTTGATTTGGATTTAAACTCTACTGACGGAGGGACCCCACATCGGAAAGATACAAAGAATGAAGGTGAGAAGCTAGCTTTATATAGAGCTGTCTAGGAGGAGAAGTGGCATACCTGGTTGGCGTTGGGCATAGGAGTGCTCGGAGCGCGGTTTAGCAGCTTAGTCATTCCTATCAGGTGTGTACCTCTCTCTACTCTAGCTGTAGAGCGGCAAATGCCGAAATACCGGTCACACGGCGATGGTAGCCACACGAGCATGCGAGCGCACATGTGGGGCTTCAACGCGATAGTTGAGGCCATTAGTAGTGTTCCTGTGGATGTGGGCTATTGGGCCACGATGGCCCGAAAGGGGCCAAATAGGCCCAATGGGCCTAGGGGCCCATATGAGTAAATTGTATTATTGTGTAGTAGATAGTGAACTAGATTATGAGAATCTCATATATGTGGCTAGGTTTCGACTGAATAGGCCACACGAGTGTGTGGGCCTACTTGGGCCGAGAATGGGCCTTAGGCCCATTCGCTACATTATCTCTGCTTAGAATAATTGAGTCGTTTGAGGTGATAGCGGACCTTCTGTTGGGCCATTAACACCCTGGTTTGTAAAATTATCGAATTAGCCCTTGTAACACCCCAAACCCGGTCAAAATGCTACAACCAGATCTGACGTGCCATAGGAATAAGATGGTTGAAAACTGATTTGATTTGTTTAAAGAGAAAGCTATTGAAATTTTTTTTTATGATACGTCGTTGTATTTTGCAATGTGGAAAACACATTGATACTTGGTTTTAGAAAAACTTGATTGCCTTATTGTTTCTTTCGCATTTATAACTTAGTCGGTGACCACTTTGGAAAACGAGTTTTTCTTTTATTATTAGATTTTGAAAACAGCCAATTCATAACGTTTAAGTATGCATAACCTAAGTTAAAGAACCAATTAAATAAAAACATCCCAAAAAAAAAATAAACTTCAGCGGCCTTATTACATAACTGAAGACCAAAATCAAGTAAAATCACTAAGTTCGAATAGAAAACTTTGTAATGAACCAAATGCTGTGCATGGCCACCTTGAGTCCACTCCGGCTCCATATCCACGATCTAAGCCTGATCTGCAAAATATAATGGAAGGGGTGAGTCGCCTAGACTCAGTGTGTAAGTCCCCCTCCCAAAAGTAAATATACCCTTACACAGATTCAAATACAAATATGCATGCCATGCAACCCATCAATCTAGGTATCCATCCATGTCTCCCAAATCTACCCCTTGTGGTACCGAACCACTGGTGGTGCCAAACCACTGGTAATCGAAGTTACAAAGATATTATATGTGGTACCAAACCACTGGTAACCGAAGTTACAAAAGTAACATATGTGGTACCAAACCACTGGTGGTGCCAAACCACTGAGACTTAGTCACAATTTTTATAATATGTGGGGCCAACCCACTCTGTGATACCAAATCACTTGGTGACGGTCGATAGATCATACTTCCCCTCCTCTCATCACCCATAACACATATTTATGCCAACAGTATCAGTATGATCATGCTTAACATACAAAATTACGTATACAAAATAACATGCTTTCATAGATCACAATTACCACGAGAAACAATAACAACTTACCCGGCATCCTCGCTATTACCCACAAGGGTATTTTAATAACCATTACCGTCACTCCGACTTTTAACAACACACAACATATAACATATTTAGCATAGAAAGTGTGTAAGAGTTACATACCTGGTTTTCGTACTAATGCTTTTACTGCTTCTACGCTATTGTCACTCGAGACTACCACGATTGGCCTACGATCTAACTCTGATGTTGGCCCACACTCGGATGGCCAGTCACACACTCCTGACACAGATTGCTTTTTTTGTATTTTGGCGTTGGGTTTACAGATCCAACCCCTCCTACTACTTGACTGCTATTCGAGTCCATAATAACCCTTGGTCACTAAACCAATCAAACCGATGAGATCTAATAAATAAACATAGTGCTTAAACGAAACCCTTACCTAGCTTTCAGATTCCGAAAGTCTTTATGAAAACGTCACCACCAACCTACATTCGTCCAACACCCATTTATTAAACCAAACCCTTAAATGCAATCAAATGAGTACCATAACCCATTCAGCCAACCACAAATGAATAAGAGAGGCCATTCGACCAACCACAAATGAACAAGAGAGGCCATTCAGCCAAACCTACCATCAACCACCTACCTTCGGCTATCCACAAACGGCACTTCTGACTATTGCAAGGCAGGATTTGGCTTCTATGGACAGAGAGGGGAAATCGACAGGCATTAGTACATATAATTCGGGTTAGATCTTAAGGAAAAGAAGGAGAGAAATTGCATAAAACAAAATCCCGAAACTCACCAGATTACAAAGGAGTATTCGGCTTACGGTGCACCTTCGGGAAACAGAGATCTCATCTGATGGTTCGGCTATGGGAGGAAGAAGATGTGCACTAGGAGTATTCAACTTTCAAAAGGGTTTTCGAAGAGAGGAGAAACACTAGGGAGTTTCGACTAAAAGAGAAAAATGAAGGCAAGTGGGTGAGAAGAGTTTCGGCTAGAGAGGAAAAAGTGTGAAAGAAAGAAAAGAAAATGAAAGAAAAAGATGATTTCTTCCTACTAAATTCGGCACACACACACCAACACATAGAGTTGGAGTTTCTGCCAACTCTCTCCCTCCTGATAGCCTTCATCTCACCTGATAACCCAATCCTTATCTTACCTTTAGAAGAGCCCATTTGAGAACCACCTCTTCCCTCCTAATTATCATCTTTTTATCACTTAAAATAAAAGAAATAAACACTCCTAAATTCTAGCAAGTGTGCCACCCACTCTCCCTCCTTGGTATGCCAAAATTTTGCCCCAAACACTTGGGCCTCAAGTGGCCACATATGGCCCAATAACCCCTAAGTGGCGCCACCTTAATGCCCACTCAAAGCACCCCAAATTTTTGGGCCACAAGCCCAGCTTGCTACCAAACATAACTATTTAAATTTAATTACTACTAACACTATTTTTAATCAATCTAACCCCGATTTTAAAGCCCAAATCCGAGCCCAATTCACACCTTAAAGCTTCAACCTACTAATTTACCCATGCAACGTACCAAATGCACAGACCCACAAAATTAGGATATTACAGTTCTACCCCCTTAAAATAAATTTCGGCCTCGAAATTTACCTGGTCAAAAGAGTTGAGGGTATTGCTGTCGCATAATATCCTCCGGCTCCCATGTCGCTTCCTCCGATCCATGGTTCCGCCATAAAACCTTCACCAAAGGAACTGATTTCCTACGTAGAACCTTAACATCCCGATCTAGGATCTACACTGGTTCCTCCTCAAAAGATAAGTCTGGATTTAACTCTATCTCCCCTACTGACACAACATGTGACGGATCTAGCGATAGCGTCTAAGCTTAGAAACATGAAACACATCGTGAATTTGACTTAATTTTGGTGGCAACTCAAGCTGGTAAGCCACTGGTCCTACTCGCTTCAACACCTGACAAGGCCCGATAAACCTAGGGCTCAACATGCCTGTCCTACCGAACCTTAGAACCTTCTTCCACAGCGACACCTTCAAGAAAACCTTGTCACCTTCTGCAAACTCTATATCCTTTCATTTAAGATCACCGTAAGACTTTTGCCTGCCTGCCGCTTCTTTCAACTGAGCTCGAATCACTTTCACCTTATCTTCTGTCTCAGCAACCAACTCTGGACCCAACAACTGCCGCTCCCCCAACTCCGTCCAACATGTAGGGGTACGACACTTCTGACCATATAGTGCTTCGTATGGTGCCATCTGAATACTTGCCTGATAACTATTATTATACGCAAATTCCGCCAACGATAATAATTCTTCCCAACTGCCTTTGAAATCCAAGACACAACCCCTTAACATGTCCTCTAAAACTTGAATCACCCTCTCCGATTATCCATCTGATTGGGGATGGAACGCTGTACTGAAATCCAATCTTGTGCCTAGTGCCTGGTGCAAAGCCTTCCAGAACCTTGACGTAAATCTAGGGTCTCATGCTGTAAATAATCGACATCGCACCCCGTGTAACCTCACAATCTCAGCTACATATAGTCTTGCTAACTTCTGAAGAGAATAATCCATATGCACAGTATTTAAATGAGCAGACTTCGTCAGACGGTCCACAATCACCCAAATTGAATCCTTTTTGGTAGGCGTAAGGGGTAGCCCACTCACAAAATCCATTGTAATCATTTCCCACTTCCATTGTGGAATCTTAATTGGTTGCAACAGACCTGACGGCAACTGATGTTCAGCCTTGACTTGCTGACATATCAGACATTTACCTACAAACTCCGTTACCTCTCGCTTAAGGCTCGTCCACCAAAACTGCTCCCGTAAAATCCCGGTACGTCTTACTACCTCCCGGATGCATAGCATATAGACTGCTATGTGCCTCCTGTAAAATCTTCTGCCTTAACTCCACATCCTTAGGCATACACACTTTTCCCCGAAAACATAACACTCCATCATTACTCAGACTATACCCCTCCAATCCATCATTCTGCACTTGATTCCTTCGTGTGCCCAAAACTTCATCCACCAACTATTTCTCCTTAACCTCGTTAATCCATGTTGGCTTCACTTGCAATTTCGCTAACAGGCTTCCATCATCATACAGACTAAGGTGAACAAACATGACTCTTAACTCTGCCACCACTTTACGACTCAGGGCATCTGCTACCACATTAGCCTTTCCCGAGTGATACTCAATCGAGCAGTCATAGTCCTTTAACAGCTCAATCCACCTTCTCTGCCTCAAATTTAACTCCTTCTGCGTAAGAAGGTACTTCAGACTCTTGTGGTCCGTATACACGACAGACTATTCTCCATACAAGTAATGTCGCCAAATTTTTAGGGCAAAAACCACTGTAGCCAATTCCAGATCATGCATCGGGTAGTTTACTTCATGAGGTCTTAACTGCCGAGAAGCATAGCTACTACTTTCCCTTCTTGCATAAGCACACATACCAATCCTGTATGGGACGCATCACAATAAATCGCAAACTCCTTCTCAGCTTTCGATTGAATTAACACCGGAGCTTCCATCAAAATTCTTTTCAATTTCTCAAAACTTCCCTGTTGCTTATCCGACCACACAAACAGAACCCCTTTCCTCAGTAACTTGGTCAATGGTGCTGCAATTAGAGAAAACCCTTCTACAGGCCTTCGGTAATACCCTGCTAAACCTAGAGAACTCTGAATCTCCACCACAGACTTCGGTAGCTTCCAATCCAAAACTGCCTCAATCTTTCGAGGGTCCACTCTAATCCCCTCAGCTAACACCACGTGACCCAAAAAGGTAACTTCTTTCAACCAGAACTTGCACTTACTAAACTTGGCGTATAACTGCTTCTCCCTAAGAATCTGCGACACCACTCCCAAATACGCGTTATGCTCCTCCTCTAATTTTGAGTACACCAAAATATCATCTATAAATACTATGACGAACCGATCCAAATACGACTAAAACACCCAGTTCATCATATCCATAAACGCTGCTGGTGCGTTCATCAACTCGAACGACATTACCAAAAATTCATAGTGCCTGTATCGAGTACGAAATGTCGTCTTATGGATATCCGCCTCTTTTACCTTAAGTTGGTGATACCCTGACCTCAAATCTATCTTGGAAAAGACCGATGCTCCCTTAAGCTGGTCAAACATGTCATCTATCCAAGGCAACGAATACTTGTTCTTAATCGTCAATTTATTCAACTGACGGTAATCTATACACATTCGCATTGACCTATCCTTTTTCTTAACAAAAAGCACAGGCGCTCCCCATGGTGAAACACTTGGCCGGATAAAACCCTGATCCAGCAACCCATGAATCTGTGCTTTCAACTCCACCAATTCTTTTGGTGCCATCCTATACGGAGAAATTGACACTGGCGTAGTTCCCGATAGAAGTTCTATCCCGAACTCCACTTCTCGATCTGAGGGCAAACTCGAAAGCTCTTCCGGAAAGACATCGATAAACTCATTCACTATTCGAACATTTTCTACAGCCAGTTCCTTACCTTCCAAAGCACAAACATAAACTACAAACGCCTCACATCCTTTCCTTACCATCTTCTCCGTTTTCAGTGTGGACACCACATTAGATAGGTAATCCCTTCTCTCACCTATCATTACCACCTCTACACCCTTGCCCATTTTCAGCACCATGCGCTTAGCTGCACAGTCTAGTTCTGCCTGGTACCTAACCAACTAATCCATTCCTAAGATTAAATCGAACTCCCCAAAGGGTAGTTCCATCAAATCCGCTTGAAACACGACCCTTTGAAGTTCTAGGGGTACCTCCCTATATAGTTTGTCTACCACCACAGAGTGTCCTAGTGGGCTAACTACTGTCATCTTCCTAGCAGATATCTCATAGGCTAAGTTCAAAGTTCCTACCACACTACTAGCAACATAAGAGTGTGTCGAACCAACATCAATTAAAATAATGTAAGGCAGCCCAGAAATTATAAACGTACCAGGTTATGACGTCCGGTGCGTCGCCCTCCTCTCGATGCTTGGCTGCGTAGACCAACCCAGGCTGTCTAGTATTAGCACCTCCAGCACCTCGGCCAGGTGCTCCACGGCCCCGTCCGTTACCATTTCCATTACCCCTAGCTGTACTTCAACCTCTTTGTGGTTGCTGGCCATTTCTCTTGAATTGACCACGTCCTTGACCCTCAGCTTGAGTCCTGGCTAACTTTCGCGGACAGTCCCTTACCTGGTGCTCCAATGACCCACACTCAAAACATCCTCTATTACCATTAACATTCTCCGAATGAGACTTCCATATCGAGCACAATGGGTGGCCAACGATTAGCAAAGAAGAAGTTTTGACTTGATCCGGCCCACCAAATCTAGTCCTTTTTTGAGCACTTCCACCAGACCCTGATGGCCCAAAACTCCTTTTATCCTTGCCCCTATCCTGATTTCGTTTCTCGGTCCGCTTCACCTCCTCAATTATTTTGGCCTTTTCCACGAGAACGGTAAATTTCGTTTCACGTTGAGGTGTAATCAACACCCGCAGCTCATCTCTCAGCCCGTCCTCAAAACTAACACAGCGCTCATGTTCCGTAGCCACAATACCCAGAGCATACCTACTCAACCTCAAAATTTAGCCTCGTACTTGGGTACCGACTTATTACCTTGCACCAAATTTAGGAACGCCCTACGTTGCGCATCAGTATAACCAGTCCCCACATACTTTCTCTGATAGGCTGCCCTAAATAATCCCAGGTGATATCACCGGCCACTGCACCATCCCTGACCGTGAGCCACCACTGGTACGGCTCATCCCGGAGAAGAGATACTATCCCTTCAACTTTTCCTCAGCCGAGAAGTCTAAGTCATCCATTATACGCTCTGTTGCCTCCAACCAATACTCAGCAGTATTGGGAGCTACACCGGACACCCCCTAAACACCTCCGCTCTGTTAGGTCGGAGTCTCCACCACCGATTTTTGGGCTCCTACACCCGCGCCTACCCCGGCAACTCTCTCTAAAACTCAGTACCGCCAGAGATACTGTATCGTTACCCCCAGTCTGATCTTAAAATTTAGCTTCCGTCGCCAGCAGATCCGGCATCACATTTTCGGACCCATGGCCAGACCCCACTGGCTCCAACAAGGCCATCCTACCCCTACCACAGCCACGCGGTGGACGTTCACGACCTCTTGTACTCATTCTTCTCGTTCGCGTTTATCTAATTAAGAATTTTATGAATTATTATCTATTTTCACTATTTATCCACGAGCAATTTTATGAAAAATAGTCTTTAAAGTGATTCTTTCGAATTCGAATCTGTCTAAAGTTTTAGTTTCAAGCTTATCTCCTAGTTTTAAGTACATTCATCACACAAACAACATCCACAGACCACATTCCATGAGCAGGGGTATTTTCATCATTTCACTACCCAGGAGTATTTTCATAATTTTCCAAAATACAGTTTCGGGTGATTTTTCAAAATAAGGGTGTTTTGGTAATTTTGTGAAGTAGGGGTATTTTGGTAATTTTGTAATTCAGTAATTTTATACGTCAGGGATAATTTTATAAACTAGGGGTATTTCGGTCATTTTCCAAATTTAAGGTAGTTTTCACAAATCCAGGGGTAATTTGGTAATTTTAAAGCTAAGGTTCTTACAAAACAGTGTGGCTGGTCCCTTCCGGGTTTATTTATCGGATTTAGTCTGTGAACAAGTCCTCATGGTTAGGGTGAACAGTCACTACGCACCAGGTAGGATTCGAGCGAAGAGGAGGTGAGTCACTGGGACTGCTTAAATACCAAGCTCTTCTTGAATCCAATCCTAGACATGAGCATGGCGGTTGCCACACCCTAACTCGGTGACTAACTCACAGGTTTGTTTCATTGGACTTAAGTCCTATGTTATTTTAAAAGTTCTGTAAGCTAGCCTAGGTTCCGTCAGTACTAACATGCTTAGCTACGTCTAAAGCCCACAAAGCCCAACATATAAATATCACATCAAAAGTTAGGGTACTTACCTGGGTGGATTAGTGCTGGAGACTCAGGTGCCATGCTTTCCGGAAAAATAATCATTTCACAAGCTTTTAAAACATACTTTGGGCCCTCAGCCCACAATCGAGCTTTTGAACTGGGCTCTGATACCAAAATGTAACGCCCCAAACCCGGTCAAAATGTTACAACCGGATCTGACGTGCCACGAGAATAAAATGGTTGAAAACTGATTTGATTTGTTTAAAGAGAAAGCTATTGAAATTTTTTTTGATGATACGCCGTTGTATTTTGCAATGTGGAAAACACGTTGATACTTGGTTTTAGAAAAACTTGATTGCTTTATTGTTTCTTTCACATTTATAACTTAGTCGGTGACCACTTTGGAAAACGAGTTTTTCCTTTATTATTAGATTTTGAAAATAGCCAATTCATAACGTTTAAGTATGCATAATAAAAGTTAAAGAACCAATTAAACAAAAACATCCCCAAAAAAAAAAATAAACTTCAGTGGCCTTATTACATAATTGAAAACCAAAATCAAGTAAAATCACTAAGTTCGAATAGAAAACTTTGTAATGAACCAAATGCTGTGCATGGCCACCTTGAGTCCACTCCGGCTCTATATCCATGATCTAAGCCTAATCTGCAAAATATAACGGAAGGGGTGAGTCGCCTAGACTCAATGTGTAAGCCCCCTCCCAAAAGAAAATATACCCTTACACAGATTCAAATACAAATATGCATGCCATGCAACCCATCAATCTAGGTATCCATCCATGTCTCCCAAATCTACCCCTTGTGGTACCAAACCATTGGTGGTGCCAAACCTCTGGTAGCCGAAGTTATAAAGATATTATATGTGGTACCAAACCACTGGTAACCGAAGTTACGAAAATAACATATGTGGTACCAAACCACTGGTGGTGCCAAACCACTGAGACTTAGTCACAATTTTTATAATATGTGGGGCCAACCCACTATGTGATACCAAATCACTAGTGACAATCTGATAGATCATACTTCCCTCTCCTCTCATCACCCATAACACGTATTTATGCCAACAGTATCATTATGATCATGCTAAACATACAAAATTACATATACAAAATAACATGCTTTCATAGATCACAATTACCATGAGAAACAATAACAACTTACCCGGCATCCTCGCTTTTACCCACAAGGGTATTTTAGTAACCATTGTCGTCACTCCGGCTTTTAACAACACACAACATATAACATATTTAGCATAGAAAGTGTGTAAGAGTTACACACCTAGTTTTCATACTAACGCTTTTACTGCTTCTACGCTATTGTCACTCGAGACTACCACGATTGGCCTACGATCTAACTCCGATGTTGGCCCACACCCGGATGGCCAGTCACGCACTCCTGACACAGATCGCTTTTTTTGTATTTTGGCTTTGGGTTTACAGATCCAACCCCTCCTACTGCTTGACTGCTATTCAAGTCCATAATAACCCTTGGTCACTAAACCAATCAAACCGATGAGATCTAATAAATAAACATAGTGCTTAAACGAAACCCTTACCTAGCTTTTAGATCCCGAAAGTCTTTATGAAAACGTCACCACCAACCTACATTCGGCCAACACCCATTTATTAAACCAAACCCTTAAACGCAATCAAATGAGTACCATAACCGATTTGGCCAACCACAAGTGAACAAGAGAGGCCATTCGGCCAACCACAAATGAACAAGAGAGGCCATTCGGCCAAACCTACCATCAACCACCTGCCTTCGGCTTTCCACAAATAGCACTTCTGACTATAGCAAGACAGGTTTCGACTTCTATGGACAGAGAGGGGAAATCGACAGGCATTAGTACACATGACTCGGGTTAGATCTTAAGGAAAAGAAGGAGAGAAATCGCATAGAAAAAATCCTGAAACTCACCAGATTACAAAAGAGTATTCGGCTTACGGTGCACCTTCGGGAAACAGAGATCTCACCTGATGGTTCGGCTATGGAGGAAGAAAATGTGCACCAGGAGTATTCAGCTTTCAGAAGGGTTTTCGAAGAGAGGAGAAACACTAGGGAGTTTCGGCTAGAAGAGAAAAATGAAGGCAAGTGGGTGAGAAGAGTTTCGGCTAGAGAGGAAAAAGTGTGAAAGAAAGAAAAGAAAATGAAAGAAAAAGATGATTTTTTCCTACTAAATTCGGTACACACACACACCAACACATAGAGTTGGAGTTTCTGCCAACTCTCTCCCTCCTGATAGCCTTCATCTCACCTGATAACCCAATCCTTATCTTACCTTTGGAAGAGCCCATTTGAGAACCACCTCTTCCCTCCTAATTATCATCTTTTTATCACTTAAAATAAAGAAATAAACACTCCTAAATTCTATCAAGTGTGCCGCCCACTCTCCCTCCTTGGTATGCCGAAATTTTGCCCCAAACACTTGGGCCTCAAGTGGCCACACATGGCCCAATAACCCCCTAAGTGGCGCCACCTTAATGCCCACTCAAAGCACCCCAAATTTTTGGGCCACAAGCCCAGCTTGCTACCAAACATAACTATTTAAATTTAATTACTACTAACACTATTTTTAATCAATCTAACCCTGATTTTAAAGCCCAAATCCGAGCCTAATTCACAGCTTAAAGCTTCAACCTACTAATTTACCCATGCAACGTACCAAATGCACAGACCCACAAAATCAGGATATTACACCCCTGGTTTGCAAAATTACCGAATTACCCCTAGTTTGCAAAATTACCAAATCACCCCTAGTTTGTAAATTATCGAATTACCCCTAGTTTGCAAAATTATTAAATTACCCCTGATTTGCAAAATTATCGAATTACCCCTGGTTTACGAAATTATCAAATTACCCTTGGTTTGCAAAATTACCGAATTACCCATGTCTTGTAAATTACCGAATTACCCCTGGTTTGCAAAATTATCGAATTACCCCTAGTTTGTGAAATTACCGAATTACCCCTGGTTTGTAAATTATTGAATTTTCCTGGTTTGTGAAATTACTGAATTACCCCTAGTTTGCAAAATTATCGAATTACCCCTAGTTTGCAAAATTATCGAATTACCCCTGGTTTGTAAATTACCGAATTACTCTTGGTTTGCGAAATTATCGAATTACCCCCAAATTACAAAATTATTGAAATACCCTTAGTGTGTAATTACCACTTTACCCGTAAACGATAATGACCGTTGTACCCTCGTAGTAATACTAATGTTGTCTGTGTTAATTGTATGATTGATTATGTTTGAGATTGGCCTTCGGGTTGTGGGCTGGGTTTTGAGCAAAGTCCTAGGCAGATAGCAGTAGTTCCGATTAGCGATAGTGTCGACGTAGAGAGTGTGACATTACGTGTTACCAGGTGTGTAACTCTCACACATTTTGTATGTTAGTTATGCTATTAACTGTTATGCCTAAAAGCCAAAGTGACGATATTGATCACTAAAAATACCCTTGTGGGATTGGATCAAGGATTCCGGGTAAGTTCCGTGATACTCTGTTGATAGCAAAAGTATGTATGAATGGAATGGTTGGTTATTATGCATTTGAAAGTATGATCATATCATATTGACTGTTAAACATGGCATAGACTTGGAGTATGATGTGATGAGGGAGAAAACGTGATCTCTTTTAGACTGTCACCAGTGGTTTGGTACCACAAGTGGGTTGGCTCCACATATTACCTTTGTGACTAAGTCTTAGTGGTTTGGAACCACTAGTGGTTTGGTACCACATATTCTCTTTTGTGACATTTGTCACCAGTGGTTTGGAACCACCAGTGGCTAGGTGGCACAGTTATTGGGTATATTCAGGAGATGTGGAGATTGAACATAATAGGTTGGGCTGGGTTTGCATCGCATTGCATACATTATCTGCCGTGACATATGAAATGGGTTAAGGTTCAACCGAGGCTATTTTGGGCTAAGGCCCAATTTCCACCGTTACTGTAATGGGCTTCAGCTCGGATTATTGTGATGCATGTTCTTACCAATGAGGGTTGTACATACTGAGTTTTCGTAAACTCGCCCCCTCTTTTTATTAAATGTTTCAAGTAATTTCCGGTGATAGAGGTTGGGAGCCGTGGAGGACTCGGGGTGGCTATACATCGGAGATACTACTCGTGAACTTTAGTAATTTTGATTTTTACCTTTTTTTATATTATTTATTTTGGGTTAATATTTTGTAACAAGGCCATTGATTTATTTTTTCTAAGTTTCCATTGGTTTATTTTTTCTAAGTTTTCATTTATAACTATTAAACTTATAAATACAGGTTTTCTTAAAACATTAGCAATCGTTTTCTAAAATATCATGTTTACGCAATGATGCAAGTTCAACTTTCATAACAAAACAGTTTTTTCAAAATAATAACAACTTTTACGATCATTTAGCAAATCGCGTTTTTCTTAAACAAACAACGAACTCGGAGTTCAAAAATCCAATAAAACTTTTCTAAATAATTGCTTAGCCTTTCAACTTCCTTCAATGTGACATGCCAGATTAGGGTCTAACTTCTAGGCCGGGTTTAGGGTGTTACAATTATAGTATCAGAGCCTAGGTTGCAAAACTCGGCTGTGGAATCGGTTTGAAAATATTTTTTCAAAGTTATTTGAAATTTAGTTTTTTTTAAAAAAATATCTTTATTGGAAGTATGGCACCCGAGTCTCCGGAACCAAATCCGTAAGTCCTCTTACTTATTATTATATGCTATAATGACTGTATTTATTCTGTGATGTTTTGGATGTGATGTTTAAATGTAAAATTTTTATGTATGAGTGTTAAATACATGTTTGCTTCAGTATTAGATATTTTGTTGTGTGAAGAGGTTCCAAGCTTAAGTTAGAAAGTGTATTACTGTTTTAGAATCAGAGTGCGCAGCGTAAGTGTAGTTTGTAGGTTAGGATGTGCGGCTGTTTCTATAGCTGGAAATTTCAAGGACAAAATTCCATTAAGGAGGGTAGATTTGTAACATCCCAAAGTTGGGCCTAGTAGGATTGGGCCCATTGGGCCTTCGGCACAAGAGCGTTTAAAATTTTTGGGAACAAGAGAATGACTTTAATGCAAGTTGGATCTAGTAGGTGAGTGATTTTGGAAGGTTAGGGGGCTTCTATGAAGTCCCGGGTCCAAGTTAGGCCTTAGGAAAAATTTTGGTTTTAGGTGAATAAAACCCTGAGAGTTAGTAGGTAGGCTTTAAGAATTAAATGTGGCAAAAATGACACAAGTGGAGTGTGTGGTGTAGTGGCAAAGGGTTGCCACATAAGAGACAAGAGGGTGATGCCACAAGGAAGGAAGGAGGTCCAAGGTTCAAGTCTTGGCTCTTGCATTTTGGTTTTCTTTTTAAAGGGACTCTCCATAGATTTATATTTAGTTGTGCATGGTTTTAGACACAAGGAGCTAGTTGGTTAAGTGGTTAGCGGCATGGATTGTGCTACAAGGGAGCCTAGGTTCGAATCTCATAGAAAGCAATGGAGTATTTATTTTTCGGATTGGACGGCAAGAGTTTGATTTGGATTTAAACTCTACTGACGAAGGGATCCCACATCGGAAAGATACAAAGAATGAAGGTGAGAAGCTAGCTATATATAGAGCTGTCTAGGAGGAGAAGGGGCATACCTGGTTGGCGTTGGGCATAGGAGTGCTCAGAGTGCAGTTTAGCAGCTTAGTCATTCCTATCAAGTGTGTACCTCTCTCTACTCTAGCTGGAGAGCGGCAAATGCCGAAATACCGGTCACATGGTGATGGTAGCCACACGAGGGTGCGAGCGCACGTGTGGGGCTTCAATGCGATAGTTGAGGCCATTAGTAGTGTTCTTGTGGGTGTGGGCTATTGGGCCACGATGGCCCGAAAGGGGCCAAGTAGGCTCAATGGGCCCGGGGGCCTATATGAGTAAATTGTATGATTGAGTAGTAGATAGTGAACTAGACTATGTGAATCTCATATATGTGGCTATGTTTGGGATGAATGGGCCACACGAGTGTGTGGGCCCACTTGGGCTTAAGGCCCATTCGCTTCATTATCTCTGTTTAGAATACTTGAGTCGTTCGAGGTGATAGTGGACCTTCTGTTGGGTCGTTAACACCCTGGTTTGTAAAATTATCGAATTACCCCTGGTTTGCAAAATTATCGAATTACCTCTGGTTTGCAAAATTACCAAATTACCCCTGGTTTGTAAATTACCAATTTACCCCTCATTTGTGAAATTACTAAATTACCCCTGGTTTTCAAAATTACCGAATTACCCCTAGTTTGTAAATTACCGAATTACCCTTGGTTTGTGAAATTACCGAATTACCCCTGGTTTACGAAATTATCGAATTACCCATGGTTTATGAAATTATCGAATTACCCCTGGTTTGTAAATTATCGAATTACCCCCGGTTTGTAAAATTATCGAATTACCCCTGGTTTGCAAAATTATTGAATTACTCCTGGTTTGTAAATTATCGAATTACCCCCGAATTACAAAATTACCAAAATACCCTTAGTGTGTAATTACCGCTTTACCCCTAAACAAAAATAAACGTTGTACCAACGTGGTAGTACTAATGTTGTCTGTGTTAATTGTATGATTGATTATGTTCGAGATTGGCCACCGGGTTGTGGGCCAACTTCTGAGCAAAGTCGTAGGCAGATAGCAGTAGTTTCGATTAGCGATAGTGTCGACGTAGAGAGCGTGACATTACGTGTTATCAGGTGTGTAACTCTCACACACTTTGTATGTTAGTTATGCTATTAACTGTTATGCCTAAAAGATGAAATGACGATATTGGTCACTAAAAATACCCTTGTGGGATTAGATCAAGGATTCGGGTAAGTTTTGTGATACTCTATTGATAGCAAAAGTATGTATGAATGGAATGGTTGGTTGTTATGCATTTGAAAGTATGATCATATCATATTGACTGTTAAACATGGCATAGACTTACGGTATGATGTGATGAGGGAGAAAACGTGATCTCTTTTAGACTGTCACCAGTGGTTTGGTACCACAAGTGGGTTGGCCCCACGTATTACCTTTGTGATGACTAAGTCTTAGTGGTTTGGAACCACCAGTGGTTTAGTACCACATATATATTATTTTGTGACTTGTCCTAGTGGTTCGGTACCACAGTGGGTTGGCCCCACATAAATTCATTACGGGATTGTCACCAGTGGTTTGGTACCACAAGTGGGTTGGCCCCACGTATTCTCTTTTGTGACATTTGTCACCAGTGGTTTGGAACCACCAGTGGTTAGGTACCACCGGTGGCTAGGTGCCACAGTTATTGGGTAGATTCAGGAGATGCGGAGATTGAACATAATAGGTTGGGTTGGGTTTGCATCACATTGCATACATTATCTGTCGTGACATATGATATGGGTTAAGGTTCAACCGAGGCTATTTTGGGCTAAGGCCCAATTACCACCATTACTGTAATGGGCTTCACTCGGATTGTTGTGATGCATGTTCTTACCAATGAGGGTTGTACACACTGAGTTTTCGTAAACTCACCTCCTCTTTTTATTAAATTTTTCAGGTAATTTCCAGCGATAGAGGATTGGGAGTCGGGGAGGACTCAGGGTGGCTATACATCGGAGATACTACTCATGAACTTTAATAATTTCAATTTTTACCTTTTCTTTTAGATTATTTATTTTGGGTTAATATTTTGTAACAAGGCCATTGGTTTATTTTTTCTAAGTTTACATTTATAACTGTTAAACTTATAAATACGGGGTTTTCCTAAAACATTAGCAATCGTTTTCTAAAATATCATGTTTATGCAACGATGCAAGTTCAACTTTCATAACAAAACAGTTTTTTCAAAATAATAACAACTTTTATGGTCATTTAGCAAATCGCATTTTTCTCAAACAAACAACGAAATCGGAGTTCAAAAATTCAATAAAACTTTTCTAAATAATTGCTTAGCTTTTCAACTTCCTTCAATGTGACACGCCAAATTCGGGCCTAACTTCTAGGCCGGGTTTGAGGTGTTACAGGTCGAGTTTGGGGTGTTACATTTATAGTTTAAGAAAACAAGATTGCTTATAAATATTTGATAAAATACTACTAATTTTGAGAGGTTGATTGATAAATTGATAATCGAACTAGTCAATCTTAAAACCGTGACTTTTGAAAATGGCGTCGATAATTCGAAGAAAAATCCAAGTTAAATAATTTGTTCATATTTGATATGAATTTTGTTTGTTAATCAACTTTGGAAAACCGTTATTTATGATCTCAGAAAAATCCTCGTTTAAAACAATCTAAGAAAAGAAATAAGTACGTCAAAACATAAAGCAAATTTAAAACATATCCCAGATGCCTTATTACAACTTTAAAACCCAAAATAGTAAAAGTAATGAAATAAGCGGAAAAGAAATTTACTAAAGTTTGAAATCACTATTCCCAAAAGTATGGCCTCCACTGAGTCATCCATGGCCCAAAGTCCTCGTTACTGAGCATTACCTGAAAGGATTAAGGAAAAGGAATGAGTTACAAGAACTCAGTGTATAATTCCCTTACCATTATCCACTGGGCCTGAACCCTAATAGCATCATCTTGGGCCTAAGACCATTTACAAAGTAACAATTAAATGAAATGAATGTAACCCACCCATCCAACCATTACACCCCCGACCAGCCAATCACACCTGTAGGGATCAAGTCAACCCACCCCGCCGCTCACACCAATTTTGCCGTCAAGCTGCTATTTATAATATTTTTGTGGTCAAGCCACCGAAATCATAGTTAATTACAATAGTAAATGAATTGTGGCAATGCCACCAGACTACACTGCTCTCCATACAATTTTCCCATCCCATGCAATATGTAAAATGCAACATAATAAAATATCCACATATATATAACAACCATTAATCTAGTAAATTATTATGGTGAATCGGCCCAATTAAGCAATTTAATAAATTGGCCCACTAAGGCATTTTAACAAATCGGCCCATAAGGGCATTTCGTAATTCAGCCCATAGGGGCATTTTTGTAATTTTAGCAAAATTAATATCGATTTTGACAGATCTTTTAGAAATAGTGTTGTTTAAGCAAGTTACACAATTTATGCCATATTACGATTTTTAGCCTTCTAAATAATAACGCTCTATTTTCCAACACGATATCGAATCACGAATCTACGGGATTTCGGTGTGAGATTACACACCTGATTACAGTAAGGACTAAACCTTCTTGATCGTCGGCACCTATGACACCATAACACTCGATTAAATAACATAAGAGATTTTTTTAGTCTAAATCTAAAACAACAATCTAAAACACTTACCCTTAGTATCGTGAACAACCACGATTTGCCTATTCTCACAAGATGATGGTCCACAATCCGGTGGGAAATCCCGAGCTGTCGATACCGCCCTATGTTTGAACTTGGGAGTAGGAATTGCAAATCCACTCCCTTTTTGTTCTCCAATCGCTTTTCCTTTCAAATCGCTACCACTTGCCTCCATTGGAAAAGTCTTGGTTAGAAAATACTATGATGAGTGAAAATAGTTGTTTAGGGATAGGATTCGGCTTACCACTACTTCCGGAGGATCAATGAATAGAGAAGAATGAGCGATTAGCCCCTAGAATAAATGTTTAAATATAATCATCTATCCGTTTTAACGGAATAACCAAGCATTGAGATATATCGAAATGGACCTTGAAGAAATCCCTTACCTTGACAATAATAGATCCAACTTCCACCGATTTGGCTTATGACTAGAGATGAATCGGCAAGGATGTGATATTCGACCACCCACTAAAACACTACGAAAAAGAAGAGATGATCACGATTTGAGAGGGTAGGAGAAAATGATATTTCGGTTTAGAAACAAAATAGAAAAACTGAATAGTGATGGACACACATTCGGCTAGGGAGAAAAGAAAATGAAAAGAGAAGAAAGAAACCACTAACCAATTCAATCAAAGAAGAGAGTGCCAACACGAAAGAGAAAGAAATAATAAAGAAGAGATTAAAGGCTAAAAGGTTTGGCTATAGAGAGAAATGAACAAGAAGATTCGGTTACTTTGAGAGAAAGAAACGAAAAAGATTCGTCTTCCAAAAATGGTCAACTAAAAAAAGAAGAGAGAAAGATAGGAGGAATGATGAGAAAACAAGAAAAGAAGAGCAAAGTGGCTTGAAAGTTTCGAAAAAAAAAAAAGGAGAAAGGTGTACAATGTTGGCTTTAGAGTTTTGACAAGTAAGGGAAGGAATTGGAAAAGAGAAAAAATCAAAATGCTAAAAAGAAATAAGCCTTTCATGCACCAAAATTTGCAAAATGACTATAGTAATTCGGCTCCCCTTTTCTCCCTACCATAACCGTGTGCCTCCCACACCAATAAGGTTATGATTGACCAAAAATTCTTTCCCAAACACCTTTCCACAAAATCGGCCAACATGTTCCCTCCCTTACCTTTTTCCTTTATTTCTTTCCTTATTATCCTCCTTACCTTATTTTCTTAGTCTTTTTTCCATCAATAAAAAAGTCTTCCCTTCCTTCTTTAAAGCTTGGCCGACACTTACCATCTAACACATGGTTGGCACAAAAATTTAAATCCCAAAAGTTGCAATAGATGAGATTCGAACCCCTTCCCTCCATGATCTTCACTTTATGCCACACCACTGCACCATGTGCTCCACTTGTGCTAGAAAAATACACACTTATTTCCTTAAGTCTTGATGCCAGATGCTTTCTCCCCTTAAATGCTTAAACAAAAAAAATTTGCTAAGGCCCAACTCAACCCCGAGCCTTCTTAGGACTCCTAAACATACACAATTAACATTCTTAACTAGCCTATTGCATGATATAATGCAAAACATAAAATTCCAAATTTCAGGGTGTTACACAACTTGACCCAAAAGTTTAGAGAAATTACAAAATTACGTCACTGGTAATTTTTGTGAAATTTTTTCTTATTCAAAGAGAGCCCACACTCGACAGACGTGAGCTTTAGGATAATGGAAAAGAGTACTCGGTCATAACGCTTATCCTAGACAAATCAAAAAGGTACAATTTTGATTAAGTGTTTATTTGTTTAGATATCACAACCAAGATCTTATTTTGGAAAATTTTTTAACTCTGTTTTCCCTAAATTTATTTTCTAATGCGTTTTCCAAAACCATTTTTTCCAACAGAAAGATCGAAAGGCTAAAGGTAGGGAGAGGAGGGTTATCACTAACACTCTTATTTTTTGCAGATGAAAGCATACTTTTTGGGAAGGCAACAATAAAAGGGGCTTTGGCAATGAAAGAAGTGGTTAAGGACTACGAAAACATGTCTAGGCAGATGGTGAATTTCGACAAATCTCTTATTTATTTCAGCAGAAATACAAGGAAGGAAGACAAAGTGTGAATAAGAAGCAAATTGGGAGTTAGAATCTCTAATAATCCAAAGAAGTATATTAGTTTACCAACGATGGTAGGAAGAAGAAAGAAGAATGTGTTTGTCAATTTAAAGGAAAAGTTCATTAAAAGAATAAAAACGTGGAGTGTACATGATAGCATGTTTATTTTACATATTTTATGTGTTCAAATCAATTAATTCTTGAATTAATTCCTACTAAATTGGTGATTTTATGTTTAAATTTTGTCAGGAACGAAATTCATACGCTTTAATTCAAAAACAAGCAGAAAAGGGCTAAATTGGACCACAAGCAATAAAAGAGGGGACCGAATCAAAAATTTGGAGATATTTAAGGGTTGATATGATTTTTGACTTTGTAAAAGACATATTTAGAAAAAATATGATATGAATGTGATTTCATGTAATTAGTTGTTAGGTGAGTTAGGCTAATTTTAGTATATAATATGTATATTGTAGCAGCCCGTTTTTCAGTGGTGTCAGAAACAGTGGTTTCAGGACCACAATTCTAATGAGTGAATTATTATTTTATTATTTATTTAGAATATATGAGATTATGTTAGGGTCGTATTAAAATTTCATTAAGAAATATTGATGTTTGTCTGATTAATCAAGTAAAAATAACTAAATCGTAAAAAGTATAAAAGTTGAGTTCTATTAGCTAAATGGGTTAAATGGCTATGAAATATTAAACTAAAAGACTTAAGTGGTAAATATACTATTTAATGTGTTAGTGGATGTCCATGGGCAAATTTTAATGAAATTTTGTTAGTTTTAAAGGTTAATAGGGTAATTTAATAATTAAATAAAAATTTAATACAGAAAAGATGAAACAACTATCATATTTCTCATTCTTCCATTCAAAAAATTAAAAACACCATTAAAGGAGCCTGGAGCAATCGACTAGCCTTGTCCTTGTGCATGGTATGTATAATTATTTTGTTTTTTTATGATTTTTATGTTTTTGAGATCGTTTTAACTTAGTCTAGCTAGCCCGAAGGTTAATTTGCAAAACTTTTAAAAGTTTAGGGACTTGCCATGAATATTTTTGAATAAGTTTTGATGTTAGTTGATATATTGAGAATCTTTATTGAAAAATAAACAAGTTTTGTTAAGTTTTTTTTTTTTGATTAATTATGGGATTAGAGATTAAATTGAAAAGGTGTAAATCTATAAGTTTTATTGTGAAATGATGGTAAATATGGATTATTTTAAGGTGCTTTGTAACATTGGTTAATTTGGATTTTTTTGAAATAGTTAAATTTCAAGTTATGAGTTTAAGGACTAAATTGTGAAAAATTAAAATGTTAGTGGTAATTTTTAATTTTATATAAAATGAATTATGGATTAAATTGAAGTTTTGAAGTACTTAATTGAATGAAACTATTATTTTAGATCACGAGCATGTTGACGATCATGGAAAATGAAGGACTTCAGAGTAGTTCCTATACTTTTACGATTACTACAAACTAGTCCTGTAAGTTCGTTTTATGTTTATGTATAGTTGAATTGAACTCATTGTTAGTGATTTAATTTTTAAATTCGTTATGTAATGATGTTTAAGTGTTGAACCGTACTGTCATTCAGGCTTAGTGCCTAGCAGGCTTATTTTTCGGTGTAATAAAGGTTAACATCCTTTGAAAATTTGGTATTTGATAGCAAATGAGTTTACTTATCGAATTTACTAAGCTTCTTCGTGCTTATTCATTTGATTTGATCTTGTAGGACTCTTAGAATCGTTGCATCGATTGGATCGGCTTGGAAGCTCACACACTATCATCTACACCTTGGTAGTTATTTTGTACTTGTTTGAAGTTGGTTAAAGTGGCATGTAATAGGAGAAGTCTTTAGTATAATGATTTTTTGGTGAATATGTAAATGGTAAATTTGGAATGTTATGCTTTGATGTTAATGTATGGTTGATGGACTTATATAATGATTTTTAGGTAAGTCCTTTTGGGTCACTTTTTGATAATAGATGTGTATAACATTTTGGTACAAGATGTTGGCTTGAAAATGGTCATTTATGATGTGTTTTAGGCATAGTATAGAATGAGGTCTTTATGCATGGAATTAGGTAATGTTAACATGTTTTGGTATAAGTTGTTTTGATATAATTGTGGTGTCTTTGAATAGCATATTGGTTAGTTGAATTAGGATATTGAAATGACATTTTGATGTATGTTAGGGTGATGTTTAGGTCTCTTAAAAGTGTGCTTAAATGGGTTGAAAGGTTCTGCATGACGTGGGTTGAATTAGCTTGACTTGAGGTAAATTTTGGGTCCACAGGGCTTGAGACATAGGTGTTTGACTCAGCCGTGTGAGGCACACTTCCTAGCGACACGATCGTGTGTCATTTGAGGATTTCAAAGGGTACAACTCAGTGAGTTACATAGCCTGACACACGGGCTTGTGACACAGCCGTGTGACCCTACTCAGTGAGTTTTATGGGTGAGGACACGGGCTGGGACACGATCGTGTGTTCCTAGTTTGAAAGTTACACAACTGGAGATATAGGCATGTGAGGCACAACGCCTGGCCACACGGTTGTGTGACCCCTATTTTGAAATTTTTGTATGTTTTTTCTAAACTTCCTGTTTTGTTCCAAATTAGTCCTAAATTGCTCCTAAGCTATTTTTAGGGCCTTGAGGGCTCGATTTAGGGACAAAATGCATGTGTTTGATTGGATTATAATTTTTTTAATGTATTTAAATATTATGATGTTAAATATTTTTAATTGTACGGTAATACTTCATAACCCTAATCTAACGACAAAGATAGGTAAATAGGGTGTGTGGTGCCCTTTAAAAAACACACTGGAATTCACTAGAAATTCATAGCAATTTATTTCTTTCACGTGTCTGTAACCATTTTGGTTTCATATTACTTTCCTTTGACAAATTATGTTTAATTTTCTTCCAAGTCCCTTCCCTTTCCACCTTTTACTATTTCCATTAAAACCAATTACATACACCAATAAAACATGATTAATTTCATGCTTCACTAAACTTCTACTTAGCTTTAAGCCAATATTCTTTCCATTCAAGAATCATGAGAAATGAATCTACACTAAAAATCTTTCATAACAATATTTACCATCTCTCCTGAATATGAGACAGTACAAATTTATCCCTTAAAGTCAATTCAGTTTCAATGCAAAAAGTGTGCGTTGGGTTGGAATTTTTTGGCGTACAATTGGAAAGCCGAGTTAGTCGTGTTTATTCACATTCTCTCAAACAAATTGGTGTTTCTTGACAGGGTCATACTAGTGAAATTTTTGTCAAGAGAGAGTGATCAAATTTAAATGACACACATGGTTAAAGTCATTGATCTGAGTTAAATTCTTCAGAACGCAAGGTTGTTGAGGTCTTGAATTGTAAACTCGTGTATCACAATTAGACACAATTAGTAAAAGTTAATTTTCAGGTCATACTAAAATCAACTACAAATGAAAGAATTGACAACTGGAACATTCTTCGCCGCTATAACCAGCATATGATTTGGTGAAGAAAACTCATTTTCAAAAATCAATTCAAAACCAAAATTAACCGATTCTAAGGCTAAGACTTTATGTTATTGCGTACAAAGTTCAATTCCATTTACTTATTTTTTTTTGATTAATATAATTGTTATATGCTGCTATTACATTTTATTTACTTCCCAAACATTTTCATTCCCCCTTATTTATTTTTCTTTCTTTTTTTTTCAGCAAGCTTATCACGAGTCTAAACAACCAATCCCTGTGACTTCATCCCAACTACTCTATACTACTATTTTGTATTATTTTGTTGTAGGAATTTTTAGTTGGTGGTTTCAATGCCCATTAGTACACAATCTATCAATAGGAGGAGGAGGTTTTTATCAAATCCATTTTAAAGGTTATTCCAATTTATGCAATGCAGAGTTTTTCATTGCTAGTTTCTTTATGTCGAGAATTGGAGATGTTGATGTGCAAATTCTGGTGGCACAATTCGAAAACAAATAAAGTAATACGTTGAAGTAATTGGAGTTCTATGTGTACCCTAAAGGCACAAGGAGGAATTGATTTTAGAGATGTATCAATTTTCACTAAAGCCCTTTTAGGGAAGCAGGGTTGGAAACTAACTACCAATTCTACCAGTTTACTTGCGTGAGTAATGAAAGCTAAGATAGTTTGTGAATGTGGTTTAAGATCTCACCCTTCTTTTACCTAGTGAAGCATTTTTGTGCCTGTAGCATTTGGAAGATGCTATTGGCTGGAGAATTGGGAATGTCAGGACAGTGAATATATGGGACGATGCATGGATTCCAGGTCCTGGAGATGGGAAGGTAAAAATTCATAATATTGATATTAGATATTTGAAGGTTGCAAACCTCATTAATAGCGAGACTAATACCTGGAAAACTGACTTAGTAGAAATATTGTTCATGAAGGAGCAAGCCGAGATGATTTTAACCATCCCATTGGTGAACAACTCTTATCCAAATGCTTTAATCTGGATGAGTGACAATACGGGAGATTACTTGGTCAAAAGTGGGTACAAGTGGTGCATTACAAGCGTCCAAGATAGGAAAAGGAATGATAATAATTTACAAGACATAGCTATAAAAAATTATTATACAAAACTATGGAATCTCAAAATCCCAAACAAAATTACAATACACCTATGAAAGGTTTGTAATAATTTTCTTCCTACGCTAAGTAACCTAAAGTATCGAAGACTAAGAGAGGAGGCCCTATGCCCGATCTGCAAGAAGGAAGACGAAACTGTATACCATCTTTTCCGAGACTGTGTCTTTATGAAACAAGTGCTTGGAAAAATTTGTTAGTATATGTTTTCAAAAATTGTAACAATTTGCAAAGCATAAACATAACCATTGCATAGTGGGCCATTTGGCACAATAGAAACAAGTTATATCATGAAGGTTAAAAAGAAAGGGCATATGAAGTTGTCAGTTTCATTAAGAAATACATAGTAGAGTTAAAACAGTTAGAGGACATCACAGTACAAAACAACATAGGAGAAATACAATTGGAATAAAATGTCGATAATGGCAAGAAAATAGAGAAAAATAAAACACACACACAAATTTTTAAGTGAAAACCCTTTTAAGAAAAAATCACAGGTAAATGAGAAGAATGCCAAATTCAAATGATTACAATGAGTATAAATTGCATCTACTTATAGGTTTAGAAAACCTCGGCCTTCACCCTAGGGGATATTTTAATAAAAATTTGGGTCACAACTCTAACAGGAGAACAAATTAAAGTAAACTTTGATGCCTCCTACCAACAATAGACACACAGATCTGTTGCAGGAGTAATTATAAGGAATAACTTAGGATTGGTTATGGGCTCATGTGTTTACTCGATTGAAAATCTCCAAGACCCAACAATGGCAGAAGCGCATGCATGTTTAAAAACAGTTATTTTTGCAAAAGAAATGGGCTTTGGCGACACTTGTATAGAAGGTGATGCACTCACGGTTCTGAAAAGAATAGAAACACATACTGAGATAAAAAAAAATAGAGCAACTGATTTAGAACATTTACCTCCCGATATGTCCCATGAGTGGCAAATAGAGCAGCACACAAAATGGCAACTTAGCAACGATGGTGTGAAACCCCAATTTATTAGGTGGAAGACGTTCCACTGGACATTGAGGTTATCGTCACAAAGGAGCAATGGTGGTAAGAGAAGATTTTCTCAATCTGAGTCCGGAGTGTTTGGTTTCTGTTTTGGAAACTCCGAGGAACTCAGAAAATCTGAGGAGTTGGGACTAAAGGAGAGAGATTTGTAAAGCGGATGAGGGCTTTCAACTTCCACGAAGGAAATTTTCTGGTGCTTCGGAAACGAATGAGTATTCAGGGAAGATTGAAAGACTTAGGGTTTCATTTTTTGTTTAGGAAATGTTTCTTGTTTATTTAGGTTCTTTATTTGGGGTAATTTACCAAAATATACCAAAATAAAAAAAAATTACGAAAATGGGTTAAAATCTGCATTATTTACGAAAAGGGCTATTTCCCCCCAAAACACGTTCACGTCAGTGCGTTTTGGGGCGATGCAGCAGGAAAGCGCGACCTTGAGAGAGTGCTGTGTGCCACATCAGCACAAAACGCACTGACGAGAATGCGCTTTGGTGATGTGGCAAAACGCTCCCTCAAGGGCGCGCTTTTCTGCTACAACGGTAAAAAAAACCTATAAAACCCCCATCCTTTTATTTTTTTCTCAACAAAGTGCTTATTCATTTTTCTCTCAACTTTCTCTCAAATTTTTCTCAAAATTATCTTAAATTCCTTGAAACTTCCTCTCAAATTTCATAATAGTCCTTTAATATTTACAAAAAGCCCTTTTTTAAATTTTTTGAAATATATTGTTTTGATAAATTTTAAAATATTCGATCGTATTACCAATGACGGGGGAATTAATTCGTCTCGACGATAAACACATCTCCGTCGATCAAATGCAAATGGTAAGTTTTAATTTTAAGTTTTCAATACTATTTAATATTTTTTAGGTTTATGCAATTTTAATTAATTTTTATTTTATAATTTTTTAAACAGTTTGTAGATCGGGTGTTGCAATGCTATATTCGCAATATGACTGGTTCGCCATTGCCATTTATCGAGAATTACCTGCGGGAAACGGGGTTTTAGCACGTGGCCACGATAGGTCGAGGTGCAAGTTGGAGCCAAAGTTAATCAGTGCGTTGATAGAGAGGTGGAGACCCGAGACGCACACTTTCCATCTTCCATGCGGAGAGTGTACTATCACTCTGGAAGACGTGCAGTTGCAATTGGGATTGCCGGTGGATGGGTCCGTAGTCACCGGGTTCGCAACTTCTAGCGATTGGACTGCCGTATGCTACGAGCTTCTGAGTGCCATTCGGATAACATTTATGGAGGTCGGATCAAGATGGGCTGGTTACGAGACACATTCCTGGAGCTGAATAATGGTTTGACCGAAATAGAAAGAATACAGTATAATCGGGCATACATTCTTGAGATGATTGGAGGCTATCTAATCTTTGGACTGTCTCAAACCTCAGACAATCGAGATGGTCTTTGAAACTCGTTGATTTTAGAGCAGTCGGTGAATTGAGTTGGGGGTCTGTCGTACTATCAAAATTGTATCGGGAGATGTGTTGGGCCATGCGGCCGAGTAAAGCGAAAATCGGAGGTTGCCTATCACTACTGCAGTCATGGGCACGGTTTTGATTTCCATTTTTACGTCCTCGAGTCGACCACCCATATACATTCCCACTCATAACGAGGTAAATTTAATATTATATTTTACAATTATTACGTAGATTTAAAGTATAATTGTATGCTAAAAATTTATTTAATTAGGTGGAACCATTCGGCGAGTTATGTTGGAATACCTACCTCGCTTGAAGCTATACGGCTTATATTAGACCAACGGTCGGAATCACAAGTAAGTATTAAATAAAATATATTTTCGTAATAAAATTGTCGTTTTGAATTTCGTATTTATAATTTAGTATTTCGTATTTAGTAATTAGTATTATGTATATAACTAATATTTTGGTCACGTTAATATAGTTTCAATGGACACCATACGAGGATACGACAATTCGAGCAGTAATTCTGGAGGAGTTCTAGCTAAATCTGAACATTTGGCACGTGAAGGTCTCATTGATCAACTATGCCACTGTGGAGATGCACCAGTCAGATCAGGTTCTGCGACAATTTGGATTCTGACAACCGATTTCCGTGCCACCTAAGGTGCTCGATGATGAGCACAAAATCGACTTACGGCAGTTGTACACGGATTGGCCAAGATTTTGGTCAGCATATATCAAAATGTGGGAGAGCCGGTATGATTATATACCTATTCGGGAACCGATCATCGTTCCTGAGTTAGTGTGCGTGCCAGAATACATGACATGGTTTAGGATCCATGGCAAGCCGTATTTATTGTCGGAAGAGAAGAGGCGACGGCAACTTCGTGAACAAAGGGAACGACGAGGCCCTTTAAATCCAAGGAGAAGGGGTGATGAGACAGGACCATCAACAGCGCCGACACAATCATCGGGCCACTGGGCCCAACACTTCAGCCGACGACACCGACATCATAGCCTTTGGCCTTTATGCCAGGTGCGTACCTTAGCCCATATATGTATCCTAACCCATATATGTTTCCTTTTCCCAGTCCCACTGCAGGTTGGAATGCATGGCCTGGTTCGAGTCCTTTCCAGACTACTCCGACTGGCCAGCC
This sequence comes from Gossypium rotundifolium, assembly GCA_025506655.1. Classification (NCBI taxonomy): domain Eukaryota; kingdom Viridiplantae; phylum Streptophyta; class Magnoliopsida; order Malvales; family Malvaceae; genus Gossypium; species Gossypium rotundifolium. Next base: position 131,433,078 of record CP106727.1, read on the forward strand.
GATCTTGAGGCCACCGTCGCATGAGGGATCACACAAGGCGCTGTCGGGGAGCTCTTCTTTTTACCAGTCTCCTTCGCCTTTTGGGATTTAGACACCCTCGCCATGGTTTATGCAAACACCTCCGCAGTCGTTATTTTATTAAGGTGGGTCATCCTTCCAACATCCACAACTGCACCCACTTGGAGGAACTGAATCCCTTTGAGGTTCCACGACCCACTTGAAGCTAGAAGAAGGAGGAATCCAGCGCGTAAGTGCCGACCACCCCTTTGTGGCATTGATTCCGACCAGCACCAACATTGATTCCGACCGCCTTTCTTCATTTTTAATTGTAATATATTTTTTTATTTTTTAATAAAATAATAGTTGTTTTTTTTATTTTTGTATGTACTTTAATTTTAATATCTTTAATAAAATAGAAGTTGTTTATTTTTTTATTGTAATTTAATTTTAATATCTTTAATAAAATAAAAGTTGTTTTTAATTTTTTTTTGTAATTTAGTTTTAATATCTTTGATAAAATAAAAGTTTTTTAATTTAGTTTTAATATCTTTAATAAAATAAAAGTTGTTTATTTTTGTTTTGTAATTTAATTTTAATATCTTTAATAAAATAAAAGTTGTTTTTATTTTTTTTTTGTAATTTAGTTTTAATATCTTTAATAAAATAAAAGTTGTTTATTTTTTTGTAACTTAATTTTAATATCTTTAATAAAATAAAAGTTGTTTTTTTTTTTGTAATTTAATTTTAATATCTTTAATAAAATAAAAGTTGTTTATTTTTTTGTAATTTAGTTTTAATATCTTTAATAAAATAAAAGTTGTTTATTTTTGTAATTTAATTTTAATATCTTTAATAAAATAAAATTTGTTTTTTATTATTATTTTGTAATTTAATTTTAATATCTTTAATAAAATAAAAGTTCTTTATTTTTTGTAATTTAATTTTAATATCTTTAATAAAATAAAAGTTGTTTATTTTTTATAATTTAATTTTAATATCTTTAATAAAATAAAAGTTTTTATTTTTTATAATTTAATTTTAATATCTTTAATAAAATAAAAGTTGTTTATTTTTTTTTGTAATTTAGTTTTAATATCTTTAATAAAATAAAATTTGTTTTTTTTTGTAATTAATTTTAATATCTTTAATAAAATAAAAGTTGTTTATTTTTTTATTGTAATTTAATTTTAATATCTTTAATAAAATAAAAGTTGTTTTTTATTTTTATTTGTAATTTAATTTTAATATGTTTAATAAAAATAAAAATCCAAGATTTGTTTTTTATTGTAATTTAATTTTTTGTTTTGCAAATTAGTCCTACAAAAGTTCTTGTTTTCATCAAGAAATAAATAGAATTTACATAGCCACCAAGAGACAAAAAGCTAAGAAGGCATCAACTATTCCAATTTGGACACGGCGAGATGTATGGCTCGAGTTCCTACACCATCCGCACAACCCACGTTGGTTGGTCATTTCTGGATATCCATATTGTTATGTATTCTAGTCGAGCAAGGTCGACCTTTTGGTTTCGCCTCGCGATTGTCTATCCCAAGCAATAGCTTATACTGATCAAGCGTCTGACATTTCGGTCACTTGCATTCATCTGGGATTGGTGGGAATACGTCTCTCCAAACGTTGTACATGTTTTCTATTTTATACACTTCGTCGACATAGCTCATGGGATCCAGACGGAGATTCTGAAAAACTACAAGTACATGAGTGCATGGGTAACGAAGTGCATCAAATATCCCACAGCCGCAGGTCCTATTTCTCAAGTGTACACAATATTGCCTGCCAACAATACCTTGGTTCGGTCTGTCAAACTCCATCACACGAAACCATAGGTTGTCGCGATTGTGACACAATGTGTGCATGGTGTTAGCCCGTGCCTTCCCCTTGTTAATTTCTCGCAAGACCTTCGCGCACCATACATGGCCTCCTTGCATTTGGCCTTCATAACTCACTGCTTGCTTCGAAAATAATGTCGCTAAACAAAAATATGTTCTCGCACAACTGATATTATCGGTAAATGGCGCATTCCTTTTAGAATAGAATTTATGCATTCGGCCAGGTTTGAGGTCATATGACTATATCGTAGGCCGCCGTCGTATGCTTGTGTCCACTATTCAAAGGAATATTACATAGGTAGTTTACGCCTTCTTCGTTAACTTCTCGCATACTCACCAACATCTCCTGAAAACGGTCCTTATTGATCTCGTACCCTGCCAATATAAGTTGATAGCGAATATTACATACCACTCTTCAATTTAGAATAAATTGAATATTACAAACGATATTATATTAATAGATATTACATACCCATATTGGTCACTTGTCGTCGTTGACTTGTAGATAGATGTTACCCGTAGTAGTTGGATGCAACATACCTTAGGCAATATCGATGGTGTGTAAGATGCCACAGGCTTCCCTGTCACTCTATTGCGGCTAGTATTCCAGGGCCCCGATCTTATATAACATATATATTAGGTTGGGGGCAGACATGCCTCCTTAACATGATAGGAAGAAATCCCAGTCATCAGCTGACTCCCCGATGTTATTGCAAACGCAATTGGAAGGATTCTCCCACTGTCGTCCTATGCCACAGCTAGCAATAGTCGATGCGTATATCTACCATACATAAAGGTACCGTCAATTTGTACCAATGGCTTGCAATATATAAATGCGTCTCGGCATTGCTTAAATGTCCAGAATAGACGCTTGAACACTGCGCATCCACGGAGCAATCGATCGTTGTAGTATGCTTGGTTCCGCTTTCAAGGTGCATTATCTTTGCCTAGGACATATCTCTCCAGCACCTGACACCACTACCACACTTCATTATATGAAGCGTCCCACCGACCATGCAACTTTTCCAACGCCTTATGCTTGGCTATCCAAGTCTTCCGATAAGAGGGCGTGTACCCCAATTGGCTACGAATATTGCCAATTAAAGCCGACACTGTAGTCTTGGGATCGTCCTTCACCGTCGATATTATTAAGTTAGCCAACATCTCTGAATCCATCTTCAGATGATCATGTGAAACACCTGTCAACGAAGTATGTTAAATAATGCAACATTATGTAATATTAGTATTATTCAAAAACATTGAACACATAGTGATATTGTAACGGCAAGACATATATATAGACCTTTGTACTTTTTTCTCTCCTACAAGCCTGTCATTTTCCTCAACAAGGCCATGATTTTTCATGAACATGTACCGTCTTGCACTGCACACTTCGTATCGTACTTATCAAGCTTGGATTTAACCATGTTGTAGTTAACCCCGTTCTTGATGCTGTATTGTTCAATACACCAAGAAAAGCATCCTTATTGGAAAACTCTTTACCAACTTCTAATTCACTCAAATTCAACAATGAACTTGTACGGTCACGCGTCCGGTGTGATAGTTCAGGAAACTCCAATGCATCGTCTTGAGATAGATCAACATTATGCATATGGGTTAGAGGCGAGTACGCCTGAATAGCGGATCTTTTTCTTCTTCATCTGAACCACCGTCAACATCTTCAGGTTCAATTGGAACAGCCTCTAGTTCAGAAAATGATGCAACCTTTGCACCATCGGGCCTGGGCTCTCTAGGTGGTTCCACATCGGACTCATCATCCGACCCACCATAATGTACAATGAACGAGGGCCCCTCGTCGGTGGATGTTGTGAGGAGTACATTATCCCTCCTTAAACATATTTTGTAATGTTCCCAATCATATGTGGATTGCCAACCACTAGAAGTTGATGACGTTCCCTAATATGTATTTCTATCATCGACATCGAAGGAAGGATATGCATGTCCCATCTACCAACTAAGTGTCGTGCGGGGGTTATGTTTTCCATACTACCACCAAATACGGGCACTTTCGTATTCTGCCTCCCACTAACAGAGTGTCGACTTGGGGTCATGTATTCCCCTCGAACAGTAGTAGATGTTGAGGTCGAAGGAAGATTATTTGGCGATGAAAATTGTTCATATACCTCAAGATAGGTGATCCACTGGAAAGATGAGTCTCCACCATTGTCTCAAAGTTCCGAGGACCTTTGATGTCGAATGAGTCATATCTCACTAGATCAACCAAAGCGCAAAATCTCTACTTAATAGACTGAACTTTCATTGGCGTTGTTCCGAAGATTTTACGCCTAATTCTTTTGCAAAGTTCTATCAAATCTATGTTCCGATTAAAACCCAATGACCGTGTTCTCGATAAAAAACACCATTTTGGTGTCACAAACCTCACCATCGTAGTAAATAACAAAGATTAATATCGTTCACTCATTTTCGCTTTCTATTTTCTTTTCCTCAATTTCATTATGCAACCTGAGAATGAAATTTGGCTGATTTATAGTCTAAGCATTGCCAGAGACTACTGTAGCAAAAGAGCATCCACGTGGGAGCTCTTTTCAGTACTCTTGTAACAACCCGAGTTAGGACCTAGTCGAAATAGTGGTATGAGACCACAAATCTGAAGTAGTAATATGAGTTCTTAAGGTATTGAGATGTTTACATGATATTATGATAGCATTATGTAGAAATTTGATGGAAATTTCCATTAAAAGGGTCCACTAGGACTAAATTGCAAAAGTTGGAAAATATGAGTTTCTAGAAGCTTTTTGTATGAAATAGCTTTAGAATATTAATTGTAAGTCCTTAAATAGCAATTTTCCTAAATTATAATTTTTGGACAAAAATGGACATGATTTAGTAAATGGTGAAATTTTAAAGAGAAGGGCATTTTGGTCATTTAATCAATTAAATGATTAATAAGGGAAAAAGATGACAAAAACCATTCTCATCTTCTTCCCCAAATGCCAAAAATTTAAGGAAGCCATAGCTAGGGTTTTTCAATTTTTCAAGATTGCTAGTAAGTCATCTTAGCCTCGTTCTTCGTATTTTTGGAGTCCTCGTAACATGAATTAGCTATTTTAGCTATAAGATGAGCTAAGATTCATGTTCAAAAATCTAGCCATTTATGACATGTTTGTAAAATGATGTTTTAAGAGAGAATATGAGAGTTTGATGTTAGATAAACATCTTTTCCTAAATGAATTTCATGAAAAATGCTAGTAAGGACTAGTTTGTAATAGTTGTGAAATTTTCCATACATGGTAGAAATAGTAAGAATTGGTTATTTCTATAGTTGAGACAATGAATTGGTTGAGCATGAAGTATTATAAATTTTAATGAAAATCACTTTATGAGGCTAGGGGCCAAAGTGTAATTATGAAAAAGTTTAGGGGTAAAATAGTAATTTTTCCAAAGTATGAGTTAAGAGTCAATTTAGTCAATGTGAGTATTAAATGATATAAATTATTATTATAGATCAAGAAAAACGAAGCCCGGATCAAAATCGAGGCAAGAACAAAGTCGAGTACTAAATTGCATATCTACATACATTTTGTATATCGAGGTAAGTTTGTATGATTTCTAAGCTTTATGATTACTATCATTGATTTGCTTAGTATAATGTACATTATTACCATAGAAATTCTTAATGCTATGTTAAGTAAAGAAATCAATGAGATTAAGCATGAGAAAGTCCCGATTGAAGTTGAATTACTTAGGATACTCAATCTACCATGTAACACCCCAAACCCGGCCCAAACACCACGACCGGATCTGGCATGTCACTAAGGAGATTTTGAAAGATGTCACAATTTCGGGAAAATATTTTTCTTGATCTTAACCTTTTATTCGGGAAAACTAAATGGTTGAATAAGTTGTAAAAGATATACATTTTATATTAATGCCTTGTTTAATTAAAACGTAAAATTTAAATTCCTAATAATAATAAAAGCCCAAAATAAAATCAAAAGAAAGAAAAATGTGAAGCTAGTGGTCCGTAACCTTATTACAATAAAATTTAAAACCCACTAATTAAAAATAACAAAAATAAATAAACTAAGTAAAGTCTTTTGCTGAATCAAAATATTCTCTCGTGCTACACATACATATTAACTCCCATGCACAGAAATTAAAAGTTTCGGGATTTTTGGGGCGTTACAACCCAATAGGCCCAAAATCTACTAGGCCCAAATTTGGGATGTTACAGTAATACCCTCCTTAAAAAAATTTCGTCCTCAAAATTTTCAACTAACTATCAATTGTACTACCCAAGTCTCATCACTACGCTTCCGCTGCGCACTCCAATTTAAAAAAAAATAAACACTCAATATACTAAAGTAAGGTACGCACCATTATTCGCATCTGGAGCGTCTTCGTCCCCTTGTACTCATTCTTTCGATCGACGTTTATCTGATTAAGAATTTTATGAATAATTAATTCTTCCCACTTATTGACCGCGAACAATCTTATGTAAAATCATTTCGATAGTAGTTCTTTCGAATTCGAATTCTATCTACGGGTTTTGTTCTTAAGTCGATACTTCCTAGTCCTAGAGTTCACCTTCAGTCAAGATTCAGCACACATCAATCGTAAAAACAGCCTTATAAACTTACATTCACCACCTAGGGGTATTTTCGTTGTTTCACTACCTAGGGGTATTTTCGTAATTTTATCTACAGTGGTATTTTCGTAATTTTTTTCAAAATAGTGTATCTTGGTGATGTTTCAAAATAAGGGTATTTTGGTAATTTTGCAATCCAGGGGTATTTCAGTAATTTTGCAAATTGGGGGCATTTCGGTAATTTTGTAAATCGAGGGTATTTTAAAAATTTTACAGAACGAGGGGTATTTTTGTGATTTTGTAGAATAGGGTGGCTAGTCCCTTTCGGGTTTTAATTATAAATTTTGGCCCGTCAACAAGTCCTCATGGCTAAGGTGAGCAAATACCACGCACTGTAGGATTCCAACGAAGAGGAGGTGAGTCACTAGGACCGCTTAAGTACCAAGCTCTCCCTGGATCCAATCCTAGACATGCGTATGCCTGTTACCATACCCTAACTCAATGACTTATTCCCGGGTTTGTTTAATTAGGGAAATTAAGTCTTATGAAGTGTAAAGATTTGTTTAAGCTAAGCCTAAAGTCCATCAAATTCTAATTAAAATAATCTACGTCCCATAAAGCCCATCAAGCCCACATGTATATGTTACACAATGGTTCAGAAAACTTACCTGTCGGACTTGGGCCGGAGACGCAGGTACCATGTCGAGGTAACAGACCTGTATCATTTATAAAAATGCATGTTTCAAAACCTATCTTTAGAAAACGTTTTGAGCCTCAAACCCCAAAGTGGAGTTTTGAACCGAGCTCTGATACCAATTTGTAACACCCCAAACCCGGCCCAAACACCACGACCGGATCTGGCATGTCACTAAGGAGATTTTGAAAGATGTCACAATTTCGGGAAAATATTTTTCTTGAGCTTAACCTTTTATTCGGGAAAACTAAATGGTTGAATAAGCTGTAAAAGATATACATTTTATATTAATGCCTTGTTTAATTAAAACGTAAAATTTAAATGCCTAATAATAATAAAAGCCCAAAATAAAATCAAAAGAAAGAAAAATGTGAAGCTAGTGGCCCGTAGCCTTATTACAATGAAATTTAAAACCCACTAATTAAAAATAATAAAAATAAATAAACTAAGTAAAGTCTTTTGCTGAATCAAAATATTCTCTCGTATGGCCACCTTGCACTCCTCTCCAACCTGGTCTGATGCGCTAGGTGCTACCTGAAAGATGTTAAATAATAGGGTGAGTCACGAGACTCAATGTGCAACCCTCGTGCACCATCAGATTGGGCCTTAGCCCATAGAACAGATAACAGAGCATAATATATATCAGAAAATATGCAAAGCCCAACCCAAATCCTAGGTTTCCATCTGCTACATACCACCCTTACCTGCCAATCACACCATTGGGGATTTCTACAATCGGCTCACACTGCTACACACCATCAATGGCAGTCATGCTGCTCATCGTCAGATCATGGCAATAGCCACTACAACAGATCATGGCAAAAAGCCATTACAACAGATCATGGCATAAGCCACTACAACAAATCATGGCATAAGCCACTACAACAGATCATGACAAAAGCCACTACAACAGAACACTTCCCCTTTCATCAATCTCCCAACCCCATGCAATCACAAAAAGTGGCATACATATAAAATATATCATCTCAACTGAAACATTCACTTAGGAATGACAGAAATCACTAACCTGGTGATTCGCCTTTACCCTACTTGGATTTCAATCTATATGCCGGGATTTTGGCTTTTAACAGCATATAACATATTTATAACCATATTATAACAGGAAATCTAAATGGTGTGGGAGTGCTACACACCTGATAAATACGTAGGACTACCCTCTACGTTGATACCCTCGCTAATCAGATCTAGTGCCCTTTGTCTACAACTTTGCTCAAAAGCCAAAAAAACACAAAGATAAGGCATTCCTTGAATTCCCGAAAGTAACACGATTCGAGTGCTATTGAAGTCTGACTTAGAAATCTAAGCGATTGACTCCCACTGAGTTTTCTTCAAGATTCAGCACAAGCAGACACCTCAGAGAGAATTTGGCAAACGCAGGAGATGAGATCTAGGGATTTTGGCTTTTATGAAAATCCTGAGAAAGATGAACTTATGCGCTTTCGGCTTCTAGAAGGTCTGAGTAAAGTGTTTTGGCTTTGGCTTACAAAGAAAGTAAAAAGAAATCAAGGAAAGGCTTAGAGATTTCGGCTACAAAACAAACAAAAACGTAGTTTCAGCTTTTAGTGAATGGGAGAAGAATAACAATGGGGATTAAAAGATTCGGCTAGAAGGAGGTTTCAAAGAAAAAGAAAAGGGTGAGGGAGGTGGTGATTTTTGGCTTTTGGAAGAGAAAAGATGAGAAAAGAAAAACAACTAAGATGGCCTTCAGATTTTTGGCACAAAAAAGAAAGAAAATAGTAAGGTTCAAATGCCAGAATTGATAAGCTATCCCCCCTTATTTATAGAAATTTCGACACCCCCTATGGCAATTAGAAACTGATTTCTTTACTCCTCTAGGTGATGGAATTTCAGCCAACTCTGCTCTCAGTAGATAGCTCCTAACTTTTCTCCTTTATCTAAATCTCTTCACACCTTCAAAAGACTCCTAAATAACACCACCTCTTTCTTCTATTATCAGCACAATATTATCATTAAATCCCTCTTAAAAATAAGCCTTAATGCCGTCCATTCCTCCTTGCTCTTTTAAGTGCCGAAATTGGCCCAAAGACATGGGCTCCTTGCGGCCAAACTTGGGCCTCTTTCGACTGCTAGTGACGCCACCCTCTAGCTCACTTGCAGCGTCACTTAATATTGGGCCACTAGCCCACTTTGGTGTTTTAAACATAGATGCTACCCTTTTAACCCTATAGTGCCCAAACAGAAACCTTAATTAGGGCCTCAACCCAAACCTGAGCCCATTTTTGTGTCATCTCTTCTCTTAATCTGCTTATGAGGCCTCATGCTTGAGACTAGGGTCCACTAAGTAAGAACATAAATTTTTCCTATGGTCTCCCCTAACTCTAAGGCTTCAAATAATCTCGATAATACCTTAATATTATCATTCTAAGTGCTACACATACATATTAACTCCCATGCACAAAAATTAAAAGTTTCAGAATTTTTGGGGCGTTACAACCCAATAGGCCCAAAATCTACTAGGCCCAAATTCGGTATGTTACATACCACATGAGATAAGAAAGTCCGTATAAGACCAAGCCAAGGCATGGCATCAGAAATCAAGAAAGTTATCATGTAATACCAAGAAAAGTCTTGGCATTGAAGAGTTATTATGAGATGAAGACCCATGTAAGTCCAAGACAAGGCATGGCATTGGTGAGTCTCCAAGCAAAGATGTCATGTAAGCCCGCATTGAAAAGCTATCATGAGATAGAGATCCCATGTAAGTCCAAGCCAAGGCATGGCATTGGTGAGTATCAAGAAAGATTTCATGTAAGTCCAAGCCAAGGCTTAGCATTGACCAATTCATGAGTAAAGATACCAAATAAGACCATGTCAAGACATGGAAATGGTAAGTTCCCACGGGAACACACAAGGAAGACTTTGAGTAAGTCCATGTCAAGACATGGCCTCAATACCAAGATGGGAGATCCCATGTAAGACCATATTAAGGATATGGCTTTGGCATCGAGTTATATGTGGGATGAGATTTCGTATCCTTGGTTATTCATGGTAATTCATCGGGCAAAATGAGTAAAGAGTAAATGAGAAAACAAGAAAGTTAAGTAAGTAAAGCTATCATTAAAGAATGCTAGTTAAAGCTAACTAAGAGTATTATTCATGTTATGAATGATGAAGTTAAGATTATGCTTACCATGACAGAGTATGTTAATCTATATGATTAAGTGATACAGGTACCTCGTTTACTTCACGAGCATGAGACTAGTAAGTGTCATGAGATATATAAGAATCAGTATGAGTAAGTAAGCTTAAATAGCTGAAATTTATGATGCTATTGTGTATGCTAAATGGTTTATGTTAACTAAGTATGTTGTTTTGTGCATTATACGCAAAATTACTCAGCTAAATGCTTACATCTTTAATTCTTTCTTTCCATGTATTTTCACCAAACTAATCTCATAGATCATCGTCATCGGAGCTCGAAGCACACTATTAGTCGTTATTTGGTATAGCCAATCTATTTTTATTAAGTATGGCATGTATAGGAAGTATTTCATTTTTAGAATATGTCTTAACAAGGGCAAATGTATGGGCCATCAAGCCTATTATCATTTTGTATATGGCTAAGTGATTGGCCAAAATTAACTAAGTATGTATGTTTATTGATATCAATGAAGCATGTAGTATTGTTCATGAAAGATATAGTATTTGAGTTGTTGAATTGAAAATGAGTTTGATCTTGATTTCAGGGTGGTAATTGGCTTGGTAAATAGCCTCTAAGTGCCCACACGGATAGACACACGGGCGTGTGTCTAGGTCGTGCGTCCCCTGCACCTTAGTATTTTAGGTCAGAATAGACTACGGGTAAATCCCACGGCCGTTCGTTTAGGCTGTGTGTTACACACGGTCAGAACATGGGCGTGTGCCCCAGGCCGTGTGAATAAGTTAGTATATCAAGGTATAACACACAGTCTAAGTCCACGGGCGTGTCAAGGCCGTGTGAAATTTATCAGTGTCAACCACGGTTGGAAGACACGGCATGTCTTAGGGTACACGGCGTGTCCTAAGCCACATGGGGTGTGACCCTGCTTCGAGGAAAAGTTCTGCTTGAATTTTGAAAGTTCTCGGATATGTGTTTAAGGCCTCATAGGCCCATGAAACGTACGTTTTGTCTAAGAAAGAAGAGTTTCTAATTCGGAACAAAATTTTACAGCCCGTAGGTACATGTTTAAGTGAGTTCAAGCATGGTAATGTCTCGTATCCAGTCTTAGCCTCAAACTCGGGTATAGGGTGTTACATTTAGTGGTATCGTAGCTACGGTTTAGTTGGTTCTAGGACTAACATAGCATGAGCATGAGTCTAACTATACATGTCATACGTAAGAATGTTTTTATAATGATAGTGTGACGACTCCTAATGACTTCAATTATGTTTATACATATAGTAATTGGATCCTAATAGAGTAGTGGCGGATGATGTAAAAAGTAATGCGTCGACTCCCACTGAAGGGACGATGCTGATGAGGATGAGAATAGACCCACTATGGTGAGTCAGAGAGGAGGAGAAGAGGCTAGAGAAGTATTCCTCTACATGATGAATACATGGTATATAGAGTTCGTTCGTATGAACCCGAATGCACAACCTCCTCCACCCCCACCTATTCATCAACCTACCCTAGTAGCCCTTCAAGTAGTAGAGGTTGTAAGAGGAGGCAAACCTCCAGTTGATAGGATCAGGAAAAATGGGGCAGAAAAATTTTGGGCTAAAAGTGATGATGATCCAGAAAAGGTTAAGTTCTGGTTAGAAAATACCATCAGAGTATTTAATGAATTGTCATGTACATCTGAGGAATGCTTGAAGTGTGTGGTTTCTCTTTTAAGAGATTCTGCCTATCAATGGTGGAACACCTTGGTGTCGGTTGTATCTAGAGAAAAGATCACATGGAAATTCTTCCAAGAAGAGTTTAAGAAAAAGTATATCAGCCAAAGGTTTGTTGATCAGAAAAGAAATGAATTCTTAGAACTGAAACAAGGCAAGATGTTTGTAACTGATTATGAGCGTGAGTTTGTATGACTCAGCAAATACGCTCGAGAGTATGTATCCACTGAGCCTATCATGAGCAAGAGATTCTAAGATGGACTAAACAATGACATCAAATTGTTTGTTGCTGTCCTAGAATTAAAAGAATTTGTGGTGTTAGTGGAGAGGGCTTGTAAAGTCGAAGAGTTAGTAAAAGAGAAGAGAAAATCTGAAACGGAGTCTCGTGACTCGAAAAAGAGACAGTGGAATAAGTCATTCTAATCCTCTTCCAAGAAGTCAAGAGATTTTTCTACCCGATTGGCTACTTCCACTGGGTTTTCAAAGAAGGATAAGAGTAAGCAGTATTCGGGGAATAAGGCACAGACTACTTCAGTCGCTAGTGTGGGGAATATTCGATCTGATAGACCTGAATGCCCACAGTGTGGCAAACGTCATCTCGGTGAATGCCGAGCTCATGAAAATGTTTGTTTCAGATGTGGTTCCCAGGATTATTTTATAAAAGATTGTCCCGAGATCATGAAAGAAGAGAGAACTCAGAACCCTAGATCTAGGGGTATGGTCAGAGGCAGACCGCAGATGAACCCTAGAAGTGGGGCAGGTGGTAGAGGTAACCCTAGAGAACAGGCTGTGAGACTCGAGGGTAAGGCACCTGCGAGGACTTATGCCATTCGCGCTTGCGAAGAGGCATCTTCTCCTGATGTTATTACGGGTACCTTTTCTCTTTATGATATTAAAGTTATTGCTTTAATAGATCCCGGATCCACACACTCTTATATTTGTATGAAACTAGTATCTAGTATGAGTATGGCTTTAGAGTCTACAGAATTTGTGATTAAGGTGTCTAATCCTTTAGACAAAAGTGTTTTAGTTGATGAAGTATGTAAAGACTATCCATTGATGATTAAAGGTTATTATTTTAAAGCAAACCTTATGTTGTTACCATTTGATGAGTTTGACATCATTCTTGTTATGGAATGGTTAACCGCCCATGATGTAATAGTTAATTGTGGAAAAAAATACATTGAGATGAGATGTGAGAATGGGGACACTTCATGTAGAATCAGATGAACTGGGTAGATCGTCAATAATGATTTCTCATATGACGGCACAGAGATATATAAGAAAAGGGTATGAGGCGTATCTTGCCTTTGTGATGAACACTAGAGAGACAGAGCTAAAGATTGATTCAGTACCGATATTATGTGAGTACTTGGATGTTTTTCCCGAGGAATTATCAGGACTACCACCAGTTAGAGAGGTTGAGTTCAGCATTGATCTAGCTCCCTGGTACTGTACCAATATTTAATACTCCTTACAGAATGGCTCCAACGGAGTTGAGAGAGTTAAAGTCACAGTTGCAAGAGTTAACAGATAAAGGCTTTACAAGATCAAGTTGTTCTCTATGGGGTGCTCCAGTTTTATTTGTGAAAAAGAAAGATGGCACCATGGGATTGTCCATAGACTACCGTCAGCTTAATAAAGTGACGGTGAAGAATAAGTACCCACTGCCTAGAATCGATGATTTGTTTGATCAATTGAAAGGAGCCACTGTGTTCTCTAAAATAGACTTGAGATCAAGGTACTACTAGTTGAGAGTAAGAGACTCAGATGTGTCGAAGACTGCTTTCTGAATGAGGTATGGGCATTATGAATTTTTAGTCATGCCCTTTGGTTTGACCAATGCCCCTGCAGTATTCATGGATCTAATGAACCGCATTTTTAGTCCATACCTCAACAAGTTTGTAGTCATTTTTATTGACGAAATATTAATTTATTCTTGTAATGAGCCTGAGCATGCTGAGCACCTATAGATAGTTTTACAGATTCTACAAGAAAATCAGTTGTATGAAAAGTTCAGCAAAAGTGAATTTTGGCTCAAGGAAGTGGGATTTCTGGGACATATTGTCTCGGGAGATGGAGTACGAGTGGATCCAACTAAGATTTCGACTATAACGGACTGGAAACCACCGAGGAATGTCTCTGAGATCAGAAGTTTTCTAGGCCTAATCGACTATTATAGGCGATTTGTCAAAGGGTTTTCCATAATTGCAACTCCGATGACGAAGTTGCTACAGAAAAATGTGAAGTTTGAGTGGACAGAAAGATGCCAGCAATGTTTCGAGAAACTGAAAGCATTGTTGACAGAAGCTCCAGTTTTAGTACAACCCGAGTCGGGGAAAGAGTTCATAATATACAGCGATGCATCCTTAAACGGATTAGGCTGCATACTTATGTAAGAAGGCAAAGTTGTTGCTTATGCCTCCAGACAGTTGAAGCCTCATGAAAGGAATCATCCGACGCATGATTTAGAGTTGGCTGCCATAGTCTTCGCTTTAAAGATTTGGAGACACCATCTATATGGTGAAAGGTGTTAGATTTTCACCGATCACAAAAGTCTGAAGTACTTGATGACGAAGAAAGAGTTGAATTTAAGGCAACGGAGATGGTTAGAGTTGATAAAGTACTATGAGCTAATCATTGATTACCATCCTAAAAAGGTGAATGTGGTCAACTATGCCTTGAGTAGAAAGTCCCTGTTTGCATTAAAGGCATTGAATTCACGGATGACTTTATCCGACGATGGTTCTATTATAGCTGAGTTGAGAGCTAGACCATTGTTCCTCCAAGAGATCATTAAGGCTCAAAAAGAAGATAGTGAGTTGCAAGCGAAGAGAGCTCAGTGTGAGCCAGATGTTGAGTCCGATTTCTAGATTAGCTCCAATGGAAGTCTGATGTTTAAAGATAGAGTTTGTGTACCGAGAAAGGAAGAGATTATTCAGAGAATTTTTCATGAGACACATAACGGATGTTTATTTGTACATCCGGTTAGTACCAAGATGTATAATGATTTGAAGCAATAGTATTGATGGTCGAGAATGAAGAAAGATATTTCAGAGTTCGTTTCAAGATGCTTGATTTGTCAACAAGTAAAGGCTGAACACCAAGTACCTTCAGGTTTGCTTCAACCAATTATTATTCTCGAGTGGAAATGGGACAATATTACTATGGATTTTGTAATGGGGCTGCCGTTGTCTCCGAGCAAGAAAGATTCTGTATGGGTTGTAGTTGATAAACTCACAAAGTCAACCCATTTTATACCTGTATGAATTAATTATTCACTGGACAAGTTGGCAAACTTGTACGTTTCAGAAATAGTAAGGCTTCACGGAGTTCCGTTGTCAATCATATCGGATAGAGATCTGAGATTCACATCTAGGTTTTGGAAGAAGTTACAAGAAGCCTTGGGTGCAAAATTGAGTTTTAGCATAGCTTTTTATCCTCAAACTGACGGTCAGTCGGAAAGGTTAATTCCAGTACTCGAGGACATGCTCAGATGTTGTATTCTCGAATTTCAAGGCAGTTGGGTAAAGTTTCTCCCATTGGTAGAATTTGCCTATAATAATAGTTTTCAGTCAAGCTTGAAGATGGCGCCTTATGAGGCTCTATATGGGCGTAAGTGCCGGACGCTTCTATATTGGACTGAACTTAAAAAAACCATATACATAGGGTTGATTTGGTTAGAGAAACCAAATAGAAGGTGAAAGTAATTCGAGAAAGTTTAAAGGTTGCTTCTGACAGACAAAAATCCTACTCGGATTTAAGAAGAAAAGAAATAGAGTATCAAGTCAGAAATAAAGTTTTCTTGAAAGTGTCACCATAGAGAAAAGTTCTCAGATTCGATCGGAAAGGCAAGTTGAGTCCACGTTTTATTGGACCGTATGAGATTACCGAGAAAGTTGGGCCAGTAGCTTACAAATTGGCTTTGCCATCAGAGTTAGAAAAGATACATGATGTGTTTCACGTGTCTATGTTGCGACGCTACCGATCAGACCCTTCACATGTAATTACCCCATCAGAAATAGAGATTCATCTCAACATGACTTATGGTGAAGAGCCATTTAAGATTTTAGCCCGAGAAGTCAAACAGCTGACGAATAATATTATCTTCCTTGTTAAAGTATTATGGAAAAGGAATGGAATAGATAAAGCTACATGGGAACTAGAAGAGAGTATGAGAAACAAGTACCCAAACCTATTTGCTGGTAAGATTTTCGAGGACGAAAATCCCTAAGGGGGAGAATTGTAACAGCCCGATTTAAGGCCTAGTCAGAATAGTGGTGCGAGACCAAAAATCTGAAGTAGTAATATGAGTTCTTAAGGTATTGAGATATTTGCATGATATTATGATAGCATTATGTAGAAATTTGATGGAAATTTCCATTAAAAGGGTCAATTAGGACTAAATTGCAAAAGTTGCAAAATATGAGTTTCTAGAAGCTTTTTGTATGAAATAGCTTTAGAATATTAATTGGAAGTCCTTAAATAGAAATTTTTCCCAAATTATAATCTTTGGACAAAAATGGACATGATTTAGTAAATGGTGAAATTTTAAAGAGAAAGGCATTTTGGTCATTTATCAATTAAATGATTAATAAGGGAAAAATATGACAAAAATCATTCTCATCTTCTTCCCCAAGTGCCAAAAATTGAAGGAAGCCATAGCTAGGGTTCTTCAATTTTTCAATCTTGCTAATAAGTTCATCTTAGCCCCGTGTTTAATATTCTTCGTATTTTTGGAGTCCTCGTAACATGAATTAGCTATTTTTAGCTATAAGATGAGCTAAGATGGATGTTCAAAAATCTACCCATGTATGACATGTTTGTAAAATGATGTTTTAAGAGAGACTATGAGAGTTTGATGTTAGATAAACATCTTTTCCTAAATGAATTTCATGAAAAATGCTAGTAAGGACTAATTTGTAATAGTTGTGAAATTTGCCATACATGGTAGAAATAGTAAGAATTGGTTATTGCTATAGTTGAGACAATGAATCGGTTGAGCATGAAGTATTAAAAAGTTTAATGAAAATCACTTTACGAGCCTAGGGGCAAAAGTGTAATTATGAGAAAGTTTAGGGGCAAAATAGTAATTTTTCCAAAGATGAGTTAAGAGTCAATTTAGTCAATGTGAGTATTAAATGATATAAATTATTATTATAGATCAAGAAAAATGAAGCCCGGATCGAAACCGAGGCAAGAACAAAGTCAAGCACTAAATTGCATATCTACATACATTTTGTATATCGAGGTAAGTTTGTATGATTTCTATGTTTTATGATTACTATCATTGATTTGCTTAGTATAATGTACATTATTACCATAGAAATGCTTAATGCTATGTTAAGTCAAGAAATCAATGAGATTAAGCATGAGAAAGTCCCGATTGAAGTTGAATTACTTAGGATACTCAATCTACCACGTGAGATAAGAAAGTCCATATAAGACCAAGCCAAGGCATGGCATCGGCAATCAAGCAAGTTATCATGTAAGACCAAGAAAAGTCTTGGCATTGAAGAGTTATTATGAGATGAAGACCCATGTAAGTCCAAGCCAAGGCATGGCATTGATGAGTCTCCAAGCAAAGGTGTCATGTAAGTCCAAGACAAGTCTTGGCATTGAAAAGCTATCATGAGATAGAGATCCCATGTAAGTCCAAGCCAAGGCATGGCATTGGTGAGTATCAAGGAAGATTTCATATAAGTCCAAGCCAAGGCTTGGCATTAACCAATTCATGAGTAAAGATACCAAATAAGACCATGTCAAGACATGGAAATGGTAAGTTCCCAAGGAAACACACAAGGAAGACTTTGAGTAAGTTCATGTCAAGACATGGCCTCAATACCAAGATGAGAGAACCCATGTAAGACCATATTGAGGATATGGCTTCAGCATCGAGTTATATGTGGGATAAGATTTCGTATCCTTGGTTATTTATGGTAATTCATCGGGCAAAATGAGTAAAAAGTAAATGAGAAAAAAAAGAAAGTTAAGTAAGTAAAGCTATCATTAAAGAATGCTAGTTAAAGCTAACTAAAAGTATTATTCATGTTATGAATGATGAAGTTAAGATTATGCTTACCATGATAGAGTATGTTAATCTATATGATTAAGTGATACAGGTACCTCGTTTACTTCACGAGCATGAGACTAGTAAGTGTCATGAGATATATAAGAATCAGTATGAATAACTAAGCTTAAATAGCTGAAATTTATGATGCTATTGTGTATGCTAAATGGTTTATGTTAACTAAGTATGTTTCTTTGTGCATTGTATGCAAACTTACTAAGCTAAATGCTTACGTCTTTAATTCTTTCTTTCCATGTAGTTCCGCCAAAATAATCTCGTAGATCATCGTCATCGGAGCTCAAAGCACACTATCAGTCGCTATTTGGTATAGCCAAGCTGTTTTTATTAAGTATGGCATGTATAGGAAGTATTTCACTTTTAGAATATGTCTTAAAAAGGGCAAATGTATGGGCCATCGAGTCTATTATCATTTTTTTATATGGCTAAGTGATTGGCCAAAATTGACTAATTATGTATGTTTATTGATATCAATGAAGCATGTAGTATTGTTCATGAAAGATATAATATTTGAGTTGTTGAATTGAGAATGAGTTTGATCTTGATTTTAGGGTGGTAATTGGCTTGGTAAATAGCCTCTAAATGCCCAACGAATAGACACACGGGCGTGTGTCTAGGACATGCGTCCCCTACACCTTAGTACCTTAGGTCAGAATAGACTACGGGTAAATCCCACGGCTATTTGTTTAGGCCGTGTGTTACACACAGTCAGAACATGGGCGTGTGCCCCAGGCCGTGTGAAAAAGTCAGTATATCAAGGTATAGCACACGGTCTAAGTCCACGAGCGTGTCAAGGCCATGTGAAATTAGTCAGTGTCAACCATGGTTGGAAGACACGGCATGTTTTAGGGGTACACGGGCGTGTCCTAAGCCACATGGGCGTGTGACCCCTGTTTCAAGGAAAAGTTCCCGTTTGAATTTTGAAAGTTCTCGGATATGTGTTTAAGGCCTCATAAGCCCATGAAACGTACGTTTTGTCTAAGAAAGAAGAGTTTCTAATTTGGAACAAAATTTTACAGCCCGTAGGTACATGTTTAAGTGAGTTCAAGCATGGTAATGTATCGTATCCAGTCGTAGCCTCGAACTCGGGTATGGGGTGTTACAACTCTTACTGACAGTGCATCCTGCTTGAAGCGTTTGGGCACTATTTGTTCAGAAACGCCTTCTTAAAATTATTTTACTGGAGACTACTGTAGCAAAAGAGCGTCCACGTGGGAGCTCTTTTCTGTACTCTTGCTAACTGTGCATCCTGCTTGAAGCATTTTGGGCACTATTTGTTCAGAAACGTCTTCTCAAAATTATTTTACCGGAGACTATTGTAGCAAAAAAGCGTCCACGTGAGAGCTCTTTTCAGTACTCTTGCTGACAGTGCATCCTGGTTGAAACGTTTTGGGCACTATTTGTTCAGAAACGTCTTCTCAAAATTATTTTACCGGAGACTACTGTAGCAAAAGAGCGTCCACGTGGGAGCTCTTTTCCGTACTCTTGCTGACAGTGCATCCTGCTTGAAGCATTTTGGGCACTATTTGTTCAGAAACGTCTTCTCAAAATTATTTTGCCAGATACAACTGTCAAAAAAATTCGAATAATTTTTATTTTGCTAATATATTTTCCCCAAAACCCTAAACATATTTTTACTAAACCCTAATTAACCTATAATCTAGTCCATTAATTTTCTCCTAAAAACCCTAAACTCAATGTCCCTAAAAAATCCTAAAGCCTAGCCCTAAAACCCTAAAACCTTATACCATAACACTAAAAACAACCGAAAAGGCAGTCGGGGAAAAGAGGGCAAAAGCGTGCCATTGAGGGAGCGCTTTGCCACATCAGCAAAGCGCGTCCTTGTTAACGCGTTTTGTGCTGATGTGGCACAAAGCGCTCCCTCAAGGCGCTTTCTCTAGATCCCCAAAACGCACCGACGTGGGCGCGCGTTTGGGGAAACGCCCTTTCTCGTAAATAATGTAGATTTCGACCCATTTCCGTAAATTTTTTTATTTTGGTATATTTTGGTAAATTACCCCTTTATTTGCTTTGCCATTAAAGTTTTTTTAGTTTATTTAGGGGTACCCGAGGCACCGCCCATTAATAGCAATAGGCTCTCGCCAGTGGTCAGGAAATTTGAAACGTTCTGAGGTTTAGGGTTGTATCCTATCCTTTAATCTTCTTTTTTAATGCATTGGTAGAATTTTATTTCAATATATATATATATATATATAACAGTTTTTTTATAAATATTGTTTATAATTCTTTCATAATTTTGAATTTTAAAGTGTTTAAATATATTTTTAATTTGTTACTAAAGGCTTTTTAACCCTTATCTTATTAGTTTAATTTTTTAATTTACTTTAAATAGAAGAATAGTGATTAAATCGAATAAATGTGTAACGATCGAGAGTTAAATTTATTATTTTACCTTATATATAAATATTAAAAAATAAAATTTTAAATCAAGAGTTACTTTGCTCAATCATCCAATCTATAATGAGCTGGGAAGAGTTTATAGAATTTGACAATATAAAATGTGCTTAACCAGAAGGTACGAGAAAAGAGCAAAATAAAATTAACAAAATCGCTGTTGTCGGGGATCGAACCCGGGTCACCCGCGTGACAGGCGGGAATACTCACCACGATACTACAACGACCTGATGATCCTTGTTTCAAAAGTCACAATTAAAATCTAGTTAAAATGGCCGGAAAAATACGACAGCTTATTTGGCAAGGAAGCAGCAGAGTAAAGGGGAGAGACCTTTTCAATGGCAGTGCCAATCCCCAATCTCACCGCTCTCTCCAGCACCACCGTGAAACCCGCTGTCATCTTCACCACCCCACCTAACTATGCCGCCAGGCTCTCCGATCTCCTCGCTCTCAAAGGCCACAACCCTCTCTGGTGCCCCACCATCACCACTTCCCCAACTCCCCAATCTCTCATTCCCCACCTTTCCCCACCCTCCCTCTCTCATTTCTCCGCCGTCGCCTTCCCTTCACGCGCCTCCATCACTTCCTTCTCCCTAGCTGCCGCCTCTCTCCCTAGACCCCTCCTCCCCGCTCACGGCCCCACATTCACCCTCGCCGCCTTAGGCAAAGACTCAGAGCTAATCGACACACCTTTTATCTCCCAAATCTGTTCCAATTCACAACGGGTTAAACTTTTGGTCCCTCCCACCGCGACCCCCAACAGCTTAGCCTCGTCGCTTGGAGAAGGATACGGTCAAAAAGTGCTGTGTCCGGTCCCGAAAGTCGTGGGCCTAAACGAACCGCCGGTCGTTCCGAATTTCCTCGACGATTTGAAGAGCGGTGGGTGGTTTCCGGTTCGGATCGACGCGTATGAGACGAGATGGTTAGGACCCGATTGTGCAATGGCGGTGGTGAAGAAAGGGGAGGAGAAAGGAGGTGAAGTGTACGCCGCCATTGTTTTTACGAGTAGTGGGGAAGTGGAAGGGTTTTTGAAGAGCTTGAAGGAGTTTGGGTGGGATTGGGGGACGGTCAGAAGGAGCTGGCCGGGTTTAGTGGTGGCGGCTCATGGGCCGGTCACGGCGGCGGGGGCGGAGAGGTTGGGTGTGGATGTTGACGTTGTGAGTTCTGATTTTGGTAGCTTTCAAGGTGTAGTTGACGCGCTTGATGTGCGTTTGAGGGCTTTGGGACATGAATAAGATCGCTTGTCATTTGTTTTTTAATTAGTAAGTTGGGTTTGGAAAGTATAAAGTAATTCAGTGAATGGGTAATTATGTAATTGTAAGAAATTTTAATTCTCAATTACAAGAAATGCTAATACCTTAATACATTGAGATATGAATTCTCTAAACAAGAAATGCATAGTAATTATAACGTAGTTTGTATAAATGTTTAATTAAATAAATTATAATTACAAAATTATATAATTTTATATTTAAAAATATTAATTTTATAAAATTTATTAATGATACTTGAGAAATGAATTCTCTAAACAAGTAATAAAATTTAAAATCAAATTATTTTATATAATACATTAGTTCAAGATAATGCTCAACAATACCATTATTAATAAAATTCACAAGAGAAATAAACATCCTATGTAATTTTATTTAATTACTCTAGCATTTGATATTCATTTGGTTATTCACTCCCCAATGTTTAATATATACTCTTTGTTCTCATTGATTGGTTATTGACCAATTATAAATAATTAATAATAAATATTATGAATTTAGTTAAATTTGGTATAAATCATTTATAATATTTACTATGCAATTTATCTATTTATTTAATAGGTCAAAATGTATAAAAAAAATCTCTCATCAATAAAATTTTCAAATTATTTAAACAAGATCAATAAAATCATATATAATTATATTTTTAAAAATAAAATATGTATCCTAGAATTATAATATTATTATTGTATAAGAATAACTTTTAAAATTTAAATCATGTACGAGCATGTTTGAAAAATCATAGGGTAAATGGATTTAAGCATAATTGTTTGTAATTACTCGTGTAATTTACTTCAACTACACTCAATTCCATAAGATCTATTAATTACAATAGTTACCCAAACATGCCGCAAATGTGTAATTTAATTTTTTAGTGACTTTTCAAATGTGCCTTAAAGGAAAATTAAATGTTTTATTCTTATTATTTTTTGTCTATACCATTATAAGATTTCAATTAAATATATAGTTGAATTAGGCTGGACCTTTTAAAGAAGTAAAACTCTCTCAACATTGTTTATGCATCCATAGTACTCAAATTTGAAATTTTAAGAGGCATTGTGTTCCTTATCACTTGATTCAACAGACGTTGGTTATTATTTTTTGTTGAAAGATGGTCAACTTCTTCTCAAGAAGTCTCTAAAATGTCGTTCAATAGAAGACACGAACCTATCAACGAGTCGATATTATCTTCAATAGAGTTTTTATCTTTCGACTTTGTAGAGAGCTCGAGTGCCTAAAATATGAAGATGTAATGGGTTCAATAGAGCAAGAGTGCCTTGTTGAGACAAAATGTGCCTGGCGCACAATCACCTACCAAAGAAATGTGAGCATTTACACTTAGTAGTGTTTGAACACATGTTTATTTGGCAATGTTGGGAATTATGCTACGACTTGATCTAATATTGAGGGATTTTACTCATTTGAAAGAAATCTTCGAATTATCATATGCTCGGAGCTGACAGATCCTTCAATACATTCTGTATAGTCCTTAAGCAGGGTTCTCTTTCAACTCCATCGAAAGTTGTGTGCTTCATAGAGTGGAAGCATCTCGTTCAATTGTGTAAAAACTTAACGTCGATAATGGCTATATAGAACAATTGCAAAGCAATAAGAAAGGAAAAATAAGAACACATAGATTTTACGTGGAAACCCTTTCGGGAAAAAACCACAGGCAGAGGAGAAGAAAATTCACTAATTTCGAATTCAAATTATACAAGATGTAACAACCCTCACTCGTATTCAACGCCGAAATAGGGTTACAAAGCATTATCGGACTACAACACATTTAAAATACTTTTCACATGAAATTATCATTCAATATCAATCAATTTGTACCTAATACGAGCCTACAAAGCCCTAAACATGCATTAGGAGTGGTTTGAGACTGAACTGATAACTCGGGAAACTTTTCAACATTTAGAAAAATTTCTCAAAACAGGGGACACACGCCCGTGTGGCTAGGTCGTGTGTCTCACACGGCCACAAGACAAGCCCGTGTCACAGGCCGTGTGGACTGTAACACCCCAAACCCGGCCCGTTTGTTACGACCGAATTTGAAATGCTACTGCGAAAAACGTTTGAAAATATCCTGACTTGTGGTGGAACTTGAAAATTTTGTTCTTATTCAAAAACCATGTCCATTTAAAAATTTTAAATAATATAAGCTTGATAAAAATATCCGAAATAAAACTTTATTATATACAGATTTAAGAAAATAAAACCATTGGCGAAAGATATCTCAATTGTCAATCCATAATAAAACATAACAATAAAGATACTAAAAAAAAATACTTAAATACTTTAATGGGCCTTATTACAATAAACACTTAATCAAAATACTGAAAATATAAATACTTAATTAATTAAATAAAATGTCTTCTGCATGGGCCACCTCGTATCCACTCCAAACCCGGTCCAAGCATCACCTGCGATGTTGATAAAAATTGGGTGAGTCATACAGGCTCAGTGTGTAATTAAACCACTGATTTCCACCCACATGTTAACCCCATATTAACCCATATATCAGATAACAAATATCATAATCACATATCACCACATTCTGGGCTTGGCCCACATTCATATCACATTCATATAATAGTGTAAATAACCACATGTTTCCACATACTGGGCTTGGCCCATTACCACATTATTCCACATATCATATACTGGGCTTGGCCCATTTCTCATTCCAATCCACATTCACATGTTGGGCTTGGCCCATTTCCACATTAATACCTCGTTTCACAGGTCACATAGAATTATGCAAAGTGCACCCAACATAATCCTAGGGTCCATCCACTACACACCCCCTTATCCAGCCTACCACACACTAGGGGATTAATAAATCACCCTCTCATTTTCACTCCAAAAGGCAATCAATGCCGTCTACATGCAATAAAGCACAAAAATCCACAATGTGACCTCAGGAAGCGCCAATCCACGATGTAGCCGTAGCTAACACCAAAACATGATGGGACACATAGTCACTCATCAACCACGATATGGCACATAGCCGATATCAACCACGATGAGGCACACAGCCACTCATCAAGCCACACGAACTAAATCGCAATTAGTCCACAACGTGACCTTAGTCAACGTCAATCCACGATGTAGCTCAAAGCTAACATCAAACCACGTACTCGAAGTACACCCGTACCTTCTTTCATTTCATATCCCACCCATGCACATGCAACATGTAATAGTGACATAATAATAAATGCATGCACATGTCATTAAGGCAGACAATCATATTTCCATAGGCATAGTTACATTCACATCGGCACTTTCACATTCTTATCAACAGATAACACTAACCTGATTATCGATATACCCCTTTTTAGGGTAATCACCACATAACTGCCACTGCACTGGTTAGTACATAATCAACACATACAGATATAGCATGAACCAGAAAAATGGTGGGTTAATCACACACCTGACTATTTAGTGAAATCCCTAACTATTTGATTCTAACACGATGAACGGGGTTTTTCCTCCTCCCTTAATGCCGATTTGGTCTCCTACCAAATCCCGGAGGCTTTGGTTATCTCTGCTGATTTACCCCTAACATCCATAGATAGAATCGGTCATTCATTAAATACTAAATATGGCCTATGGCCGAATATTACTCACCACCTACCAAGCTTACTCGAATCTCGAAACTGCACTTGTCTTATAGAATTGTCGAGATCCCTATGTGTCACATATTAGAATCGGCTATTAACAATAATCCATAACAATTGGCCCTTGGCCGAAACTATATGGGCTTACCTTGATTGCTCCAAATCCCGGAAACTCCTCTAATGCTCCTCTTGTCGGCTATATACAAAAGATACATTGGTAAGGCACTATGAACATTCGCCATGTTCTAAAAATCAAGGCCTCCTCACTTGGTTTGACACACTAATAGAAAAGAACCCAAACTAATTGCTTAAAGAGAGCATACTTACCAACGATTAAGACTAGGAAAGAGTAGCCGATGACCCCTCCTTAGAGATTCAAATACTTGAGAATAGTAATCGGTATTTCGGCACTTTAATGGTGGAAAGAAAATGAATAGAGAATAGGGCTATAAGGTTCGCTATGGCTTCCAAAAGAAGATGGAACATTTGGCTATCAAAAGGGTAAGTATTCACAATTCCTACATAGATTTCAAAAAGAGAAGAGAATAAAAAGAGACTTATGGCGTATAGCGTTTTGGCAAAGAAAAGTAGTAAGGAAAAGATGAAAGAACCCACCTTGATAGCCTCCCTAAATTTAGCTAATGACCAAAAGAAAATATGCTGAACACTTGATGGTTTTCGGCACAAAGGGAGAATGAAAAGAGAGGAACAATTTTCAAATAAAAGAAAATAAAAGAAGAAAAGAATAGCCAAAAGATGGTCACCCCTATTTAACAAATTCGGCACACCTACCTCCTTCACACTTCCAAGCCGAAATTTGCTACCCCAAGGAGTCCTATATTCGGCCATTGCTCATCCCATATCAAATCCCAATTTAATCTCTTATCTTCCCATTAAAATAACTCAACCTTTATCACTTCATTTAAAAAAAATAATCAAACAACCATTATCCCCTATCTACCTATTTAAACTAAATAAAATAAATCTACACTTATCCTACTTTTTAGCCAAATTAAATAAAGCAAGCCTTATCTTTATCTCCTAATCACCTACTCAAAATAAATAAAATAAACAACAACTTATCTCCTATTCTTAGCCAATAATAATAAAAATAAAACCAAGCATTATCCTTATCATTTGAGAGTCCATATGCCGTCCCACTACTCACCTATTGTTGACGTCAAAAGCCAAAAATAAAAGCCTCAAAATTTTGCTTCCCACGCGACTCGAACTCATGACTCGCACCCAACTTGTGGCATCATTTCGAGCTTTAAGTGGCGCCTTGCACCACTTTAACAAGGTGTTCTTATGCTATAGATCCCTTACAAATTTTCTTAAGACTTCCTTGGCTAGCTTCCCTTTTACCTCAAAGACAAAAGCAAAATAAAAGCCACCCATTCTTTGCTTCGAGTTTGAACATGAGACTCATTGAAACACCACACGCTACCAGCCACTTTGCTGCTAGCTCCTTTGCGTCATAAACTCCCAACAATTCTTTTTAAGACCTTCTTCTCCCTTAATGCCAATCTTGCAAAAATAAAACACGCCCATGCCGCCAATGGGATTCGAACCAAGGCCCTTATCCAGGCGTCATTTCCAGGCCCTTATGTGGCGCATGGAAGCCACTTTACCAAGGCCTGTTTTATGCCAAACACACCTAAGACTTTTCCCTTAAGGCCTCCCTGGCCTTGCTCCCCTTCCAGACGCAAAAAGAAAAGCCCATTGCTTCCCACGCTGCTCGAACCCTATCCACCTAGCTCCTTGAGGCGTCATTCCCCTAAGCACTAAGTGGCGCCTTCTAGCCAATTTACCACTTGGATTTCTTGTGTCCTAAACTCCCCAAAAATTTTCTTAAGGCCTCTTCAGCCTAATTTCCCCTTTTCACTTAAAATTCCAACATTTTCCAAAGTTTTTCCCCTTCACCTAAAGTTATCAAAAACTCCTAAAATATATCCAAACACACTCCAAGCCTACTATCACTTGAATTATGCATTAAATTCATAGCCCCTAATCTAGGATGTTACAGTTCTACCCTCCTTAAAAATAATTTTGTCCTCGAAATTACTTACTAACTAACGGCTGAACAATCCTACTCATCACACTACGCTTATGCTGCGCACTCTGATCTTAATAAAACTATCTTACCTTCTAGGCACAGTCTTAAAGTTCACATCTAGGGTTTCAAACACTACACCAATAATACAAACATGGACCAATCTTATAAAACTCAAACAATAAAAGATATTCCATAACAAGGAACTTACCCGCTATCACATCCTTGGTGGTCTCGCATCCGAACCTTTCACTCCTCTACCGGGTGTTCCACAACCTTGGCCAAAACCATTTCTTCCATGGTTTGAACCACGAACCTTCGTTGCCTGAGGACAATTCTTAACCAAATGAGCCTTAGATCCACATCGAAAATATACGTTACTATTACCCCAACACTCTCCTGTGTGAGTTCTCCCACACTGAGCACATAGAATACTCCGATTCTCAGAAACTGGCACAGGTGCACATACAGAATTCTCAATCTTTGGTCTTTTCTGAACATCTCCAAACGATGCTGATGGTTCAAAACTTCTCTTATTCCCGATCTTATTCTTTTCTCGATTTTCTCTTACAGTCCTCTTAACTTCTTCAGCTATCCGAGCCTTCTCCATTAGAATGGCAAAGTCTCTTTCTCTGTGCAGAGCAATCAACTCTCGCAACTCATCTCGTAGCCCATCTTCGAACCGGACACACTTTTCGTAATCAGTAGCCACGATCCCTTTTGCGTACTGACTTAACCGCACAAATTCAGCTTCATATTCTGCTATCGGCTTGCTTCCTTGAACCAAGTTTAGAAACGCCTTTCTCTGCGAGTCTAAGTAGCTAGCTTTAACGTACTTCCCTTCAAACTTAAGCTTAAAATATTCCCAATCCACTCGATCTTCCGGAACACCTTGCCTGACAGTGAGCCACCATCGATAAGCTTCATCTCGGAGCAACGAGATAGCACCTTTCAGCTTTTCCTCAGGAGTACAGTCCAAATCGTCCACGATTCTTTCGACTGCCTCCAACCAATACTCTACTACATTCGGAGCTACTCTTGATACTCCTCTAAAAACTTGATCCGTTCGACCTAAGTCTTTCTGATACTGATTTTCGAGCTCCATTTCCCACACTAGCTCCTACCACTTGCTCGAGCACTTGTAGCATAGCCCGCGATACTGCGTCATCTTTTTCTATCTGATCTTGCTCCTCCGTGCCCACTGCTGGTGGCGACACTTCATTTTCTGACCCATGGCCAGACCCTACTGGTTCCGACACAACCATTCTACCTCTACTGCGTCCACGATGACCACGTCCCCTAGAACTCATCTCTAACGTCACAATTTAATCTGATTAAGAAGTTTTATGCATTAGTTTTTGTTCCACTGTTTAGCCGCGAACAATTTTATGAAAAGAAATTCTAGAAGTGGTTCTTTCGATCGAACAAAGTTTCAGTTCAAGTTCACTACTCTAATTCGGAGAGTCACATCCATTCATCAATGGAGGCACATTCATTCATCAACAAGAACACATTCATTCAGTGGTATCTACCACACACATTCACTATTTGGACATTTCTGCCCGTTTATATCCTAGGGGTATTTTCGTCATTTGTCCTACAGGGGTATTTTGGTAATAAATCAGGATCAATTTAAAAATCTTTATAAACCAAAGTATTTCAAAAACTCAGGGTAATCTTAAAAATTTGTTTTCCAAATCAGAGGTATTGCCAAAAATTTTAGAAATCGGGGTTATTTCGGTAAATTTGGAAGTTAGGGGCATTTTTGTAAATTTTCCAAATCAGGATATCTTGATATTTGTAAAATGAAGTTTTGGTATTTTGTAAAGTAGAAACATTTTAGCAAAAGTCGAGGGTATTTTGAAAATCTTAAAACTAAGGGTATTTTAGTAATTTACAACACAGGGCATTTTAGTAATTTTCCCAAATCAAAGTACATTGAATTTTTGCAAAATAGAGTTTTTGAACACTTTTACAAAATAGAGAATTTTATTAAAATCAAGGGTAATATGGTCTTCGTTAGAAACCAAGGGCATTTTCGTAATTCTTCCACCGTGGTATTTTAGTAATTTGGCAATTCAAAAAATTTTTTCGAGAAATTTTTCAAAATAGATTTTGTTACAAATCGAAGGGTAATTTAAGGATTTAAAACTAGGGTTTTTATAAAAGTTTACTGACTAGTCCCTTTCGGGTTTTAGTTCTTGGGTTTAGCCTATGAATAAGTCCTCTTGGTTAGGGTGAACCAGTAGCTACATATAGGGTAGGATTCGAGTAAAGAGGAGGTGAGTCACTAGGACTACTTAAGTACCAAGCTCTTACTGAATCCACTCCTAGACATGCGTACAATGGTTGCCACACCTTAACTCGGCGACTTAGAGACAGGTTTGTTTAATTGTCCTTAAGTCTTATGCATATGTTTGAGTACACTAGTCCTAGGGTTCAATAGCCCTAACATTCTAATCTACAAGCCCAAATAAGCCCATAACATTCACATATAAATCACTTCAATAGTCAGAGGTACTTACCTGGTGGACTTTGGGTCGGAGATACAGGTGCCATGCCAGAAAACCTGAAAAATTTTACGAAAAATCCATATTTTTGAAAAGCCCGTTTTAGAAAAAAATGTTTTTGGGCCCAAATCCCTCAAAGCCGAGTTTTGAACCGGGCTCTGAGACCAAACTGTAACACCCCAAACCCGGCCCATTCGATACGATCGAATTTGAAATGCCACTGCGAAAAATGTTTGAAAATATCCTGACTTGTGGTGGAACTTGAAAATTTTGTTCTTATACAAAACCATGTCCATTTAAAATTTTAAATAATATAAGCATGATAAAATATCCAAAATAAAAATTTATTATATACTGATTTAAGAAAATAAAACCATTGGCGAAAGATATCTCAATTGTCAATTCATAATAAAACATAACAATAAAGATACTAAAAAAATACTTAAATGCTTTAATGGGCCTTATTACAATAAACACTTAATCAAAATATGAAAATATAAATACTTAATTAATTAAATAAAATGTCTTCGCATGGGCCACCTCGTATCCACTCCAAACCGGTCCAAGCATCACTGCGATCTTGATAAAAATTGGGTGAGTCATACAGGCTTAGTGTGTAATTAAACCACTGATTTCCACCCACATGTTAACCCCATATTAACCCATATATCAGATAACAAATATCATAATCACATATCACCACATTCTGGGCTTGGTCCACATTCATATCACATTCATATAATAGTGTAAATAACCACATGTTTCCACATACTGGGCTTGGCCCATTACCACATTATTCCACATATCATATACTAGGCTTGGCCCATTTCTCATTCCAATCCATATTCACATGTTGGGCTTGGCCCATTTCCACATTAATACCTCATTTCACAGGTCACATAGAATTATGCAAAGTGCACCCAACCCAATCCTAGGGCCCATCTGCTACACACCCCCTTATCCAGCCTACCACACACTAGGGGATTAATAAATCACCCTCTCATTTTCACTCCAAAAGGCAATCAATGCTGTCCACGTGCAATAAAGCACAAAAATCCACAATGCGACCTCAGTCAGCGCCAAATCTCGAACCCATATCCGTAGACGAAACAAGGTTACGGAGCATTACGGGAACTTTCAAAACATTTACAAATAATTCATATAAATTACTATTCATTCACTAAGATTATTGATATCGTCCCTTAAAAGGACCCTCGAGGCCCAATACAAGCATTATAATTGAGTCGGGACTTAATCAGAAACTCTAAGAATTTTTGGTAAAATTACAAAGATTTTCCAAGTTGTAAGGCTTACACGCTCGTGTAGTCAGAGGGACACACCCGTGTGACCCTAGGACACGTCCGTCTTCGACCTCGTGTAACTTTCTAACTTGTGCACATGGTAATGCCACACGCCCGTGTGCTAGGTCGTGTGGTTAATTAAATTCTTTCGAAATTAGGTGCAGGTTTTGCACAACCAAGACAGACGCCCGTGTTCCAGGCCGTGTAACACACACACCGAGACACACACCCGTGTCTCTGCCCGTGTACTCAATTCTGAGCATTCTGTTTCTTAAAATTTAGGTGCAGGGGACACACAGCCTAACCACACGCCCATGTACCAAGCCGTGTGGACAAAATAAAACCATTTCTAGCTTCAATTCTCACCCAAAAATCACACCAATGACCTACACTAATGCTTACATCCAAGAACCAACCAATTCAAGCATTTAAATTAAGCAATTTCCATCATTCAACATGGCATACATGTATAATTCTTACCTTGATTTAATCTAGGCATTAGCATCTTTATTACATTCACTTAATTCACATGTATGATTAACATAATAATCTACTTCATAATACCAAAATATACCATTACTAGCCATTCCAATGGCTAGGATACAAAACATCATTATCAAGCCAATTAAGGCCAAGTTAACCTATACATGCCATTATACTAAAATGATTTGCTATATATATATATACCCAAAATAAGCTAGTAGATGTGTGATGATGCTCCAATGATCTCCGACCTTCGCGAGCTTTCGAGCACTATAAAATAGGGGAAAATAAAACAGAGTAAGCATTACATGCTTAGTAAGTTCGTATAAAAGAAAACTAAACTTACCGATCCTGTTTATTAAATGTAAACATACAATAACATGTTTTCCATCAACTTGGAAAAATTGCTTAAATACAAACATTCAATCAAACATGTTAGTCACAAAATTTTCATATACATCAAATAAACATAGATAAGCTCATCATGCCATATTCTTTCAAGACATTATCATTCCATCTCATAATTCTCTCATCTTGCCAAAAGTTTTTTCCGTTGAACCATTGAAATTCTGATGGATGCTCAAGTGGTACACTCGAGGAATAAGATTCAATAACTCTCAATTCTTTTTCAAGTGTACCCATTAGGGCACTTAATCAAGGAACACACTCTCGAGCCACATATCGTATAATAAGATTATCAGTCCAGGCTAAATCCTTTATTTAATGTATGCTCAGAAGAGCTCAATTAGGATTACCAGTCCAGGCTAAATCCTAATTGTAACATATACTCGAGAGGTATTATATCAGGATTATCTGTCTGGGCTAAATCCTTTCTAAAATGAGGTTAATAGGATTACTTGTCCGAGCTAAATCCGTCAACAACAAATGCAGGACCTCATGCATTTCGGGAAAGCACATATATTCATCGAAATTCAATATTCAAACGAAACTTAACCCTTTTTCAACCATTTCAAGCATGTATCATTCTTATATCGTAACATCCAAGAAATTCACATAAATAATAATCACATTTCGTACAACACAACATTTAATTTAACATAATTACATGCTCGATTAAGTTTCACGACCTTACCTCGACACTTGTTCGCGTATAAAATCTACTAATCCGAAACCTTTTCTTTTCCTCGATCTAAACTCAAATTTGTGTTGTCCAAATCCAATTAAACCATGAAAGTTTCTTCTCTCTCTCCTAGGGTTTCTATGCATTTTAGGTTGAAGATGACATAAAAATAAGATGATATCTTTTATCATCTTTTAATTAATTCAATTATTTCAATTTCTAATTTAGTCATTGCCCTTTTTCTAAATTTCTATGGATGAGTCACCAAAAAATCTACATACTTTTCTTTAATGGTCTAATTACCATATAAGGACCTCAATTTTTGAATTCCATAGCTATTTAATTCTTATAGCTACTGGAATTCAACTTTTTCATTTTATGCCATTTAATCCTTCTCGTAATTAACCACATAATCAGTAAAATTTTCTTATCAGAATTTTCATATGACATTTCTAACATATTACGGACCATGTAATAAAATAAAAATAAATTTTATTTTCGGATAGTATTTGTGGTCCTGAAACCATTGTTTCAATTTCACTGAAAAAAAAGGCTGTTACAAGACAAACCCACTGTAGTTTGCAAAGCGACTTTCTAACTTATTATGCAACCCCCAATTATAAAAACATACCCTGTGAGAGATCTTCTTTTATCAAGGTCTCCAGCAAAATTAGAATCAACATACCTAATGACTCTATCTCTATTCCAAACTGTAAGAAAACATCAATAGTACCTTGTAAGTATCTAAAAATCCACTGAACTGCTTTCTAATGTTCTTTGTCGAGATTCTCCATGTATCTACTAATTGCACTAACTGCATATGATAAATCTAGGCGTGAGCAAACCATAACATACATGAGAGATCCCACTGCACTAGATATGGAACATGTGACATGTAGTCAATCTCACCATCTGATTGCAGAGACAAAGCCGATGAAAGTCTGAAGTGGGCTGCTAATGCAGTACTAACAGGCTTGGCATTCTGCTTATTGAACCTGCAAAGAACTTTCTCAAAGTACCATTTTGACTTAGGTACAATTTACATGTTTTTCTATCTGTAAGAATCTTCATCCCAAGTATCTTTTTGGCTGCTCCCAAATCCTTCATCTTAAATTCTTTACTAAGTTGGGGTTTGACCTTTCTTATATATCATTTATCTTTGGTTGCTATCAACATGACATCAACATAGAAGAGTAGATACACAAAAGAACCATCATTGTTTTTCTTAAAATAAACACAACTGTTAAAGCTACTACTTTTGAAATCATGAGTAGTCATAACGGAATCAAACCTCTTGTATCACTGCCTTGGTGACTGTTTCAAACTATAAAGAGACTTTTTCAGCAAGCAAACATAGTCCTCTTTTTCTGATATTGTAAAACCCTCTGGTTGTTGCATGTAAATATCTTCCTCAAGATCTCCATGCAAGAACACTATTTTTACATTTAACTGCTCAAGCTATAAATCATACATGGCCACAATACCAAGCAAGGCTCGAATCTAACTATGCTTCGCAATTGGTGAAAACACATCTGTGAAGGCTACACCTGGAATTTGGCTGTAACCTTTTGCAACCAACTTTGCTTTATATCTGGGTTCTTCAACTCTTGGAGTCCCTTCTTTCTTCTTAAACACCCACTTACAATGAAAAACCTTTTTACCTTTAGGAAACTTCATTAGATCCCATATTCTATTTTTATAGAACGATTCCATCTTTTCTTGTGTAACAGCCCTAACCCATATCCATCACCGAACATGGTTACGAAGCAATACTAAAAATTTTAGAACAATTATAGATAATTCAGATCAATTACGAATCATTTTTCAAAATAATTCATTATGTCCCTTAAATGAACCCTCGAAGCTCAATATGAATATTAAAATCGAGTTGGGACTAAACCAGGAACATAGGAAATCTTTTGAGAAATTTAAAAATTTTCTCATATACAGGGGTCACACGCCCATGTGGGTAGGCCGTGTGGTTCACATGGCCAAGTGGCACAGGTCACACAACCGTGTTCCTAACCTGTGTAACTCTCTGACTTGCAAAACATGAAGGTGTAATTTTCACATGGCCAAGACACACGCCCGTGTTCTAGGCCGTGTAGCACACACGGCTGGGACACACGCCCGTGTACCCAATCCTGATCATTCTGTTTCTCAAATTTAAGATGGAGGGGACACACGGCCAAATCACATGCCCATGTGCCATGTCGTATGTCACACGCCCTTGTGTCTACCCGTGTGGACGAAAATAGTCCATTTTAAGGCTACTTTTCTCACCATTTATGCATTTAACCTGCACAAAACACTTTCATATACCAATATACTCCAATCCAACAACCAATACAAATTAACATACTTATTTTCCTCAAAATAAACCATCATAAAACTTGTTTAGCCAAACTTACCAACATAATCTCATTCATTATTCTTCCATAATAAACTACTAAGTATAAACATACTAACATGCATTCATATTTTTACATATACATCATTCACACTCTTAGTTTATGTTTAACCTTTTACCATTCAATCCTATACATGCCATATAAACCATAAGTCATAATACAAAAATCTACCGATGATGATCTAGATAGTGTGCCTTGATGTGTTGATCTGATCCACCGAATTCACATCAATCTACACAGAACACTAAACACACAGAAGTAAGCTTATGAAAGCTTAGTAAGTT
The DNA here is from genome assembly GCA_025506655.1 of Gossypium rotundifolium. Taxonomy (NCBI): domain Eukaryota; kingdom Viridiplantae; phylum Streptophyta; class Magnoliopsida; order Malvales; family Malvaceae; genus Gossypium; species Gossypium rotundifolium. Next base: position 131,468,569 of record CP106727.1, read on the forward strand.
CATAGGCTTTTGAATAAATCTTCCCAAATAGGTAATAACAAAACATTAAATAGAGCATTTCAATAATATTCCCTGTCAATCACAATCTCAAACGTTATCTCAATATCACAATTGATTAAATTCTTTCACTTTCATTCATATAACACTTACCAACACTTGTCAAATTATAGAACGTCTTATGGATTTGAGTACATCATTTGCTCAATACCATAGTCCAACAATGGTCTTTCACTAATATTTTCACGACACTACCATATTCTTTCACTCATGATGCCATAACCCAGTTATGGTCATATACATGTACACTTACTGCCATGGTTCAACCATGGTCTTACGTACACTGTGCCATAATTCAATTATGGACTTTTCACTGAAATGTCATAGCCCAGCTATGGTTTTACATTCCACACTTTACCATGGTTATACCATGATTTTTATCCATCAATTCATCACTTATCACTTCACTTGTCACTGAACGATCGTACTCAATCCAGCGTTCTACTCAATTTGAACATTCAAATCACTTTTCATATACTTTCATTAGTCATAATTCAATGACAAACAAATGAAATAATACATTATATCATTTCTAAATTAACAAATAATCATAAAATTTTAACCATATGAACTTACCTGGGCCAATTCGTAGAAGTTGTAGAGATTCAAGGACTAATCGAAAATTTTCTTTTTTCCACGTTTATCTTCTGATTCTTGATCTATAAAGTAAAATTTTCCATTCATTACCATCTAATTTAATTCAAATTAACGTCACAATTTATGCCCTTCAATTTTTGAAATTACACTTTTACCTCAAATTTTATAATTTTATAATTTAGTCCCTGATCAATTAGCCCATCAATTGAGCTTATTTTTCTCAATTAACACTTTATTCCATCATTATAAACTACTATATACCCTTTGGTATTTAGAATTTCAACATCAAACCCTAATTCTAACTTTTTCACAATTAGGTCCTAAAAGCCATTTTCTATTAAAATCACTTAATAAATCATCATATAATGAAATTAAAGCTTCACATCTATGGTAATTTATCATAAAAATACAACACTCACCCATGGAAACTTTCAAAATCACCCATAAAATCAAAAACTAATGAAGTCAATAGGTGGACCTAATTGTAAAAGTCACAAAAACATAAAAATTTCAAAGAAAAAGCAAGAATTTAACTCACATGGTGAAAAAATATGAAAAAACATATTCTTTTAGACCTCCTATTGCGTTTTGTCTGAATAAAAGTGAAGAGATCTCTCGATTTTTCAATTTAGTCTTTGTTTTTTTAATTAATTTGTAAAATTTCCAATTTTACCCTTATTTTACATTATTTTCTTGCTTATTTCTTTGCCCATACCGTCCAGCCCATTTAATTTGGGTCTAATTGCCTTTTAAATCCTTCCTTATTAGACATTTAAGCTATTCAATCACTTTAACATGTTTTGCACCTTTTACAATTTAGTCCTTTTTAATTAATTAACTATCGAAACGTTAAAATTTCCTAACGAAAATTTAATACTAACTCAATAACACTCAATAAATATTTCTAAAAATATTTATGGCTCAATATATGAATTTGAGGTCTCGATACCACTTTTTAACCCAGTTTACCTAATAATTTCTTTTAAATCACAACATTTTCTAATTCAAGAATAGTTTTAAATTCACACATGACTAATAAATATTAATTTACTAAATTTTTGAACTCACTCGTCGGATTTAGTGATCTCGAATCACTATTTTCGACACCACTGAAAATTAGGCTGCTACATCTTGCATAGCAATCATCCACTTTTCTGAATCTTCATAGCTAATTGCCTCAAAATAAGTAGATGGCTCTTGATTTGCATCTATATATTCAGCCATATTTAAAGCATAAGCAAGTAGATAAATCTCGGCGTACCTCTTTGGAGGTTTAATTTCTCTTTTAGGTCTGTTCTTGGCAATAGGATATTGTGGTGAAAAAGTAACTATACTCTGAGTTTCTGTACTAACTTGAGGAGAGACTATGTTGTAGATCTTGAATCAATCTGAAGCTTCACCTTCTTTTGTTGGTCTTTGTTGGAAGAGTCTTTAAGAGATAAGTTAGGCAACATTGCAGTTTCATAAAAAATAACGTCTTTGCTAATCATAACTTTTCTATTTTCAGGACACCATAACTTATTCCCTTTAACACCAACCTTATAACCAAGAGAAACACATTTAATGGACCAAGGTTCCACTTTCCTATTATCAACATGAGCATATGCAAGACACCTAAAAATCTGCAAATCAGAATAGTTAGTAAGATTACCAGACCATACCTCTTGTGGAGTTCTTTTCCCAATGGCAACGGATGGAGACCAGTTAATAAAAAAACATGTTGTAGAGGTCGCTTCAACATAGAACAACTTCGGTAAATGGGCATTTGACAACATGCATCAAAAGTTTTCCATTATTTTTCTATTCATTCATTCTGCAATGCCATTTTTCTATAGAGTATGGCAAACTATTGTGTAACATCCTGAAAAGGGCCTATGCATTTCCAGTTTAATTGTATGAAATGACAAGTTTCAAGTACTATGAATAAATTTTTGATACTTTTGGAAACCTAGGAATGCATGGAAATGGAAATGAAAATGAAAATGGAAATGGAAATGGACATTTTTGGAAACTTAGACATTTTGGAAACCTGAACATTTTGGGAAACCTGAACATTTTGGAAACTTGAACATTTTTGGGAAACCTGAACATTTTGGAAACTTAGACATTTTGGAAACCTAAACATTTTGGAAACTTGAACATTTTGGAAACTTGAACATTTTGGAAACCTGAAGATGTAAGGAAAATGGCAAGTTATGAGCCATGTGAAAATTTTAGGAAACTTAGAAATAAGGTAGGAATGATGATTTTAAAGTCCAAAATAGGAGATAAGGGCAAGAGGGCCTTAAAAGAAAAAGTTGGAGAATTTTGACACACAATCGGGCTTGGAAAAGTGGCCTGAGGGTGTCACTTAGGGTTTATGGGAATGGCACGAGTTCGAGTCACTTGGAAAGCAATTATTGAAGGTTTAATTTTGCTTCCCAAAGGCTAGGGGTGGACGGCACTTGTTTGCTTAAAAGGAAGAGTTTTATTTTATTAAAACTTGTAAAATAAAGTGATAAATAAAAGATTTTCTCTTCTAAGATAAATGAGGAATTAAAGGATGGATTAAAGACTTAGGTGATAATTAATGGAGATTAAATTATCACTTGGGAGAGTAGTGGCCAAGTTTTGGACTCTTGGTCTAGTAATTTCAGTTAAAAGAGGAAAAGCGAGACTTTTCTCTCATTCACTCTACCTTGTCAAAATTTTGTTCTCTCTTCCCCTCTCTTGCTGAAATTTCCCTAGGCAAGGACTCCATCTTTTCTTTTCCTCCCCTTTTCCATTGCTTAGTCAAAACCTTTCTCTTCGATCTCGGTTAACTCTCCATAGCCGGATCTCAGTAACTCAAGTCAAGGAAACAAGTGATTAAAGGCATCAAGGTAAGGTTAAGCCATTCAATTTCCTTTCTTTCTTTTCTAGTTGCCGAAAGTAAAGGCCTAATCCCCATTCTTTTTATCATGGCCGAATATACAAGGGATCTCAAGTTTCCACAACCACGAATACAAAGATCAAGGATTTAAGGTAAAGATAATTGATTCTTGTTCCTTTAAATCGTTTAATCAAGGTTTAAGATAATAACCTCTCTTATGTCTATGGTAGAATGTCAAAGGAGGAGTTTGGGATTTGATTCGAGAAATTAAGGTAAGACATATTCGCCAAAGGCCGTTATAACTTATTAAAGTTAGATCGGATCTAACATATGAATTTTAGGGATTTAACAGATATTCAAGACAAAAGGAACTTTCGGGATTTGGAATCTATAAGGTAAGCCTCTAAAATATTCGCCAATGGTTATGAGATTATCTAGATCAATTCCTTAATTTTTGAAAAGCCGAAAAACTAACCCATATTGAAATACAAGGTTGGCCGAATATCAGGTAGAGGAAAAACCAAACTTTCGGGTTTTGTATAAACACCAAATCGGCAAAGGTGAGTCTTTTTACAAATCCTACTAGGATTAGGTTTTGTTTTAAGCCAAATAGGTTTATTAATGTGACTTATATGATGGTCGAATATAGGAGATAACAGATCTAAAAATTAGATCGGGATTCTCGAGATCTCAAGGAACCTATTAAGCGAAACAGGTGTGTACCCTTACTATCCTTCGATATTTTATGGCTAAATATTTTAATATATGATATGAATAATAATGTGAATGTGGCTATGTACCACAAATGTGGTAAAAAGTACCCAGGTACGTTTCCTACTTCTGATAGGATTGTGAAAAATGTTATTTTATAACATGCGAATATATGTATATGAACATGAAATTAGTTATACACAATATATATATTTTTGGGGCATTCGGGATTTATGTGAAAGGGGGAGAACAGGTGTTGACTTCGGTCTCACCAACGAAGGTGTTGACTTCGGTCTCACCAACGAAATATGTTGACTATGGTCACATTGCGAAATTTTGGTAACTACGGTTACAATAGTGTCTAATGACACAACGTATAAATTTGATTATAGTGTCTAATGACACAACGTATATGGGCGAATGCCTTTGATGGAGAGTAGCGGATGGAGGGTTGACTTAGTAGTCCCCACGGTGTACAGGTTGGTACGGGGAGTGTAGTGGATGGCTAATTAGGATTGGGTTTGGGTTGCATCATAATTTCATTATTGTATGGACTTAATGATTTGAACATGAATGCCTGATTTATTGAATGATAGTATTGTGTGCACATTGAGTCTGTTGACTCACCCCATTGTGGGAATTATTTTTTCGGTGATGAGCGGTGATTTGACCGGGCGGTGGACCATGAGGTGGCCATGCTACATGCGAAAAATTTCATTTAGTTTGGACTTAATTTTATTTTTAGTTACTTTTATTCTATTTGGGTTTTTACTTGATGTAATAAGGCCTTCAGGCCAGTGGATTATTCTTTATGTTTGCTTACTGTTAAGTTACATGCTAAGAACTATATTGGATGTATTTTAATTAAATGGGCCTACAAGATTAAATAAATGGGTTTCCAATCTAAGCCCAGCTCAAAATAATAGTTTTTTTCTAAAATTTACAATTTTCTCTAAGTATCGAAAATGATTTTGAAATCGGTTTACTTTAGGAACATACCAGATCCGGCTCAGGCTCGTGGGCCGGGTGTGGGGTGTTTCATATTGAGTGTCTCACGATCTTTTTTTATTTGCACAATTCATTAAACTCATCAGAATAGAATTCCAAGCCATTATCTGTGCGGAGGTGTTTTATCTGTTTTCCTGTCTACTTCTCGATCATAATCCTCTAATTTTTAAACGTGGACAACACATCACTTTTTTGCTTTAAGAAGAAACTTTTCTGGAAAAATCGTCAATGATCATCAGCATATAATTATCGCCACCCTTCGAAGGCACTCTAGATGGTCCCTAAAGATCAAAATGAATATTATCCAGTGTTCCCTTCGTGTTATGGATTTCTCTGGTGAATTGAACTCTCTTTTGCTTTCCAAAAATGCAGTGCTCATAGAACTTTAGTTTGCTAATGCCTTGTCCATCAAGAAGCCCTATTTTGCTCAATTCTGCCATGTCGTTCTCACTCATATGCCCTATATAACCTCCTAAACCTGGCCTAAATGTTATGGCCGAATCATGAAAGTCACATTGGTCACCTAAGTGATGAATCTACTTTATCGGTAGTTGAAAACTCAAAAACACTATCTTTTTATAAAATCGTAGTTGCCTTCATTTATTTTGGGAAAAAAGTTTATTTAATTTAAACCGGCCTTTACTAAGTCAAATTGGTTGAACAGGTGAAGTTTTAAAAAAACCTCTTTGCACTTCATTGTTAAGAAAAATACTTTACTTAATTTGTTTGCAGCAGAAAAACATTTAATAACCCAATTACAAACTTAACCAAATATCATGTTTATTCCAATTTCAATATATCACAATATATCCATCCTAAATATGAAAACCATGCATGCATGAAAATCCCCAAAACGAAAACAATCCTAAACTACAGTTTAAATAATTTTATATTCCAAAAACTAAATAATAATAGAAAAGAAAACTAAATAAATAAAATCATAATGGTGTTTTGAGCCTGAAGTCCACCGTACGTCCGCATGCCAATTTCAATCCAAAGTTCGTTTGTTACCTAAGAAGTTCAAGTAATGGGGTGGGCTTAACAAGCTCAGTGTGAGTCTAAATAATCAAGCTTATTACATACATTCAAGCATTTTCTCATAGAACCAAATAACACAATCAACATCAATTGTAAAATTCTTACGTGACATGATCATGAAATAATACACATAAGAGTCCTACCCATACCATACGCTATACACCACGAGTTCCCCAGAACCCATCTGTCAAACTCCAACGTATGCGAGCAAAGCTCGATGTGGTTGAAACCCATATAACATAAATACAGAAAATCCGTCGTATAAAATATAATGCGATAAAATCACCAATATCATAAAATGTGAAAAAATCACCAATCCCTCGATACTCTAGGTGCAGTGCACTGACTATGTGTAAATACAGGCATAAAATGCTATAAGAACTCCATGGAACTCCTCCTTTTCCATATAATCCCACCCCATGCACATGCAATATGTCATACTATCTCATACATAGGCATATATCAATATTTTTCACACTTGGGTGGCGTTTTCAATTCATGCCTTCAATTATCACATATTTTTCAGAATATGGAATCAATAATCCAACTTTCAAACCAACATAAAGATGGTATTATTCCTAAAACACAATTTCTTGTACTTTCATTTTTTTCCTGTGTGTGGAACGACAAAAATGTGTAAGTGTATACAATCGCAACAAGTAATAAAGTGACAAGTAAATGTCGAGTTATCGTACCCACATGGACTGTGAAAAGAATTATTTATTAATGCAATTTAAAACACTTTGGTGAAGAAAAATATTTTGTTTTGAAAAGGTGATAAAAAACTAAAATTTTAATAAATAAAATAAAATAAAATAAAGTTCCAATGCACGATTTCAAAATATGATTTTAATCAAGATGACATAATTGTGTTAGATTAATAACATTTCTTAACTTAAAATTATTAAACTCATGTTTATGTTGTTACGAATAAATTCACGGCAACTCGGTAATTTGCTAACTTATGAACATACTCACCTACCAAAATCCATTCATTTCTTGACCATATCCCTATGTCAATTCAACCGTAGGCAAATATGTTATTGCACATACATACTTATTAAATCAAAATAATCTCTTAAACATATCCCTATATCAGTTGAAACAATTAACTCTATTTAATAAGCACACCAAGACTATGTGAGTTCACAAAGTATCCTTACCTTGAAACAGTTTAATCGCAATAATCTTGCAAGTTATGCAAGGCAAATGTATCGTCAGATACCGTCGCTAATTTAACCCTCAACTATCTTAGATGATTAAACATGCACTGATTAAGTACTGTGTCTATTAATTACAATTCCAATCCGTTTAAATAATTAATTCATTAGCTACCTCACAATTGTAATGCAAGAATAACTTAGTCATGATTTTACTTAATCAAGCATCTTAACGAGGCCTATAACAACATAAACACAATTTTAACAATTTTAGAAAATGAAATGAAATCAACCTAACATGAATTAAGTTCAAGCTAACTTGATTAAATTAACCATTCCAATAATATAAATATTTCATCATGACATCAACAAAAATTAAAGAGATAGGGAACAAGAATCAAATCCTGTGTTTTTCTGTGTCTTGACTAGTTTGCTCCGTTCTTCCTTCTCCGTTGTCCTCGTCAACCAATGCTTCTATGAACACTTAATTGCTGCCCCAAATGGCTGATGAATGCCTTTTTCCCAAGAGGAGAAATAGGAAAGAGAGCAAGGGAATTTGGAATGGAAAAGAAGAGAGAAAGTTGAGAGATGAGAGAAAATATGAGAATGTTTGAGATGTGTTTCAAATGACCAGCCTAAGGGGTTTTTTATAGCTGAAGAGGGCTGCTAAAAATAGCTAAAATTATCAGCCAAAGAGCCCTCCCTTGGCCGGCCACACATGTGGCAAGGTTGATAGTTTCAACTTTGCTAATTTAGGCTTGGGGCAAATCTATAAAGCCACCAATTGTGGAGGGGTTTGTTTGCAACTTGAACAAGTCTTCAAGTGCCTCTTTGCAAGCTAAATAATCAGCCAATAAGCTGATTTGGTTCAACATATGGACAGTTTTGGGCTTTCCACTTCTTGGTCGATTCGGTTCACTCAGTTCGGCTGAACTAGACCATTTTTTCATAATTAATTAATAATAATTTATTTAATCCAAATTAAATTGGATATAAATTAAAATTAATTATATCATGAATAAATACAAATAATTTGGACCGTATTTAGCTGAAAAATTCATTCATCTCAATGCTTCAAAAATCGCTTCTCGGTTTTACGCTTCTAGCAGTGTCTGCTGAGCTAATTTTTGCCCTTTGTACGAATTTGTCAAAAATGATCAAAATTAAACAAAATTTATTATAAAATTAATTAAAATTCATTATGTTAATAATTTAAGTACAAAATAATTATTTTATAATAATTAAAAAGGGCATTAATTTTACCCAAACTTAATTCATTGCTCGTCTCGAGTAATGCACAAATTGAAAAGAATTTCTCGGAAACACCTTTGAAAAATTCAATCAAAACAACATTCTTCCCAAAATTATAAATTTTGAAAAAGGATTAAATCGCATAAAGTGCAAAAGTTTAGTTCTACATGCTAAAGGTGTCAAATAGCTATAGAATATTAAATTGGAGGTCATAATGTGCAATTAGGCCCTTAGTAATGTGTTGGCCGGCCATAGGGGACAAGGAAATGAAAAATTGGTCAAGGTTGGTGGATTAGGTGACTTAACTAGAGAAATAGAATAAACTAAGGGAAAGTTGTCATCTTTTTCATTCCCCTTTCTCTCCACCAACTTTTACACTCAAGAAAGGGCCATGGAAGCTTGAAAATTTCAGCAACCTTTAATCCTTGCATGTAAGTGTTTTTTTATGGTCATTTTTGATAAGTTTTGTACTTTTGGAACCCTTATAGCTTAAGCTAGCTAATGGGGGGACTATTTTGCAAAATGGTTGAGATTCTAGGTTTTACCATGGGAAAATTAGTGATGTTTGCTGAAATTTTATGGAAGAAAATGAAACTTGGTTGTTAAATAAACAATTTTTGTGAAAGGGGTTTTCATGAAAACACCCAAAAAGAACCTTTTTGTAAATGTTGGAAATTAGGTAGTTAATGTGTGAAATAATTTGTATTGTGAGTTTTGTAAGAGTAATAAATGTTCAGCTAGGCTTGTTTAAGGAGGAAATTTGATTAGAATCGTTTTACGAGCCTAAGGGCAAAATCGTAATTTTGTGAAAGTCTAAGGGCAAACCGATAATTTTTCCAAAATAGAAATTTTGAAATGTTTTGAATAATGTGGTGATTAAATAAATGAATATGTCATTATAGATCAAGAAGAATGTGAATCAGCCTTGACTGAGAAAAAGGCAAGGTTTCGGACTAAACTTCAAATTGACGTATTTGGCATCGAGGTAAGTTTATATGTAAATGATACATCCTTTTTACTTATGTTTCTACATATAAATCTATTATGTGAAATATGAATGAATATTATTGATATCTATTAAAATGATAGAAAGTGAGGAAATTCTCGAATGAACCTTTGAATTAGGAAAATGATAAGGATAAATACCGTATTTATTAGTATTTTGTGGGCTATGTGCGATATCACTGTAATTATTATTATTGGTGGGATGTGTATGAGACCACTGTATTTATTATTATTGGTGGGCTGTGTATGATACCACCGTATTTATGATTATTGGTGGGCTATGTCCGATACCACCGTGGATATGTGATTATGTAACAGCTCGATTTAGGGTCTAGTCAAAATAGTGGTTGCGAGACTATGAATTCAAAGTAGAAATATCTGTTTATGATTTCTATGAGGCTTATTATGTGTTTGCATGAGTGTGTGAAAATTTTATGAGGAAAATTTATTAATTAGTGATCAATTTGCCCATTAGGACTAAATTGCAAAAAGTGGAAAATATGAGATTCTAGAAGATTTAAGTATGAAATAGCATTAGAAAAATTACTAGAGGTCCTTATTTAGAAATTAAACCATTATATGTTGAGATGGACAAAAATGGACATGGAAAGGAAAAATCTTAAGAAAGAGGCATTAAGGGTATTTTGTCATTTGGTAAATAAAAGATTAAAAAGGGAAAACAAAGCCAAAATCTTGTCCATCTTCTTCTCCCATGGCCGAAAATCACTAAGGAAGACATAGCTACGGTTTGTTCATCTTCCAAGCTTGATTGTAAGTACCTCCTAGCCCCGTTTTTAATGTTCTTCATATTTTTTATATCCTCATAGCTTAATTTAGCTATTTTTAGCTATATTTTGAGCTAGGGTTTATGTTTAAAAATTTAACCATGTATGGCATGCATGTATTTTGATGATTTATGGAAGAATATGAAAGTTTGATGTATGATAAACATCTTTTTCTAAGTGATTTTCATGAAAAATGCATAAAAGGACCAAATTGTAAAAGTTACAAACATGGTCACACATGAGTGAAATAGAGAAAATTGGGGATTGTTGTAGTTAAGAGTATGATTCAGCTAGGTTTAAAATAAAAGAAAGATGAATAAAAATCATTTTACGAGCCTAAGGGCAAAAGTGTAATTATATGAAAGTTTAAGGTCAAAATTATAATTTTACCAAAGTATGATTCATGAGTCAATTTAGTCAATTTGAGTATTAAGCAAGTGAAATTGTCATTATAGATCAAGAAACACGAAGCCTAGACCAAAACCGAGGCAAGAACAAGATTGTGGACTAAATCGAATATCTACACACATTTTGAGTACCGAGGTAATTTTGTGTGAAATTAAGGTTACATATGTTATTATGTTTAAATTTACTTATTATTATAAGAAATGGAAATTATTTCCATGAAGTTGATTTATGATACCTTGATGAGAAAATGATACGAATATGTTAAGTTGAAGTCCCAGTTGGAGATTCGGAATAACGAGGATACCTATGTCACGACATGAGATAAGGAAGGTCCCGTATAAGACCATGTCTGGGACATGGCATCAGTACTGAATGTAGATCCCGTATAAGACCATGTCTGGGACATGGCATCGGCACCGAATGTAGGTCTCGTATAAGACCATATCTGGGACATGGCCTCAGCACCAAAGGAAGATCTCGTGTAAGACCATGTCTGGGACATGGCATCGACATCGACCTAAGAGATCCCGTGTAAGACCATATCTGGGATATGGCATTGGCATCATGAGATGATACCATGTAAGACCATATCTAGGATATGGCATTGGCATTGTGATACATGTATGATGAGATTGAGTATCCTCCGATATTCTGAATAGTTCAACGGGCAAAAAGTGACATTTAAGTCAAGGATGTTAATGAGCTAAGTTTATGTTCAAGATAGCATAAGTGCTAAACTATGTGATGAAGTGATACAGGTACCCATGAGTAAAATACGAGTTATAGAACCGAATGTGATATGTGATGGGTAAGAGTAAGTATGAGTAAGTATGTCAAAGTACTTGAGAAATTGAGTTGTTATTGTTCAATGAGATGAATGGATTTTATTATGAGCCCTGATGTTTCTATTTCAAATTCATGCAAACTTAGTAAGATATATGCTTACCTCTCTCTTTTTCTCTTTTTCCTTGTAGTATCGCCAAGCTAGCTCGAGGATCATAGAATGTTGGAGCTCGGATCACACTATCAATCACTCTTTTGGTATAGTAAAGTTGATTTATTTTGAATATGGCATGTATAGGAACTTGGTCATCTTGGGTTATGTCATATTTGAAAGCCAAAGTGTTGGCTACTAATGTTATACACTCATTTTGTATAAGGCCATTGGGAATTGGTCAATATTTTTCAAGTTTCATATTTTAATGATGATGAATTTTATAAAGTGAAACTTCATGCAAATGATGAAGAAAAATGTGAAGTGTATGAATGATGATTAGTGGTTCTTTATAGTGTATTATTACCATGTTATGCGTTGCTTGTGTTGGTATATGTGTGTTTAAGTTTCAAGGTGGTAATTGGCTTGGAAATAGCCTTCTAATTGTCCACACAGGCAAAAATATGAACATGTGTCTAGGCCGTGTGTGACACACGGTCAGCCCAAGGGTGTGTTGATAGGTCGTGTGTCCCCTGTATCAATTTATGAGAATTTGACTCATCACACGGGCCAGTACACGGAGTGTGCTTAGGCCTTGTGCCCTTAAGAGTTTGTTGACGTCATAAATATAGAGTCAAAGGGCAGAGGACATGGGCGTGTCTAGGCCGTGTGAGGACACGGGCGTGTCTAAGCCGTGTAAGGAACACGGGCGTGTGTCCAGGCCGTGTAAGGAATACGGGCATGTGTCCAGACTGTCTAAGGAACACGGGCATGTGTCCGACCGTGTGAAAACCCATTTCGAAATGAAAAATAAATTCCACACGGGCTAGGAACATGGGCATGTGTGACCACACGGCCTGCCCACTCGAGCGTGTTCCATTTCACACGAGCATGTGGCCCTTGTTTAAGCAAAAATTTTCTAAGTGCGTAAAAGTTTTTGATTCATTTTCAAACCCTTCCGTATGTATGCTTAGGGCCTCGTAGGCCCATAATAAGGATGTTATGAATATGAATGAGAACTTTTAAGTTGAAATGAAATTTTATAGCCCGATGTTGTATGTTTAAGCAAGTTAAGTTCAGTAATGCCTCATATCCGGTTCCTCCGTTGAATACGAGTAAGAATGTTACATTTACTGGTATCAGAGCTACGGTTTAGTTAATTCTCAGACTAACGTAGTGTATGCATGAGTCTAGCTATATTTTCCATACATATGAGTATTTATGTAATGATAGTGTGACGACTCTTGACGATTTAAATTGTGTTTTCATATAGTAAATGGATCCTTATAGAGCTGTGGTCGATGATGTAGAAAGTATCGCGCCAACTTCTGCTGAAGGGACGATGCCGAATGAAAATGAGAATAGACCAACGACCATGAGTCAGAGAGGAGGAGAAGAGGCTAGGGTAGCCTTTCTTCACCTGATGAATGCATGGTATATGGAGTTCGTTCGTACGAACCCGAATGCACAACCCCCTCCACCCCGACCTATTCCTCAACCTACCCTTGTAGCTCCCCAAGTGGTAGAAGTGGTAAGAAGAGAAAAGCCTTCGGTTGATAGAATCCGAAAAGAAGGAGCCAAGGAATTTTGAACTAATAAGGATGATGATCTAGAGAGGGCAAAATTTTGGCTTGAAAATACCATCAGGGTATTTGATGAATTATCTTGCACACCTGAGGAATGCATGAAATGTGTGGTGTCTCTCTTAAGAGATTTCACTTATCAGTGGTGGAATACCCTTGTGTCGGTTATACCAAGGGAAATGATTACATGGAAGTTTTTCCAGGAAGAGTTCTGGAAAAAGTACATAAGCCAAAGGTTTATCGACCAGAAAAGAAAACAATTCCTTAAACTGAAATAAGGTAGAATGACAGTAACTGAGTATGAGCGTGAGTTCGTAAGGATCAGCAAATATGCTCGAAAGTGTGTGACCACTGAAGCCATTATGTGTAAAAGGTTTTAAGATGGATTAAATAAAGATATCCTATTGTTTGTTGGCATCCTAGAATTAAAGAATTTGTTGTGTTAGTAGATCGGGCTTGTAAAGCCGAGGAGTTGGTTAAAGAGAAAAGAAAAGCTGAGATGGATTCTCGTGACTCAAGAAAGAGACAACTAAGTAAGTCATTCTAGTCTTCATCCAAGAAGTCAAGAGATTTCCCTACCCGATCAACTACTTTAGCTGGGTTTTCGAATAACCATAAGGGTAAACAATACCCGGGGATTAAAGTTTAGACTACTTCAGTTGCTAGTGTTGGGAACACTTGACCTAATAGACCGGAATGCCCATAGTGTGGCAGACGTCATCCAGGTGAGTGCCGAGCCCATGAGAGAGCCTGTTTTAAGTGTGGTTCCCAAGATCACTTTATCAAATAATGACCTGAGATGGTTGAAAAAGAGAAAATTCAGAGTGCAAGGTCGGGAAGCACTACTAGAGAGAGACAATAGAGAAACTCGAGAAGTGGAACGGGTAGTAAGAGTACACCCAGAGAGCAAACTGCAAGATCTGAGGGTAGAGCGCCTGCGAGGATGTAATATCCGAGATTTAAGGGTTATGCATTTTCACTTAAATGTATGTGGTAGCATGCTTGTGTGTGATTTGAATGTGTTTTGGGGGCTTCGGGAACCTTGGAATGTAGGTGGAAGCCTTAGGAAAATATTTGATTTTAAGCCTAAAAAGGGAACTAAGGGAGCTATGCCTTAAGGAGTTTAGTGTGTGGCTTAGGACACAAGAACTGAGCTGGTAAAGTGGTAAGAGAGGCGCCACTTAGTGCACAGGAGAGTGACGCCACAGGGAGTGTGAAGGGGCCTAGGTTCGAGTAACACAGGTGGCATTTTGGAGCTTTTATTTTTTGGCAAGGAGGTGCAGTGGTGGACGGCACAAGGACTCCGAATGGATGAAGTGTAGATTGGGTCAGATAGCTCAAAATTTTGGCTAAGTAGGAGGAAAAGAGGGGATTTGGATGAGTGAAGAAGAGGTGGCCGAATGTGGGACTCTAGGAGATGCATAATCAGTTTTAGGGATGTGTAGGGGGTATTGCCGAAATCTCTTAATCACCTCCTACTCTTCTTTTCTTTCTCTCAACCTCAATCCTATACTTTTTCTTTTCTTTTCTTCTTCTTGTGGCCGAATATCCCATCTTCATTGAGAGCCATAGTCGAACCGTGTAACCCCTTCTTCCCTTATCTTTTCATAAGTCCCTAAAGCCAAAACACTCCTTGTCATTAGCCGAAATCTTTCTCTTTTTCTATCATTTCTCAAGAGCCAAATCACTAAGGGTAGTGCCGTCGACTATCTTCTCCTAGTTTCTTCAAACGTGATTTGGTGCCAGAGTAAGGGAGCGTTAAGGATCCTGTGGGTTCGACTACTCAAGGGGGAGTTTGAAGTTTCGGGATTCAGATCTATTCCATGCTTGGCCGATTACAAGGGAGGTGCATCACGTAGCTTCGGGATTTGGTTGGAAACCAAATCAGCATTAAGGAAGGGGGAAGGCAAACGTTTCAGGATCTCGTTAGTTTCGCGTAGTTTCGGGATTTCGCTTAAATCTAAAAATAGTCAGGTGTGTAACCCTACATTAATTCCTAATAGATTAATGGTAGCAATATTAAACATGTGATTATGAAAATACGAGTAACATGGCTACGGGTACCATTCAATGGTACAGTGCATTCAGGTACGTTACCCCAACTCTCAGTTAATAATGTTATAAACATTGATATGGAATATGTGTGATTTCATTATGACTTTGGGGTAAGGTACATTGCATGATATCTGAATAATATCTATGTTGCATGGGCATATGGGTGATAATGATAAAGGGGAAGTGTTCCGGTGGTTTTTACCACATTATCCGGTGACTTATGTCACATATTATGAATCCAAAGACTCATCACATTATCCGTGGCTATGCCACAATTATAAGGGCGATGTGTAGTTGACTGTAGTGACTGCCTTTGAGGGTATGTAACGGATGGAGGGTCGATTTAGTAATCCCACTTGTGATTGATGTGCACGGGGTGTGTAGAGGTTGGATATCTAGGTGGTTTGGGTTGCATCATTGCTTATATTTGTTATATGTGATTTGATATGCCTTAATCGCTTGGGAATCTGTGTTGGTTGTTACACACCGAGCTGTTGACTCACCCTTCGTGGGCTAACATTTTGCGGTGATACTCAAGAAATGGACCGGTCGATAGGGACTTAGTGGTGGCCATGCTCATTTCAAGATTTTCGTGTTTCTTATGATTAAACTTGTCACGCTTTTCTTATTAAGTTTTTTAGATTTATTTCGGATTTTTTTGTTGTAATAAGGCCATTACTATTTAACTGCTTCACGATGCATTTTAAATTTTTATTCTATTACGATCGACATCAAACCAATGGTTAAACAATTTTTCAGAAAACAATTTCAAATGTTTTGACACCTAAACACCTACGATTTTCAACTTATTGATAAGCTCTAAAATTCGGCATTTCTTTCAACTTGAAATTTTTGAAACATGAAAATAACGCTTTAATGAAATACAAACTTTAATAACAACACGCTTTTCAACTTGATCATAACACAAATCTATTTTCTTCAAAATAACAATTTCTCTAAGATGACAAAACGAGATTTAGCTATGTTTTACTCAAGAAGCATGCCAGATCTGGTCAGGGTTTGTGGGCCTAGTTTGGGGTGTTTTAGCTTGGTATCAGAGCCAGGTTCAAAACTTGGCTTGAAGGGCTTTTGGTTCCAAAACGTTTTACGAAAGTAAGCTCACTAAAAGATGAGCAGGTTCTCTGGCATGGCACCTAAGTCTTCGGCCCGAGGTCCACCAGGTAAGTACCCTAACTATTGTGTGATTTGTATGAGGGTATTACGGATCATAGATTAGTAGATTAGGAGCTATTGAACTCTAGGATTAGCTTACTCCAACACAAAATTACATAAAATTTAAAGACTAATCAAGCAAACCTGTGAGTAAGTTGCAGAGTTAAGGGTGTGGCAACAGTTGTGTGCATGCCTAGGATTGGATTCAGAGGGAGCTTGGTATTTAAGCAGTCCTAGTGACTCAACTCCTCTTCGCTCGAATCCTACCTAGTGCGTAGTGACGGTTCACCCTAACCAAGAGGACTTACCCATAGGCTAAATTCAATAATTAAAACCCGAAAGGGACCAGCTACACTATTTTAGAAAAACCCTAGTTTTAAAATCACCAAATTACCCCCCTCCGATTTTCAAAAACTACCTTAGATCTGAAAAAAATACTGAAGTGCCTCGATTTGTAGAAATTACTAAAATACCCCCAGTTTATAAAATTACCATACTACCCTCAATTCTTACCGAAATGTCCCTATTTTGCAAAAATACCAAAAACCCCTATTTTGCAAAATCACCAGATACCCCTAATTTGGAAAATTACCAAAATACCTCTGTAGGATAAATTACGAAAATACCCCTGGGTTGGAACAGACAAAAATGTTTAAAGTGGTGACCATGTGTAGTGAATAGTATTGATGACTGAATGTGATTCTCTAAGTTAGGGTAGGAGATTAGAACGAAAACTTTGAAATGATCGAAAGAACTACTACTAAACTTCGTTACATAAAATTTGTTCGTGGATAATTAGTGGAACAGAAAGCTAATGCATAAAATTTCTTAAATCAGATTAAATCGCGATCATAGACATGAGTTCTAGGGGACGTGGTCATAGTGTGCGTGGGTGTGGTAGAGGCAGAATGATCGTATCGGAACCTGTTAGGTTTGGTCAAGGGTCCGAGAATGAGATGCCACCACCACCAACTGCTGGTGTTGAGTATCAGGATCAGACGGGGGATGATGCAGTATCGCAGTGATGCTGTGAGTTCTGGAGAGGGTGGCTGGAACAGGTGGAGGCATGGGAGCTCAAAATCTGTACCTGAGTGACTCCAAGCCAATAGAGCTGAGGTATTCTGAGGTATCTAGTGTGGGGCCCAATACGGCTAAGTATTGGTTGGAGGCAACGGAGCGAATCATGGACGATTTGGATCTGAATGCTGAGGAGAAACTGAAGGGGTGGTGTCGCTTCTCCGGGATGAGTCGTACCAGTGGTGGCTCACGGTTCGGGAAAGTGCTATAGCGGATGACTATAGAGTAACTGAAACACTAGGTGTAGTATCTGAACTGTCTGTTAGGGAGATGACTGTAGTGAGCCTGTTAGGTCAAACGGTAGTGGTGAATAGGATATTTTGGAGTGTGCCCCTAGAGATTCAGGGAGTGGTATTTCCTGCCGACTTGATAGAACTACCCTTTGGGGAATTTGATCTCATTCTAGGCATGGATTGGCTAGTGGAACATCAAGCTAAATTGGATTGTGCAGCTAAGTGAATGGAGTTGAGGACTCCGGAGGATGAGGAGATAATTATGATAGGAGAAAGAAGAAACTATTTGTCTAATATAGTCTCCGCGTTGAAGGTTGATAAGATGGTTCGAAAAGGGTGCAAGGCATTTCTGGCCTTCGTTAGTACTCTGGATGCAAAGAAAGAGGGGGTTAGTAGAGTTAGAACGATAAGAGAATTTGTGGATGTCTTTCCGGAAGAGCTACCTGGGTTACCTCCGGACAGGGAGGCGGAGTTCGAAATTGATTTGCTGCTAGGTACAGTCCCTGTGTCAATTGCTCCGTATAGGATGGCACCAAAGGAGTTGGTAGAGCTCAAGGCCCAGATCCAAGAGTTACTTGATCGTGGGTTTATCCGATCCAGTGTGTCTCCATGAGGAGCACCAGTCCTATTCGTGAAAAAGAAGGACGGGACTATGCATATATGCATAGATTACCGGCAGTTGAATAAGATGACCATCAAGAACAAGTATCCATTACCGAGGATAGACGACTTGTTCGATCAGCTTAAGGGGGCCGCAGTATTTTCAAAGATAGATCTAAGGTCAGGGTATCATCAGCTCAAGGTGAAGGATGGAGACATCCATAAGACAGCTTTTTGAATAAGATATGGGCATTATAAGTTCTTAGTAATGCCGTTCAGATTGACAAACGCCCCAACTGTGTTCATGGATATGATGAATCGGGTTTTCCAACCCTACCTGGATCAGTTCGTCGTTGTGTTCATAGACGACATCCTAGTGTATTCCAAGTCTGAGGATGAACATGATGAGCATCTCCGGGTGGTATTGCAAGTGTTAAGGGAAAAGAAGCTATATACCAAGTTTAGCAAGTGCAAATTTTGGCTGAAGGAAGTTACGTTCTTAGGGCATGTGGTGTCTGCGGAAGGAATAAGGGTGGATCCTCGGAAGATTGAGGCAGTATTAGATTGGAAACCACCTAAGTCTATCGCAGAGGTTCGTAGTTTCTTGGGGTTAGCAGGCTACTACAGGAGATTTGTTGAAGGGTTCTCGTCAATAGCAGCACCTCTGACAAAGTTGTTGAGAAAGGAGGTACTTTTCGTATGGGCGGATAAGCAGCAGGAGAGTTTTGAGAAGCTTAAGAAAGTGTTGACAGAAGCTCCGATTTTGATTCAGCTGGAAGCAGGGAAAGATTTTGTAGTGTATTGTGATGCTTCCCATACAGGATTGGGATGTGTTCTAATGCAATACGGGAAAGTGGTCGCTTATGCGTCTCGACAATTGAGGTCACATGAGGTTAACTATCTGATGCATGACCTGGAGTTAGCTGCGGTAGTTTTTGCTCTAAAAGTATAGAGGCACTACTTGTATGGAGAAAGGTCGGTGATCTACACGGACCACAAGAGTCTGAAATATTTGTTAACGCAGAAGGAGCTGAATTTGAGACAGCGAAGGTGGGTGGAGTTGTTGAAAGACTACGACTGTTCCATAGAGTATCACTCGGGCAAGGCAAATGTGGTGGCAGATGCCCTAAGTCAGAAAGTGGTGTCGAATCTGAGGGCAAAGTTTGCACATCTTAGTCTTTATGATGATGGAAGTTTGCTAGCAGAGTTGCAAGTGAAGCCGACATGGTTAAGTCAGGTGAGAGAAAAATAGTTGGTAGATGGGGAACTAAGTGCTAAGCTGCAGCAAGTGCAGAATGGGGAGTTGGAAGACTATGGTGTAAACAAAGGATGGAGTCTTTGTGTTTTCGGGCAAGGTCTCAGATGCTAAAGGATGAGGAGTTAAGGTAGAAAATTCTTCGGGAATCGCATAGTAGCCCTTATGCTATTCATCCTGGAGGAAGTAAGTTTTACAGGGATCTACGGGATCAATTTTGGTGGCCTTGTCTTAAGCGGGAAGTTACAGAATTTGTAGGGAAGTGCTTAACATGTTAGCAGATTAAAGTTGAACACCAAGTATCGTCAGGATTGCTTCAGCCGATAAAGATTCCGCAATGGAAGTGGGAGATAATTACTATGGACTTCATTAGTGGGCTTTCCCTTACGCCTACTAAAAAGGACTCGGTATGGGTGATAGTAGATCGGTTGACGAAGTCTGCACATTTCATACCAGTGCGGGTTAACTATTCTCTGCAGAGGTTAGCAAAGTTGTATGTGGCAGAAATTGTGAGGCTACACGGGGTACCGGTGTCGATTATCTCAGATAGGGATCCGAGGTTTACATCTCGATTTTGGAAAGCACTACATCAGGCATTGGGCACCAAGTTGGACTTCAGTACGGCATTTCATCCGTAGTCGGACGGCCAGTCTGAGCGGGTAATTCCAGTGTTAGAGGACATGTTGAGGGGTTGCGTGATAGACTTCAGAGGAAGCTGGGAGGAATTCTTACCTTTACCGGAGTTTGCATACAATAACAGTTATCAAGCAAGTATTGAATGGCACCGTATGAAGCGCTGTATGGACGGAAGTGTCGCACTCTTACGTGTTGTACAGAATTGAGGGAACGTCATGTTTTGGGTTCGGAGTTTGTGGCGGAATCCGAAGAAAAGGTTAAGGTAATTCGGACACGGTTGAAGGAGGCATCTGACAGGCAAAAGTCATATGCGGATCTTAAGTAGAAGGAGATAGAGTTTGCTATGGGAGATCAGGTGTTTCTAAAAGTTTCGCCATGGAAGAAGGTGAAGCAGATGTACGATGTGTTCCACGTTTCAATGCTACGTGGTTACCGATCGGATTCATCTCATGTGGTGCCAGTTGAAGAGGTGGAGCTGAGACCAGATCTGTCCTATGAGGAGGAGCTGATTCGGATTCTGGAGCGGGATGTGAAGGTGTTACAGAGGAAATCAGTTCCTCTAGTCAAAGTGTTATGGCATAACCATGGATCGAAGGAAGCTTTGTGGGAGCCAGAGGAAACAATGTGACAACAATACCCTCACTTATTTTAGCCAGGTAATTTCGGGGTCGAAATTATTTTAAGGGGGTAGAACTGTAATATCCGAGATTTAGGGGTTATGCATTTTCACTTAAATGTATGTGGTAGCATGCTTGTGTGTGATTTGAATGTGTTTTGGGGGCTTCGGGAACCTTGGGATATAGGTGGAAGCCTTAAGAAAATATTTGATTTTAAGCCTAAAAAGGGAACTAAGGGAGCTAGGCCTTAAGGAGTTTAGTGTGTGGCTTAGGACACAAGAACTAAGCTGGTAAAGTGGCAAGGGAGGCTCCACTTAGAGAACAGGAAGTGACACCACAGGGAGTGTGAAGGGGCCTAGGTTCGAGTAACGCAGGTGGCGTTTTGGAGCTTTTATTTTTCGGCAAAGAGGTGCAGTGGATGGACGGCACAAGGACTTTGAATGGATGAAGTGTAGATTGGGTCAGATAGCTCAAAATTTTGGATAAGTATGAGGAAAAGAGGGGATTTGGATGAGTGAAGAAGAGGTGGTGAATATGGGACTCTAGGAGATGCATAATCGGTTTTGGGGATGTAGTAGGGGGTATTGCCGAAATCTCCTAATCACTTCCTACTCTTCTTTTCTTTCTCTCAACCTCAATCCTATACTTTTTTTTCTTTTCTTCTTCTTGTGGCTGAATATCCCATCTTCATTGAGAGCCATAGCTGAATCGTGTAACCCCTCCTTCCCTTCTCTTTTCATAAGTCCCTAAAGCCGAAACACTCCTTGTCATTAGTCAAAATCTTTCTCTTTTTCTGTCATTTCTCAAGAGCCGAATCTCTAAGGGTAGTGCCGTCGACTATCTTCTCCTAGTTTCTTCAAACGTGATTTGGTGCCAGAGTAAGGGAGCGCTAAGGATATCGTGGGTTCGACTACTCAAAGGGGAGTTCGACAGAGATAAGGAGAAGTTTCGGGATTCAAATCTATTCCGTGCTCGGCCGATTACAAGGGAGGTGCATCACGTAGCTTCGGGATTTGGTTGGAAACCAAATCGGCATTAAGGAAGGGGGAAGGCAAACATTTTGGGATCTCGTTAGTTTCACGTAGTTTCAGGATTTCGCTTAGATCTACGAATAGTCAGGTGTGTAACCCTACATTAATTCCCGATAGATTAATGGTAGCAATATTAAACATGTGATTATGAAAATACGAGTAATATGGCTAAGGGTACCATTCAATGGTACAGTGCATTCAGGTATGTTACCCCTAACTCTCAGTTAATAATCTTATAAACATTGATATGGAATATGTGTGATTTCGTTATGACTTTGGGGTAAGGTACATTGCATGGGCATATGGGTGATAATGATAAAGGGAAGTGTTCCGGTGGTTTTTATCACATTATCTGGTGACTTATGTCATATATTATGAATCCGGTGACTCTGTCACATTATCTGATGGCTATGCCACGATTATAAGGGCGATGTACAGTTGACTGCAGCGACTACCTTTGAGGGTGTGTAGCGGATGGAGGGTCGATTTAGTAATCCCCACGGTGTGATTGGCAGGTACGAGTGGTGTGTAAAGGTTAGATATCTAGGTGGGTTTGGGTTGCATCATTGCTTATATTTGTTATATGTTATTGATATGCCTTAATCGTTTGGGAGTCTGTGTTGGTTGTTACACACTGAGTCTGTTGACTCACCCTTCATAGGCTAACATTTTGCAGGTGATACTCAGTAAATGGACCGGGTCGGCAAGGACTTAGTGGTGGCCATGCTCAGCTCAGCATTTTTGGGTTTCTTATGATTAAACTTGTCACGTTTTCTTCTAAAGTTTTTTTTAGATTTATTTCGGGATTTGTTTTGTTATAATAAGGCCATTACTATTTAATTGTTTCACGTATGCGTTTTAAATTTTTATTCTATTACGATCGACATCAAACCAATGGAAACAATTTTTCGTAAAACAACTTCAAATGTTTTGACACCTAAACACCTACGATTTTCAACTTATTGATAAGCTCTAAAATTCGGCATTTCTTTCAACTTGAAATTTTTGAAACATGAAAATAACGTTTTAATGAAATACAAACTTTAATAACAACACGGTTTTCAACTTGATCATAACACAAATCTATTTTCTTCAAAAACACCAATTTCTCTAAGATGACAAAACGAGATTTAGCTATGTTTTACTCAAGAAGCATGCCAGATCCGGTCAGGGTTTGTGGGCCGGGTTTGGGGTGTTTCAGAGGACTTATGCCATTCGCGCTCGCGAAGAGGCATCATCCCCTAATGTAATTATGGGTACATTTTCTCTTCATGATACTAATGTTATTTCTTTAATTGATCCAGGATCTACCCACTCATATATGTGCATGAAATTAGTATCTAGTATGAGCATGCCTGTAGAATCTACAGAACTTGTGATAAAAGTGCCCAATCTGTTAGGAAAAAGTGTATTAGTTGATAAGGTATGCAAAGATTGCCCATTGATGATTAGAGGTCATTATTTTAAGGCAAATCTCATGCTATTTCCATTTGATGAATTCGATATAATTCTTGGTATGGACTGGTTAACCACTCATGATGTGACAGTAAATTGTGGAAAAAAATACATTGAATTGAGATGTGAAAATGGGGACACTCTTCGTGTTGAATCTTATGAACAGGACAAATCGCCTGTTGTAATTTCTTAGGTGACTGCCCAAAAATATGTAAGAAAAGGGTATGAAGCCTATCTTGCCTTTGTGATGAACGCCAAGGAAATTGAGTTAAGAATTGAATTAGTGCCGATAGTGTGTGGGTATCCAGATGTATTCCTAGAAGAATTACCGGGGTTGCCTCTGGTTAGAGAGGTTGAATTTGGCATTGAGTTAGCTCCTAGTACCGCACCGATATCGATTGCTCTTTACAAAATGGCTCAAACTGAGTTGAAGGAATTGAAGGCACAGTTTCAAGAGTTGATGGACAAAGGTTTCGCAAGACTGAGTTATTCTTCATGGGGTGCTCCAGTGCTATTTGTGAAAAAAAAGATGGTTCTATGAGATTATGCATAGATTATCGGCAGCTTAATAAGGTAACAGTGAAGAACAAGTACCCATTGCCAAGAATCGACAATTTGTTTGATCAATTGAAGGGAGCCACTGTGTTCTCCAAGATAGATTTGAGGTCGGGATATTACCAGTTGAGGGTCAAAGACTCAGATGTGCTGAAGACTACATTTCGGACGAGGTATGGTCACTATGAGTTCTTAGTCATGCCTTTCGGTTTAACGAATGCCCCTACTGTGTTCATGGATTTAATGAACCATATCTTTTGGTCATATTTGGATAAATTTGTTGTGGTTTTTATTAATGACATATTGATATATTCCCATGATGAGAATGAGCATGCCGAGCACTTGAGAATGGTTTTATAGATTTTACGAGATAATCAGTTGTATGTCAAGTTTAGCAGAAGTGAGTTTTGGCTCAAAGAGGTTGGATTTTTGGGGCACATTGTCTCAGGTGATGGAATCCGAGTTGACCCGAGTAAGATTTCAACTATCGTTGATTGGAAATCGCCGAGAAACGTATCAGAGGTTAGAAGATTTTTGGGTCTAGATGGGTATTACAGACGATTTTTCAAGGGATTTTCCATGATAGCTACACCTATGATGAGGTTGTTACAAAAAGATGTGAAGTTTGAGTGGACAGAAAAGTGCCAACAAAGTTTTGAGAAATTAAAAGCATTGTTGACTGAAGCTCCGGTTTTAGTGCAACATGAACCGAAAAAGGAATTTGTGATTTACAGTGATGCATCCTTGAATGGATTGGGCTGTGTGCTTATGCAAGAGGGCAAGGTGATAGCATATGCCTCTAGACAGTTAAAGCCGCATGAGAAGAATTACCCGACACATGATTTAGAGTTGGCTGCCATTGTGTTTGCATTGAAGATATGGAGACTCCATTTGTATGGTGAAAGATGTCGGTTATTTACCGATCATAAGAGTCTAAAGTACTTGATGACTCAAAAGGAATTGAACTTAAGGCAACAAAGATGGTTAGAGTTCATAAAAGACTATGAGCTAGTAATTGACTACCATCTAGGAAAGGCGAACGTGGTCGCCGATGCTTTTAGTAGAAAATCCTTGTTTGGATTGAGGGCTATGAATACAAAGGTGACTTTGTCAAGTGATTATTCTATTATAGCCGAGTTGAGAGCTAGGCCGATTTTTCTCCAAGAGATCTACAAAGCTCAGAAAGATGATAATGACTTGCAAGCCAAAAGAGTTCAGTGCGAGTCGGGTGTTGAGTCCGACTTTCAGATTAATTCTGATGGATGTTTAATGTTCAGAGATAGAGTCTGTGTACTAAAGAATGATGAGCTTATTCGGAAGATTTTACACAAGGCACATAGCGGATGCCTAACTGTACATCCAAGCAGCACAAAAATGTATAATGATTTGAAGAAATGGTATTGGTGGCTGAGTATGAAGAA
Source organism: Gossypium rotundifolium (assembly GCA_025506655.1). Classification (NCBI taxonomy): domain Eukaryota; kingdom Viridiplantae; phylum Streptophyta; class Magnoliopsida; order Malvales; family Malvaceae; genus Gossypium; species Gossypium rotundifolium. Next base: position 131,494,065 of record CP106727.1, read on the forward strand.
AGAAGTTTCTGAGTTTGTATCAAGATGCTTGATTTGTCAGCAAGTCAAAGCTGAACACCAAGTACCTTTGAGTTTGCTTCAACCTATCATGGTTCCCGAGTGGAAATGGGACCGTATTACTATGGACTTTGTAATGGGTCTACCGTTGACACCAAGCAAGAAAGATGCCGTATGGGTCGTGGTAGATAGACTTCCGAAGTCAGCCCATTTCATACCTGTGCGCGTTGATTATTCACTTGATAAGTTGGAACACTTGTAAATTTCAGAGATTGTGAGGCTACATGGAGTGCTTTTATCAATTATATCAGATAGAGATCTGAGATTCACATCACGATTCTGGAAAAAATTGCAAGAAGCTTTGGGCACAAAGTTGAGTTTCAGTACAGCTTTTCACCCACAATCCTACGGACAGTCGGAGAGATTAATACAGATACTTAAGGATATGCTCCGATGTTGTGTTCTTGAATTTTAGGGCAGTTGGGAAAAGTACCTACAGTTGGTAGAGTTGATTTATAATAATAGTTTTCAGTCGAGCTTAAAAATGGTGCCTTATGAGGCATTGTATGGGCGGAAGTTTCGAACGCCTTTATATTGGACTGAACTTAAGGAAAATCAGATTCATGGAGTCGATCTGGTTAGAGAAATAGAAGAGAAGGTAAAAATAATTTGTGATTGTTTAAAAGCTGCTTCTGATAAACAAAAATCCTACTTGGACTTGAAACGAAAAGATATCGAGTTTCAAGTTGGTGATAAGGTATTCTTAAAAGTGTCACCATGGAAGAAAGTTCTTAGATTTGGCCAGAAAGGCAAATTAAGTCCACGTTTCATCGGACCATATGAGATTACTAAAAGGATAGGGTCGGTAGCCTATCGACTGGCTTTGCCGTCTGAATTGGAAAAGATTCATGATGTGTTCCACGTATCAATGTTATGTCATTACTGATCAGATCCTTCGCATGTGATTACACCGACAGAGATTGAAATTCAACCCGACATGATGTATGGCGAAAAATCGGTTAAGATCCTAGCACGGGAAGTCAAACAGTTAAAGAATAAAAGTATAGATCTTGTGAAAGTACTATGGCAAAGACATGAGGTAGAAGAGGCTACATGGGAGCCCGAGGAGGCTATGAGAAACCAGTAGCCAAACCTCTTTGCTAGTAAGATTTTCGAGGACGAAAATCCCTAAGGGGAGAAAATTGTAACAGCCTAATTTAGGGCCTAGTCAGAATAATGGTTGTGAGACCACAAATCTGAAGTAAAAATATGTGTTTTATGATTTTTATGAGGCTTATTATCTGTTTGCATGAGTGTGTGAAAATTTTATGAGGAAATTTTATTAATTAGTAATCAATTTGCCCATTAGGACTAAATTGCAAAAAGTGGAAAATATGATATTCTAGAAGATTTAAGTATGAAATAGTATTAGAAAAATTACTAGAGGTCCTTATTTAGCAATTAGACCATTATATGTTAAGATGGACAAAAATGGACATGGGAAGGAAAAATCTTAAGAAAGAGGCATTAAGGGTATTTTTATCATTTGGTAAATAAAAGATTAAAAAGGGGAAAAAAAGCCAAAATCTTGTCCATCTTCTTCTCCCATAGCCGAAAATCACTAAGGAAGACATAGCTAGGGGTTGTTCATCTTCCAAGCTTGATTGTAAGTACCTCCTAGCCCCATTTTTAATGTTCTTCGTATTTTTGAGATCCTCATAGCTCGATTTAGCTATTTCTAGCTATATTTTGAGCTAGGGTTTATGTTTAAAAATTTACCCATGTATGACATGCATGTATTTTAATGATTTATGGAAGAATATGAAAGTTTGATGTATGATAAACATCTTTTTCTAAGTGATTTTCATGAAAATTCATAAAAGGACCAAATTGTAAAAGTTATAAAAATAGTCATACATGAGTGAAATAGAGGAAATTGGGGGCTTTTGTAGTTAAGAGTATGATTCAGCTAGTTTTAAAATACAAGAAAGATGAATAAAAATCATTTTACGAGCTTAGGGGCAAAAGTGTAATTATATGAAAGTTTAGGGGCAAAATCATAATTTTTCCAAAGTATGATTCATGAGTCAATTTAGTTAATGTGAGTATTAAACAAGTGAAATTTTCATTATAGATCAAGAAACATGAAGCCAAGACCGAAACCGAGGCAAGAAGAAGATTGTAGACTAAATCGAATATCTACACACATTTTGAGTACCGAGGTAAGTTTGTGTGAAATTAAGGTTACATATGTTATTATGTTTAAATTTACTTATTATTATGAGAAATGCAAATTATTTCCATGAAGTTGATTTATGATACCTCGATGAGAAAATGATACGAATATGTTAAGTTGAAGTCCCGGTTAGAGATTTGAAATAACGAGGATACCTATGTCACGACATAAGATAAGGAAGGTCCCATATAAGACCATGTCTAGGACATGGTATCGGCATCGAATATAGATCCCGTATAAGACCATTTCTAGGACATGGCATCGGCACCGAATATATGTCCCGTATAAGACCATGTCTGGGACATGGCCTCGGCACCAAAGAAAGATCTCGTGTAAGACCATGTTTGGGACATGGTATCGACATCGAGCTAAGAGATCCCGTGTAAGACCATATCTGGGAAATGGCATTGGCATCATGAGGTGATCCAATGTAAGACCATATCTGGGATATGGCATTGACATTGTGATACATGTATGATGAGATTAAGTATCCTCCGATATTCCAAATAGTTCAATGGGCAAAGAGTGACATTTAAGTCAAGGATGATACTAAGCTAAGTTTATGTTCAAGATAGCATAAGTGCTAAACTATGTGATGAAGTGATACAGGTACCCATGAGTAAAATACTAGTTATGAAACTGAATGTGATGTGTGATGTGTAAGAGTAGGCATTAGTAAGTATGTCAAAGTACTTGAGAAATTGAGTTGTTATTGTTCAATAAGATGAATGGATTTTATTATGAGCCCTTATGTTGCTATTTTAAATTCATGCAAACTTACTAAGCTATATGCTTACCTCTCTCTTTTCTCTTTTTCCTTGTAGTATCGCCAAGCTAGCTCGGGGATCGTAAAATGTCGGAGCTCGAATCACACTATCAATAACTCTTTTGGTATAGTAAAGTTGATTTATTTTGAGCATGGCATGTATACGAACTTGGTCATCTTGGGTTATGTCATATTTGAAAGTCAAGTGTTGGATACTAATGTTATACACTCATTTTGTATAAGGCTATTGGGAATTGGTCAATTTTTGTCAAGTTTCATATTTTAATGATGATGAATTTTATAAAGTGAAACTTCATACAAATGATGAAGTAAAATGTGAAGTGTATGAATGATGATTAGTGGTTCTTCATAGTGTATTATTGCCATGTTATGTGTTTCTTGTGTTGGTATATATGTGTTTAAGTTTCAGGGTGGCAATTGGCTTGGAAAGTAGCCTTCTAATTTTCCACACGGGTAGACACACGGGCATGTGTCTAGGCCGTGTGTGACACACAGTCAGCCCATAGGTGTGTTGATAGGCCGTGTATCCCCTTTATCGATTTGCGAGAACTCGATTCGTCACACGGGCCAGCACAGAGTGTGTGCCTTGGTCGTATGCCCTTAAGAGTTTGCTGACGTCGTAAACAGAGAGTCACACGGGCAAAGGACACGAGCATGTGTCTGGCCATGTGAAAAACCCTGTAGGTTCGAAATGAAAAACAAATTCCGCACGGGCTAAGAGCATGGGCATGTGTGACCACACGGCCTGCCCACATAGGCGTGTTCCATTTCACACGGACATGTGGCCCCTATTTAGGCAAAAAATTTCTAAGTGCGTAAAAGTTTCTGATTTTTTTCTCTAACCCTTCAGTATGTATGTTTAGGGCCTCGTAGGCCCATAATGAGGATGTTTTGAATATGAATGAGAACTTTTAAGTTGAAATGAAATTTTATAGCCCGATGTTGTATGTTTAAGCAAGTTAAGTTCAGTCATGCCTCATATCCAGTTCCGGCGTTGAATACGGGTAAGGGGTCTTGCAGATTATCTGGTGGATTGTGTACGAAACCACTGTATATTCGGTATTATTCCGAAGTGTTCATAGAGAAGCTTTGACAAAGTGAAATTACATGTGATTTTGTGATGACAAGTGCAAGGTATAAGTGCATGAAAATGTGAGCAATGTTTATTATATGTATTTGAGATGTGGTGAGATTTGAAATGAGTAAGTACAACTACAAGGTTTTGAATTGTTCTTGAGTTGTATGAAATGTTCTTGATGAATAAGTATGTGGTATGGTGTTCATTGTTTACATGTAAACTTACTAAGTTTTATGCTTACTCCTTCTCTTTTCCATTTCCTTGTAGTGCCGTCAAGCTAACTCGGGGATTCGAAGGAAGCTGGAGCTCATTTCACACTATTAAGCTATTCTTGTGGGTATAGTAAAGTTTGATTATTTTGAGTATGGCATGTATAGGGACTTAGTCTTTTTCAAGTGTCATCTTGTTTTGGCCAAAAGTGTTGGCTTGTTTTGGAAATTGATTCATTTTGTAAAATGCCACGGTTGATGGCTATTACTCATTATTGTTATATGAAAGTGATGATGTTTTTCATGGATGTGTAAATTGCATGGTTGGGTATTTGGTATATTTTTCATGAATAAGTAGGTTGTTTGATGTGGCTTATAATGGTATAAGTAAAGGTGGCAAAAAGGGCTTGGTAAATAGCCTTGTTTATGTCTACACGGATAGACACATGGGCATGTGTCTAGGCCGTGTGTGACATACGGTCTGCCCCATAAGCGTGTAGTTCGGCCCTGTGTCCCCCTGCATCCTAAGTTGGCAAAGCAGAATGTCCAATAGTAACCACACAGACTGAGACACTGCCGTAGGACATGGGCATGTGCCCAGGCCATGTGAAGTCTGCACCTAAATTTAGGAATTTAATTCGCACCCAGTCTAAGGACACAGGCGTGTCCCTTGGCCATGTGACCATATGAGGTTGTTGACGTCAGAAATAGAATGTCAAGGTTTTTTCACATAGGCCAAGACACAGGCATGCCAAGGCCGTGTGAGGGACACGAGCATGGGACATGGGTGTGTCCCTAAATGCTTAGGCTGTGTGTGTTACACGGTCCATCAACATGGCCATGTTAACAGGTTACATGGGCATGTTGCTCTTCCACACGGGCGTATGCCCCTGTTTTCAGTGTCATTTTCCAAAGTTTTCTAAAGAACTTAGTTTGCTCCAGAACCGTTTCTAAAGTGTGTTTTGGGCCTCGTAAGCCTATAATAAGGATTTTGAGCTGAAGATTAAAAATTTTTAAATTTGAACACACTTTTATGACCCAAAAATGTATGTGAGTATGTGTTTAAGTTAGGTAACGCCTCGTACCCTGTTCCGGTGTCAAACATGAGTAACGGGAGTTACATTTATTGGTATCAGAGATATGGTTTAGTCGATTCTTGGACTAACCTAGCATGTGTATGAGTCTAGCTATACATGCCATATATAAATTATGATAGTGTGACGAATCCTGACAATTTAAAATGTATTTTTATATAGTAAATGGTTCCCGACGGAGCAATGGCGAATGATGTAGAAAGTAATACGCCGGCTCCCACTAAAGGGACCGCGCCAGTCGAGAGTGGGCCCGTGACACTGAGTCAGGGTGAAGGGGCTAGAGAAGCCTCCTCCACATGATGAATGTATGGTATTCAAAGTTTGTTCGTGCAAATTCAAACACTCCACCTCCTCCACCCCTACCTATTCCTCAGCCTACCCTTATAGCTCCCCAAGATGTTGAAATGGTAAGAAGGGGAAAGCCCCCGTTGATAGAATTCAAAAATAATAAGCTGAGGAATTCCAAGCTAATAAAGATGATGATCTGGAGAGGGCAGAGTTCTGGTTAGAAAATACCATTAGGGTATTCGATGAGATGTCTTGCACACTTGAGGAGTGCATGAAGTGTGTGGTGTCACTCCTACGAGACTTGGCCTACCAATGGTGGAACACCCTTGTCTCGGTTGTACCAAGGGAGAGGATAACTTGGGAATTCTTCCAATAAGAGTTCCGTAAAAAGTATATTAGCCAAAGGTTTATAGACCAGAAGAGGAAGGAATTTCTAGAATTGAAATAATGCTGAATGATAGTAACAGAGTATGAGTATGAATTCGTGAGGCTCAGCAAATACGCTCGGGAGAGCGTATCCACTGAAGCCATCATGTGTAAAAGGTTTGAGGAGGGATTCAATGATGATATCTGATTTTTTGTTGGTATTCTAGAATTGAAAGAATTTGTTATGCTAGTAGAGAGAGCTTGCAAGGCCGAGGAATTGGCCAAAGAGAAAAGAAAGGCTATGATTGAGGCCGAGATGCAAGGAAAAGGCAGATGAGTAAGTCATTCCAATCCAAAGCAAAGAGGTCCAAGGAAATGAATCCTCGAATGACCGTTTCATCTGAGTATTCACATCAAGATCGTGGTAAAACATATCCGAACTCTAGGGTTTAAGTCACCTCGATGGCAATGTGGGTAATGTGAAGTCTAGTAAACCCAAGTGTCAAAGATGTGATAGACAACATATTGGAGAGTGTTGGGGAAATAGCTAAGCTTGCTAAAAGTGTGGTTCTCGAGAGCATAATATCAAAGACTGTCCTGAGATGGATGAGAAAGATAGAAAATAAGATGTGTGAGCGAGTAATGTTCCTTCGAGAGGTAAACCACAGAATAACCCAGGAAGTGGAGTTAACAGTAGAGGTGAGCCTAGAGATTCCACCATGAGATTAGAGGGTAAAGCTCCTACAAGGACATATGCCATTCGCTCTTGCGAAGAGGCATCATCCCCAGATGTGATTACGGGTACTTTTTCACTTCATGATATCTCTATTGTTGCTTTGATTGATCCGGGGTCTACCCATTTGTATATTTGTATGAAATTGGTTTCTAGCATGGGTATGCTTTTTGAGTCTACAGAATTCATGATAAAAGTGTCAAATCTGTTAGGAAAGCATGTGATAGTTGACCAAGTGTGTAGAAACTGTCCCTTGATGATTAAAGGCCATTGTTTTTCGACTAACCTCATACTATTACCGTTTGATGAATTTGATTTAATTCTTGGCTTTGATTGGTTGACTGTTCATAATGTGTTAGTAAATTTTGGTAGTAAGTTTATTGAATTGAGATGTGAAAATAGGAATATTATTCGAGTTATATCAGGTGAACTAGAAAGCTTACCTATATTGATTTCTTCTATGACTGCTGAAAAGTACGTGAGAAAAGGGCATGAGTTCTATCTTGCGTTTGTGTTGAATACCCAAGAGTTAGAAGTAAAGATTGAGTCAGTGCCTATGGTATGTGAGTACTTGGACGTGTTTCTAAGGAGTTACCTGGACTACCACCAATTAGAGAAGTCGAATTTAGTATTGAGTTGGTCCCTGGTACAGTACCTATTCGGTTGCCCTGTATAGGATGGCACCGTTGGAGTTAAAAGAGTTGAAGGCTCAGTTACAAGAGTTAACAGATAAGGGCTTTGCAAGACCAGGTTATTCTCCGTGGGGGTGCTCTCGTACTTTTTGTGAAAAAGAAAGATGGATCAATAAGGTTATGTATAGACTACCGACAGCTCAACAAGGTGACGGTTAAGAACAAGTATCCTTTGCCAAGGATCAACGATTCGTTTGACCAAATGAAGGGAGCCACAGTGTTTTCTAAGATAGACTTAAGGTCTGGTTATTACCAGTTGAGAGTTAAGGAACAGGATATAACGAAAACTGCATTTCGGACGAGATATGGCCATTATGGGTTCCTCGTCATACGGATAAGTTTGTATTTGTTTTTATTGATGACATATTAATTTATTCTCGAGATGAGAGTGAGCATACGGAGCATTTGAAAACTATTTTGCAAACTTTAAGAGATAAGCAGTTGTATGCCAAGTTTAGCAAAAGTGAGATTTGGCTTAGAGAGGTCGGATTCTTAGGACACATCATGTCAGGTGATGGAATTAGAGTTGACCCGAGTAAGATATCGGCTATTGTGGAGTGGAAATCGTCGAGGAATGTATCAGAAATTAAAAGCTTTTTGGGCTTAGCGGGATGTTACAGACAGTTTGTCAAGGGATTCTCCATGATTGCTACACCAATGAAGAGGTTGCTACAGAAAGATGTTAAGTTTGAATGGATAGAAAAGTGCCAACAGAGTTTTGAGGAACTAAAAGTATTGTTGACTGAAGCATCAATTTTTGTGCAACCGAAACCGGGAAAGGAATTTGTGGTGTATAGCGATGTATCCTTAAATGGATTGGGGTGTGTACTTATGCAAGAAGGTAAGGTAATAGCTTATGCCTCGAGACAACTGAAGCCGCATGAGAAAAACTATCAAACTCACGATTTAGAGCTGGCCGCCATAGTGTTCGCACTGAAAATTTGGAGACACCATTTGTATGGCGAAAGGTGCCAAGTATTCACCGACCATAAAAGCCTAAAGTATTTGATGACTCAAAAGGAGTTAAACCTAAGGCAGCGGAGATGGTTAGAGTTGATAAAGGATTATGAGTTGATAATTGACTATCACCCTGGAAAGGCGAATGTGGTCGCTGACGCTTTGAGTAGGAAGTCATTGTTTGCCTTGAGGGCTATGAATACTCAGTTGTCTATGACTGACGATGGTTCAATTTTAGCCAAGCTGAGAGCGAAACCAATATTTTTGCAAGAGATTTGCGAAGCTCAAAAAGGTGATGAATAGTTGAAATCTAAAATAACTCAGTGCGAGACAGGTATAGAATCAGATTTTGGATTGGTTCAAATGGTTGTTTAATGTTTCGAGACAGAATTTGTGTACCCAAAAACGATGAGCTTATTTAGAAGATTTTACATGAAGCACATAGCAATTGTATGTCTATCCATCCGGGTAGTGTGAAAATGTATAACGACCTGAAGAAAATGTATTGGTGGTCGGGGATGAAAAGAGACATCTCAGAGTTTGTCTATAAGTGTTTAATTTTTCAGCAAGTGAAGGCTGAACACCAAGTACCTTCGGGTGTACTTCATCCTGTGATGGTTCTCGAGTGGAAATGGGACCATATTACCAAGGATTTTGTGTCTGGTTTACCGTTGACATCAAAGAAGAAAGATGTTGTATGGGTTGTGGTTGATAGGCTGGCTAAGTCGGCTCATTTATATCGGTGCGTACCGATTATCCACTTGAGAAACTGGCCGATTTGTATAATTCTAAAATTGTGAGACTTCACGGAGTACCTCTATCGATAATTTCGGATAGAGATCCGAGGTTCACATCACGATTTTGGAAAAAGCTGCAAGAAGCTTTGGGGACAAAGTTGAATTTTAGTACTACTTTCCATCTACAAACCGACGGTCAGTCGGAGAGAGTAATTCAGATTCTTGAAGATATGTTGTGGTGTTGTGTTCTTGAGTTCCAAGGTAGTTGGGAAAAGTACTTATCATTGGTAGAGTTTGCCTACAACAATAGTTATTAGTCGAGTTTGAAAATGGCACCTTATGAGGCCTTGTATGGGCGTAAGTGCCGAACACCTTTGTATTGGTCCGAACTCAAGGAAAATCATATACACGGGGTTGATTTGGTTAGAGAAATTGAAGAAAAAGTAAAAGTGATTCGTGGTTGCTTGAAGCTGCTTCAGATAGACAGAAATCCTACACGGACTGGAAACGGAAATAGATTGAGTTTTAAGTCGGCGATAAGGTATTTTTGAAAGTATCCCCGTGGAAGAAAGTCCTTAGATTCGTTAGAAAAGGCATGTTCATTCCACGTTTTATCGTACCATATGAGATTACCGAGAGGATAGGCCAAGAGCTTATCGTTTGGCTTTGCCATTGAAGTTGGAAAAGATTCACGATGTATTCCATGTGTCTATGTTATGCCGCTATCGTTCTGACCCATCACACGTGATTTCACCAACAAAGGTTGAGATTTGTTCAGACATGACCTATGGTGAAGAGCCGGTTAAGATTTTAGATCAAGAGGTCAAGCAATTGAGGAATAAAAGTATAGCACTTGTAAAAGTATTATGGCATAGACATGGGGTTGAAAAGGCCACATTGGAACCCGAGGAGATCATAAGAGACCAATACCCGAACCTTTTTGCTGGTAAGATTTTCAGGGACGAAAATCCCTAAGAGGGAGAACTGTAACAGCCCGATTTTGGGACTAGTCAAAATAGTGGTTTTGGAACCACTAATCTGAGGCTGAAGAAATTAGTTTTAATATTATTTTATATGTTATAACATGATTGTGTGGGTGCATGAAAATTTTGGTGCATTAATTTTAGTGATTGCATGCTTAATTTTGAAAAAAGATTAAATCGCATAAAGTGCGAAAGTTTTGTTCTAATGCTAAAGGTGTCAAATAGCTATAGAATATTAAATTGGAGGTCTCTAATGTGCAATTAGGCCCTTAGTAATGTGTTGGCCTACCATAGGGGACAAGGAAATGAAAAATTGGTCAAGGTTGGTGGATTAGGTGACTTAATTGGAGAAATAGAATAAAACAAAGGAAAGCTGTCACCTTTTTCATTCACCCTTCTCTCCACCGATTTTTACACTCAAGAAAGGGACATAGAAGCTTGAAAATTTCAGCAACCTTTAATCTTTGCAAGTAAGTGTTTTTTTATGGTCATTTTTGATAATTTTTGTACTTTTGGAACCATTGTAGCTTAAGCTAGCTAATGAGGGAACTATTGTGAAAAATGGTTGAAAGTATAGGGTTTTACTATGGAAACATTAGTGATGTTTGCTGAAATTTTTTGGAAGAAAATAAAACTTGGTTGTTAAATAAACAACTTTTGTGAAAGGGGTTTCAATGAAAACACCTAAAAAGGACCTTTTTGTAAAGGTTGGAAATTAGGTAGTTAATGTGTGAAATAATTAGTATTGTGACTTGCTATAAGAGTAATAAATGTTCAGCTAGGCTTGTTTAAGGAGGAAATTTGATTAGAATCATTTTACGAGCCTAGGGGCAAAATCATAATTTTGTGAAAGTCTAAGGGCAAACCAGTAATTTTGCCAAAATAGAAATTTTGAAATGTTTTGAATAATGTGGTGATTAAATAAGTGAATATGTCATTATAGATCAAGAAGAATGTGGAATCAACCTTGACCGAGGAAAAGGCAAGTTTTCAGACTAAACTTTAAATTGACGTATTTTGTATCGAGATAAGTTTAAATGTAAATGATACATCCTTTTTACTTATGTTTTTACATATAAATGTATTATGTGAAATGTGAATAAATATTATTGATATCTATTAAAATGATAGAAAGTGAGGAAATTCTCGGATGAACATTTGAATTAGGAAAATGATAAAGATAAATACCGTATTTATTAGTATTTGGTGGGCTACATGCAATATCACTGTAGTTATTATTATTGGTGAGCTGGGTGTGATACCACTGTATTTATTATTTTTGGTGGGCTATGTGCGATACCACCGTATTCATGATTATTGGTGGGCTATGTGCGACACCACCGTGGATATGTGATTATCTGGTGGGCTGTGTGCAAAACCACCATATATCCGGTAATATTCCAAAGTGTTCATAGAGAAACTTTGACTAAGTGAAATTACATGTGATTTTGTGATGACAAGTGCAGGGTATAAGTGCATGAAAATGTAAGCAATGTTTATGATATGTATTTGAGTTGTGGTTAGATTTGAAATAAGTAAGTACAACTACAAGGTTTAGAATTGTTCTTGAGTTGTATGAAATGTTCTTGATGAATAAGTATGTGGTATGGCGTTCATTGTTTACATGTAAACTTACTAAGCTTTATGCTTACTCCTTCTCTTTTCCATTTCCTTATAGTGCCATCATGCTAACTCAGGGATTCGAAGGAAGTCGGAGCTCGTTTCACACTATTAAGCTATTCTTTTGGGTATAGTAAAGTTTGATTATTTTGAGTATGGCATGTATAGGGACTTAGTCTTTGTCAAGTGTCATCTTGTTTTTGCCAAAAGTGTTGGCATGTTTTGGAAATTGATTCATTTTGTATAATACCAAGGTTGATGGCTATTACTCATTATTGTTATATGAAAGTGATGATGTTTTTCATGGATGTGTAAATTGCATGGTTGGGTATTTGGTATATTTTTCATGAATAAGTAGGTTGTTTGATGTGGCTTATGATGGTATAAGTAAGGGTGGCAAAAAGGGCTTGGTAAATAGCCCTTTTTATGTCCACACGGGTAGACACACAGTTAGACACACGGGCATATGTCTAGGCCATGTGCGACACACGGTCTTCCCTATAGGCGTGTAGCTCAACCATGTGTCGCCTGCATCCTAAGTTGGCAAAACAGAATGTCCAGTAGTAACCACACGCCTGAGACATAGCCATGTGTCTCGAACGTGTAAAAGACACGGCCATAGGACATGGGCATGTACCCAGGCCATGTGAAGTCTGCACCTAAATTTAGGAATTTAATTCGCCACACGGTCTAAGGACACGGGCGTGTGCCTTGGCCGTGTGACCATATAAGGTTGCTGACATTAGAAACAGAATGTCAAGGTTTTTACACACGGGCCAAGACACGGGCATGTCAAGGCCGTGTGAGGGACACAGGCATGGGACATGGGTGTGCCCCTAAATGCTTAGGCCGAGTGTGTTACACGGTCCGTCAACATGGCCATGTTAACAGGTCACACGGACGTTTGCCCCTATTTTCAGGGTTCATTTTTCAAAGTTTTCTAAAGAACTCGGTTTGGTCCCGAACCATTTCTAAAGTGTGTTTTGGGCCTCGTAAGCACATATTAAGGATTTTAATTTGAAGATTGAAAAGTTTTAAATTTGAACACACTTTTATAACCCAAAATGTATGTAAGTATGTGTTTAAGTTAGGTAACGCCTTTTACCCTGTTCCGGTGTCAAACACGAGTAAGGGGTGTTACAGTAGCATAGAAACTTGAATCAATAGGTCTTTAAATAGGTTGTAACGTGGCTAGGATAGGGGTAGGTAAAAGATAGATAAATTTAGGCTAATAACCTCTAGACTCAGCTTCAATCGGACCTTCGGAATAATTACCTTCAATATGCCTACTTACTTTGCTTTCACCTGCTCTTTTGTACATCTATTTTCTTTCAAGTACATATGCCTTTTTTTTACGAGCATTTTGCTTATCTACTAGAAATTTTTTAAGCATTTGATACTTCTTTTCAACTCCCCCAAACTTATTTTCAAAGAATATTCTGAATGGTACTGATTCTAGTGTTTGAAAAAATTTAAAGATAATTAAGAGGAAAGTGATGGTTAAATATTGCAAAGGTTCAAAAAAAATTAGGCCATATAGTCTCAAAGTTGGGTTTCAAGGGATAAAAATTCATCAAGGTTGGCTTGAAAGGCTCAAACGGTCCAAACAAAAGTTGCCTAAATCATTTTCAACATTCCATGCTTCCTAGGATTTCGCCTCAAGAAATTACTAAGTTAATTCTAGAGACTTAAACTTTCATGCATACCTAACTTTCCTAAGGACCTACAAATTTTAAGATATGATTTGCATGCTTTATTAAAAATACATTTATGTCATTATTAAGCTAACATAACAATTTATTAAAGTAATCAAACTTTATTTATACTGAAGTTTAACGTACTTTACAAAATTTCAAATTTATTGAGCAAAATATATCCTAATAATAATTAAAAGAAAATTTTATTCAAAGTGGAAACAATTTCAATTTTTTGGTCCCCCCTACTTAAGTTGAACAATGTCCTCATTGTTAAAAGTGAATAGATAATATACACCAGGTAGGAGTCTAGAAAAGAGGAGGTAAGTCAATTTGACTGCTTAAGTACCAAGCTTTCTCTAAATCCAATCCTAGACATGTATATATCCATTGCCACACTTTACACTTTGTGACTTGTTCATTTTTATTTATGATTTCCACCTCTTTTTTTATTATGCAAAAAAATAAAAATCATAATAGAACCTAATCCTAAAACATTAAATAACCTAGGAAAGAAAATGAAATAAAGTAAAGATCCCCCCTTTTTATTTATCTGAAGATCCATCAGAATCTGACTCATCTTTTTCCTTCCTCGACATTGGAGTCCATGGTTCAAGTATAAAGTCTGGAAATTCATGCACAAAAATAAATGGGTTATGAAATATATATTTTAAATGCATCTCTGATTGAGTCATCCTGTATTTTTGAGTATCTCCAGTAATCTTGTTACTGCAACTATATGTGTTGCATCATAGCCATTATACCAAATTGTTCACTTCGTGGAATAGTGATAGATAAAGGGACTTTTAGCGTCAAACTTAGGAAATTTGTTAAGGGTGGTTTCAGTTTTGGGCAGGTGGGTGAGTAGCTGAAGGTAAGGTTTAGAGTTGAAGAGGGTGGTGACTTTAAGCATAGTTTAGGTGCGGTAGTTGGTGACTTCGAATGAAGGTGTTTGGGGTGGTGATTCAGGGAGTTAAGGGCTGCAACATTAAGAGGCTAAGTGAGATGCACTATTGGGCTACTTGGGAGTGGTGGTGGAGCAAGGTAAGGGCTATAGGTTTGTGTGGAAAAGGGTTGAATATTTCCCTTCTTAGAAGTGTCTTAAGCCCAATGGCAGCTCCTTTTTGGATCCTAAGCTCCTATACTGAAAATAAATAAAAAAACTCAAAGAAATTAGTGCTTGGGTTAAAAGTTGACCCTTTATTTAACAAAACAAATACTTAAATTCTTTGGGCTACTTAGAAAAATATTTTTTTTGAAAAATTTCATTAAATTAAACTCTCAGGAAAGACTGGAGGGGTCACAGATGGTCTCGCTTAAGTCCCGATCTCCTAGCAAGAGTTTTAATTAATGTAATGAGCCAAAGAAAATTTTATCTAAGTCTACCATTTTATTCAAATGAGAAAAAAACTAAAAATATAAAATAATGATAGAGAAAGTGAAGAGAACTCCCTCCATTTTATTCAGGATCGTCATTGGCTATGGTGCTGTCAAATGGCCATTTGTCATACTAACCATAACCATCTAGGAATTAATCATATTCTTTCCCATCAAATCTGTCCAACATCTTATTAGGGAAAGAAAACCCGTAATGATCTTTCCTGGTGGCCTTATTTAACTTTCTGTAATTCATTCCTACAAATCCTCCAACCCGTGACTCGAATATCTATAATAATCCATTCGACACCCTTCTTGTGCTTTTCCAAAACAACAAATGACTCTTCTTCTTCATTCTTGGTGAACTCAACTGAAATCATGATAGGTAAAAATGGAGATAAACCCAAATAATCATATTTCAAATGAAGAGGCAAAGGGCAAAGTCTTTAGTTCCAATTCGACTGGCTCTTCAATCAACACTTTTGGTTGTATGTACTCCCAAGATAATAACTCTAATGATTCCAGTAGAACTTCCTGAGTGAATCCCTTTGTTTTAGCTTCTAAAAAAGCCAAACCTTCCTCGTCTTCATCATCACTTGGTGAATCTGCTAGTAGAATACATTCTAACGGATTATCTACAGAATTGAGCTCTAGCTCTGTAGAAGCCAATGATTCCATCTTGGAAATAACAGAACATTCTTTAACTACATTTGGGGATTTAGTAGCATCGAAGTTCATATGGTATCATTTTAAGTCACAAAGATACAGCCAAAGTTCATCAACCAATACTTAATCATACCAAATCTGTTTCACCCATTTCAATACTCAATTCAATGCTATTCACCTATTCAAACACTAATCAACTTAACTTGCTTTACTAAGCATAATTCACATATATATAATTCATCCAACTAAACCAATTCAAATATACATAATCACTTCAACTCCATTCATTCAAGATAAGTCTATTTTCAAACATTAAAAGAAAAAAAACTATTTGCATATTCATAAACATGATCAAGTTCATCATTTTATGCCAACACAAATGGCCAAAATACACATCCATCAAATAAACCATTTGGACACAAGCCTATACATGCCATATACCATATATACATAGCTTCAAAAGTACCAAAATAGATGATAGATAGTGCGATGAAGTCTCTGATGATTTTCAAATCCGAGCTAGCTTCGTAGAACTATAAAACTTAGAAACAATCAAACAGAGTAAGCTTTAAGCTTAGTAAGTTCGTATGTGAACATGAAATAATCACAATATTCACTAGCAATTCAAAATGGATTATATCATAAACATTTAAAGCATCAATTCATGAGCTATGATAGAATTTATCCATATCATCATTCATAAGTTCTCAACTTTATATATCTTGATACTTGAATAATCTTCCGTATGTACCTGTATCGATACATATCTATTTCTCGTCAATACTTTTACAAACATTTCCGGTTTACAAATGTTTTTGATACTAATTCATTGATTTTTTTCGATGCCATAATCCAACTATAGTCTTACACGTATTTTGCCAAGGCCCTGTCGTGGTCTTTCATTCACATGCCATAACCCGGTTATGGTCTTATTATTCGGTTGCCATAGCCCAGCTATGGTCTTAATCGGTAACTTGCCTTACTCAATCTGTACATTTCATTTAATAACTCAACATTTAATCAATAGAATAATTACTATATCAATTTTATTCATCAAATAGATAGGTACACATTTAAGTTCAATTATACGAACTTACCTCGTATTCAGAATTGTCGTATCGGATCAACTACTCGTTAACTTTGCTTTCCCCCCGATCTAAATCTGAATTCTTTCTTTTTTGATCTATATGAATTCAAAATTGACTTATTCAATCATATATTCTTTCAATTTAGTCCAAAACGTACATTTAGGCATATTTGCACTTTAGCCCCTAAACTTTCACACTTTTAACAATTTAGTCCCTATTTCACAAATACATAAAATTCACATAATTTCATTATACTCTAGCTTATCCAAATTACCTATAGGTCCCTAGCAACCCATAACTTTAATTTATTTCACATTTCAACTCCTCAATTTACAAATTTCATAATTTAATTCCTTTTTGACATTTTTGTCAAAAATCACTTTACAAAACATGTTTAACTATCATCAAGCTTTCATATTCTATCATCAATCATCAAATTACTCAAACATTCATTAATGGAAACCCTCAAAATCTTTGACAATTTTAAAATCTAAGGTACGGGCTAGCTAGATTTCAAAGCAACGATCTCAAAAACGTAAAAATCATCAAAAACCGAGCTCAAATCGTACCTTATTCAAGCCTAATGTGTGCCGAACCATAAGTGTCCATCAATGGCTTCTTTTCTTCTTCAATGTTCGGCTAGAAGATGATAATGAAGCTAAATTTTTATTATGTTTTATTAATATTAACCTTATTAACTAATTTACCAATATAACCTTAATGAATAAACATTAAAAAACATATAATGGTTGCCCATAATAGTCCACTATCATTTAAAATGGTCTAATTACCATTTAAGGCCATCATATTTTAAATCCAAAGTCAATTGACACCTTTAACTAATAGCATGCAACTTTTGCATTTTACGCGATTTAGTCCTTTTTCTCAAATTGAGCTATTAAACGATAAAATTAGCTCACAAAATTTTCACACATATATAAAATCATGCTGTAAACACATAAAATGATATTAAAATAATTTTATGGCATCAGATTTGTGGTTCTAAAACCACTGTTTCGATTTAGCTAGAATCGGACTGTTACAACCATGGGTAAAAAAGAAGAAAAGTTACTAATGTCGAATTCGAATGATGCAAGAGGATTTTAGGCTACATCTATTTATAGGTTAAAAAATATTATTCTAATCAATGTCAAACAGAAGCAGTGTAGTGAGGTTGAAACACCTTATTCTAATCAATATCAAATAAAAAAAGTGTACCAAGTCCAAGCCCTAACCTCCCAAGTTTTCTGAAAAGATATGGAACTGAGGGGTGAGTTATAAAACTCATTGTAGTCTTAACACACAAAGAAGTAGCAAATAAAACAGTAAATAACAACATACAATTTTTCAATTGTAACAGCTCTTACCCGTATTCGACTCCTGAACCGGGTAACGAGGCATTATCGTATTTAACTTGCTCAATCATACAATATCGATCCATAAAAAATTCATTTCAAATTAAAACTTTTCATTCGTGACCATAATGTCCTTATTATAGGCCTATGAGACCCTAAACTTACACTTGGAATGATTCAGAACCAAACCAGAAACTTTTGAACACTTAGAAAATTTTGACTCAAAACAGGGCCACACGCCCGTGTGGCATATCACATGCCCGTGTTCCACACGCATGTGGATTTATTTTTCACTTTGAACCTATAGGGGTTTTCACATGGCCTGACACACGTCCGTGTCAATAGCCTGTGTCCCTCACACGACCATGATATGCCCGTGTCTTCACTCGTGTGTAAAAACTTCGTCATTCTTTTTGTGACGCCACCATCTCAATAAAGTCACACGGCCAAGGCATACGCCCGTGTCCTTAGACCGTGTGTCGAATTAAATTCCTAATTTTAGGTGCAGACTTCACACAGCATAGGTACATGTCCATGTCTTAGGCCATGTCTCCCACACGGTTGAGACATACAGTTGTGTCTCAGCCTGTGTGTTTACTACTGGGTATTCTAACTTGTCAACCTAGCATGCATGGGGATACACAACCTCTCAACACGCCCATGCGGCTGACCGTATGTCACACACGGCCTAGACATAAGCCCGTGTGTCTACTCGTGTGGACAATTGTAAGGTTATCTACCAAGCCATTTGCCACCCTACAAAGCAACCACATATACCAAATCAATTCAACATACATCATGACCATAAGGCACTTGCCAGAACTCAAAATCAAAACATCCACACAAGCATGCACTTCATGAATTCCATCATCATTGAATATATGAACTTGTCAAGTATTGGCCAATTTCCAATGACCATTTACAAAATGACTTGAACAACATTAATAGCCAACACTTTGGCTAACAAATATGACATAACAAAATGACCAAGTCCTATACATGCCATGCTCAAAATAAATCTAACTTTGCTATACCAAAGAGAAGTTGATAGTGTGGTTCCGAACTCCGCCGTCATACGATCCCTGAGTTAGCTTGGCGATACTACAAGGAAAAGGGAAATAAGAGGGGTAAGCATAAAGCTTAGTAAGTTTGTATGAAATAAATAGCAACATAAAGGCTCATAATGCCATCCGTTCATTTCGTTGAATAAGAATACAAAGTCTTAAGCACATTGCTATAGCTTACTCATGCTTACTCTTGCTGTAACATCCTGAAATTGGGCCTAGTAGAATTGGGCCTAATGGGCCTTGGGCGTAGAAGTGTTTAAATTTTTTGAGAACAAAAGAACAGCATTATTTCAAGTTGGACTTATGAGGAAGGTGATTTTGGAAAGTTACGGGGTTTCTAGGAAGTTTCGGGTTCAAGTTAGGCTATAGGAAAATTTTAGTGTTGAAGCACTTTAAGGAGAAAAGGTAAGTGGCATCAAGACTTAAGGAAGTAAGTGTGTATTTTGCTAGCACAAGTGAAGCACATGGTGGAGTGGTGTGGCGTCAAATGGAGAGCATGGAGGGAGGGGGTTCGAATCCTACCTATTGAAAATTTTGGATTTATTTTGTGTTTTCTTTCCAAGTGTCGGCCATGGTTCTAAATATGGTAAATGAGACTTTTTATTGATGGAAAGAAGACTAATAAAATAAGGTAAGGAGGAAAACAAGAGAAAAAGAAGGAAAGAAATAAAAAAAAAAGGCAAGGGAGGGAACATGTTGGCCGAATATTAGGAGTTGCTTAAGAAAGAATTTTGGTCAACACTCATCTTTTTGGTAAAGATGATACACGGTTTTGGGAGGGGGTCTTGGTAGCCGAATTTTTGCAATAGTCATTTGGAAAATTTTGGTGCTTGTAAGGCTTGTTTTCTTTTAGCATTTTGGTATTCTCTTTTTCCAATTCTTTCCCTTTGCTTGCCAAATTTCTAAAGCATATATTCACCTCATTTTCTCTTGTTTTGGCCGAAACACTCTAGCCATTGTTCATCTTGTTCCCTTTTTGTGCCGTAACCCTCAATCCATCTTTGTTCATTCTTTCTTTGTTGTTGAAACACTCACCTCGTTTTGATCATCTTCTCCTTGGTAATAGACGAACTCCCTAACACTTCTTCTCCATTTTTCTTTCTCTTTTCTCACCATTTCTTTTATTTTCTCTCTTTTTCATTTGTCAATAATATTTGAAGGCCGAACCTTCCTTGTCCTTTTCTCTCCATTAGTAGAATCGTATTATAATGGAAAGCCGAATCTCATATTCTTGTCTCATCCGTAACCATAAGTCAATTGGTGGAAATCGGTTCATCATCATTAAAGGACAAAATCACACGATATTCTCTACTTGTTAATCCTTCGAAAATAGTGTGGTAATGATTTGAAAGGAAAAGCGATTGGAGAACACAAAATGAGTGGATTTGTAATTCCTACTCCTAAGTTCAAATGAAGGGCGGTATCGGTAGTTCAGGATTTTCCACCGGTTGTGGACCATCGTCCGGTGAGAATAGACAAACTGTGGTCATTCACGATATTAAGGGTGCCGACGGTCAAGAAGGTTTAATCCTTACCATAATCAGGTGTGTAATCTCACACCAAAATCTCGCAAATCTGTGATTTATCATCATGTTAGAAAAATCGATCGATGTTGCTTAAGAACTTAATAACGGTAAAATGATATGAATCGAGTGATTTGCTTAAACATCGTTAATACTAAGATTTGTCAAAATCGGAGTTGATTTGTAAAATTACGAAAATACACTCAATGGGATGTTTCTATCAAAATACCTTAATGGGCCGAATTACGAAAATACCCTATGGGTCGAATTACGAAAATGCCCTAATGGGCCGGTTTGCTAGAATGCCTTAGTGGGCCAAATTAGTATTGCTTTAATGGGCCGAATATTCGAAATATTTTATTAGATTAATGGTTATTATATATGTGGATATTTTATTATGTATGTTGCATTTCCACATTTTGCATGCGGTGGGGAAAATGTATGGAGAGTAGTGTAGCCAGGTGGCATTGCCACAAAATGTTCATTATAATGCTTACTTATGATTTCAGTGGCAAGGCCACAATAAAAATATATGATAGCAGCTTGACTGCAAACTTTGGTGTGAGCGGCAGGGTGGGTTGACTTGATCCCCACAGGTGTGATTGGCTGGTCGGGGGTGTGATGGATGGATGGGTTGGGTTGCATACATTTACTTTATTTAAATATTCTTATGTAAATGGGCTTCGGCTCAAGATTATGCTATATGGGCTCAGGCCTAAGATGTTGCTTTACGGGTTCAGGCCTAGTGGATGACGGTAAGGGGATTATACACTGAGTTCTAGTAACTCACCCCTCCTTCTTAATCCTTGCAGGTAATACTCAGTGATGTGGACTTGGGCCATGGATGACTTGGTGGAGGCCATACTATAGCAATGGCATTTTCAGACTTTAGTAAATTTCATTTTCTGCTTTATTACTTTTACTATTTTGGGTTTAAAGTTGTAATAAGGCCTCTAGGATAAACTTTAATTTGCTTTATGTTTGGACGTATTTATTATTTTTCTTGAATTATTTTAAATGGGGTTTTTCTAAAATCATAAATAAAGGTTTTCCAAAATAGATTAACAAATGGATTTCATAATAAATTTTACAAATAATTTAACTCGAAAATTCTCTTTTGAATTATCAACAATATTTTTTAAAAAAGATTACTAGTTTAATTATCGATTCTTCAATCAACCTTTCAAGATTAGTAGTATTTTATCGAGTATTTCTAAATCAAATTTGTTTTCTTAAACAATAGCCTAATAACAACATCTTTAGCAAGAATCATAAGTTCTTTATTTGTTTTCTTCATGTGACATGCCGGATCTGGTCATACAGCATGGGCCGAGTTTGGGGTGTTACACTTACCAATTACATGTCATGTCACATATCGTAAACGTTTCTCGTGAATTACTACCTGTATCACTCCATCACATAGCTTTAGCACTAATTTCATCTCTATTATGAACTTAACTATTTATCTCGATGACTCACTTGAATTACCCGAGGATAGACAATCATCAACATACACGTAAACATGGTGCCATTGCCACATCCCAGATATGGTCTTACATGGGGTCACATCTCGATACTGATGCCATATCCCGGATATGGTCTTATACGGAATCCCATATCGATGTCGATGCCATATCTTAGATATGGTCTTATACGATTTTCATATTCGATGCCGATGCCATATCCCAGATATGGTCTTACACAGGATCTCAATTCGATGCCGAGGCCATGTCCCAGACATGGTCTTATACGGGACCTTACCAATCTCATGTCTCGATGATAATATCCTCTCACTTCTTAAAGTCCAACCAAGACTTCAACATCATAAAGTTTCATCATTTTCTCATTTAGCATCATTACTCAATGTAACAGCTCGATTTAGGGCCTAGTCAGAATAGTGGTGCGAGACCACAAACCCGAGATGAAATTATGAGTTTTAAGGTTTATGTCATGTTTGCATGCTAGTATGAAGGTTTCATGAAGAAATTTTGCTAAATTGTGATTGAATGGTCAAAAGGACTAAATTGCAAAAGTTGCAAAATATGAATTTCTTGAAGCTTTTCATATGAAATAGCTTTAGAATAATAATTATGAACCCCTAGATAACAATTTTCCCAAAATTTAATTTTTGGACAAAATTGGTCATGAGATAGTTTTATGGAAATTTTTAAAGAGAGGGGCATTTTGGTCATTTGCCTAATAAATGATTAAAATGGGAAAAAGATGACAAAAATCCATTCATCTTCTTCCCCAAGCTGCCAAAAATTCCAATAGCCATTGTTAGGGCTCTTTCAATTTTCCAAGCTTGCTAGTAAGTGCTCCTGAGCCCAGTTTTTGATATTCTTCGTATTTTTGAAGTCATGGTAGCATGAGTAAGCTATTTTTAGTTATTTGATGAGCTATAATGGATGTTCAAAAATGTGGTCATTTACGACATGCATGTATTTTGATGTTCTATGGAAGATTATGAAAGCTTGATATAGTAGAAACATCTTTTGTTAAGTGATTTTCCATGAAAATGCATGTAGGGACTTGATTGTGAAAATCTTAAGTTTGGTCATACATGTGTGATTTTGTGAGAATTGATGATTTCTATAGTTGAGATTATTAATCAGCTAAGCATGTAGTTTAAGAAAGTTGTATAAAAATCATTTTACGAGCCTAGGGGCGAAAGTGCAAATATGAGGAAGTATAGGAGCAAAATAGTAATTTTGCCAAAGATTGAGTTATGAGTCAATTTAGTCAATGTGCTTATTAAATGGTCTATTTATGATTATAGATCAAGAAAAACAAAGCCTGGATCAAAATCGAGGCAAGAACAAAGTCGAGGACTAAATTGCATATCTACATACATTTTGTATATTGAGGTAAGTTTGTATGATTTCTAAGCTTTATGATTTCTATCATTGAATTGCTTAGTATAATGTACATTGTTATCATGGAATGCTTAATGTTAGTTAAATAAAGAAATCAATGTGATTAAATATGAACAAGTTATCATGTAAGTCCAAGGACCCAAGCTTGGCATTGAACAAGTTATCATGTAAGTCCAAGGACCCAAGCTTGGAATTGAACAAGTTATCATGTAAGTCCAAGGACCGAAGCTTGGCATTGAACAAGTTATCATGTAAGTCCAAGGACACAAGCTTGGCCTTGAACAAGTTATCATATAAGTCCAAGGTAAGCTTGGCATTGATTCAAGAAGAGATATATCATGAAAGACCGTATCTAGGATATGGCTTTGGCATTAAGTTATGTGGGATGAGATTTAGTATCCTCGATTATTTGCAGAAATTCATCGAGAAAATGAGTAAAGTTAAAATGAGATAACAAGAAAGCTAAATAAGAAAAGATATTACCAAGTTGAAATTGAGTATTATTTATGTTATGAATGATGAATTAGAGATCATGATTATTAAATTAAAGTATGTTGATCAATGTGATCAAGTGATACAGACACCATGTTTACCTTACAAGTATGAGGATTGTAAGTATCATGTAACACCCCAAACCCAGTCAATACACCACGACCGGATTTGGTATGTCACGGAGTGAAAACTTTTGAATAAAACAAGTTACTAGTTACCGGTTAAATTCTATTACAAATCTATTTGTTGTTACTAGTTTTTAGAAATCATACCACACTTATTACAAAAAAAAATCGAGTGAAATGAGCATAGTCAAGTTGAAACCATTTGCATTTGGAGTTGTTTGAAACTTTAGGTTTGGAATCATCTATGTTAACTTTGTTATTACCTTGTGAATAATGTTACTTGATGGTAACGTTTGAAAAACCCAATATCGAGTATAGTTTTGAAAACATCGATTTAATCCCAGTTTCTTAAGCAATATCAAACTATTAATCACATGCATAAGATAAGTAAAATAAAATCCAGAAGTAAAACCCAAAATAATAATTAGCGGCCTTATTACAAAACCAAAACCAAATTAAAAGAAAGTAAATAAAACCAAAATAGTACTTTAAAGTCAAAACCGAAACTAGCATGCATGGCCACCTTGAGTCCTCCCCGGCTCCAGATCCGCGATCTATGCCTCATCTGCAAAATATATGGGAAGGGGTGAGTCACCGAGACTCAGTGCATAAATCCCCAACCCGATAGTGCAAGCACTTACGCAAATCATTAGTATAACATGCAAATCATACAAACCCCATAACCTAACCATCCAATCTCCTTTAACTACCCTGTGTGGTCAAAACCACTGGTGGTCAAAACCACTGGTGACCGTAGTCACAAATATGTGTATATCGCTGTGGTCAAAACCACTGGTGACAATCTCGTAATTAATCTTGTGGGGCCAACCCACTTTGGTATCAAACCACTGAGACGAGTCACAATATCCATATGTGGTCAAAACCACTGGTAGTCAAAACCACTGGGACTTAGTCACAAATTATAATATCAAAGACGGGGCCAACCCGTCGTGTGGTCAAAACCACTGGTGACAGTCCAAATAATTCTTCCCCCTCCTCTCAACAATCCCACCATCATGTCCATAACAATCGTGGCATAACAACACATGATGATGCAAATAACATATGGCATAACCTTAAACAATGACATGATAGCATATAACGAGATCCATAATCAGGGGACTTACCCGGAGTCCATGCTCATGCCCACAAGGCATAACTACCGATTTTAATGGTTATAACAGTAACACAATAAACATATCATACTAACGAAGTGTGTAAGCGTTACACACCTGATTATTCGTAGATCTAAGTAAAATCCCGAAACGTTAACCTTCACCCTACCCTACAATCGGTCAACACTTAGTTAGTAACCAAAAGCCCATTCGGCTCCACTAGAAATTCCAAAGATATACCGCATGAATGTATCACCTCACCTTAATGCCGATTTGGTTTCCCACCAAATCCCGAAGCTATGTGATGAACCTTCCTTGCAATCGGCCAAGCACTAATACACACAAACGATTAGCCTTTGGCTTTTGAATGAATAAGAAACAAATCTACACACTAGAACCCTTACCTAGATCGGCCACCGAATCCCGAAGATCCACTGTATTCGGCTACACTCCTTCCTACAATCGACTTTAACACATCATTAGGAATCTAAAAGCCATTCGGCCATAGCATGAATCCCGAAACCAAAAGAGATTGTTACCACCTTAACTTGCTGACAGTTTCGGCCACCAAGCACCGATGTTCGACACCTCCAAGTGATGTTAGGGATTTCGGCTACCAATATAGAATAAGAATGAAGTTGAAAATCTCAATTAATAATGATTGAAGAAGTATCAAAAGAAAGACAAAGAGATTCGGCATTAACCAAACCCGTCGAAGGAGAAAAAGAAAATCTACACTTACCAGGAGGTTCGGCTATAACCCAAAAGGAAGAGATAGATTCGGCAAAGAGGAGAAAATGCAAGAGGAGAGAAACTGAGGAGCAGAGTATTTGGCTTTTCAAGAAGTGGAAAGATCAAGAAGGAAGTGGAATAGGAGGGGATGGGCTCGAAAAAAAATATTGAAAGAAGATTTCGGCACAAGGAGGTTTGAAAGAAAGAAAAGATGATGTGAAAAGAGTTGCTTTCGCTTTTTACGGAAACAACAAGAGTGGTTCGGCCAATAAGTAGAAAAGGCCGAAAGAAAGAGGTCACCTAGAAGAGGTTTCAGTTTTGACACTAAACAAAGAAAAGAGAAAGACTCCCAAAGCTAGCCGATTTAGCTATTCCCCAAAGCACATTCGGCCACCCTCCAAAGAACCCAAAATCGATTGCACTCCTCCTCCCCACAGTCCAACTTTCGGCCAACACCTTCAAATGAGTTTGATAAGATTCAAGCTCCTAAATTTTCTCACCTTCATCTATTTGACTACTTCCATCCTTATCCTCCAGAGTCCACCCTGGGCACACCACTTCTTCAGCTTGGTGTCAAAATAATAAGCAAAAAATGAGATTTTTGCTGCTCGACCCTGAGCTCCCCTTCCTTGCATGTGGCATCACCTTCCTGGTACCCTAGTGGCGCCTCCTTTGCCACTTTGCCACTAGGTTCTTTGTGTCACAGCACACCAAGAATATCTTTTAACCCCTAACTCCCTTAGCTCCTTATTCCTAAGTTCCAAAACAAAAATTTTAGCCATG
The DNA here is from genome assembly GCA_025506655.1 of Gossypium rotundifolium. Lineage (NCBI taxonomy): Eukaryota > Viridiplantae > Streptophyta > Magnoliopsida > Malvales > Malvaceae > Gossypium > Gossypium rotundifolium. Next base: position 131,520,735 of record CP106727.1, read on the forward strand.
ACTCAGGCCTAACCCGAGGTCATGCCTAGGCCCCAAAACACCCTAAACTAGCACAGTAAGCATATCGTCACATGCAAACACACAAAATACAGAGACCCTAATTTAAGGATGTCACAGTTTTACCCCCTTAAAATAATTTCGGCCTCGAAATTACCTGGTCAGAAGAGTTGAGGGTATTGCTGCCGCATCATATCCTCTGGTTCCCACGTGGCCTCATCCGTACCATGGCCATAACACTTGCACCAAGGGAACTGACTTTCTATGCAAGACCTTGACATCCCGATCCATAATCTGTATCGATTCCTCATTGAAAGACAAGTCTGAGCTCACCTCAATCTCTGCAACTGGCACAACGTGTGACGGATCTGATCGATAGCGCCTAAGCATCAAAACATAGAAGACGTCGTGAATCTGACTTAACTCTGCCGGCAGCTCGAGCTGGTAAGCTACCGGTCCCACTCGCTTCAGTACCGTATATGGCCCGATAAACCTAGGGCTTAGCTTCCCTTTTCGCCCAAATCTCAACACCTTCTTCCATGGGAATACCTTCAGGAAGACCTTGTCACCCACTGCATACTCTATATCCCTGCACTTAAGATCGGTATAAGACTTCTGCCTGTCTGACGCTTTCTTAAGACGAGCCCGAATCACTTTAACCTTATCCTCAGTTTCTGCCACCAACTCCGGATCCAATATTTGCCGTTCACCCAATTCTATCCAACACATAGGAGTACAACATTTTTGTCCATATAGTGCCTCATATGGTGCCATTTGAACACTCGCTTGATAACTGTTGTTATAAGTGAACTCTGCCAATGGTAGATACTCCTCCCAACTACTGCTAAAATCCAGAACGCAACCCTTTAACATGTCTTCTAATATCTGAATTACTCTCTCATACTGTCCATCAGATTGCGGATGAAAAGCCGTGCTGAAATCTAACCTCGTACCCAAAGCCTGATGCAAAGCTTTCTAGAATCTCGACGTGAACCTGGGATCCCTATCCGAGATAATTGACACTGGCACTCCATGCAACCTTACTATCTTGGCCACATACAACTTGGCTAACTTCTGGAGCGAATAATCAACCCTCACCGGTATGAAATGATTTGATTTAGTCAAACGGTCCACAATCACCCAGACTGAGTCCTTCTTGCTAGGCGTAAGGGGTAGCCCACTGACAAAGTCCATAGTGATCCTTTCCCACTTCCATCGAGGAATATTCATCGGTATCAAGTAAACCTAACCAGAATCGATGTTCGCTTTGACCGCCGACACGCCGATACTTACCCACAAACTCAATCACTTTCCGCTTGCACCTAGCCACCGTAACTACTCGTAAATCCCAAGACATCTTGCTACCTCCGGGATGCATAGCGATGGGCTGCTATGTGCATCCTCAAGAATCCTTTGCCTCAACTCAACGCCCTTCGGATACAAGCTCTCCCTTGAAAACACAATACTCCATCGTTGGTCAAGTCAGAACCTTCCAAACCACTACTCAGACTTGCAACCTCCGAGCATTCAAACCCTCATCCACTAACTGCTTTCTTTAATCTACTCTACCCAAGTCGCTTAACCCACAATTACGCTAAAAGACTCCGTCCATCATATACGTGCTTAGATGAGCAAACATCGACACTACCTTACAGACTCAACGCGTCGCAAACCACATTAGCTTTGCGGATGATACTCAATTGAGCAATCGTAGTCCTTCAACAGCTCAATCCATCTGTGCTATCTCAAATTTAAATCCTTCTGCGTCAAAAGATACTTTAGACTCTTGTGGTCCGTGTAGACTATCGACTTCTCTCCGTACAAATAGTGTCTCCATATTTTCGTATAAAACCATCGCAGCCAAATCCAAATCATGTGTCGATAGTTAACCTCATACGGTCTCAAATTGCCGAGACGATATGCCACTACTTTCCTTCTCAGATCAAGACACATCCCAAGCCGATGTGATGCATCATAGTAGACCGTGAATACCTTTCCTACCTCAGGCTGAACCAAAACTGGAGCTTCCGTCAGAATCTTCCTCAACTTGTCGAAACTTTCCTATTATTTCTCTGACCACACAAATGGAACTCCTTTCCTCAATAACTTGGTCAACGACGCCGCGATCAGAGAAAATCCTTCCACAAATCTCCGGTAATTCCCTGCCAACCTAGAAAACTTTGAATCTTCGCAACTGACCTAGGCGATTTCTAGTCCAACACTGCCTCAATCTTGCAAGGGTCCACTCTAATCCCTTCAGCTGACACTACGTGACCTAAGAAAGTCACTTCCCTAAGCTAGAACTCAGACTTTCATCAGATTGGCAAATAACTACTTTTCCTCGAATTTGCAAAACTACCATAAGTGCGTCGTGGTCCTCCTCGGTCCTTGAGTACACCAATATGTCGTCTATAAATACTATGACAAACTGGTCTAAGTACTGCTGGAACACCCGATTCATTAAGTCCATGAATGCTGCCGATCTATTAGTCAACCCGAACGGCATCACCAGAAACTCGTAATGCCCATACCGAGTGCGAAATGCCATTTTATAAACATCAGCCTCCTTCACTTTGAGTTGATGATACCCCGACCTAAGATCTATCTTAGAGAAAACTGATGCACCCTTAAGTTGATCAAACAAGTCGTCAATCCTGGGCAACGGATACTTGTTTTTAATCGTCAACTTATTCAGCTGGCGGTAGTCTATACACATCCGCATTGTATCATCTTTTTTCTTAACAAAGAGCACAGGCGCTCCCAAAGAAGATATACTCGGTCGGATGAAACCTCGGTCCAACAACTCCTAAATTTGAGCCTTCAGCTCCACCAATTCCTTTAGCGCCATTCTATTCGGGGCAATAGACACCTTTGCTTTGTAATGTGTCTATACCGAATTCAACTTCCGATCAAGAGGCGGATCTTAAGTTCCTCCGGAATACATCAAGAATTCCCTACAGGCCGGACACTCTCTACACCGCACCTTGGCTCCCAAAGCACAAACATGCACCATGAATGCCTCACAACCCTTCCTTACCATTTTCTCCGCCTTCAGTGTAGAGACCACATTGGATAAGTAATCCCTTCTATTACCTATCATCACCACCTCCCCACCTTCCATTGTCCTCAACACTATGCGCTTAGCTGCGCAATCCAAACTGGCCTGGTACTTCACCAGCCAATCCATCCCGAGAATCAGATCGAACTCCCCAAACGGCAGTTCCATCAAATCAGTCAAAAACACGACCCTTTAAAGTTTTAGGGGTACATCCTTATATAGTTTACTCACTTCTACAGAGTGACCTAGAGGGCTTATCACTGTTATCCTCCTAGAAGTAATCTTAGAGTCTAAATTCATAACTTCCACTATGCTACCGGCTACATATGAGTGGGTCGAACCCACATCTATCAAAGCATTAAAAGGTAGTCCAAAGATTAAGAACGTACCGGTTATGACGTCTGGTCCGTCGCCCTCCTCTCGACGCCTCGCTACATAGACCAATCCAAGTTGTCTCACCTCTGTACCACCTGCACCTCTGCCTGGTGCTCCACCGCCTCTACCAGAGCCATTACCTCCCCTAGCTGCACCACGGCCCCTCTGTGGTTGCTGACCATCCCTCCTATTCTGAGTACGATTCTGACCCTCAGACTGTAACCTAGCTGACCTCTGTGGACAATCCCTCACTCGGTGCCCCATTGACCCACACTCAAAACATCCTCTGTTTCCAGTCCAACATTCTCCCATGTGAGACTTTCCAAACTGAGCACATCGTGGTAGCCACTGAGTATTAGCAGCAGTAGGCCTAGCAGCTTGATTCGACCCACTATACCTACCCCGTTTCTGCCGATTTCTGGTAGACCCAGATGATCTAGAATTCTTTTTATTCCAATCCTTGTCCTGATTCTGTCTTACCGACTGTTTCACTTCCTCAGCAACTTTGGCCTTTTCCACTAAGACCGCAAACTCTCTTTCCTACTTGGAGCAATCAGTAATCTCAGATTATCGCTCAATCTGTCCTCGAACCTGACACATCGCTCATGCTCCGTAGCTACGATGCCTCGAGCATACCGGCTCAACCTTAAGAATTTTGCCTTGTACTCCGATACGGACTTACTCCCCTAAACCAGCCTCAGAAATGCCTTCCTCTGCGCATCAATATAACTGGTCCCAACATACTTCTTCTGATAAGCCGCCTTGAAATAATCCCAAGTGAGATCATCTGCTGCAGCACCATCTCGAACCGTGAACCACCACTGGTATGACTCATCTCGGAGAAGCGACACTACCCATTTCAGTTTCTCCTCAGCACGATCATGATTCGTTCCGTCGCCTCCAACAATACTCAACCGTATTGGGCACCACACCAGATACACCTCAGAATACCTGAGCTCCATTGGTTTGGAGTCACTCAGATATAGATTTTCGAGCTCCCGTACCTCCACCTGCTCCAGCCACTCTCTCAAGCACTCGCAGCATCGCCATGACACTGCATCATCCCCCATCTGATCATGGTACTCAACATCAGCAGCTACTAGTGGTGGTATCTCATTCTTTGACCCTTGACCTGACCTAACTGGTTTCGATACAGTCATTTTGCCTCTACCCCCCTCGCACATTACGACCACGACCCCTAGAACTTATGTCTATAATCGCGATTTAATCTGCTTTAAGAAATTTTATGCATTAGTTTCGGTTCCACTGATTACCCACGAATAAGTTTTATGTAAAGAAGTTTAGTAGTAGTTCTTTCGATCATTACAAAGTTTTCGTTTCAAGTCTCCTATCCTAATTCAGTGAATCACATTCATCCATCAATAACATCCTCCACCCACACTCCACTTGTTGGGGTATTCTTGTTATTTCTCTACCCTGGGTATTTTCGTAATTTAACCTATCGGGGTATTTCAGTAATAAATCAGGGTTAATTTGGAACCCTTTACAAATCATAGGTATTTCAAAAATTTTAGAAATCGGGGGTATTTTGGTAATTTCATAAACCAGGGGTATTTTCATAATTTTCTAAAATATGGTTCTAGGTGATTTTACGAAATAAGGGTATTTTGGAAATTTTCAATTCGGGGGTACTTCAACAATTTTTCATATCGAGGGTATTTTAGTAATTTTACAAGTCAGGATTAATTTGGTCAATTTGTAAATCAAGGGTATTTTGGTCATTTTTCAAATCGGGAATTTTTTTCGAATCAGAAGTACTTTGGTAATTTCAAAACCAAGGTTTAATTTTAGGGTTGTTCAAAACAAGGTGGTTGGTCCCTTTCGGGTTTTAGTTATTGAATTTAGCCTATGAATAAGTCATCTCACTTAGGGTGAACCTAATTTTACGCACTGTAGGATTCGAGTGAAGAGGAGGTGAGTCACTAGGATCGCTTAAATACCAAGCTCCCCCTGAATCCATTCCTAGACATGCACACAACAGTTGCCACATCCTTAACTTTACGACGTACTGACAGGTTTGTTTAGTTGATCTTTAAGTCTTATGTAATTTTACGTTGGAGTAGGCTATTTCTAGGGTTCAATAACTCTTAATCTTCTAATCTATGATCCCGAAATACCCATTTCTTCCCCATACAATTCACACAATGATTAGGGATACTTACCTGGGCGGATTGGTGCCAAGACTCGGTGCCATGCTGTTCAAACCATGTACATTTCCCACAAAACTTTTCAAAACCCTACTTTTAAACATTTTGGGCCTCGAGCCCACAGCTGAGCTTTTGAACTTGGCTCTGATACCAAAAATGTAACACCCCAAACCCGGTCAATACACCACGATCGAATCTGGTATGTCACGGAGTGAAAACGTTTGAATAAAACCAGTTACCGGTTAAATTCTATTGCAAATTTGTTTGTTGTTCCTAGTTTTTAGAAATCATACCACACTTATTACAAAAAAATCGAGTGAAATGAGCATAGTCAAGTTGAAACCATTTGCATTTGGAGTTGTTTGAAACTTTAGGTTTGGAATCATCTATGTTAACTTTGTTATTACCTTGTGAATAATGTTACCCGATGGTAACGTTTGAAAAACCCAATATCGAGTATAGTTTTAAAACATCGATTTAATCTCGGTTTCTTAAGCAATATCAAACTATTAATCAGATGCATAAGATAGGTAAAATAAAATCCAGAAGTAAAACCCAAAATAATACTTAGCGGCCTTATTACAAAACCAAAACCAAATTGAAAGAAAGTAAATAAAACTAAAATAGTACTTTAACGTCAAAACCCAAAACTAGCATGCATGGCCACCTTGAGTCCTCCCGGCCTAGATTCGCGATCTATGCCTCATCTGCAAAATATATGGGAAGGGGCAAGTCACCGAGACTCAGTGCATAAATCTCTAACCCAATAGTGCAAACACTTACGCAAATCATCAGTATAACAAGCAAATCATGCAAACCCCATAATCTAACCATCCAATCTCCTTTAACTACCCCGTGTGGTCAAAACCACTAGTGGTCAAAACCACTGGTGACCGTAGTCACAAATATGTGTATATCGATGTGGTCAAAACCACTGGTGACAATCTCGTAATTAATCCTGTGAGGCCAACCCATAGTGGTATCAAGCCACTGAGACGAGTCACAATATCCATATGTGGTCAAAACCACTGGTGGTCAAAACCACTGGGACTTAGTCATAAATTATAATATCAAAGACGGGGCCAACCCGTCATGTGGTCAAAACCACTGGTGACAGTCCAAATAATTCTTCCCCCTCCTCTCAACAATCCCACCATCATGTCCATAACAATCGTGGCATAACAACACATGATGATGCAAATAACACATGGTATAACCTTAAACAATGACATGATAGCATATAATGAGATCCATAATCAGGGGACTTACCCGGAGTCCATGCTCATGCCCACAAGGTAACTACCGGTTTTAATGGCTATAACAGTAACACAATAAACATATCATACTAACGAAGTATGTAAGTGTTACACACCTGATTATTCGTAGATCTAAGCGAAATCCCGAAACGTTATCCTTCACTCTACCCTACAATAGGTCAACACTTAGTTAGTAACCAAAAGCCCATTCGGCTCCACTAGAAATTCCAAAGATATACCGCGTGAAGGTAGCACCTTACCTTAATGCCGATTTGGTTTCCCACCAAATCCCGAAGCTATGTGATGAACCTTCCTTGCAATCGGCCAAGCACTAATACACACAAACGATTAGCCTTTAGCCTTTGAATGAATAAGAAATAAATCTACACGCTAGAACCCTTACCTAGATCGACCACTGAATCCTGAAGATCCACTGTATTCGGCTACACTCCTTCCTACAATCGACTTTAACATATCATTAGGAATCTAAAAGCCATTCGGCCATAGCATGAATCCCAAAACCAAAAGAGATTGTTACCACCTTAACTTGCTAACAGTTTCGGCCACCAAGCACCGACGTTCGGCACCTCCAAGTGATGTTAGGGATTTCGACTACCAATATAGAACAAGAATGAAGTTGAAAATCCTGATTAATAACGATTGAAAAAGTATCAAAAGAAAGACAAAAGAGATTCGGCATTAACCAAACCAGTCGAAGGAGAAAAAGAAAATCTACACTTACTAGGAGGTTCAGCTATAACCCAAAAAGAAGAGATAGATTCGGCAAAGAGGAGAAAATGCAAGAGGAGAGAAACTGAGGAGCAGAGTATTCAACTTTTCAAGAAGTGGAAAGATGAAGAAGGAAGTGGAATAGGAGGGGATGGACTCGAAAAAAATATTGAAAGAAAATTTCGGCACAAGGAGGTTTGAAAGAAAGAAAAGATGATGTGAAAAGAGTTACTTTCGGCTTTTTACTGAAACAACAAGAGTGGTTCGGCCAACAAGTAGCAAAGGCTGAATGAAAGAGCTCACCTAGAAGAGGTTTCATTTTGACACTAAACAAAGAAAAGAGAAAGACTCCCAAAGCTAGCCGATTTAGCTATTCCCCAAAGCACATTCGGCCACCCTCCAAAGAACCTAAAACTGATTACACTCCTCCTCCCCACAGTCCAACTTTCAGCCAACACCTTCAAATGAGTTTGATAAGATTCAAGCTCCTAAATTTTCTCACCTTCATCTATTTGACTCCTTCCATCCTTATCCTCCAGAGTCCACCCTGAGCACACCACTTCTTTAGCTTGGCGTCAAAATAATAAGCAGAAAATGAGATTTTTGCTGCTCAAACCTGAGCTCCCCCTTCCTTGCATGTGACGTCACCTTCGCTGGTGCCCTAGTGGCGCCTCCTTTACCACTTTGCCACTAGGTTCTTTGTGTCACAACACACCAAGAATATCTTTTAACCCCTAACTCCCTTAGCTCCTTATTCCTAAGTTCCAAAATAAAAATTTTAGCCATGACTCAGGCCTAACCCGAGGTCATGCCTAAGCCCCAAAACCCCTTAAACTAGCACAGTAAGCATATCGTCACATGCAAACACACAAAATGCAGAGACCTCGATTTAAGGATGTTACATATCATGAGACATGTGAGAATCAATATGAGTAAGTAAGCTTTAAAGATGAAATTATGATACCATTGTTATGTCAAATGGTTTATATTAAGCAAGTTTATTAATCTATGTTTTACATGCAAACTTAATAAGCTAAATGCTTGCGTCTTTAATCCTTTCTTTCTATGTAGTCCCGCCAAGCTAACTTGTAGATCATTGGAGTCGGAGCTCGTAGCACATTATCAATCCTTATTTTGGTATAGCCAAGTTATTTTACTAAGTATGGCATGTATAAGAAGCATTCATTTTGAGAACATGTTTTAAGAAGGGCCATTGTATAGGTTATCAAACCATTATTCTTTTGTATATGGCTAAGTGGTTAGCCAAAATTGGTTATATGTATGTTGTTATTTTACATGAAGCATGTTGTATAGTTTTTGAAATGTATTGGTTTGATTTTGATTTTAGGGTAGTATATGGCTTGGTAAATAGCCTCTAAGTGCTCACACGGTTAGACACACTAGTGTGTGTCTCGACCGTGTGAACCCTTCACCTTATTATTATTAATCATGATAGGCCACGGTCCAACCCCACGGCTGTGTGTATAAGCCGTGTAGAATAAACCGTTTGAACATGGGCATGTGCCCATACCGTGTGGATCAAGTCAGTATATCAAGGTTTATCACACGTTTTAAGCCCACGGGTGTGTTCAGGCCGTGTGAAAATAGTCAGTAGCTCCCCATGGTTGATAACATGGGCGTGTCAAGGGGTACACGGGCGTGTCCCAAGCCACATGGGCGTGTGACCCCTGCTTTAAAGAAAGGTTTCGATTAAGTTTTGAAAGTTTTTAGATATGTGCTTAAGGTCTCGTAGGCCCATGTAATGTATGATTAGACTAATATAGAGAAGTTTTTAAGTCAGAACGAAATTTCATAGCCCATAAGTGTATGTTTTAATGAGTTCAAGCATGGTAATATCTCTTATTCAGTCCTAGCCTCGGGCTTGGGTATGGGGTGTTACATTTAGTGGTATCAGAGCTACAGTTTAGTCAGTTCTAGGGCTAACGTAGCATGAGCATGAGTCTAGCTATACATGTCGTACATAAGAATGTTTTAATAATGATAGTGTGAACTTCTGACTATTTAAATTATGTTTGTACATATAGTAAATGGATCCCGAAGAAGTTGTGGTAGATAATGTAAAAAGTAACATGCCGGCTCCCGCAGAAGGGACGGTGCCAAAGGAGAATGAGAATGGCCCACTACGATGAGTCAAGAAGGAGGAGAAGAGGCTAGAGAAGCTTTCCTCCATTGATGAATGCCTGGTATACAGAGTTTATTCGTGCGAACCTGAATGCACAACCCGCTCCACCCCCACCTGTTCCACAACCTGCTCCAATAGCCCCTCAAGTAGTAGAGGTGGTAAGAGGAGATAAACCTCCAATTGATAGGATCAGGAAACATGGGGCAGAAGAATTTCGGGCTAGAAAAGATAATGATCCAGAAAGAGCTGAATTCTGATTAGAAAATACCATCAGGGTATTTAATGAGCCGTCATGCACCCCTGAAGAATGCATGAAATGTGTAATCTCTCTCTTAAAACACTCTACTTACCAATGGTGGAACACCCTTGTGTTGGTAGTATCGAGGGAAAGGGTCACATGGGAATTCTTCCAAGAAGAGTTCAAGAAAAAGTATATTAGCAAAGATTTGTAGACCAGAAGAGGAAGGAATTTTAGAGCTGAAGCAAGGCAAGATGTCAGTAACTAATTATGAGGGAGAGTTTGTATGACTCAGCAAATAAGCTCGTGAATGTGTATCCACTGAGGCCATTATGAGTAAAAGATTTGAAGATGGATTAAATGAGGATATCAAGTTTCTTGTTGCTGTTCTAGAATTAAAGGAATTTGTTGCACTAGTAGAAAGGGCTTGTAAAGTCGAAGAACTAGTAAAAGAGAAGAAGAAGTCTGAAATGGAGTCTCATGACTCTAGAAAGACACAGTGGAATAAGTCATTCAAATCTTCATCCAAAAAGTCAAGAGATTTCCCTACCCAATCGGCTACTTCCACTGGGCTTTCAAGGAAAGACAAGAGTAAACAGCATTCAGGGAATAAAGCACAGACTACTTCATTTGCAAGTGTTGGAAATATTAGATCTGACAGACCTGAATGGCCATAGTGTGGCAGACGCCACCTTGGAGAATGCCGAGCACATGAAAATGCATGCTTTAGATGTGGTTCTAAAGACCACTATATAAAAGTTTGTCCAAAGATGATGAAAGAAGAAAGAGCTCAGAACCCAAGATCCGAGAGTATAGATAGAGGCAGACCGCAGAGAAACCTGGGAAGTGGGGCAAGTGGAAGAGGTAACCCTAGAGAACAAGCTGCGAAACCTGAGGGTAGAGCGCCTGTAAGGACTTATGCGATTCGCACTCGCGAAGAGGCATCTTTCCATGATGTTATTATGGGTACCTTTTCTCTTCATGATGTTAAAGTTATTTCTTTAATAGATCCGGATCCACACACTCTTACATTTGCATGAAATTAGTATCAGGTTTGAGTATGCCTATAGATTCTACAGAATTTATGATTAAAGTGTCTAATCCTTTAGGCAAGAGTGTGTTAGTTGATAAAGTTTATAAATATTTTCCATTAATGATTAGAGGTCATTGCTTTAAAACAAATCTTATGTTGCTACCATTTGATGAGTTCGACCTCATTCTTGGCATGGACTGGTTGACTACCCATGATGTAATAGTTAATGGTGGGAAGAAATATATTGAAATGAGATGTGAGGATGGGGATACTCTTCATGTAGAATCAGATGAACAAGGTAGATCACCGACAATGATTTCTCTTATGACGGCACAAAAATAAATAAGAAAAGGGTATGAAGCATATCTGGCCTATGTGATTAATGATAGAGGAACAGAACTAAAGATTGAGTCAGTACCGATAGTAAGTGAGTATGTGGATGTTTTTCCCAATGAATTACCAGGACTACCACCAGTTAGAGAAGTTGAGTTCAATATTGAGCTAACTCCCGGTACTGTACCGATATCCATTACTCCTTACAGAATGGCTCCAACAGAGTTGAAAGAGCTAAAGTAACAGTTGCAAGAGTTAACAGACAAAGGCCTTGCAAGATCAAGTTGTTCACCATAGGGTGCTCCGGTTTTATTTGTGAAAAAGAAAGATGGCACCATGAGATTGCGCATAAATTACCGTCAACTTAATAAAGTGATAGTAAAGAACAAGTACCCATTGCCTAGGATCGATGATTTGTTCGATCAATTGAAAAGAGCCACTGTGTTATCCAAAATAGACTTGAGATCAAGGTACTATCAGCTTAGAGTGAAGGATTCAGATGTATCCAAGATTGTCTTTCGAACGAGGTATGGACATTATGAATTTTTAGTCATGCCCTTTGGGTTGACCAATGCTCCCGCGGTATTCATGGATTTAATAAACCACATATTTAGACCAAACCTCGACAAGTTTGTAGTATTTTCATTGACGACATATTGATTTATTCTCGAGATGAGAATGATCATGCTGAACATCTACAGACAGTTCTACAGATTCTTCGAGAAAATCAGTTATATGCCAAATTCAGTAAAAGTGAATTTTGGCTCAAGGAAGTAGGATTTCTTGGACATATTGTCTCAAAAGATGGAGTCCGAGTAGATCTAAATAAGATTTCGGCCATAATGGATTGGAAGCCACCGAAGAACATCTCTAAGATTAGAAGTTTTTTAGGCCTACCCGGCTATTATAGACGATTTGTCAAGGGGTTTTCCATGATTGCAACCCCGATGACTAAACTGTTATAGAAGAATGTGAAGTTTGAATGGTCAGAACAATGCCAACAAAGTTTTGAGAAGTTGAAAGCAATGTTGACAGAAGCTCCAGTTTTAGTACAACCTGAGTCAGGGAAAGAATTTGAGATTTACAGCGATGCATCCTTAAACGGATTAGGTTGTGTACTCATGCAAGAAGGCAAGGTGATTGCTTATGCCTCAAGACAGTTGAAACCTCATGAGAAGAATTATCAACGCATGATTTAGAATTAGCTGTCATAGTCTTCGCTTTGAAGATTTGGAGACACCAGTTATATGGTGAGAGATGTCAAATTTTTACTGATCATAAAAGTCTGAAGTACTTGATGATGCAGAAAGAGTTGAACTTAAGGCAACGGAGATGGTTAGAGTTGATAAAAGACTATGAGTTGGTCATTGACTACCACCTAGGAAAGGCGAATGTAGTCGCCAATGCTTTGAGCAAGAAGTCCCTTTTTTCATTAAGGGCATTGAATTCCAGGATATATTTATCCGACGATGTTTCTATTATAGCCAAGTTGAGAGCTAGACCAATGTTTTTTCACGAGATCTTGGAAGCTCAGAAAGAAGACAGTGAATTGCAAGTCAAGAGAGCTCAGTGCGAGCCAGATGTTGAATCCGACTTTCGGATTAATTCTGATGGATACTTGATGTTTAGAGATAGAGTTTGTATACCGAGAAAAGAGGAGTTGATTCAGAGAATTTTGTATGAAGCACATAACAGATGTTTATCTGTACATCCAGGAAGTACTAAGATGTATAATAATTTAAAGCAACAGTATTGGTGGCCGAAAATGAAGAAAGATATTTTAGAATTTGTTTCCAAGTGCATGATTTGCCAGCAAGTAAAGGCTGAACACCAACTACCTTCGGGTTTACTTCAGCCCATTTTGATTCCCGAGTGGAAATGGGACCGTATCACCATGGATTTTGTAACGGGTTTACCGTTGTCACCAAGCAAGAAGGATGCTATATGGGTTGTAGTTGATAGACTCATGAAGTCAGCCCATTTCATACCCGTACGAGTGGATTACTCCCTCGACAAATTGGCAAACTTGTATGTTTCAAAAATAGTAAGGCTTCATGGAGTTCCCTTATTGATTATATCAGATAGAGATCTGAGATTCACATCCAAATTTTAGAAGAGGCTACAAGAAGTCTTAGGTACAAGATTGAATTTTAGCGTAGCTTTTCATCCTCAAACTGATCGTCAGTCAGAGAGGTTAATTCAAGTACTCGAGGATATGCTCAGATATTGTATTTTAGAATTTCAAGGTAGTTGGGAAAAGTTTCTCCCATTGATAGAATTTGCCTATAATAATAGTTTTCAGTCGAGCTTAAAGATGGCGCCTTATGAGGCTCTATATGGGCGTAAATGCAGAACACCTTTTTTTTTTGGACTGAACTCAAGGAAAACCAAATTCACGGGGTCGATCTGGTTAAAAAGTCAAGAAAAGCGAAAGTGATACGAGAATGTTTAAAAGCTGCCTCTGTAACACCCCAAACCCGGCCCAAACACTATGACCGGATCTGGTATGTCACTAAGGAAATTTTGTAAAACATGTCGCATTTTCAAAAAAACATTTTGGTAAAGTTTAACCTTTTATTCGGAAAAATTTATAATTTATAGTTTTAAATAAAATATGCCTTTATGAATTAAAAACCCAAATTTAACTACATGCCTTAGTTCAATTAAAAATAAAAATTTAAATAACTAAAAGTAATAAAAGCCCGTAATAAAACAAAATATAAATTGGTGGCCCATGGCCTTATTACAACGAGATTTTAAATC